>QRDG01001914.1:0-600000 GCA_012064385.1 Puccinellia tenuiflora | reverse complement strand
GCCTGAACTTCGGCCTTGTACTTTGTAGGTGATCCGTGCTTCCTCACAAGAACGAACGTATGATCAGCTACCACATGAGCATTTGTGATGATCCTCCTTCCAGAAATTACAAAGCCTACAACAGGAATACAAATTAGCAAACGAACTAAAGAATGAGCTCCATTTCAAGGATAACAGGGGCCAGAAAATAACCACCCTTTCACATCAGGTCATTTTTTCTCGAGATCATTCTCGTCATGTCATTATCTGAAGTTATTCTTCTATGATTTATGTTTAGTCTTATATCATGGATACAACTCTAGTTTCAGTAGTTCACAATCCAAGCCAGTAATATAGCGGAATCCATGTATAGCGACTTGTTAATAAAGCTGAAATTCTCCATAGTACCTAGATATAGACAGTTAGGAACAACACGGCATAATATGTGTAAAAGATACTCTCTTTGTCAAATTTAATCAGCAAAGTAAGCCAATCCCACATCAATAACATCTACCTATCCGTAATATCAAAATGTATAATCACTTCTCCATGTCCATAGCCACCTACATACCACATTAGCGGGGATCCAAACACAATCCTCTGACTCCAGAGGGCTAAACTGCTAAGATCGGTTGCTTACCAGAGCCCATGCTCTCTCGCTGGGCCTTGTTCTGCCACGGCAGGAAGTAATTTGGACCGCTTGAAACAGTGAACACCTTCACCACCGAGTCTAGTGCCAGCTCCACCGCCGCGAACGCGTCCGTGTCATGCCGCGCCGTCAGCAGAATCCACCTCCTCCTCTCCCTCGGATTTCTCCGCCTCCGGTATCGCCGGGATTCCCAGAGCGCCGCATTCTCCTAGGCGTAGAGAGGGTGTGGATGCGCAGGAGATGGTGGAGAAGCGGCGGCCAGCGAGGTGGGGGAGGAGGGCGCGGGTTCGGGTTCGGAGGGGCGGCAGAGAAGGTGGGTGTGGAGGCGGCAGGGGTGAGGGGTGGAAGGGGAGGCGACGGAGCGAGCGGGAGGAGGAGGAAGAGGAGAGGCGGCGGAGCAAGCGGGCGGAGGCGTGCATGACGGACACGCCGGGAATTGCCGGTGAGGGTTCGGGGATTTTTGGCCCGAGGTATCTCTGGTACGGAGTAACTTAGGTTTGAGTTTGGGTTCGGGTCGGGTTGGGCTCAATTCTCTGCGCACTTTGCTTTTTTTTTTTTTTCTTTCTTTCTTTCTTTCGAACGAAGCAATTACTCGATTGTGATTTTACCACTTTTGCATTTGAACAATTGAAGCACTTCTGTTTTTTCCATTAATCATACCATTCGAATTTTAAACATTGAAGAAGTACCTTCATGCAGTGGCGGATCCAGCTCAACTTTCCAGGGTGGTCCAAAATTATTCATATAAATATATTTATATTTAAATTCTCTACTATGATATGTAGGCTACATGGAAATCACAGGGTGGTCCATGGACCACCCTGTCCACCCTATGGATCCGCCACTGCCTTCATGTTCATGGCATCTACACAATCGCACATTGGTCGTATAATCTTCATGCAATGTAAATGATGATGTACACTGAACAATCTTGAATCAAATATTTGGATTTGATGGTTTAATCTACTCTCAAATGCTGATGTTGAAAACAATTATACTTTAATAGAAAATAAAAGATAAGTCTAATAGTATGAACTCTTACTGAAAAATTGTTGATTTCTCCTTATGTGACTTCTAACGCTGAATACGTTTGAAAATATAATTTTGAAAAACATATTGGTTAGCCTTGTAGTAAAGTTGAAAATATAATTTTGTATCATTTAATAGTTAGCAGATCAAAAACAACATCCAATGTAATAACATTCATGTTAGTGGCACGGTAAGTTGGTTGGTGCTTTCTTGGCAGATTGATGATCGCCATGTTCTGGGCCTCTCAGTTTACTAGCATAATTGATACTAGTTAAACTATCGAATAAAAAGAGGTAAGAGCAAAAAATGGGGAGCGGCGTTTGTGCACCCGAGCACACCAGCTCCTGCTAGTTTGCACGAAAATAAAAAATAGTAAAACTTTATGAAAAAATCTGAAAAAATTCAGAGGCACACACATATAAGTTGTTCACACTTGTGAATTTTTTCGGAATGAAAAGACATCCCCTGTGCTCTGTACAAAAAAGACAAGATGAGTGTGTCAAAATAGATCTAAAACCACATTTTTGAAAACGCTGATTTTGTCTTTTTGTACAGAGCACAGGGGATGTCTTTTCATTCCGAAAAAATTCAAGAGTGTGAACAACTTATATGTGTGTGTCTCTGAATTTTTTCAGATTTTTTCATAAAGTTTTACTATTTTTTTATTTTTGTGCAAAATAGCAGGAGCTGGTGAGCTCGGGTGCCAAATTGAATTTCCGCAAAAAAATGAATAATATACTTATTAGGTTCAATTGTCATATAGTCACATCTCTACTCCTATAAGGATGTCAATAAATAGCGACAATTAGTCACATTTGGATCACATTGTGTGTTGGATCTTATCAACAACAACCTATATGGAGTGAGCAATCAAGCTATCAAGCAAAGAGTGTTATAAATGATAGGAAAATAAACGATGAACAAAAGAGATCAAACCAACGGGGACACGAGACTTTGAAGGGAAAAAACCACGGGCGCCAGCCAGCAAAACTTCACTATATCGGATGTTCAAAACAACTATACTTTAAGAGAAAATAAAAGATAAGTCTAATAGTGTGAACTCTTATTGAAAAAATATAGATTTCTCCTTATGTTACTTCTAACGCTGAATATGTTTGAAAATATAATTTTGGAAAATATTATGGTTAGCCTTGTAGTATAGTTGAAAATAGAATTTTGTATCATTTGATAGTTAGCTGATCAAAGAAACATCCAATGTAATCACATTCATGTTAGTGGCACACTAGAATGGTTGGTGCTTTCTTGGCAGATTGATGATCGCCATGTTGTGAGCCTCGCAGTTTACTAACATAATTGGTACTAGTTAAACTATCGAATAAAAAGAGGTAAGAGAAAAAAAGAATGATGTACTTATTAGGTTCAATTGTCATATAGTCACATCTCTACTACTATAAGGATGTCAATAAATAGCGACAATTAGTCACATTTGGATCATACTATGTGCTGAATCTTATCAACAACAACCTATATGGAGCGAGCAGTCAAGCTATCAAGCAACAGCGATTTAACCGGCGATCTTCTTTCAGTGGTACATGATGTGCCCGTCAACAGCGAGGCTGTCACATCCCAATATTTTGTAACCAGAGAAAAACCCTTTATGAGGAGTTAAAAATTTGGAACCAACAAAAACCTTCTGTTATTTCATGTGATGCCTATTTAGCTTTCTATTATTTCATGTGGTATTTGTTTGCTAATGTGAGTACTCTTGCCTAGCTAATTATTCAAACAACAATCAGTCAATTGACCAACCTAATCATAAATTGGAATGTGACTTGAAAATAAAATAAAACCCCCTAGCTACTCAAAAACCCTAATTTTTTAAAGAGGTGAGTATAAGAGGGTAAATTCTTAATCTCTAACCTCTTCTTTCTATATTAAATTCTTTTTTTGAAAAATGATTCTTGAGTGCCACAAATCAGAGGGCAGTGAGTTTAGCTCCTACCTCATATTTTGGCCCCTAATCTAAATTAATTTCCTAAAATACGAATTTAATTATAAGAATTCAAATTCTACCTTTTAATTCGGCTATCAGGGAAAACTTCATTTTCTTCTCTCCCAAAAATTCAGGAAAATTAGGGGAAGTTTCTAACACCCTACCAAACCCAAAAACAAGAAGATTTCAAGTTAAACAAATTCAAAACTTCATAGAGGCATTCCAGCAAACACCTTGTGGGCACAAACCGAGACTTTTCAAATTTTAACAAAACTGTGGCATGGGTGCTGCTGCCCAGCACCCCCTCACCTCTCTATCTCTCCTACACCTGCCCAACCACTTGCCTCTCCATTTAATTTGGCATGGCCGACCAGAGCATGGAGGAGCATGGCAGCCGAGCTGCCATGGCCGCTCTCTCTCTCCCTCGCGTCTCTCTGGCCCCCTCGACCTCGACATGTGTCCGCCACTCAACTGGCACAAAACCGGGCCCCCCTCAAGCCAGGAGCTCCCCGAGCTCCCTCTCCCTCGCCATGGCCCCCCTTAGCCGAACCCTAGCCACCCGTCGCCCGCGGACGCAACCTTGCTCGCCGGCCCCCATGCCCGCGCCAAACCGCTCCCCTGCCACTCCTCTCACCCCTGGACAACCTCCCGACCGCCCCGGTTCCCTCTTAATGACGCTCGCGTGCTCGCCATCCGTGGTCGCCTCGCCGTGGTCGCCGCGATGCCCCCGGCCGCTCCCTAAACCCTAGCTCTCGCCACTGCACCCACGGGCACGGATGGATGACGTGGTTCACCCCACCACCGCGTCGCCATTGCCCTGCCCCACACGCACGCGTACCCACCGTTGAGCACCTTGACTGCGCCCTGGACCCGCACCACCCCCGAGCCCTCCAAAGCAACCCGCACCTCTCCCTCCACCCTCACTTGCTCCCCCTCACTCGCCACAACCTCTCTGCACCGCCAGGAGGACGGGAGCCCTGCTGCTATCCACTCCGGCCGAGGAGACCGAGCCCTCCGTGCTCGGCACCGTCCAAGGTCGACGACGGCCACCGGCCCTGTGTTCTCTCTTTTTCTCTCTGTCCTCTCGCCCCTTTGTTTCTCCCTCCACACCAGCCGCTCACCCACACACCTCTTCGTGCCCAGGTTCGCCGCCAGGAGCTCGCCAGGCGTGCTTCGGGCCGAGGCCGACGCGGAGCTCAGCGTCACCGACCACGACGTCCCCGAGCCGTACCACTCCGACAGTCGCCTCCGTCAAGTCTCCGCCGTCCCCGGGAACCCTAGGTGAGCCTCCCCGAGCTCGCCACCGTCATCTACCTCTCGGCCGCCGCCGTTTCTAGGTCACCGGCGACGCAATTGTCACGGGCCGTGATCCAACAGCAGCGTACCGGTTCGGTTATTCTTTTAAAACTGACGAGCGGGACCCACCAGTCAGAGTTTTAAACATTTCCGGCGCGGGAAAATCCCGTGGGCCGGCCCGTTAAGCCATTTTCACCCGGGCCGTTTTCCATTTTCGTATTATGGATTTAAATTATGAAAATCGGCACCCCGCTTAGAAATTAAATATCTGGAGATTGGTATGTCCAAAAATTATAAAATTTTATGTGCTGGTAGCTTGTTAAAATGTCTATCCAATGGTACTGGTCCCACCTTAATTATATTATTATTGACCAAATGGTAAAATAATTCATACAGACGGTTTTTAAAATAAACTTATTTGTTTCTGATGATCCAAATGCTCAAATAATGTGAATCCAATTTTGTTAGCTTAGTTCAGAGAAACTCTAGCTACCATAAAAATTTCAGATTAAATTGAGAAGCATAAATTAAATGGCATCCAGATTTGTAGTTGGACTCATTTCTGTATTGTTTAAATTATAACTTGAGTTTTTAATGCCCAAATGATATTAGGCCAATTTTGATAGCTTTGTATTGTGAATAGCTAGTTACCCTCAAAATTCCATAATTTTATGTTCAGCAGAATATGATTGAGCTCTATAACTTGACTTAAGCACTTTCTGTACTAAACCACTTGTTTCTACCAATTGGTAAATTAAAATCGACCAAATCCAATTTTCCTAGCTCACATTTAATAAGTACTAGCTGCCCCTACAAGGGCACATTTTTCTGAACAACAGAGATTAAATCGTGGCATAACTAGTGTTATAGCAAATTTCTGTCCATTAAATCTTTTTAACAAATTAGTGGGAGTTTAAAATCTGCCAAACCCCAAATGTGATGATGTCAAAATTATACTAGTAGCTTCATGTGAGAATTTAGTTGCTTTGTTTGTGATGATTGTTGAGTAGAGGTGTGATTGTGTGTTTTGCTTGTTATTTGGCGTTTAGACGAGAACGTTGCCGAGGATTTCGAGGAAGGAGGTTTCGTTGATCAAGAGTATCAAGACCAGGGACAATTTGCTGACCAAGGCAAGCCATCCATTTGATCATACCCTTTGTCCTATTATTTTAATTAAGCATGTTTACATATGTTAAGATGCATGAAATGTTTTCAAGTGGTGTGTGCCACTAAAACCCTTTTTAAAATATTACCTAAGTTATATGCCATGATTAGGCCCCCTTATATAGTAGTGTTTAGTTAGAGAAATAAAAAATTCTAGGTTGGGAAAAACCAATGTTTTATTCAAAAATCCTCTTTATGAAAATCTTTGGGTAAACTTGTGTTTTACCTAAGATGTTGCTAAATGATTTGTTTTGGAACTAGAGTAAAGATGGAGGATGAAGGTTTTGAGAAAATGCACATTGTGTCTTAGTACTTACGTCGACCAGCCGAAACCTGTGCGACCACATTACCCCACATATGGGCACGGGGCTTAACTCGTAGTTTTTCCATGTTAGTATGAGGTTCCTCAAACTCCTCCTAAGGGTCCAAGGACCCTCGAACCGATTAATAAAAGTGTATGCATATCATACCGGGTGACTACGATGGGTTTCCCGTCGTGGCAGTGTGGAGTCCGGGTTTGATGAAAGGACGTGGATATGTTGGATCCACACGGTGTGCCGGGGATGATAAACCCATTGAGAGGAACTTTGTACTAGCATGGACATAGCGAAAGGTTATGGTCGGTTACTCAACTTCGCATACAACTTGTATGGCGGGACGTGGCTGACGGTGAGTTTACCGGATGGTGTGGGTAAAGCGTGCAACCTCTGCAGAGTGTAAAACTATTCGAATAGCCGAGTCCTCGGTTATGGACAGTTGGAAGGCCGTCCTAAGAACTGTGTGCAAAGTTTGATTTTTTTTTTAAATGGAGATGTTGTCGGTGTCTTACCAAAGGATCGGTATGAGGAGAAAGAAAGGAGCGGGATCCACGACATGCCGTGATCCCATCAGAGGAGTTTTTGAAGAAAAACTATCTTTATTGAAAAACTTCTTTTCAAATGCCTTACCTTTTTCAACAAAGATATGGAGATATCTTTTCTTTAAAAAGGAAATGTTTTTTTTAATCAAAGACTACCCTTAGAGCCTCCCACCTAAGTAGTATGCATTAATCTTGACCACAATTTACTATCGGATGGTTTGCGAGTACATTCAAATGTACTCATATTGGTTTCGTCCCTGGCTATTGTCTTGGCCAGACTTTGAGGAGCCGTATGAAGGAGGAGACTACGACGCCGATAATGCGAACTAGGGATCTTCATCAGCCAGCTGCCTGTAGGGTTGTTAAGGCACTAGCCTACGACGCTTGTTGCTACTCCGCTGCTTGAAGAATGTTAAGCCCTCTGAGGCATTTATGTAAGACTGTGGTCCTCGTGACCCTTTTGTTGTAAGACTTAAATTCGGTACTGTAATGGATGTAAACTTTGGTATTCAGTTCAAGTTATGCGCAACGACAGACTGATCATGGGATCGTTGTGTTAAGCATAACGGGTATTTCGGATAGCTAGTCCGGGGTCCCCACAGAGCTGGTATCAGAGCCATCCTGACTGTAGGAGACCTTAGTTAGCATGGGCGTTAGATAAGGGGTTATCTAAAAATATTTTCTAAAAATATAAGGAAGTTGAGTATTTGTGAAAAGAAAATGCTTAATTCTCGACCCCTCCTATGTTACCAAATCTATAACTCATATACATATTATATTTACCCCCAGTTAAAAATTTTGCACCCTAATCCTCTCACTAACTTAAAATTTGGCTTAAAAATTTGTAGATGGCACTCCACTTCACCGAGTTTCTGCAAGTTAAGGAGAAGGGCAACCTCATGTTCGAGAGAGACTTGTACAAGTTGAGCGACATTTTGGGTCGCCCAGCTCCTGAGTTCCCGTGGAGCGCAGGTCGACGCTCACGATCGGGATAACCTGAGTTGGCTCATCGAGTCGTCTGTCCGGGGGAACATTAAGTCCCCCCATTCTAGGACGATGGCTTTCACCACGATGGATGCCAACTGGGATGACGGACTGTGTCGTGCCATGCAGAGGCTGCTGGCCCGCCTTTGTAAGGAGCACAAGGAGGAGTTGGAGAACTCACCTTTCAGGTTCTACGGGAGGCGCGACGCCGAGGGGCGTCCCACTTCCACCGTTCGTCACCCCACCTTCGGAGAGCACCTCGTGGACATGGAGGTCCTACTTTACCGTACCCAGGAGGACCTACGCAGCGTGAGGTACCGGTCTCACTTTGAGCGCATCGCACTCGAGGCGAGCCGTGACCGTGTCGCGCTCCTGCAGCAAGACAAGGCCGACCTTCGCCAGAGAGGGATCCGCCTTAAGAAGACCATCGCCAAGCTCCGCAAGAGGGTGGCGGAGCAGGACGAGATGATCGAGGACCTTGAGCGCCGGGCCGATGAGATGGAGGAGGAAGGCGAGGATCTCCGCAAGGAGAGCAGCGCCTTCATCAGCGATGATGAGGACTACTTGGAGGAGATGGACTACGAGGAGGATGACGATGAGGAGGAGACCGTCGACGAGGAGGGGGAGCCGACCGAGCCCCTCCTTGACGAGGACAAGGAGGACCCAGAGGAGCGTGTCTTCGAGCCCGACACCGACGACGTGGAGCCGAGTGTTCCGCCACAGTAGTCGGACTACTTAGTGGTTCTCGAGCTATCGTAGGGTTAGGTCACCCCAGTTGTAGTCGTGTTTGAGTCGTGTAATGGTTCCTATGAAACCATATGCTTGTAGTAACTATGTAATGATGTGTGGAACTTATGCATGAGATGCTTTTGTTTGATGATGTTGTGTGTTTTGAAAATTTCAAAATTTGCAAACTCCTTTCGAAAACTTCTATGAAGTGAAGACCTCCTACCCCAACAACTCGAAACCTTACCCTCCTACCATGATAAAGAAAACACTTCCGGTCTGTTTTGCCTCTTATACCAGTTTAATCTCAGGATGGTGGACACACGAGGAGGAGGAAGCCATGGCCGCAACGACCCACCGCCACCACCACCTGAGCCTACCCCAGCCCAACTCCTTGCGCTTATCTTAGAGGAGCGTGAAGCCACTCGCCAACAATGCCAAGCCCACCTTGCTGTTCTACAACAACTTGCGGCCAACGCCCAGAACAACAACAACGGGAACCCCAACTATGGGGACGACCATCGGTCTACTCTTAGTGACTTCCAGAAGACCACACCACCCGTGTTCACTAAGACCATTCAGCCCCTAGAAGCAGAAGACTGGCTTCACACCATCGAGAATAATCTCAAAGTCGTCAGGGTTGCCAATGAAGAGAAGGTCTTGTTTGCTACCCACTAACTCTCTGGACCCGCAAGGGCGTGGTGGGGAGCAACCAAGGCGATGCTGCCACCTGGCCAAGCTATCACCTGGGATGAGTTCAAGGCCAAGTTCCTCAAGGTTCATGTGCCTAGCGGCCTGATTAGCCGAAAGAGGGACGAGTTCCGCAAGCTGAGGCAAGGAGGAAAGGATGTGGTGAAATATCTGGAGGAGTTCATGGACCTGGCCAGATATGCTCCAGACGACACCAATAGTGAGGAGAAGAAGATGGACCATTTCCTGAATGGGCTGCACACTGAGATGCAGTGCGTGCTAGTCACTCACACCTTTGCTGATTTAGAGGCCCTCGTGGATAAGGCCATTCAGATGGAGTCCAAGCGCAATGCCATGTATGAGGACCGCAAGCGCCGTATGGCGAACCAAGGAGGCTCTAGCAGCCAGAAGCCCCGCACTTACCCACCAAACTCCAGGCCAGCACCCCTACCATTTCGCGCACCTACTCCTACGCCCCGTCCCAACAACAACAACCCCTACCACCCCAATAACCCAACCCGTCCCAATATCAACTACCGTCCTGGAGGCAACAACAACAACAACACCCGCAACAATGCCAACCGTCCCAATGTTGTCTGCTTCGAGTGTGGAGTCAGAGGACACTACTCTAAAGAATGCCCCAATCCAAAGAATGCCGCCCCGCGCCCCAATTAATGCACCCAACAATGGCAACGGTCGTAAGGGAAATGGAAAGAACGGAGCACCAAGGGGGAATGCTGCTGTCAATCAAGGCCGCCTGAACCACATTGATGCCGAAGAAGCCCAGGATGCTCCAGATGTTGTGCTGGGTACGTTTCTTGTCAACTCCGTACCTGCAACCGTTCTGTTTGATTCCGGTGCAACCCACTCCTTTGTCACAGAAAGTTTTGTCTCAAAAGGGGGATTAGAGGGAACCGCTATGCGAAAACCCATGATGATACAAATCCCTGGATCACACTCAAAGGCCCACAAGTCGTGTAAGGACACTTCCATAAACATCCTCGGGGTAGATTTCCTATCCGATCTGGTCATCCTAGGAGCCCAAGGAATAGATGTCATACTCGGTATGAACTGGTTAGCCAAGTACCATGGTCGAATAGACTGTGCTAGAAGGGCAGTTGCCATCACCTCAAGTGAGGGATTTGAAGTGGAATACGTCTCAGATTCACGACCCCGCCAAGCCTTCTGTCATGAGGGTTTAGCCAAACCAAGCCTAGATGAAATCCGGGTTGTTCACAGATTCTCGAATGTTTTCCCTGGAGAATTACCAGGAATACCACCTGACCGGGACATTGAGTTTGTGATCGAACTTATTCCCGGGACTGCTCCTATATCCCAGAGACCCTACCGGATGAATCCGGAAGAATTGGCCGAACTGAAGAAGCAATTAGCAGATATGCTTAGCAAGGGTCTGATCCGTCCTAGTGCATCACCATGGGGTTCACCCATTATCTTCGTGGATAAGCGGGACGGTACCACACGATTGTGTGTGGATTATCGCAAACTAAATGATGTGACCATCAAAAATAAGTACCCTCTGCCTAAGATCGAGGATCTGTTCGATCAGATGAACGGAGCCCGAGTCTTCTCCAAGATCGACCTTCGTACCGGGTACCATCAGTTGAAGGTCCGATAAGAGGATATCCCCAAGACTGCATTCACCACCCGTTACGGATTGTTTGAGTACACAGTAATGTCCTTTGGACTGACCAATGCCCCCGCCTACTTCATGAACCTCATGAATAAGATTTTCATGGACTACCTCGACAAGTTCGTCGTAGTTTTCATTGATGATATCCTTATTTACTCCAAGACCGAAGAAGAACATGTAGAGCATTTGCGTCTAGTACTGGAGACCCTCAGGAAACATCAGCTTTACGCCAAATTCAGCAAGTGTGAATTTTGGCTAAAGGAAGTAGGATTTCTCGGGCATATTTTGTCCGCAGGAGGAATTTCAGTTGACCCTGAAAAGATTCAAGCGATAGTCGATTGGAAATCACCCACCAGTGTGACGGAAATCCGAAGTTTCCTCGGATTAGCGGGTTATTACCGCAAGTTCGTCGAAAACTTCTCAAGCATAGCCAAACCTATGACCCAGTTGCTGAAAAAGGATAAGAAGTTTGAATGGACTCAGAAGTGTGAAGATAGCTTCCAAGAACTGAAGAAAACGTTAACCTCAACCCCAATCCTAATCATGCCCGATATCACCAAGAGCTTCGAGGTGTATTGGGATGCATCACGCCTCAGACTCGGTTGTGTCTTGATGCAAGAAGGAAAGGTCGTGTCGTACCTGTCTTGGCAGTTGCGACCGCATGAAGAGAATTACCCTACCCATGACCTCGAGCTAGCCGCCATTGTTCTGGCCCTGAAGACGTGGCGTCATTACCTTATGGGTAATCGCTGCAAGATCTATACAGATCATAAGAGCTTGAAGTACATCTTTTCTCAGAGGGAGTTGAATATGAGACAGATAAGGTGGATGGAATTAATCAAGGATTATGATATTGGAATCCATTATCACCCTGGAAAAGCCAATCTAGTTGCCGATGCCCTTAGCCGAAAACCATGCACCCTGAATGCCTTGATTCAAGCCGAACAACCAGCCTTGTTTAAGGAGTTCGAAGATTTCGGACTCGAGCTTGTTAGCCAAGGTTATCTCGCCAATCTAGAGTTAGCCCAACCCTGATGGATCAAATCAAAGAAGCCCAGAAAGGCCATGAGAGCATTGAAGGGATTAAGAGGAAGATGTCTCTCGACAAAGCCCCCGGTTTTGCCGAAGATGCCGAAGGAGTGCTGAGATCTAATGGTCGTATCTGTGTGCCCAACGTTAAGGAACTGAAGGAGTTGATCCTGAAAGAAGCCCACGAGGCCCCATATTCAATCCACCCTGGAGGAACCAAAATGTACCAAGAACTTCGTGAGAAATTTTGGTGGCATGGAATGAAGCGGGAGATTGGTTCTTTCGTAGCCAAGTGTGATATCTGTCAGCGAGTCAAAGCTGAACATCAGCAACCCGCTGGATTGCTTCAACCCTTGAAAATTCCTGAATGGAAATGGGACGAGGTTGGAATGGACTTCATCACTGGGTTGCCACGGTCCAACCGAGGCCATGATTCCATCTGGGTCATTGTCGACAGATTGACTAAGGTAGCTCACTTTGTTCCCGTTAAAACCACCTACACTGGGAAGCAGTTAGCCGACCTTTACATCTCTAGGATTGTCAGCTTACATGGTGTGTCCAAGAGGATTGTGTCCGACAGAGGTTCTCAATTCACCTCTCATTTCTGGAAATCATTTCATGAAGCCCTTGGAACCAACCTAGCTTTTAGCACAGCTTATCACCCCCAGACTGACGGTCAAACCGAGAGGGTGAATCAGATTTTGGAGGACATGCTTCGTGCGTGTGCCCTATCCTACGGATCCAAGTGGGAGGACTGCCTTCCATTTGCCGAATTTTCCTATAACAACAGTTATCAGTCCAGTCTGCAAATGGCCCCCTTTGAAGCACTTTATGGTAGAAAGTGGCGTACCCCTCTGAACTGGTCCGAGACCAGAGAAGGCAAATTGTTTGGACCCGATGTCCTTCGTGAAGCCGAAGAACAAGTCCAATTTATCCGCGAACGCCTCAAAACTGCCCAATCCCGTCAGAAGAGTTACGCCGACCCCAAGCGCCGGGACGCCACCTTCAACATCAGAGATTTTGTGTATCTCCGAGTAACACCCCTTAAGGGAATGCAGCGTTTCCATGTCAAAGGGAAGTTAGCGCCAAGGTATATTGGACCGTTCAATATCATCAGTCGTCGAGGAGAAGTATCCTATCAGCTAGAGTTACTTCCGGAACTATCTGATTTTCATGACGTCTTCCACATTTCATTGCTTCGGAAATGTCTTGAAGTCCCAGACAAACCGAACGTTTTTCAGAACATCGATCATCAATCCATTGACCTGAACTATGACCTAACCTATCGTGAAGAACCTGTCAAGATTCTCGATGAAGATGTTCGTCTTACCCGGAGACGCAATATCAAGTTCTACAAGGTTCAGTGGAGCAACCACTCCGAAGTGGAAGCAACCTGGGAGCGTGAAGACTATCTTAGAAACGAATTTCCAAACCTCTTTAGTTCCTAAACCTAGCAAATCTCGAGGACGAGATTTATTTTAAGGGGGGAAGGTCTGTCACATCCCAATATTTTGTAACCAGAGAAAAACCCTTTGTGAGGAGTTAAAAATTTGGAACCAACAAAAACCTTCTGTTATTTCATGTGATGCCTATTTAGCTTTCTATTATTTCATGTGGTATTTGTTTGCTAATGTGAGTACTCTTGCCTAGCTAATTATTCAAACAACAATCAGTCAATTGACCAACCTAATCATAAATTGGAATGTGACTTGAAAATAAAATAAAAACCCCTAGCTACTCAAAAACCCTAATTTTTTAAAGAGGTGAGTATAAGAGGGTAAATTCTTAATCTCTAACCTCTTCTTTCTATATTAAATTCTTTTTTTGAAAAATGATTCTTGAGTGCCACAAATCAGAGGGCAGTGAGTTTAGCTCCTACCTCATATTTTGGCCCCTAACCTAAATTAATTTCCTAAAATACGAATTTAATTATAAGAATTCAAATTCTACCTTTTAATTCGGCTATCAGGGAAAACCTCATTTTCTTCTCTCCCAAAAATTCAGGAAAATTAGGGGAAGTTTCTAACACCCTACCAAACCCAAAAACAAGCAGATTTTAAGTTAAACAAATTCAAAACTTCATAGAGGCATTCCAGCAAACACCTTGTGGGCACAAACCGAGACTTTTCAAATTTTATCAAAATTGTGGCATGGGTGCTGCTGCCCAGCACCCCCTCACCTCTCTATCTCTCCTACACCTGCCCAACCACTTGCCTCTCCATTTAATTCGGCATGGCCGACCAGAGCATGGAGGAGCATGGCAGCCGAGCTGCCATGGCCGCTCTCTCTCTCCCTCGCGTCTCTCTGGCCCCCTCGACCTCGACATGTGTCCGCCGCTCAACTGGCACAAAACCGGCCCCCCTCAAGCCAGGAGCTCCCCGAGCTCCCTCTCCCTCGCCATGGCCCTCCTTACCCGAACCCTAGCCACCCGTCGCCCGCGGACGCAACCTTGCTCGCCGGCCCCCATGCCCGCGCCAAACCGCTCCCCTGCCACTCCTCTCACCCCTGGACAACCTCCCGACCACCCCGGTTCCCTCTTAATGACGCTCGCGTGCTCTCCGTCCATGCTCGCCGCGCCGTGGTCGCCGCGATGCCCCCGGCCGCTCCCTAAACCCTAGCTCTCGCCACTGCACCCACGGGCACGGATGGATGACGTGGTTCACCCCACCACCGCGTCGCCATTGCCCTGCCCCACACGCACGCGTACCCACCGTCGAGCACCTTCACTGCGCCCTGGACCCGCACCACCCCCGAGCCCTCCAAAGCAACCCGCACCTCTCCCTCCACCCTCACTCGCTCCCCCTCACTCACCACCACCTCTCTGCACCGCCAGGAGGGCGGGAGCCCTGCTGCTATCCAATCCGGCTGAGGAGACCGAGCCCTCCGTGCTCGGCACCGTCCAAGGTCAACGACAGCCACCGGCCCTGCGTTCTCTCTTTTTCTCTCTGTCCTCTCACCCCTCTGTTACTCCCACCACACCAGCCGCTCACCCACACACCTCTTCGTGCCCAGGTTCGCCGCCAGGAGCTCGCCAGGCGTGCTTCGGGCCGAGGCCGATGCGGAGCTCAGCGCCATCGACCACGACGTCCCCGAGCCGTACCACTCCGCCAGTCGCCTCCGTCGAGTCTCCGCCGTCGCCCGCACCCACTCCGCCGTCCCCGGGAACCTTAGGTGAGCCTCCCCGAGCTCGCCACCGTCGTCTACCTCTCGGCCGCCGCCGTTTCTAGGTCACCGGCGACGCAATCGTCACGGGCCGTTGGATCTTAATCCAACGGCAGCGTACCGGTTCGGTTATTCTTTTAAAACTGACGAGCGGGACCCACCAGTCAGAGTTTTAATCATTTCCGGCGCGGGAAAAATCCCGTGGGCCGGCCCGTTAAGCCATTTTCACCCGGGCCGTTTTCCATTTTCGTATTATGGATTTAAATTATGAAAATCGGCACCCCGCTTAGAAATTAAATATCTGGAGATTGGTATGTCCAAAAATTATAAAAGTTTATGTGCTGGTAGCTTGTTAAAATGTCTATCCAATGGTACTGGTCCCACCTTAATTAGATTATTATTGACCAAATGGTAAAATAATTCGTACAGATGGTTTTTAATCTAAAATTATTTGTTTCTGATGATCCAAATGCCCAAATAATGTGAATCCAATTTTGTTAGCTTATTACAGAGAAACTCTAGCTACCATAAAAATTTCAGATTAAATTGAGAAGCATAATTTAAACGGCATCCAGATTTGTAGTTGGACTCATTTCAGTACTGTTTAAATTATAACTTGAGTTTGTAATGCCCAAATGATATTAGGCCAATTTTGATAGCTTTGTATTGTGAATAGCTAGTTACCCTCAAAATTCCATAATTTTATTTTAAGCAGAATATGATTGAGCTCTATAACTTGACTTAAGCACTTTCTGTACTAAACCACTTGTTTCTGCCAATTGGTAAATTAAAATTGACCAAATCCAATTTTCCTAGCTCACATTTAATAAGTACTAGCTGCCCCTAAAAGGGCACATTTTTCTGAACAACAGAGATTAAATCGTGGCATAACTAGTGTTATAGCAAATTTCTGTCCATTAAATCTTTTTAACAAATTAGTGGGAGTTTAAAATCTGCCAAACCCCAAATGTGATGATGTCAAAATTATACTAGTAGCTTCATGTGAGAATTTAGTTGCTTTGTTTGTGATGATTGTTGAGTAGAGGTGTGATTGTGTGTTTTGCTTGTTATTTGGCGTTTAGACGAGAACGTTGCCGAGGATTTCGAGGAAGGAGGTTTCGTTGATCAAGAGTATCAAGACCAGGGACAATTTGCTGACCAAGGCAAGCCATCCATTTGATCATACCCTTTGTCCTATTATTTTAATTAAGCATGTTTTACATATGTTAAGATGCATGAAATGTTTTCAAGTGGTGTGTGCCACTAAAACCCTTTTTAAAATATTACCTAAGTTATATGCCATGATTAGGCCCCCTTATATAGTAGTGTTTAGTTAGAGAAATAAAAAATTCTAGGTTGGGAAAAACCAATGTTTTATTCAAAAATCCTCTTTATGAATATCTTTGGGTAAACTTGTGTTTTACCCAAGATGTTGCTAAATGATTTGTTTTGGAACTGGAGTAAAGATGGAGGATGAAGGTTTTGAGAAAAATGCACATTGTGTCTTAGTACTTACGTCGACCAGCCGAAACCTGTGCGACCACATTACCCCACATATGGGCACGGGGCTTAACTCGTAGTTTGTCCATGTTAGTATGAGGTGCCTCAAACTCCTCCTAAGGGTCCAAGGACCCTCGAACCGATTAATAAAAGTGTATGCATATCATACCGGGTGACTACGGTGGGTTTCCCGTCGTGGCAGTGTGGAGTCCGGGTTTGATGAAATGACGTGGATATGTTGGATACACACGGTGTGCCGGGGATGATAAACCCATTGAGAGGAACTTTGTACTAGCATGGACATAGCGAAAGGTTATGATCGGTTACTCAACTTCGCATACAACTTGTATGGCGGGACGTGGCTGACACGGGGAGTTTACCGGATGGTGTGGGTAAAGTGTGCAACCTTTGCAGAGTGTAAAACTATTCGAATAGCCGAGTCCTCGGTTATGGACAGTTGGAAGGCCGTCCTAAGACCTGTGTGCAAAGTTTGATTTTTTTTTAATGGAGATGTTGCCGGTGTCTTACCAAAGGATCGGTATGAGGAGAAAGAAAGGAGCGGGATCCACGACATGCCGTGATCCCATCAGAGGAGTTTTTGAAGAAAAACTATCTTTATTGAAAAACTTCTTTTCAAATGCCTTACCTTTTTCAACAAAGATATGGAGATATCTTTTCTTTAAAAAGGAAATGTTTTTTTAATCAAAGACTACCCTTAGAGCCTCCCACCTAAGTAGTATGCATTAATCTTGACCACAATTTACTATCGGATGGTTTGCGAGTACATTCAAATGTACTCATATTGGTTTCGTCCCTAGCTATTGTCTTGGCCAGACTTTGAGGAGCCGTATGAAGGAGGAGACTACGACGCCGATAATGCGAACTAGGGATCTTCATCAGTAAGGCACTAGCCTACGACGCTTGTTGCTACTCCGCTGCTTGAAGAATGTTAAGCCCTCTGAGGCATTTATGTAAGACTGTGGTCCTCGTGACCCTTTTGTTGTAAGACTTAAATTCGGTACTGTAATGGATGTAAACTTTGGTATTCAGTTCAAGTTATGCGCAACGACAGACTGATCATGGGATCGTTGTGTTAAGCATAACGGGTATTTCAGACAGCTAGTCCGGGGTCCCCACAGAGGCGCCCGTGGTGACTTCGTCAATCTTAAGATTTGTCGGACCCAGCATTTCGAAGGTGCTCATACGGGTAGGGTATGCATGTATATGTCCGTAGGGGCGAGTGTGCGTGCGTGTATGTGAGCGTCTACATTGTACAGTGTTTCTCAAAAAACAAACAAATATCTCTAGTGGGCTAAAAATGAAAAGCCAACCTATCAGACGTGAAGAGTTAATGGGTTTCCTTGCTCTATCGAAGGAAGAGAGGCCCGTCCTTTCCCAGCCCAACTATTGATAGTTTTGTTCCTTGGCTGATCTTTCTCGTTCAACTTTGCTTGACAACTCTCAGCCAAAAAAAAAAAAAAAAAAAAAAAAAAAACAACTCAGCAATCTTCCGTTGGTTCTCCTAAAAAAAGAGGCGTCTTCACTGGCAAGATGGGAATCTCCTCGGCATTCAGCGTTCACCTACAGCTAGTTTTAGAACTTCAGAGAGCACAAACATCGTCTAGGCTGTGCCCAGCAGCTCAAACAGTTTTATCAAGAGAGAATTGCTTATATACCACTGACGAATGGTTCAATGTCTTATTTGCCATCAAACAAAGCCTTTGTACTTATATACCAAAGACAAAGCAATTTTTGTGCTCATTTGCCATCGCCGATAACTGGGACATGACTAACGGAAGAGATAACTGGGACATGTGTGTGCAGCAAGCTGCAGTGCAGGCAGGCACTCCGGTAGTCCGATGGCGATGGCACGGAAGTACACTTGTTCACGTGTGTGCTGGCGCATCTCAGCGCAACCTACTTTCTGGAAGGTTATCATTGCTTTCCAGTTTCATTCAACCAACTGGGTTCCGGACATTTTTAGCTAATAATGTAAGTGATGATAAATCAAAACGAGTTGGGTACTTGGGTTCCCTGATTTTTTTTTCTTTGTCTTGTTGGTATGGGCCTATGGGGTGATCATCAACACGACATGCCTCTTTTAGCATCCAATCGCTTGTTTTTTCTGAACTTTTTTTTAAGAAAAATGTTGTGTGAGATGTTTCTGTGTGTTTAATTTCGTCTATTTATATAAACGAAAATTTTCATTCGATGTCAACAAGTAAAACACTCAATTTTTTAGTTCAGCAAAAGTTCATATTTTGATACTACATCCAAAATGATATTGGTTTTGTTTTGAAGATATCGACATTGTAGGCTCAAATCTTCAAATAAGATATAAATTAGATATTTGGTTCACAACTTTCTTGAGTTACAAATAGAGAATGGGTATAACGAGAAATGAGATATCCCAAAACATGCCAATGTACGATATCAAGTTGTGTACTCCCTCCAGTCCTATATTACTTGTTGTTTTTATACATAGGCATGGTCTTTTAAATAATACTTTGACCATTAGTTTCTACCTTAATATATTTAAATAAAAATAAAATTAGCACACCATGTGAAAAAAAATCACATGCACGTATGATCTTATGGTATCAAATTAAATACTTTCACCTGTATGACGCTAAGGTATCTAATTTAAATATTTATAAGCATATTAGTACTCAAAGTTTCAATTTTTTGCTTTGACCTTGTCCAAAAATCCAACTTTTACATGACTATAGAGAGTGTACAATTGCAACAATAGGAGTTCCATAAAAACAGAAGATATTACGTTGTCCGAAAGGCCAACTCTTACGAATTGTCTTTCCTGTGTAAGGGGATATTACGTTTTTTCTTGAACAAAAAAAAGTATTTAAAAAGCCATGAATGGCTCACACATAGCCAAAAAAATGATCGTTTTTATAGGAAAATTTACGAGCAAATAGATGACAAGACCAATGATGTGTTTGATTTTTGGAAAATGTTTCACAACAGCTGGAATGATTTATTCTGACGCTGAGAGCAGGTGCTCCTCAAAAGAGTGCCTTGTGTGCAAGCAACAACAAGTGACACATAGTTTTCTTCCTAATTTTATAGTTTTGCAAATCATCATCAAATAATTGTTACATCCAGGAGCTAATACTATAAGAGCACCCTAGTAGATCCATTAAAACAGGCAAAACCATAAAATAACCGTTTTGCATGAAAAACTTATCCATTTCATATCCCTCTAAACGGGGCCGACCATTTTTTTAAGGTGAGTCTTAGAACAAGCCTTCTATCCTTCATATCTAAAGTTGTGGGGCAAATTTTATGGTACCCCATAAACACGTTCGGAGGGAAATTTTAGGACGTGGCTCTGTCGGACCGGTCCCAACTCCGACCAAAATGCTCCGCGCCTCTCCGATTCCGGCCAAACTACGGCCACATGTTGTGTTGTCCCAATGCAACCGCCGCGCTGGAGCAGGATCACGTTACAGCAGGTCCAGGGCCGACCCGGACCCGTCGTGGCACCACCGCACGTTGCTCCACCTCGAGAGACGACGACGTAGCAGAAAAAAGGTGCATAGCCGTAGCAGGACGCAGGTGTAGAGTCTCGGAATTCGGAATATATCATGCGGAATGAAACAATTCCAAATCTATTGCGCCGTCGGCCCGCGGCTGGCCGAAACTCGTGTTTCGGCACTCTGTAGGCCGAAAGGAGTGTTTCGGCCAGCTGACGGCCGAAACATCCCAAGGCGGGGCCCGCGCGAGGCCCGCGTCAGAAGCTGGCCCTTTTCGCGTTGTCGCAGAGCCGATTCGAGCTTGTTTCGGCCCCTAGCCGGCCGAAACGTTTTTTTTTTGCATTTTGGCCCTTTTTTTTTTGTTTTGGTCGCTATTATCTCCATTACAGTTTTAGATGCCAAATAAAATTTATAAAATAAATGTTATATATTTGCGTCCATCAATTCACCCTTACCAATTATTCTCCCGCCCTTCCTGATTCCCGTCATTATCTCCCGCCTTTCCTCGTTCCCGCCTTTATTCTCCCGCCCTTCCTCATTCCCGTAATTTTTTTCTCCCGCCGTTCCTCGTTCCCGCCAATTTTTCCCGCCCTTTCACTTCCCGCTATTTTCTCCCGCCATAATTCTTCCCGCATTTTTCTTCGCTTCCCGGGCTATAAAAGCCGTTGCTCAGTGAGGTTAGTAAGTAGTCTAGCGAATTCACTCATCGATGTCGGGTTTTCCTCCTTACCGTAGCTTTCTTCCACATCAGTCTGAGCTCCTACTGCGGTGTGCCGTCGAGTTTAGGGTAGACAATAAAATAGTTCCATGGGAGGAACTCATTAGTAGTGATAGTTTGCTCACTGAGATAGACGCGACATTGGTTAGCAGATCAACTAGGCTCAAACCATATTGGGCTCATAGGACTCCACGGGAAATACGACAGGAACTTCTCAGGCTGCATGAAAAGTGGATGAAGGTGGAGCAAAGAACTAGGGACGAGAAGTTCCTCGATTGGTTAGGAGATCATCCGTGGTCATGGGTGGAAGAGAGCGAGGACGAAGATGACATCTTCATGCCTAGCATCACGGCCAAGAAAGCGTCATCGTCGAAGGGTAAGAGAGCGGCATCGTCGAAGGGCAAAGGAGCGGCATCGTCGAAGGGCAAGAGTGGCCCATCGACGGAGCCAGGAGGATGCGTGGACGGGAGATGATATTTATGTTAAGTGTCGCATGTATCTTAATTTCAGTTGTAGCTATTAATTTAAGTGTGTTTTAATGAAAATTTGTAATCTCGCCGTTTTTTAATAAATGTCGGAAGCATTGTCTGATCAAATATAGATAGGAATATGTCTCATACAAATATAGTGTCTCGTACATAGATAGGATTATGTCTCATACATAGATAGGATTATGTCTCATACATCGATAAAAGTTTTCCTAGTCTTCGTTATGTTTACGATACCTAGTCTTCGTTTTCCGTGGTCGAGGCCCTGAAGGTGACAATCGGTTTCGGTTTGAGTCGAGGTGCTGACGCAAACCTCGGCCCAACATCGGAGCGTCCTCCTGTGGCTGTGTCTCCTGCTGTGTCTGCGTCTCCTGTGTGACGGGTGGTGGCGTATGGAACAACACATCCTCGTCCATCTCTGCGTATGGTGAATCAGCAGACCCACCTGCAAAAAATAATTACTACTAGATAAGTGCATACTACATTCAAAAAAATAAATATGGATAATTAATAACAACAACGTACCTAGACCCACAAGACTAGTCAACGGCGCCGAAGAAGTGTTCCAGCCTACATGTACAGGATGACCTGGAGGAGGCATCCCCATCTGGTACTGCGGAGGCATCCCCATCTGGTACTGAGGTGGCATCCCCATCTGGTACTGAGGAGGCATCCCGTACTGAAACTGAGGTGGTATCCCCATCTGGGACATACCGTACTGCGACGGGGCTGCCTGCCAGGATGAACTACCAGGCTGGGAAGCATCAGGTGGCGTCGGCTGAACGTGCGGTGGAGACGGATGCTGCGTGGAACTACTAGGCTGAAAAGTATGTCCAGTAGGCCGCTGCGACGAACTACCAGACTGAAAAGTATGTCCAGTAGGCCGCTGCGACGAACTACCAGGCTGAAAAGTATGTCCAGTAGGCCGCTGCGACGAACTACCCGGCTCCCCAGTAGGTGTAAGAAGTCTAGTATGTGATGAACGAGCAGTCTCCTGTCGTGTGAGACGTGGACGCGGAGCTCCATGACGAGGCACAACGTCTGTATAGCGGGTGCAAGTAAGAACATTGTACACACCTCGCAGCTTCTCCTCGAGACGCCTGAACCAAGATCTATGTTGTGGCGGCGGCGTGAACCCAGCTACATCCCTCTGAATGTCGGCTATCAATTCAGACTGTAATTGAAAAATTACATGTTATGTACGATCAATAAAAAAAATGTACGTACGTAACGAGTAATATAGTACTAACCGCGTAGTTTCTAGAACCTGCAATACCCTCCAATGGGTACATGTCCGTAATAGAAGGGGGCGGCATCTGAGAAGGCTCAGTTGTTGGCGTCAATCGGAGTCGTGTAGACTGTCTATACCTCCGTAGATACTCCTGAAAATCATCCTGTTGAAAGGGGCCATCAGCCTGCCATAGTGTAGTCGTCGCACTCGCCCATTCGTTATGAATGGCTGTAGAGTCTGAAGCCAAAGCACCAAAGGTTTTTCGCCTCCTTGACGTCCAAGTCTGAAAAGTAATATTACAAAATTATTTATTAGAAATAGATTCAATGGACAGTTTTATTCATATTAGAAATAATTATAGACTGAAAAATAACTTACCGGTGGATTTCCGGTCGTAGTCGTGGCTGTCTGATGGGAGGGTCCGGTAATTGTCGTCGTGCAAACTGTCTCATCACCCTCTGCTGCGACATCTCCTCGACCATGACATCAAAAATAATGCGGCTCTGCGTCAACCAGTATAGCTGATCTCTCCTGCATAACTGAGATATGCCGAAGGGGTATCTCGCAACGATCCTCTGGTTATCATATGGCTCCCATATGACCTGGTCCTCGCGCAACTGATCAAACTGCATTGTGAATGATGGGTATGAATTCTTCACTTGAACTTGCGCATACCGTCTCTGCAATTTTAACGAATTATTTAGCTTGATGAAATAAGAAATGATGCGTACGTAAAGTAAGTACGGCGGTGCAAATTTTACCTCTCTACGTGTCCAGACGCTGCCAACTGTAGGAAAGTCAACCGGATCTGCACCGTTCAGTCTGTAATCCCAAGGCCTCTCAGCGTCGACGTCCGGTCTACCAATATGGAATCTCTCCCACGACCATAGTTGTAACAGTAGTGGACAACCAAGTAACGAAGATGACGACTTATTCTTCGTGCAAACATTGCATAAAGCTCTGTAAGTAGCAGCTAACACAGCCGAACCGAAGCTTCTGGGCACTATATCTGCTGGTGTATGTGCATCGGCTATCTCGCGGGCAAGAGATATATAGCGTGCACTAATGGTGTCGACGTGCGTCTCAGTGAACATCCACTTACCGAACAGCCAAATTATGTATGCCTCCAGACATCTAGTAATCAGCGGCGCATCCATAAAGACAGCAGGATATCCCAAATTACCAATCTGCGGTGCACGGAGAAATAAATAAGTATACAATAATTCATACTTAAAATACTAACACTGTTGTATAAATAAATTACCTGGAACTGGGTCAACCAAGAAACACGAGGACCGTGTGCGTGATCCGGTAACTGCATAACTCCTGGTAGCGCAGCGGCAAATCGTGCCTGCATCTCCTCACACCAATATTCTGAAGCCTCCAAAGGACCAATGGCCGTGCCTGCCAAAGGGAGACCTAACAAATATGACACATCCTGCAGAGTAGGAGCCATCTCTCCGCAGGGTAAGTGAAAGGTGTGGGTCTCAGGCCTCCATCTGTCCACTAAAAAGCTGAGCAGTGATTTGTCCAGTAGGACACGTTTAGATTTTTCCCTGGTACATATCACGGTCAGCACCACCGTCATCATCTGGTTGGATATGTACCCACTCGGCCTCTGTGGACTCAACTAGTCGTGCGAACGGCAAAAGTCCAGACCAAGATAGCCTGCAGAATTAACAATTAATTTTACAATATATACAACGTATTGACATTTTACAATTATATTGACGATACGTACCTATCAATCCATTGAGGGTGTATCATCCAGTTAGTTGCTGGTGTGCGTGTACGCAACACACTTGGTTGCCCACCTTCCTCCCATATCCTAGCACGGTGTTTTGCATCGATCGTCTGACTAAGCAATGGATATGCAGCCATCTGTACATATTAGAAATTAAAACATAATCAACAAATAGTACAAATTAAAGTATAGTCCATACATATTACGAATTAAAATATAGTCTTACAAATTACGAATTAAAATTTAGTTTTACAGAATAAAACATAGTCCATACATATTACGAATTAAAATATAGTCTTACAAATTACGAATTAAAATTTAGTTTTACAGAATAAAACATAGTCCATACATATTACGAATTAAAATATAGTCTTACAAATTACGAATTAAAATTTAGTTTTACAGAATAAAACATAGTCCACACATATTACAAATTAAAACATAATCGATAATACATAGTCGATATTTATTGCCGTACATCACTACGCTCCTCGCCTTCCTCCACGTCCTCGGCTGCCTTGTCCACGTCTTCCGCTGCCTTGTCCAGGATATTTAGGACAATATTTTTCTTTGTGTCCTTTTCATTGCAAAGCAAACATATTCGAATACACCCACCAGCTTCAGACTCGTCCATATTATTACGGATGCGACGCGACTGGCGTCTTCCTCTACTATCCCTCATTAGAGAAGGGTCTGGAACGTACTCCCTTTCTGCCGGGTTTACCTTGTTAAAATTACCAACAACCCTAAAACCAGTCATCTCCCCCGTCCAAGTATGAAGCACCTCTTCCTTCCTGTAATATGGTGACACGAAACACCCTGGATTCAGTCCCATCTGAGCACACACAGCCAAGACATGTGAGCAAGGCAGATGGTATAGTCTTGGTTTGTTGCATGTGCACTCACATGTTGGATGTTCTTCATTACCAATCCTAACCTCCTGGGTCAGCAGCTCATTAGCTCCGCCAAATCTTCCAGTCGGTAAACGTACTTCAAACCTCGCTTCTTCATTACCAATTCTCACGACTGAGTGCAGCCGTGCTTTTTCTATCTTCTTGTCCATGTATATCTTTATCTTCCTGCAGTAAGGTGTATTGGGAAAATCCTCAATATGCTTGACGGCTTCTAGCCGTCTCTCCCTAAAATATGTCATTGTTCCATGCAGCACCCCCTCCACTAGCGCTGTCAATGGCAGACTTCTATTCCCTCTAAGGACGAAATTATAAATCTCAGCAAGGTTGGTTGTCATGATGCCGTACCTAGCTCCATGTGTATCGTGCAGCAAAGACCACTTCACAGGAGGCTCTTTCTCTATCCACTCTACAAAATTCCTTATTCTTGTTCCCTTTTTCCTCTTCGTTCCGGGTGGGTCAATTCCAGGAAGGTCACACAAACCTACGGGTTCTTCATCTTCTCCCATCATTGCGGCCACCTGTGTAGCTACAGCTTGTGCCCTGGCGGCTTTCCTCTCCCTCACTTGCTTCCTCGTGAATTCATTCAGCCTCTCCCATATAAATTGATACTTCCTCCGCTGGTTCTGACTGCAAAGTCTTTTAAAAAGGTTCATAAGACGTTTACTCTTAAACTGTGAGTAAAAATTAGCGCCAAGGTGGCGCATACACCAGCGGCTCTGCAAATCAGTCCATGGCGTTGTTTCATCAATGGAAGGGTGTTGAAGTGCCTTAATAGCCTTTAACATACCAGGATGTCTGTCATGAAGAATGCAAACATTGGGCCGATCCTGCACAATAGCTATTTTTATTTGCCTGAAGAACCATAACCAACTCTCATAGTTCTCACCCTCAACAAAGGCCATAGCAATTGGGATGATCTGATGGTTCCCGTCCACACCTATTGCGGTAAGGATCTGCCCCTTGTATTTTCCAGTGAGAAACGTTCCATCCACACACAACACCGGACGACAATGCCTGAAAGCTTGGATGCAAACAGAGAATGCGAAAAATACCCTATGCAGAACCTTATATCCAGGAGCCGTATCCATATAGCGGTGCTGGACGTCCACATAAGTGCCAGGATTTCTATGCTGCAATGTGCGAAGAAGACGGACGACGTTGTCATACGAGTCCAAAAAGGTCCCGAACCTCTCCTCTAAAGCTGTCTGCTTAGCTCTCCAAGCCTTCCCGTATGAAATATCATAGGACCATCTTGCCTTTACTGTGTTCTGGATATTTTTGGCTGGAAAATCTTTCGTCTTCACAATCTCACTGAATAAGAGACGCGCAATGAGAGTGGAAGTTAGATTTGGATGTTCTGCCAACATGTTCTCTCTGATACATGTGTGAGCCACGACGTCCGAGACGAGCCAATTCACGTCATACTTCGGAACGTGTGCATGCACCCTTCCAGGACAGCCAATTTCAACACAGCTCAGTGTCAGATATTTTGGACATGACACATCAGTTCGGTAAATCTTTTGTGTGGACATTGCCCACCTTGTTACGGCGTCCCTTAGCTGCTGCTTCGAGGTATACTGAGCACCTACTTCAATATTATTCATGTGATACTCCCAGGCCGATTCCTGACCAGTATTCACAGTCATGACGGTCGACATGTCCTCATTCCAGGAATTAGGAATAGGCACATCCTCATCATTATCTTCGTCATCTTCTGCATTATCTTCTTCGTCAGAATTAAGATCCGTCATCAACCCATCCTCGTCTTCGTTCTCCATCTCTTGCTGCAT
This sequence comes from Puccinellia tenuiflora, assembly GCA_012064385.1. Taxonomy (NCBI): domain Eukaryota; kingdom Viridiplantae; phylum Streptophyta; class Magnoliopsida; order Poales; family Poaceae; genus Puccinellia; species Puccinellia tenuiflora. The sequence continues at coordinate 572,952 of QRDG01001914.1, read as the reverse complement.
ACTTCCTACGCCCGCCTCCTCATCCTGATCCCAATGCTCATCACCGTCAGCCTCACCACTTTCAGGACCCTCACCGCTTTCGGGAGCTCCTGCCGACTGACCACTCTCTACACTTTGAGACATAAATTCAGACGGATCAACAGGTTCTGACCCAGTTGCCTGGCTATTTTGTCCAGCTTCATAACCAACGCCACCTTGTGCCAAATTGTTCTGCTTAGGCACAAACAACACGAGGACGATAGGTTTCGTACCTCGACGTTGCATGATGCTAGCCAATTCACCCAGGCCTGTGTCCGATCTAGCGGTATCAACTCCCAATAAATATTTGTACGAGATTTTGACCATACCGACTGAATCCTAACAGTCCACAAATTAGGATCAAAGCCAAAATTCATCGTCAAATAGTGCTGAACCGCGCTTATTCTCGCTTTATCAGGCTCAGTCAACGGAATCTCCACATTTGCAAATTCACTCAGATCAACCCCGGACTCATTTGTGCGGACAGTACCATAACCATAGTAAACGACAATACTAACCACTTCGGACATATCGTCCACCTAAACAAATATATTACATAATCAAATACTATATAGATAATAAATCTTAACAGGACCTCCACCTAATAAATCTTATATAGACATTAAACGTAAAATAACTACAAGATTAGGGTTTACCCTTGATGCGTGCAAAATCCGTCGTCCCTGTTGTCCTACTTCAACGGAGCATCACCACCATTACTGCGCCGCTCCTGCTACTGCCCAACACCACCACATCCCACCATTGTTCCTCACCATTGCTCCACCACCGAAACAAAAACTCCTCCAAAAACTATCCCATTAACAGATCCGGGATGCTCTTGATCTCCTCTTTCGATTTGTGGGGGCAGATATCTAATTTATCGGCTATTTTTTGGGATCAATTGAGGTTAGCAGCGCTGTTTTTCGAAGGGAAAGAGAAGAAACAAGAGCAGAAGGAAGAAGAAAGGAGGAGGAAGGAAGGAGCGGCGCGGCGTCGTTATCCCCTACTTTTCGGCAGACTGCCGGCCGAAAGGAAGGAATCGGCGCACTGGGAGCCGAAACGGCGGGCCCCGCACTGTGCCCGTGTCAGCGCGCATGCACGCGGCGCAGCACACCCGTGTTTCGGCTTTCGGCAAGCCGAAACCAACGATTCGGCCGCCGCTGTGCCGACAGCGCAATAGATTCGGAATTTAATCATTCTGCGCAATATATTCGAATTCGGGTTAAAAAAAATAATATTTAAAAAAAAAACTCGTCTCGTGGCCCTCGTCACCTCCCTCTCGCAGCCGAAGCCGGTGCAGTGGGATGTTTGGGGAAGAAAGTTTGAAAGGATAAGGTTAAAAAGAAAAGGATAAATGGTGGGGCCTACATGTAAAAAAGGTGTTTTATCGGTGCCAATTGATGGTAACCGTTCTGAGAAAGCGCACGCCATATCGTAAAAACGGTTTAAAATTTATACTGATTTTCGGGTATCGAGATTTAAGGGATATGCTAGAGATGCCCTAAAATTGTTATCAAAAGGAACAAACTCACGGGGGGTGCACCGACATGTCTCTTTTTCCACTCGTCTCACTGAGTTTTTCCTCTTGGTATATATTTCGCCCAATAGGAAGTTTGTACGTACGTGAGGGATTGAGATCGACCAAGACAGCGATCCAGCAAGTACTACATGGCAGAGCCATATTTAACACGGGCCCGGCCGGGGAACAAGAAGTAACAGGGGATAGATAGAGGGGATGGGACGGCACATCGCCTCACGCACGCAGTACACATAGCACGACACATCCGATCGATCGGCCATTCATTCGTTCATTCATTCCGATCTCGGCCCCCAACAGGTGAGAGAACAAACATGTTTGAACAGTCAGAGACAGGGAGAGCATGGGCATGCACTGCACACAACAGAGGAGATAGAGAGAGAGAGACGACAATGGCCGGTCATCATCTTCGCTAGCTCGCCAAGTCATCTCTCCTTTCACCGGCCCGCCGTTTTGTCCCCGGCCGGCGCCCGTACGCCGTGCGCGCGCCTTCTCTCGAGCATTTCCTCCCGAAGTCCAAGGAAGTAGGGGCATGGGACTGGGGGAGATTGCACTGTTTCAGCTCTAGCTAGGACGTTGACGAGTCAATTCATCATCATCGATCGTCTTCTTCCTGTGTATCTACGCGTACGCTGTTGTACGCCGAGCCTCAGCAGAGGCCGACACCAGCATGCTTTCCGTCCATGGGCGACAGCGATCCGTCACCTGTTCACGTTTGAAGTCAAACCGGAAGCCATTGCCAGGGCGGAGGGACCCACTCGCATGAGATTTCTCCTCTGAACTACTCCGCGTACCAAACTACTCTACCATTTGAACTACCATTTGAATTGATGGTCTCATCTAGGAGCATCTCCACCGGCGCCCTCCAAATCCCATCTAAAGGCCCAATAAGGGTTCGGATAAAAAAAGTCGTCCCAAAGGCACCTCTTATCGGTTCAGGCCGACCCAATGATTGTCTAGCAAACCCGAGGCCAACCCCATACTTAGGGCCTGCTCACATCGGACAATGTATGGATGTGTTTGCGTGCAGCTTCGGACGGGCGGGCATGGCTTGTTATCCGCACATTGGTCATGTTCGTTCTTGTCTTCCCAGCGGTGCTGCCAGGTCGAGGCTGCCGAGGTACGGCTCCCCCACGCATTTATCGTATTTACTCCGCTGCTTCCCGTCCACCTACCCGTCGATTTCTTCCCGCGCCACCGCTTCCCGCCTCCGTTTTTCGTAGCTTCCCGCCCTATTCTTCAGCTATAAAATGGCCAGCCGTGTCGTTAAGCTAGACCGTGCTCACTTCTCGCCGTCTCCAAAATGCCTCGCTGCCTAGCCACCACGTGGGCTATATATCCTCACCCAGGCCGCTTGCCAGCATTTCTGCCGGACCCAACTCCTCCTTGTATGCCTCCTATGACACCACACGAGAGGAGAGGGAGGACCAGGTGCTAAGAGAGGTAGCATTGGAGGACACGAACGACGAGGTCACCATGCGGGTAAGGATGTCAATAGGTAGGGTATGGGCAGGGTAGAGCAATACCATGCCCGTACCCATACAGTTTATGAGTATAAAATTCTAGCCATACCCTTACCTGTGGGGCTGAAGTATACCCATACCCGACGGGTACCCGTACTCATTGGATTCCCATTGGGTAGATTAAATAGTACACAAATTATTCACAATTTCTTTCGTTGGTAGCACATTTTACACACATTTTTTTTTATCTCAACTCAATAAGAGGTACAGATGAATACATGACAATTGCTAACATTAAAATCTCACAATCTCATGGTCATATTAGTAAGTCAACCGAGTAAAAGGAGTCACATGGAAACTCAACGATCTCATAGTTACAAGCTAAGAAAATAACAGCCAACAAATAACAACACAACCAATTAACAAATAACAACCAAAAGGTCAAATTTCATCTAGAAGCTAACATTCAAAACTCATCATCCAACACAAACAGAAGTTAACGAGCAGTAGCCAACACAACGTGCCCCTTGCGCTACTAGCTTGGTACATGGGAAGTTGGGCTGCATTGGATGAAATTAGAAAGGTCCACATGTCAGTATAAACAGGTAGGGTATGGGTATACCCACGGTACAAGATTGTATCCATGTGCTACCCATGACTTGGCGGGTAGGGTATGGATATTACCCATGGGCATAAAAATGTGCCCACACCCTTCCCATACGGGTGTGGTATCCGCGGGTACCCGTACCCGTGGGTACAATTGCCATCCTTACATGCGGGTGCCCCTCCAGTCCTCGACGATGGAGGAGGCTGGCCACCACCTCATGGAGGCTGAGCGTCAAGCCCATAAGAACCGCTCGCCAAGAGCGAGGCCGCTACCGCCTCTCACGATGCTGCCTTATTTGACGTGGCGGGGTCCTACCGCCGACGGGTGGAAGAGGCCTACCGCCGACGGGTGGAAGAGGCCTTACCGCCTCCCGGAGAGGGAGGACCAGGCGCTAAGAGAGGGTGGCTTTGGAGGACACGAATGATCACATCGTCGAGATCACCATGTAGGGGTGTCCCTCCAGACCTCGGCGAGGGAGGAGGCTGGCCGCCACCTCATGGAGGCTGAGCGGCAAGCCCATAGGAAGCTGCTCACCAAGAGCGAGGCCTCTACCGACGCTCGTGATGCTGCCTTCTTTGGCATGGCGGCGTCCTACCGTCGACGGGTGGAAGAGGCCTACCGCCGAGCCCACGAAGCTGCGAAGCTGGAGATGTGGAGCCGGGAGGAGTCGAAGGCATAGGTGGTGAGCCAGCGTCGCATGGCGTAGAGCGTGCGCCGCCAGATAGACGTGCGCATGCGCGCACAACAGCGACGAAGAGGCACCGGATTGCAGCCCAAGAGGCGCCGGCTCACCCGGGCAGTGAACGACGGCGAGGTTGTCCACGACGAGCCAGCTCCTCCCGATGTCTAGATTAGATTTAATCAAGTACAAGTTCAAATTTCGTTGTAATATATCAAGTTTCAATAAAAAACGAGCGTTTAGTTAAAATTTGCGAGTAAATAAAACTTTGAGGGACGTCGCCGTGGCACCGCCAGCCTCATCATGCCGGACATATATCCAAACACCTCCAAAGCGGAAATATGTTAGAGGATGCCGGATATATTTTCGGAGGTGCCGACGGAGACGTTCAAATCTATACCTAATAATAAAGTCACTAAGGTTTCTTCACCCTAAATTTTCTTCCGTTTTGTTTGGTTTGGTTTGGTTCGTATGTCGCACCCGATCGCTGGTTTCGTACCTCGCTCCGTATCTGTTCGCTTTGTCCGTTTGGCTCTGTGATGCATCGCTTGATATGGGCCTATTGGCCAATTGTTGGGCTAGCCCAAACGAAGAATATAAATAACATCCAATTTGTTCAACTGTGTAGTACGAAAATTTGGAAATCATGGCCGTGTTCGTCTGGAGACCGATCCAAACTCGAGTAGCCCAACCGGACCCGAGTCATCCTCTTGCCTTCTCCGCGCCTTCAAATATGGGAGCGATAGATTGCCCTACGTCAAATCCATCAAAGCTTCTGATCGTAATCGAGTGTTCCAAGCACGAGAGCTAGCAATTCGACGAGAGAGATCAAGCAAGAATCATAACAACGACCGTATTGGACGGAAGCAAAATCGACGAGTTCGTAGACACAAAAAGAAGAGAAATATGATCACGCTGGTTAGCTCCGACGACGAGCTCCTCGAGAGTCTAAATCATGCACATACACTGTGATCACATGATCGAGGACGGTTGCGTCGTCCTCGACGTCCCACTGCGTTGCCCCAACATGCATCAAGGTCCGCGAGTGCTGCATCATACACGAAGCTGGAGGTACCAGCTCCTCTCATACTACCACGTCTGGCGAGCAAGAGCTCCCGCCATCGGACGGCGCGTTCCGGGAAGACCTCGCGCAGTACATTTAGGCCAAACCGCCATGCACTAGAGAGGAGGAGAGAGGATTAGGTTTTTGCACGCAACCGCCGGCCACGACTCCGTCGGAAACCGTGACCCTTCCTCTCTCCTCTGCCCTGTCTCCGGTCGCCAAGCCCCCGCCGGTCGTCTTCCCCTATTGGCGCCACTGCCGGTCATGAAAAAGAATTCCTCACCGCAAGGAACGAAACAACGGGCCGGTAGAGGACCTCCGCACCTCGAGAATCAACGGGACAAGTGACCGCGGACCTTCCTGCCGCCACATTGATCTGCCCAACCTCCGCCTTGACCCTCCCCCACCTCTTCTCACAGCTGCTATGTGTGGGAGCTGCCGCCCAGCAGCGATGGAGGAGGGTCTCGGTGTGTGCTTGATTTTCCGCCGCAGATGAGAGCCAGGAAAATCAGTAGGAGGCGGAGAAGGATAAGATGATTTTCTGCTTCCGCTGATATGCCGCTCCGTGGCCACTACTGTCCCTGTGTCCCGGCATTCCCGCGTCTTGCCTTGCCTCCTCTGTTGCACCGCTATTGTATCTGGATTCTGGAGGGAGTGGTAGAAAAGCTCGGCAGAGGAGGAGGTCCGACAATGGTTGGGTTTGATTAGTGCTGTTGGAAGTTGGAAGCGGTAGCTCTGTTTCGGAGAGAGACCTGCCACTTTGCTACTGCTTATTGCTACGTATTTAGCTTGCATGGTGCTGCTTGTTTGAGAGCAGTGAGATGCGATTTTATTTCAGAGCAGACACTTCGTGTTGTGCAGTGCTATTGGTTGAGGCCAGAGAGGGTTGTTGAGGGTCGTGCTGCAAGATTTATTTTGCTGTATGTAGAGAGAGAGGAGGCCTCGAGTTCTTGCGACCACGGCACTGGGAAGGCCTCCATGTGTACCTTCGCGCTTCAAAAGAAATGAAAACGAGCTCTCGTGGTGAAGAGAAGAATGAGAATCTTGGTGAAGAGAAGAACGAGAATCTTCGAAAGAAATATAAACTCGAGCAGCCCAACGAGCTCCGCTTCACTTTGTGGGGATTGAAACTCTGTGCACCAATTTGAAGATACAAGGAGTGTAGACACGGAGGAAGGAAAGAGATTGTACATCCCGGATATATAGAGATGGACGAGGAAGTTGGGAAGAGAAGAGGCATTCCTTAATTTTGATCTTTTATTTCCAAGAGGCGTTACCTAATTTTCAGAGCGGATGTTAAAAAGAGCATATGCTCGAACGGGCACTATACATATGTGTCACCGGTGTTGGAAAGAACGGATGCTCGAACGGGCGCTATACATCCGCATTCCACTCCTCCCCCAACTATGTATATATCTTTCTCTGCTCTCCGACCTGAGGGAGGCGAAGAATTTAGCGAAGTGGGGTGAGGTGGCGATAATGATGTATGGCTCTATTGGCGCTGAAGCGACAGGAATACGAGGCGGCTGAGCGTGACACATATTTTCTCTCCCGTCGCAACGCACGGGCATTTTTGCTAATATATATATATATATATATATATATATATATATATATATATATATATAGGTAAATTAACTGGTACTCCCTGGTGCATGGGCACCATGGTAGAATACTGTAAGTTTTGGGTATCTACAAAACGCGTACACGTCGGGTATACAAACATTTAGTATGTAGGAGGTGTACACACCCTTGGGTATATGTACATGGAGTGTCTACATGGTACGTATACCTTGGGTATATATATCATGGGTATGCGTACAGATCAGATATATATATATGTACCGTAAGTATGCGTACACATTAGGTATATATACCCTGTTTATTTTACATACCCAATGTTATATGTACCTCCTACATACCCTAGGTATATATACCCATGGTACACGTGATGTCTACATACCCTAATTATACCGTATTCCGTCCTAATGCCCGGGCACCATGGTGCCCCATCTGAGCTTCCTATATATATATATATATATATATATATATATATATATATATATATATATATATATATATATATCAACGCGGATTTTCTACCCGGGGTGGTAGCTACGCATGCATGGGAAGTCGTTCGATCTGCTCCTTGATTCGTGCTGCCGTTAACGGTCAGTTAAGTTGTGCCGCAGCCCGTTCGTAGCACAGAAAAAGGAGCCGTCGACGAAAAGATCCAAAGAAGGCACCCGTGTGGCCGGCCCCAACCATGACCGTGTAGGTTTCTAACAACGAAAAAAGAACACCGAGCAGTTTTCGCGATGGAAAAAGGCAACAAAAAGAAACTATAAAAAAATTCCGAAGAAGCCGGCAGCGTCTGCCGGAAACGAATCCTGCTTCTTCGTGGTACCGGAGGTGGCCAGCGGCAGCGAGTTTCCGATTTTTGGCGACGGCGAGCAGCGTCAACTACGCGGCGCGAACTTCCGTCACCCATAGCAACGGTGAGCTCGACGGCGTGGGCTTCCCTTCAGGCTTGGGCGCGGGTCAACCGTGCCGCTCTCCACCAGCTCCTGTGCGGCGTCGACGGGCCCCACCCTGTATCCGCCGGATCCTACACGGCGTCGAGAACGGACCAGATCTCGTCGTTCTCATGCACCCAGTCGTGAGGGGCCAGCCGACCGCGGTGGTGGAGGGAGCGGCTGGGAGCCAGGACGCATGGTGGCACCGCTCCGACGGCCGGGAGGCGAGATCCGCGGTTGCGGCACCGGACAAACGGGGCGGCGCCCGCGGTGGTCGAGAACGCGGAGCCGGCAGCGCTACAAGACCTGCTCCGCTCCCGTGCTCTTCGTCTTCGGATTCTCACACCCCACCCGTACACTTGAATCCGATCTGCGGCGGCTTGGAGCCGGGCTGGGCGACGGCAGGGCGCGGGAAGTGAGCGCCGCCGGAGACGGGCGTGGCCGCTGCGGTCCGCGCAGGGGAGGGGCCGCGCGCATCTCGGGCGGGGCGGCGCTCATGGCCACCATGTCCACCACAGCCGCTCGCCCGTCGTTCCTCGCGCCGGTGCCCTTGAGACACGGGCTGGGCGGCCGCGGAACCAGATCTTGCCGCTCCCCGCACCCAGTTGCGAGGGGGCCCACGCGGTGGGGTCGTGGAGGAACGCTGCTCCAGCGGCCGGGAGCCGGGGACGCGCGCGACGGCCCGCTCGCCGGCCGTCCCATAGCGGGCAGAGAGAAAAGGGCGATGGGGATAGGTGGGGCGTGTGGAGACTGGGGACAGGTGGGGCGTGGTTCCGGTCGGTTGCGGGGATGTGTCCACGTTTTTTTGAATCAGGCTGACAGGACAGACGGCGTTAAGTCAATCGATGGTGGGAAATGTTCTATTGTGTGATTCAACGGACGGATTAGGGTGCGTAGCTACCACCCATGGTAGCCAGCTATTTCCCATATATATATATATATATATATATATATATATATATATATATATATATATATATAAATAGAGCAGGACTATTCTGCAACCCCCCTTAAAAGGTTCTAGAATAACTATTCTAGAACCCCTCCTAATCACTTTCTAATCCCGAACCGAACCCACGTATCCATTAAAGAAACACCTACCTAATCCACGTACCGCAGGCCAGCCCACCTAGCCCACCCACCCCGGCTGTCTCTTCCCAGTTCACGACCCCATCTCATGGCCGTCGCTCGTCCTTCCCACCAGCGGTGCGCCTCAGCACGACGCCTCCTCCTCCTCTCCACCGCGCGCGGCCGCCGCCTCCTCCTCTCCATCGCGCGCGACCGGCGCGGCCTCCCTCCATCAGTCGCCCCGATTGACGGGAGGAACTCCTGCGCGCGCCGCCCTGTGCCGCAATGCTCGCGGCGGGAGGAACCCTGCGGGCCGTCCCTGAGCTTCCGCAGCTCGCCGACGGCCGGGGCTCCGCGCGTCGCCTCCTGGTTCCCGTCGTTGGCTGGTGTCGCCGCACGCTCCCATCAACGCGCGACGGGCAGCCGGGATCCGCGCGCCGACGAGCTCTTCCGCAGCGGGACCTCACCATGCCGACGACGAATCGACGAATCACCGGCGAGGTCCACCTTCACCGTGCGGAATCCGCCGCCGCCAACTCCCTCGGGAACTGGCGCCGGCCGCTTGCCGCCTCCTCCCTCGGGATCTGCCGCCGCCACCTCCGTCTGGAACTGCCGCCGCCGTGGTTCATCTGCATCATGCAGGGGGATTCAGCAGCGCCCCGAGCTCACTGCTTCGACGGTGGACATGCCCCAAGCACTGCCGCCGGGTTAGAGCCCGCAATCGCTGTTTCGAGTCCACAGCGCACGGCCAGAGAAGTCCAAATGATCGTGCACCGCCGGTCTGGATTTCCACGTGCGCCTCTTGTTTGACGAAGTTGAAGTTCAGATATGCGTTCGACAAAGTTGCGGCCTCTCGTTCGACGAAGTTCAGATATGCATTTCATGCCACCGCGATGGATGTCCTCGTCGGGCGTCAGCCAGGGTACTTGATGGACCGTAAATGAACCACACATGTCCCCTACAAATATTTCTAGGCTGTAAATATACGAAGTTTAGAGATAAATTTTTTGATGCTGATACTATACATTTTCAGCTCCTGTGCGTGACTTGTTCCTATACTGATTATGATTGTTTTCTCGTAATCTTTGTAGTTCACTTATTTAGTCGTGGAAGTTCAAACTGTCACGTGCATGCCGTCGAAGTTTGCTCTTCAAAATTTAGAAGTTCACTTACCAAATCCGTTGAAGTCCACCGAACAACAGTAAGGAAAAAACAGAAGTTCATTTTTGTTAAAAGTCCAGAAATGGTCCGAGTACGAAAAATCAAACAGGTAAAAAAAAATCAAACAAGTCAAAATCATGGCGTAACCCGTGCATCTGGTGCTCCGTGAAGAAGTTCACATACGTGTTACAAAGAAGTTCAGTGTTGTGAAGTGGGAAGTTCAGAAAAAACGAGAATTCTAAAACAACAGAATTATGTATATTTAAAACTTCTCTTAAACCGTAAGGAATTTCGAAAAGTGCGTGAGATAATAAAGTTGCGGATTTTTCATAGCTTTCCAACGGCATATCATTTGCAGCAATCCGATAAACGGTTTGAAAATGACGATCAAAATACGGTACAGACGCGAAAATAGTGTTAGTATATTTGAATTTTTTTAAAAACCGTAACTAATTCGAAAACCTGTGAAAATGAAAAAGTTTCGTAATTTCCATAGCTATCCAACGGTATATCACATGCATCATTCCGATAAGCGGATCAAAAATCGCATTAGAAATTTTTCCGTGAAGGTGGAGAATCAGTCTGTTCCGTCAGGAAGTTCACATTACCATTAAACGAAGTTCATCAACATTGCGAGGGAAGTTCAGAAGTGGTTCCAAAATAGCTATTCTAGAACTGGTTCCAGAATAACAGACATATATATATATATAATTTGTGCTTAGGTTGCAGTAGGAAGATGGACCGTAGACACCTTTCCCCCGACCTCGTACGGGACACGCGCAGCATGCACACTACTCTCCTAGTGGCCTCGCTCGGCTTTCTCGGCCCTTGCTGATCATGTTCTTCTTTCCGCACATGCTCTTTCATGCCACGCTTCCAGCTAGTCTCCCGTACAACAACGTCCGTTCGATACGCACGCTTGGTTCTTCCACCCGTCCTCGTCGCGTCCCCCCGGCCGCCGCGCGCTGCTCGAATCGCGAGCACCACACGCGGCCCTGCCGTCGCGCGCCGGGCGTGTCCGTTCTGCTTGCGTGCGTGCATGCCGATGCCGATGCCGATGCCGATGCCGGCCGATCGATCGGACGCGCGCGGCGACTTCTCTGCCAGACAACAACGATCAATCGACCGATCGACGCCGCGGAAATCAATCCCGCGCGCGTACGTGCGTTAATTCGTTTCGTGCTCGGTAAAGTGACAAGGATATCGCGATGTAAAACTTCTTGTCGTCGCGCGCGCAAATTGATGAAGTGTCCATCATCAACGATCATCATTCGCAGCTGGGGTACTCCATTGAATCCCTTGAAGTGACTAGGAATGATATCGATCGAGCGAGACACGGCGGAGCCGCGGAAAAGCCATGCAAGCTAGCTTCCTCCCCGATCGAACTAACCGGCCGGTGACGTGCGTGCACACATGAACCACCCCCAGAGCTCCAGTGCTGTATACGTACATGCATGCTGGCACTGTCAATCGTGTGGCTGCTGCGAGAGAATACACACGCCTTTGTTTCCAAATTTGCTTCATCATGCGTACAGGTGCATATGAGAACTGGAACTGTTCAAACTGCACTTTCAGATCGATCTCGGCCACATCTTGTACGTGCCGCCTTGTGTGTGTCGCAAACATGGTGAACAGGGCGCCGTGCCGGGCGCTGAATCCTGAGCAAAAGCATGGCATGGCATGGCGGGCTGGCTGGGCTTCGTCCCGCGACGTCGATTCGATCGCGTGTGGCTTAATTCGCGGGAGAGATATTTCCTGGTTTTCCAACACTGTAGTTCTCTCCACCATATGACTTTGTAGCAACAGTCCAAACCCTAGCTAGCTACCTGTCGCGGTTGATCTGACATTCGGGAAAAGGCCGGATGTCGCGTATGTGTCCCGGACGCCATTTTCATCGCCTGCACTCTGCAGACACGGCCGGAGTTTGATCACGCACGTCTCGACACGTTTTACCTCGAGGTTAATCGATCGTACACGAAACATGATCAACCAGCAGGCGTCCTGGTCCTGCACCGATCGTCGTCCGTCCAGCTAGCTAAAGCTTAGGCCGACATGGCTAGCTACGCCTAGTCGATCTAGCTAGGTAGCTACTACGTACGTACACTGAACGTTCTCTGCATGCGTGGCGGCCAGACACGCACCAGCCGATCGAGGAGTACCAGGAGGGGAATGAGGTGCCGCGCGCGCGAGCCACGCCGCCGGTGTCGTCGGAGCCTGCCGGCCGGAGGGGACGGCGCACGGCGGTTCGTTCTCAGTTCGATCGGCCGCGCGCGCGCCATCGAGCGGCCATTTATTGCTGGTACGCCGGCCGCGCCTACCGACCAACGGCCCGACTGCAGCTAGCTGGCTGCACATATCTCTCGCAGATCGATCTCGACCGACCGCCGCGGCCGGACGGACGGCCGTGGCGTGGAGGACCACGGTCCACGTTCGGGCCCCGCCACGCCCACCTCCGGCTGCCCGGCCGTAACATGCCCCCTGGTCCGCCCTGCGTGCTCACTGGACTAGCTCGTGATCCACTAGTGCCGCGCGCGACGTACGTTATTCTATGGGTTCAGCTCCTTCTCATACCGTACATAATTCCCTGTCTAAGTGCAACTCCAACGCGCCGACCCATTTCAATCGGATTGGTCCGTTTCAATCTGGATGGGTCGAAAACAAGCCTAACACACCGACGGCCGACGCAAACGGACAACGTCAGTTTTTTCACCTGTTTCGTGTCCGGTGAGACGCAAATCCGGTCCAATTCTGGAGTTTGCGTCCACACGGACAGGAAACAGACTAGTGTCACCACATCCGGGCGCATCCGTCCACACCCGGAGCCGGCCCCACTTGGCAACGGCAGAAACCACCCATGGTCCTTCTTTTTATCAACTCGTGCGCGTGTAGTGGGGGGGGTGGTGGGGGCTCCCCGGCCAGATCCCCACTTCCACTTTCGTCCACCGCCCCTTCTGCTCCCTCACCACTGGCACAAACCCTAGCAAGTAGCAACAATGTCGTTCTTCAAGCTCGGCAAGGGCAAGCACGACGCCGAGGCCGGGTCCTCGTCAGGGCAACGCCACCGTGCGACCCCGCCCGCAGCTCCATTCCAGCTTGCGCCGACGGCGGTGACGAATTAGCCGCGCGTGAGGCGTAGTGAGTACCTCAGCGCCCGCCGCTGCTAGAGGTACTGGGATAACGTCGTCCCAATGCCCTAGTCGTACGTGCATCTGCCGGACGACTGACACCTGAATCCGGAAAGGATTCCAGTACCGGCCGTCCCGAGGAGCGGCCGAGCCAGGCTCCAGGAGATCCAGCATTGGCGGGCCCAGCTCCCGCCGGACCTCCTTGACAACCCGACGTTCCCTGAGGAGAGTCCCTATTGGGACACTTGGTTCCGCGATGAGCACGACACGCGACGCCTGACGGCCTTCTTGTCCGTTCGGCCGCCGCCCTGAAGCGTCTCTGCTCCACCGCCCCCCCCCCCCCCCCCCCCGCCGACGTGGGTGAAGGAGGAGAGACCGACCGCGAGGAGGCTGGATCCAAACGGCGGACAAGGCCGGACGCTTGTCCGTCTGACGATCCAAACAGACGAAAATTGGAATTTCGTTTGGGTCACTGCGTTTGAGATGCCCTAAGTAGCTGGATCGTCTGGTATATAAAGCATTAAAGCAACAAGATCAACCGCACATTTAATGAGCTTAAACAAAGTCTCTTGCAAGTTGAGAACTGAACAACATCCCCTGCCGAGAACATCCGAGATAGATATATGCGCACGTATATGAGTTTATCTATACCGAATTAAGCGGCAACGGTATTGCTATTGTGGAGCATGCAGCTACACAGCAAGAACGTACGGTCAAGGCGTGGATACATAGCTGTACAACTGCTTGGAGTCTTGGACCACAGTAACTGACACCGAAAGGCAAACCTAAACCGGCCGGCCGACACAGGGAAGCAATCAAACACAGACACAGGTGTGCACAACCATGGTGATGAAAGCTCCTTCTCAAGGAGCTACTTTGCAAACTGACTCTCTACTCCAAGGCACAGTGTTTTTTGCAGATGCATCGTGGAAAAACAGTGACCTCCCAGGTATAACACAAGACAGAACAACAAGACTGGGAATCTACATTCGAGACAATTCAGCGAACAGGAAGTGGTGCTTCAGACTACAAGCCTCAACAAAACAACAGGACTCGGCATTTCAAGCAGAGGCAAAAGCTCTGCTGCTAGCAGCAAAACTAGCGAAAATTTTACAGGTGGACAGGCCAACATTCTTAACCGACAACCAGGTACTGGCCAAGACGGCAGCAGCGAGAAAAATTGATCACCCTCTTCTCCACTGGAATACAAGAGCATGCTTAGCAGAATTCTTTAGAGATACTGCAAACTCTTCAATACAGGTCTATCATATCTCTAGGAATCTAAATGGAGAGGCTCACAATGTGCAAATCAGGTTACTAGGATGAACCTAGATCAACCTTACTTCAGATGTACAAATTCGGCTCATTCTCTAGGTCCTTGTCCTCTGCTCTCCACTTTGCAAAATATACAATTTCAGGACTTTGTAATCAGAATTGCCTTGTGCAGTTGACCTGGGAATGAAAATATGGCATCCCTGATGCCACTGTTTGTTCAAAAAAAAAAAAAAAAAAAAAAAAAAAAACCGGCCGGCCGGCCGCGGCATGGAGCCATGGCCACACATGCATGCAGGCCTAGGGGGGCACTTGACGAACAATCACGCGTGCACGCACGATCTCCATGGGGAGGACTACTATCGATCGATCGCGCTGCCGGACCGACAAAATCAATGCTACACCAGCGTACAACATGTCTGGGGAATTAACCCCTGCCCGCGATCTATGCAATGCAAGGGGTTCCACTTCCACGTTGAATCAGCGAGCTGCAGGCGATCGGTCGAAGTAAATCGCAAGAGACGAACGCCAACGTAGGCAGCTGAGCTCCGGTCCGGCTCCGGTACCACACAGCGGCCGGCGGAGAGTACCGGACCCCTCCCTTCCCTGTCCCTGCCTGACTGACCGAATTAACTCTGGTGATACATAGGCAGCTGAGGTCCCGTCATGTGGAAATTCGATGGGATTTATTGCCGAGGTAAGGGGTTTGGCAGCGCTGCCTGCACGCGCGCCTGGGATCTCCTCTGCCGCGCGTCAGCTAGGTCGATCCGTGGGGGCAGTTGGAATTAGCCAGGGTGTGGTGTAGTTATTTATCATCATCATTACTAGTGGATCAAGTGACAGGTTCATTTGGGGCTGGATCTTGGACGTTTATTAAGGTTCCAATGATTGGGGGTTAGTGCTGCTTGCAGGCACACACCAGGCTTATGTTCAGTGCAAAAAAGAGACCTGGTTTGGAATTTCAGATAGTAGCGGGACCCTTTTTTTGGAAAAGGGGAAGGTGATTTCACAAGCTATAAGTAAAGCATATTGTATTTAGGAGTATCACTATACGTATGGTGTTTCCTTTCATTTATACCTTTGTAACTACATTAGTAATTTTTTTGGGGAGTTCTAAGTGTCGACCAAGCGGAGGTTTGGTACCAATCCGCCGCTCCCCCGACGTCCGATGTCACTTAAACATGAGATATGAACTGTCAGACCACTGCAACATGCAGTAACTGTTACTAATGCAGCAAAAAAAATTGCTTGTATACAACAAATCCCCATTGTTTGCAACAAAATAGTATAGAAAATAATCACACATATGCAACATAGAAATCAACACTTGAAGAAAACACAAAAACCACATACAGTAAATGAAACACATACACACACCAATTGTAGCAGACACTCCAAGTCATCGCATCACAGCATGCCACCATGATTACAACCAACACACTCACTAGCTTGCACACATGTCAAAATAACACATGTAGCATTGAAATCACATAAATCACCAACCTTCGTTTTACGAGCACCTGGTCATTCCCCTACATTTCGGAGGAGACCTTTATGTTTTGGTCAACCTTAATATGTGAACTCCAACGGGCAAATCATGGTGCCAGAGAGAAGACAACCCAAAGGTAGTGTGTATTGTGGACATGTAAGGAGGGAGACTATTGAAGGGTGGTGACTAGAGATGCAAGTGGGATCCCACCTTAGTCCCACTTGTAGTACAAATGAAAATTTGTAGTGCAATTTGTAGTGCAATTTGTAAGGAAAAATTTACACTAAAAATTTACAAATGAACTACAAGTGGGACTAAGGTGGGATCCCACTTGACACCTTAGTGGTGACGCTATTTCCTCTGGCGATCGCTGCTGAGCTCGAGAGTGCAATGATGCTAAACACAGCCCTAAATATGTCTGATCTGGTTGTGTTGCGCACCAGCCGCTCGAGTCGTTCCATCAGCCGGCTGATAAAAATCATTTCCCTAAATTTTACAAAAAAAATTCTATAGAGAAATGTTAAACATATACAATTGTATAGATGGAAAATATGAGTACAGAGTACAACATCTTCCCCACCTCCGTCCCGCGACCTCATATTTAGTGATGAATTAACTAATGTATTTGTTACAATGATATTATGATTTAGAAATAATTACGGAATCAAACAAACATATCGAAATCCAATGCCGACGTGCTCATCCAGGTACACTGACTCTAGACTTGCTAATGGTGGTGACGTAATCGACCATGGTTGCATAAAACTCATGTGCGTTAACTTATCCTGTCGAGTGTGCAAAAAAAGAAATTATCAACATGATGAGAGTACCCCCACAACATATGAGTTGTGACCATCACGGTATTAAATGTGAGAGGGTTGCGCAAGGGGTGAGAATAGGACATGTATATGGAGCCCTCGACCATGTTATATTCTTGCTACATGCATTAAATGGGATGATGTATTTTAGGCTGGTAGTATTTTTATTTGAACATGGGGAAAAACTCAAAGGCGGAAAGTAGCAGTGGCTCCCGAGCTCTAGTGCTCCCGCCACTTTCAAAGAATCAAAAAACATATTTAAAAGTTTCAAAAAATTCTAAAAAAAACATACATGTTCGTAATGATGTATACTACAAGCGTGAAAAATCTCAATGCAAAAATCTTTATATTATAGTCAACACAAAAATAACAATTTGAAAATATGAAACTTTGCAATGTTAAGTATAATTAGATCTGTAAATTTTTCATTTTTGTGTAGGTCGTAATACAAAGTATTTTGCATTGAGATTTTTCACGCTTGTAGTATACATCCTTAGGAACAAGCATGATTTTTTTCAGAATTATTTGAAACTTCTAAATATGTTTTTCAATTTTTTTAAAGTGGCGGGAGCACTGGAGCTCGGGTGTAGGGAATCTCTACTCGAAAAAAGGCTGCTAGCTACTAGCTAGGGTTTTATACGTTAGCATCAGCACATGAAACGAAGCTATTGTGACTAGAGAGACTGTACATGGTTTAGTACCCTAGCTTGGGACGTCGTTGTGTTGCAGTAGGACATGGCTACGGATTTTTCTATTATTTACAAGCACGTACATATGACCCCACCTTTATATAGTTATGTTCCTAATATTCAATATAAAGTAGAAGCATATCCCGCACGTTGAGCGGAAGTTTGTTTAACACATTAATTTAAGGTGAATGAAAGAATATAAAACACATGTAAGGTGAATTTTTCAATACGAATATTCCATTTTAGTTGATCACGGACTTCACAGTACACTAGTATAGAACAAGTAACCACACGATTAAAATGGACCATCGCACATACTTTTTGAACCGTCACCAACAATGGGTGGGTGATAAAGGGCCAACCATCGCGGACGATCTTCGTTAAAAAATCGCGTGCGATAAGGAAACCATCACACATGGTTATCTCGCCATCACCCGTTTGTGTATAGGAACATCACACACATCATAAAACTTCGTGTATGTTGATTATCAAAAATGTTTTTGTTGAAGTCCATTTTTTGTATTTACAGAACCATCACACATGATTTGAATCTGTGAGACCATGTTGGTAGGCGTTGGCCCAACTGCAACCCATATCCAGAATATTTCATCAGGCCAGTAGAAAATCATAAATATATTTTATTAACTGCACATTTCATACACCATGTATTCATACATTGTAACAAATTATCATTGCTAGCTATACACATGTGAAAGATATAATAAAGAAAGTAGAGAATTTCTTGGTGACATCTTTGTCTCTCTAAGAAAGGTAGGTTACGACGGTTATAAATGAAGGTGTACATTTCCCTCTCAGTTGTTTTACATTAAGGATATTCAAATCCTTCACACTCTCCCTTTCGTCTCCATCGTGGTTGAACATCACGCTTAAGACGGAGAAACCTTGTCCAATAACCATCACACTGTAGAATATAATCACTACCCTTTTCGGTCACGATTGTTTCTTTTGCACCAAGCAGTAGAAGAGATCACTTGAGTAGACACCTAAAGGGCCTCCACATTTCAGTTGGAACGCTTCACCTTTGGACTGTAGTAGGAGGATCATCTTCATACTTGCAAGTAAGGGACAACATGTTTCTTATAAACTGTTCATCAATGCGAGAATGTATAAACAGAAAAACAAATTTAAATGATAAATCACTTATCAACAAGTCCGGATTAGCCAAGAGAGGCAACACACGCAGTAAAGGAATGATGTGAAATTCTCCTAACACAGAAGCGTGCACGACGTCGCACACCATTTTGGTCTTTTTTCTTGTACATTGTCAACAAAATAAGATCCCTATTACACAAGTATAACATGAAAAAACAGAATTAAAGATGGAAATGACATCTTTTCTATCAAATCGTTGTGGTCAAAATTTTAAATATTCACAAGATCTGAGAGAACTAATCTAATTAACAAACAAAATCTAACAGAGCCGGGCCAATTCACAAACAACATCTAACGGAACCAATCTAATATAATGAACAAGATGTAACAGAACAACCCTAATAAACATATTTTAAAATAGTATAACATATTAGGTATAACACACTTCACACTTGTAGTTCAAATTTGAAATATTTTCAATAAGTAGTGAGAAACTCGTTTAAATGGGTGAAACTAGGTGTAAAGTTGAAATTAATTTAACATTGCACTTAAAATTGTTCGTTTGGTTTACTTTCTGTGAAATTTTGGAGAGGTGTAATATTGCGCCCATATTGTTTGCACTTGCTTACAAAAACTATTTTGGTATTTAGAAAATGAAAAATGATTTTTGTTTTGTAAAAAAGGTTGGAAACTCTAGTTGGAGACATTGTGTCATGACAAGATGCACCCTATGCACATTATAATAAACTATAGCAGAAATATGCCCATGACTTTCTCATTAAAGTCACGAATGTCCGTACAGGATGGCCGGAAATTCTTTTCACCAAATACATTAAAATCCATATTTATAATTTTTCGTAGCGACTAGTACACATAAAAGGACTCCATGTGGAAGGATTGCATTATTTGAATGTTTAATTATCTTCTCTGGTTTATTTCTGTACAAAAGGAGGTCAAAATCGTCGACAAAACTATTCATGGGTAGGGATGGAATAATTCAGCTGTGTTTGGGGCTATTGCATATTATTCTACTGGATATTTTATATTATTTTTTTGGAATTTTGCAAGACCAAACTAGAACACACTACACTTGTAGTTCAATTTTGGTAAATCATGAGAAACTCATTTAAATGGTCAAAATTAACTGTAAAGTTCTAACATTCATAAATCTTGGGAATTGTATACCAAATATGGTCTAGTTTGTGTGAAAATTGAAGTGATGCTATTTTACACCAAATTATTTGCACTTGCTTCACGCAATAAAACCATTTTGGCACCTGGAATATAAAAAATAAATTATTTGTTAGAAAATGTTGAAAAAGCTTATTCGAAACATTGTTTTCCATGATAAGATGCACCTCCGTGCACAATTTGGAGAAATTATAATAAAATATGCCACACGTGCACCATTGACTTGATAGTTTGGCATGAAAACTAAATGTTCGTATGTGCATGATAGCCAATTATGTGAAATATGTTTTACAAAATATGTCAGAATCCATGTTAATAATTTTCCCTAGAAACTAGTACAAAATGACTCCATACGTAAGGTTTGCATTTTTTGAATATTTGTTGATTTTTTTAAATGGAGCAAAATCATGCACGAAACTATATATTCATGGCTAGAGACAGAAAATTTCAACTTTGTTTTCAACTAGTGCATAGAATCCTACTAGGATAACTTTAAATGATTTTTGGCAATTTGGAGGACTGAACTAGAGCACACTTGTAGTTCAAATTTGAATTATTTTTACTAAATCATCAGAAGCTCATTTATATGTGCGAAAGTATTTGTAAAATTTGAAAATTTGTAAAACATAGAAAGTTTTCATCAAATACGGTTTACTTCGTGTGAAAATTGGTTTGGTATCATTTTTCCCATTTTTTGCACTTGCTTCACAAAAAAACATTTGGCACTCCGAAAATGAAATATGATTTTTTGTAACAAAAGTTGAAAAGTATACCTAGAACATTGTTTTTCATGACAAGTTGCATCTCTGTGCAAAATTTAGTCATGTATAATAAAATATGTCACAAATATGCCCTGTGGGTCATTTGGCTTGAAAGGCATGCATGTACGTACAAGATAGTCCATTTGTTGAAGACAGTTTTCACAATATGTTATAATCAATGTTTATAATATTTGTTAGCAATTAGTACACATAAAATAACTCCATTTGGAAGGATTGTCTTTTTTTAATATTTGTGCATTTATTTATTTAGTTTTCAAATGGTTCGTTGGCGAAATTTTTCATGGCTAGGCCATGAATCTTTCAATTTTATTTTTTTGTATATTGCATAGAATCCTACTTGTGGTACATTGAAATGATTTTTGGCAATTTGCGGAACCAAACTAGAGCAAACTGATAGCTCCAATTTAAATTATTTCTGACAAATCGTCAGAAACTCATTTAAATAGGTGAAAGTAGTAGTAAATGTTGAAATATTTTTAAACTTAATTTTTTCCCATCAAATATGATCTACTTTATGTGAAAATTCAGTGATGCCATTTTGCACCATATTTTTTGTACTTGCTTCGAAAAAATCAATTCTGATACTTAGAAAATGAAAACTAGTTTTTTTTGCGCAAACTCTATTTTGCAACATTTTTTTGTCATGGCAATCCTTTGTGCACAATTTGGGAACTTGCAACATTACATAACAGGTAAAGAAAAAAACGAAAAAAAATCGTGTTTGCCTAGTGCGATGTTATGGTGCACTCGGCAAACAACACGTTGTAAGCTTTGTCGAGTGCACCTGACGTGGCACTCGGCATAGCCCCTCCCTGCCTCCCGACATCATTACATCAAGTGCCACGTGACCCTCATTTTTTGCCGAGGTTCTATGATTACCAAGTGCAGCGATCGACATACATTTGGATATGCCGAGTGCATAGCTCCCTAGTTGCCGAGTATGTTGCGATCGACATACATTTGGATTCGGCCTCGATCACGATTTTGCAGAGTGAGCGATAAGTTGCACTCGATGGCACTCTGGCAAAAAAATATTTTACGGTAGTGAACTCACCATCCAATATTTAAGAGAGAGATCATTTCTTCTGAACCTTCCATCCCCGTACGTATCCCCCATTTCCTCTCCACACGCAGTTCACACTATCTTTTGGTCGTCACTTTCCTACTCCGTTGTCTCTCTAAAACAAACGGCCCAGCACGAAAAACTGGCACTGCCGTGCGGCACTTCTTTGCCGTGCGTCTACGCACGGCAAAGATTTCTTTGCCGTGCGGCCGTCGAGAAGACGCACGGCAAAGGTACAACGCACGGCACATAACAACGACGACGCACGGCAAAGAAACCCGCTCGGCAAAGAGAAAAACCAGCGCACGGCAAAGGGAACACGCACGGCAAAGAAACCAGAAGGCGCACGGCAAAGGTACCACGCACGACAAATAGCATTTGCCGTGCGGGGAGAGCGGGCGCACGGCAAAGCAACCTTTGCCGTGCGTTTTTCCCTTTGCCGTGCGTCTTATGGCATTTTCTTCTTTTACTTCATTATTGCACTTAATTTAATACTTATATTTATTCTTTTAATCTATGACAAGTACTACATCTTAAGACAATGTGTGTATAGCCATACTTTTGCATTCCGATGCTCCGGAGGTCATTCCCCACCCCCCCCCCCCCCCCGAAACGGCGGTCTGTGGGCAACGGCGATCTACCCCCCTAGATTTCTCCGCGCGAGGTTCCAGTTCAGCCTCCGGAGCACCGTGAGGAAGGTCACACCGGGGATCTATGTCTTGCACCATTTGGTGAATCACACATTCCAACACACTTCCACACATATCATACAAAAACAACTTCGGAACGAAACAAGACGCCTGGAGAAAGAGGAACAACATATGAAGAAAACATAGGTGGGCACACACACACAACACTCGACATAGGTACTCAACATAGATGAGAACACACACAGTACTCAACATAGGTACTCAAACTAACTACGACCAGGTCCTAAGCCGCGCGGTGCTGAGCCGCGGATGCTCTGCTTCCAAAGAGCCGGAACCATGAGAGACTCGCTCGCGTCATAAGGATTCTGAAGTAGCGACCAACGCCTGCTACTTGGATTATTGAACAAATACATGTAGCGAAGGACGTGCTCGTCCTCCTCCCTAATACGGCGACGTACCACCTCCTCGGGGGCCGACGCTCTGAACACATTCCGTGGCCAATACCACCAAAGAAGATCCGGATCGACGATGCGACCTGGATCCCTCACCAAGGTCCCCGCCCCGGAAGGTAGCCTCTCCCAGTGCCAGCCCGGCGGATGCCAGTCCCGGACATCGCCATCCGGGTTGATCAAAAGGGGCATCGGAAAGGCCGGCGCGGAGGAGAAGCAGCGCGTGGAGGACAGACGGCGGCGCGCGCGTGGAGGAGGGCGACGGGTTGGCTCGAACCGGGGACGAGGTAGTGGGTATTTATAGGCGATTGGAAGGTGTACCTGTGGATGAGGTGGGAGTGCAGATCCAACAGCTCACAAGCCCTCAAAAGAAACACACCCCTGATCCAACGGCTCACAAGCGCTCTAAAGAAACACACGATCCGTGTGCTTCCGATCAAACGGCTCACAAGAGCTCGAACGAAACACAACTCTGATCCAACGGCTCACAAGCGCTCGAAGGAAACACACGATCCGTGTGCGCACAATCCAACAGCTCACAAGCACTCGAAAGAAACACAACTCTGATCCAACGGCTCACAAGCGCTCGAAGGAAACACACGATCCGTGTGCTTCTTCCACCGCTTCCCGCCTTCGTCTACCGTGCATCGCTTCTTTGCCATGCGCCGTCGAACGGCAAAGAAAACTTTGCCGTCCGGCAAAGAGACGACGCACGACAAAGATAGCGGTGCATGGCAAAGATAGCGGACGACCCCCCGGAAATGGCGGTCTGTGGGCCCCCGGTAGTCTACCCCCCTAGATTTCTCCGCGCGAGGTTCCACAAACATACTTTTTCATAGGTTTAGGTTTGTTTAGGCATTAGACAAATGGAAAACCAGGTTTGGTACCCTTTCGCACATTCTAGCCTCCGGTATACCCGCAGCGGGACACTTCAGCCCACACGTCCAGGATTCTTCTAAGTGTTATCGGCCGAAAGTGAGGAAGGTCACACCGGGGAGCTATGCCTTGAACCATTGGTGGATCACACCTTCCAACACACTACCACACATATCCTAGGCCCACGTGGAAAGATTGGTGGGATTCCGGTGCTCCGGAGCTCATACCCCCCGGAAACGGCGGTCTGTGGGCTCCCGGCGGTCTACCCCCCTAGATTTCTCCGCGCGAGGTTCCAACAACATACTTTTTCATAGGTTTAGGTTTGATTAGTCATTAGACAAATGGAAAACCAGGTTTGGTACCCTTTCGCACATTCTAGCCTCCGGTATACCCGCAACGGGACACTTCAGCCCACACGTCCAGGATTCTTCTAAGTGTTATCGGCCGAAAGTGAGGAAGGTCACACCCGGGAGCTATGCCTTGCACCATTTGGTGGATCACACCTTCCAACACACTACCACACATATCCTAGGCCCACGTGCAAGTTTTGGTGGGATTCCGGTGCTCCGGAGCTCATACCCCCCGGAAACGGCGGTATGTGGGCCCCCGGCGGTCTACCCCCCTAGATTTCTCCGCGCGAGGTTCCACCAACATACTTTTTCATAGGTTTAGGTTTGTTTAGGCATTAGACAAATGGAAAACCAGGTTTGGTACCCTTTCGCACATTCTAGCCTCCGGTATACCCGCAGCGGGACACTTCAGCCCACACGTCCAGGATTCTTCTAAGTGTTATCGGCCGAAAGTGAGGAAGGTCACACCGGGGAGCTATGCCTTGCACCATTTGGTGGATCACACCTTCCAACACACTACCACACATATCCTAGGCCCACGTGCAAGTTTTGGTGGGATTCCGGTGCTCCGGAGCTCATACCCCCCGGAAACGGCGGTCTGTGGGCCCCCGGCGGTCTACCCCCTAGATTTCTCCGCGCGAGGTTCCACCAACATACTTTTTCATAGGTTTAGGTTTGTTTAGGCATTAGACAAATGGAAAACCAGGTTTGGTACCCTTTCGCACATTCTAGCCTCCGGTATACCCGCGCGCGGGACACTTCAGCCCACACGTCCAGGAATCTTCTAAGTGTTATCGGCCGAAAGTGAGGAAGGTCACACCGGGGAGCTATGCCTTGCACCATTTGGTGGATCACACCTTCCAACACACTACCACACATATCCTAGGCCCACGTGCAAGTTTTGGTGGGATTCCGGTGCTCCGGAGCTCATACCCCCCGGAAACGGCGGTCTGTGGGCCCCCGGCGGTCTACCCCCCTAGATTTCTCCGCGCGAGGTTCCACCAACATACTTTTTCGTAGGTTTAGGTTTGTTTAGGCATTAGACAAATGGAAAACCAGGTTTGGTACCCTTTGGCACATTCTAGCCTCCGGTATACCCGCAGCGGGACACTTCAGCCCACACGTCCAGGAATCTTCTAAGTGTTATCGGCCGAAAGTGAGGAAGGTCACACCGGGGAGCTATGCCTTGCACCATTTGGTGGATCACACCTTCCAACACACTACCACACATATCCTAGGCCCACGTGCAAGTTTTGGTGGGATTCCGGTGCTCCGGAGCTCATACCCCCCGGAAACGGCGGTCTGTGGGCCCCTGGCGCTCCACAATGCATGCAGCTGGAGAAAGCTATGGAAATGATGATTATGAGACTATAGCAGCACAGTGGGTCTCCATTTAAATATATAAGTATTATGAGTATGATATATAAGTACATAATTAAATATTTTAAATATAAAAATAATTGCCTCCCTATACCGTGCGTGTGCGCACGGCAAAGGTCATTGCCGTGCGTTTGCGCACGGCAAAGAAAGCCCGCACGGCAAACGGCCGAAACCCTAGCTACCGTTTCGACCGGAGGCACGCGCCGCACGATCGACACACACCAACACACACGCGAGGCCGCCAAATTCAAAACAAAAAAAAAGAACCCAACGCCGCCGGCTCTCCCCCCCCCCCCCCCCCCCCGCACGCGCCGCCGCCTGCTCTCTCTCTCCCCCCCCTCCTGCACGCGCCGCCGCCGGCTCTCTCCCCCCTGCACGTCGGAACTCCGCCAGCCCCCCCGCCCCGCCGAGCTCCCCCGCCTCCCACGCATCCACGCGCCGCCGACCGGCCGCCCCGCCGAGCTCCCCCGCCGACCGGACGCATCCGCACCTGTGCCGAGCTCCTCCGCCGAGCTCCCCCGCCGACCGGGCGCATCCACGCGCCGCCGACCGGCCACCCCGCCCTTGTCCCCCCGCCAAGGAAGAAGAAGAAGAAGAAGGGAAGACCTCTCCATCAATATTCCGCTGCCGGATTCCTTGTGGTCAAGCCCAAGTGTGAGTCCCCCACCCTCTATGACCTCTCTTGTGCTGTAGATGGTGTTCTTAGGTTCCTAGGGCAGGGGAGTAGAAGATCCATGAGGGATTTGGGAAGAAAATTCGTTGGTGGTGCTGTTTCTGGGCATACAGCGGTGAAGATCCTCAATTTCGAGTATCTAGATGGCAAAATTAGATGATGCTTGGTCGGAGTGTTTCGTAGGCTTTGTTCCTGTGATCGTTTTGAGTGGTCATTCGCTCAAATTGGTTCAGCCCTTTAGTCGCAGCAGTGAAAGCAAGTTGCTGTACTGTTTTTGCAAAACAGTATTTTCATAGCTTTTGCCCATATCTTTTAATGATCCTTGAGGGTGGATAAAATGGTTTTCTACAGGGAAATAGCTACCTGGTACCTTCTAGTACATAAATCAATTTTATTTACTTAACTTCCGTGAGTATTCAAATTATCATGGGTTGTCAAAGGCAGCTACTCGTTATGCTGAAATCTGGAAGCAGCAGTTAGGCATTAGAGTTTGGTGTGACCTTCGTAGCTCTATATTTGGAAGCAGCAGTTTACTCGTCATTTGCTTGGTGTGACCTTCGTAGCTCTATATTTTGAGTTCGAATAGAGTTATGTGTAGATGTTATCCATATGAATCCATAGCCATATCACTTTCTTTGACTTAGAGCTTTCTAGCTCTAATTATGAATTTATTAGTAAAGGGACAGCGTAGGGGTGCTTCCCGGATAGTGGATAGTATCATTCAGAGTACCTATGTGTGCTTTAGATGTGATTATGTTCGAAAGATGGGTATTGTGCTAGTTTAGTTAGTATACTAATTCAATTTCTCACTACAGGAAAAACTGGCACTGCCGTGCGGCACTTCTTTGCCGTGCGTCTACGCACGGCAAAGATTTCTTTGCCGTGCGGCCGTCGAGAAGACGCACGGCAAAGGTACAACGCACGGCACATAACAACGACGACGCACGGCAAAGAAACCCGCTCGGCAAAGAGAAAAACCAGCGCACGGCAAAGAAACCAGAAGGCGCACGGCAAAGGTACCACGCACGGCAAATAGCATTTGCCGTGCGGGGAGAGCGGGCGCACGGCAAAGCAACCTTTGCCGTGCGTTTTTCCCTTTGCCGTGCGTCTTATGGCATTTTCTTCTTTTACTTCATTATTGCACTTAATTTAATACTTATATTTATTCTTTTAATCTATGATAAGTACTACATCTTAAGACAATGTGTGTATAGCCATACTTTTGCATTCCGATGCTCCGGAGGTCATTCCCACCCCCCCCCCCCCCCCCGAAACGGCGGTCTGTGGGCAACGGCGATCTACCCCCCTAGATTTCTCCGCGCGAGGTTCCAGTTCAGCCTCCGGAGCACCGTGAGGAAGGTCACACCGGGGATCTATGTCTTGCACCATTTGGTGAATCACACATTCCAACACACTTCCACACATATCATACAAAAACAACTTCGGAACGAAACAAGACGCCTGTAGAAAGAGGAACAACATATGAAGAAAACATAGGTGGGCACACACACACAACACTCGACATAGGTACTCAACATAGATGAGAACACACACAGTACTCAACATAGGTACTCAAACTAACTACGACCAGGTCCTAAGCCGCGCGGTGCTGAGCCGCGGATGCTCTGCTTCCAAAGAGCCGGAACCATGAGAGACTCGCTCGCGTCATAAGGATTCTGAAGTAGCGACCAACGCCTGCTACTTGGATTATTGAACAAATACATGTAGCGAAGGACGTGCTCGTCCTCCTCCCTAATACGACGACGTACCACCTCCTCGGGGGCCGGCGCTCTGAACACATTCCGTGGCCAATACCACCAAAGAAGATCCGGATCGACGATGCGACCTGGATCCCTCACCAAGGTCCCCGCCCCGGAAGGTAGCCTCTCCCAGTGCCAGCCCGGCGGATGCCAGTCCCGGACATCGCCATCCGGGTTGATCAAAAGGGGCATCGGAAAGGCCGGCGCGGAGGAGAAGCAGCACGTGGAGGAGAGACGGCGGCGCGCGCGTGGAGGAGGGCGACGGGTTGGCTCGAACCGGGGACGAGGTAGTGGGTATTTATAGGCGATTGGAAGGTGTACCTGTGGATGAGGTGGGAGTGCAGATCCAACAGCTCACAAGCCCTCAAAAGAAACACACCCCTGATCCAACGGCTCACAAGCGCTCTAAAGAAACACACGATCCGTGTGCTTCCGATCAAACGGCTCACAAGATCTCGAACAAAACACAACTCTGATCCAACGTCTCACAAGCGCTCGAAGGAAACACACGATCCGTGTGCGCACAATCCAACAGCTCACAAGCACTCGAAAGAAACACAACTCTGATCCAACGGCTCACAAGCGCTCGAAGGAAACACACGATCCGTGTGCTTCTTCCACCGCTTCCCGCCTTCGTCTGCCGTGCATCGCTTCTTTGCCATGCGCCGTCGCACGGCAAAGAAAACTTTGCCGTCCGGCAAAGAGACGACGCACGACAAAGATAGCGGTGCATGGCAAAGATAGCGGACGACCCCCCGGAAACGGCGGTATGTGGGCCCCCGGCGGTCTACCCCCCTAGATTTCTCCGCGCGAGGTTCCACCAACATACTTTTTCATAGGTTTAGGTTTGTTTAGGCATTAGACAAATGGAAAACCAGGTTTGGTACCCTTTCGCACATTCTAGCCTCCGGTATACCCGCAGCGGGACACTTCAGCCCACACGTCCAGGATTCTTCTAAGTGTTATCGGCCGAAAGTGAGGAAGGTCACACCGGGGAGCTATGCCTTGAACCATTTGGTGGATCACACTTTCCAACACACTACCACACATATCCTAGGCCCACGTGGAAATATTGGTGGGATTCCGGTGCTCCGGAGCTCATACCCCCCGGAAACGGCGGTCTGTGGGCTCCCGGCGGTCTACCCCCCTAGATTTCTCCGCGCGAGGTTCCACCAACATACTTTTTCATAGGTTTAGGTTTGTTTAGTCATTAGACAAATGGAAAACCAGGTTTGGTACCCTTTCGCACATTCTAGCCTCCGGTATACCCGCAACGGGACACTTCAGCCCACACGTCCAGGATTCTTCTAAGTGTTATCGGCCGAAAGTGAGGAAGGTCACACCCGGGAGCTATGCCTTGCACCATTTGGTGGATCACACCTTCCAACACACTACCACACATATCCTAGGCCCACGTGCAAGTTTTGGTGGGATTCCGGTGCTCCGGAGCTCATACCCCCCGGAAACGGCGGTATGTGGGCCCCCGGCGGTCTACCCCCCTAGATTTCTCCGCGCGAGGTTCCACCAACATACTTTTTCGTAGGTTTAGGTTTGTTTAGGAATTAGACAAATGGAAAACCAGGTTTGGTACCCTTTGGCACATTCTAGCCTCCGGTATACCCGCAGCGGGACACTTCAGCCCACACGTCCAGGAATCTTCTAAGTGTTATCGGCCGAAAGTGAGGAAGGTCACACCGGGGAGCTATGCCTTGCACCATTTGGTGGATCACATCTTCCAACACACTACCACACATATCCTAGGCCCACGTGCAAGTTTTGGTGGGATTCCGGTGCTCCGGAGCTCATACCCCCCGGAAACGGTGGTCTGTGGGCCCCCGGCGGTCTACCCCCCTAGATTTCTCCGCGCGAGGTTCCACCAACATAATTTTTCGTAGGTTTAGGTTTTTTTAGGAATTAGACAAATGGAAAACCAGGTTTGGTACCCTTTGGCACATTCTAGCCTCCGGTATACCCGCAGCGGGACACTTCAGCCCACACGTCCAGGATTCTTCTAAGTGTTATCGGCCGAAAGTGAGGAAGGTCACACCCGGGAGCTATGCCTTGCACCATTTGGTGGATCACACCTTCCAACACACTACCACACATATCCTAGGCCCACGTGCAAGTTTTGGTGGGATTCCGGTGCTCCGGAGCTCATACCCCCCGGAAACGGCGGTATGTGGGCCCCCGGCGGTCTACCCCCCTAGATTTCTCCGCGCGAGGTTCCACCAACATACTTTTTCATAGGTTTAGGTTTGTTTAGGCATTAGACAAATGGAAAACCAGGTTTGGTACCCTTTCGCACATTCTAGCCTCCGGTATACCCGCAGCGGGACACTTCAGCCCACACGTCCAGGATTCTTCTAAGTGTTATCGGCCGAAAGTGAGGAAGGTCACACCGGGGAGCTATGCCTTGCACCATTTGGTGGATCACACCTTCCAACACACTACCACACATATCCTAGGCCCACGTGCAAGTTTTGGTGGGATTCCGGTGCTCCGGAGCTCATACCCCCCGAAAACGGCGGTCTGTGGGCCCCCGGCGGTCTACCCCCCTAGATTTCTCCGCGCGAGGTTCCACCAACATACTTTTTCATAGGTTTAGGTTTGTTTAGGCATTAGACAAATGGAAAACCAGGTTTGGTACCCTTTCGCACATTCTAGCCTCCGGTATACCCGCGCGCGGGACACTTCAGCCCACACGTCCAGGAATCTTCTAAGTGTTATCGGCCGAAAGTGAGGAAGGTCACACCGGGGAGCTATGCCTTGCACCATTTGGTGGATCACACCTTCCAACACACTACCACACATATCCTAGGCCCACGTGCAAGTTTTGGTGGGATTCCGGTGCTCCGGAGCTCATACCCCCCGGAAACGGCGGTCTGTGGGCCCCCGGCGGTCTACCCCCCTAGATTTCTCCGCGCGAGGTTCCACCAACATACTTTTTCGTAGGTTTAGGTTTGTTTAGGCATTAGACAAATGGAAAACCAGGTTTGGTACCCTTTGGCACATTCTAGCCTCCGGTATACCCGCAGCGGGACACTTCAGCCCACACGTCCAGGAATCTTCTAAGTGTTATCGGCCGAAAGTGAGGAAGGTCACACCGGGGAGCTATGCCTTGCACCATTTGGTGGATCACACCTTCCAACACACTACCACACATATCCTAGGCCCACGTGCAAGTTTTGGTGGGATTCCGGTGCTCCGGAGCTCATACCCCCCGGAAACGGCGGTCTGTGGGCCCCTGGCGCTCCACAATGCATGCAGCTGGAGAAAGCTATGGAAATGATGATTATGAGACTATAGCAGCACAGTGGGTCTCCATTTAAATATATAAGTATTATGAGTATGATATATAAGTACATAATTAAATATTTTAAATATAAAAATAATTGCCTCCCTATACCGTGCGTGTGCGCACGGCAAAGGTCATTGCCGTGCGTTTGCGCACGGCAAAGAAAGCCCGCACGGCAAACGGCCGAAACCCTAGCTACCGTTTCGACCGGAGGCACGCGCCGCACGATCGACACACACCAACACACACGCGAGGCCGCCAAATTCAAAACAAAAAAAAGAAACCCAACGCCGCCGGCTCTCCCCCCCCCCCCGCACGCGCCGCCGCCTGCTCTCTCTCCCCCCCCTCCTGCACGCGCCGCCGCCGGCTCTCTCCCCCCTGCACGTCGGAACTCCGCCAGCCCCCCCGCCCCGCCGAGCTCCCCCGCCTCCCACGCATCCACGCGCCGCCGACCGGCCGCCCCGCCGAGCTCCCCCGCCGACCGGACGCATCCGCACCTGTGCCGAGCTCCTCCGCCGAGCTCCCCCGCCGACCGGGCGCATCCACGCGCCGCCGACCGGCCACCCCGCCCTTGTCCCCCCGCCAAGGAAGAAGAAGAAGAAGGGAAGACCTCTCCATCAATATTCCGCTGCCGGATTCCTTGTGGTCAAGCCCAAGTGTGAGTCCCCCACCCTCTATGACCTCTCTTGTGCTGTAGATGGTGTTCTTAGGTTCCTAGGGCAGGGGAGTAGAAGATCCATGAGGGATTTGGGAAGAAAATTCGTTGGTGGTGCTGTTTCTGGGCATACAGCGGTGAAGATCCTCAATTTCGAGTATCTAGATGGCAAAATTAGATGATGCTTGGTCGGAGTGTTTCGTAGGCTTTGTTCCTGTGATCGTTTTGAGTGGTCATTCGCTCAAATTGGTCCAGCCCTTTAGTCGCAGCAGTGAAAGCAAGTTGCTGTACTGTTTTTGCAAAACAGTATTTTCATAGCTTTTGCCCATATCTTTTAATGATCCTTGAGGGTGGATAAAATGGTTTTCTACAGGGAAATAGCTACCTGGTACCTTCTAGTACATAAATCAATTTTATTTACTTAACTTCCGTGAGTATTCAAATTATCATGGGTTGTCAAAGGCAGCTACTCGTTATGCTGAAATCTGGAAGCAGCAGTTTAGGCATTAGAGTTTGGTGTGACCTTCGTAGCTCTATATTTGGAAGCAGCAGTTTACTCGTCATTTGCTTGGTGTGACCTTCGTAGCTCTATATTTTGAGTTCGAATAGAGTTATGTGTAGATGTTATCCATATGAATCCATAGCCATATCACTTTCTTTGACTTAGAGCTTTCTAGCTCTAATTATGAATTTATTAGTAAAGGGACAGCGTAGGGGTGCTTCCCGGATAGTGGATAGTATCATTCAGAGTACCTATGTGTGCTTTAGATGTGATTATGTTCGAAAGATGGGTATTGTGCTAGTTTAGTTAGTATACTAATTCAATTTCTCGCTGTGCAGGCGATGCTTCGAGGTGGACACGGGGGGCGGCGTCGCGGGGGTGTTTGACGGGGAGTCTCGGATCTACTTCACCGTTTCGCTCACGCTTCTAGGGTAAAAATTTTGCGCCTATGTACCTAGGTTTTATTTTTGTGTCTAGATCACCAAGTATGTCGCGTTACCTAGGCGTCACTTCCCGGTCGTAAGGGTTACGCGGATAAATATGCATTAGTGGTCTCGCATATTATGAACCGTAACTCTTACGACATTTATCGGGACAGCCGGCGGATGCGTAGTTGGGTACGTTCTCCCCGCTCTACCTCGATCCGAGACAGGATTTCGGCAGCGCCTCCCCATTGTTCTCCGGATGCACATCCCTCTCGGCTTTTTGCCGAGACGTGTATCGGGAGAACAGCGGGGAGGTGCTGCCGAAATTCTGTCTCGGGTCGGGGTAGAGCAGGGAGGACGTACTCAATCTACGGATCCGGCGGCTGCTAGGAGCCCACCTAGTAGAGATGTAGGTTGATGCATGCGTTAAAAAAAATTAAACTATGATGCATTTAATTCCTATTTATATAAATGCTATGTTTGTCTGTTTTGGTGCTGAATAAAGGATGGATAATCGTGACTGGATGTACGATGGCAGAATCAGTCCGTGGAACTATACCGATGAATGGCTAGAAAAGACAGAGCAGTTCGTGAACAGTGCGTTTGACATCCGTAGCAAACCCAGAACAGTTTTCTGCCCTTGTAGTAAGTGCGATAATGAAAAGCCACAGAACAAGGAAACTCTGAGTAGTCACCTGCTCAAGTTTGGGTTCACACCATCCTACAAGATTTGGACTTTCCATGGAGAAAAGGCCAAAAAACGTGCTAGGAAGGAGGTGCGGCAGATTCGGCAGATTCATCCTAGGAGAGAATATGATACTGGGTTTGATAGGTGCTTAGAAAACTTGGCTAATGCTAATGTGCCTGAAAGCCCTCATGTAGAGGCGGAGACATCTCAGGATGCAGAGACACGTGAGGAGCCGGAGGAAAGCACAAGGCAATATTATGAGGCTTTGTTTGCTTCGCAGAAACCCCTACACGAAAATACAGATGTTACCCAACTAGATGCTATAGCTCGCCTTATGGCCTTCAAGTGCCGCAGGAACTTGTGCAGAGATGGGTTTGATGAGCTTCTGGTCGTCATTGGCAGCATTCTGCCGAAAGGGCACCTCTTGCCGCAAAACTTTTACTATTCGACCAAATTGCTCAGTGACCTTAAGATGTCATCTCAGCAGATACATGCTTGTCCAAAGGGATGCATGCTATTCAGAGGGGAGCATGCTGACACAAAATATTGCATCAAATGCAAATCCTCTAGGTACTTTGAGGTTGACACCAATGGTGATGGTCAGAAGAGGCAGACCACGATTGCCAAGAATATCCTCCGGTATCTTCCAGTCCTGCCGAGGATCCAGCGGCTCTTCATGACCGAGGATACTGCCCAGCAGATGAGGTGGGCCGTAGAAGGAAACAGATACACTGACAAGATGATACATCCGTCGGATGGTAGTGCATGGAAGAACTTTGTCAAGAAGTATCCACTGAAAGCCGGTGACTCGAGGAGCGTAGCAGTTGCGATATCAACCGATGGGTTCAATCCATATGGTATGTCGGCTGCAGTATACAGTTGTTGGCCAGTGTTTGTAATTCCCCTGAACCTCCCCCCTGGCGTCTGTATGAGATCAGAAAACATGTTTGTGTCGATGATAATCCCAGGGCCGAAATACCCGGGTAAGAACATGAATGTGTACCTGGAACCGCTGGTGGATGATTTGCTTCGTGGCTGGGAAGGTCGTGGGATCCGAACATATGATGCATCAAAGAAGGAGTACTTCGATATGTATGTCTGGTACCACACCTCACTGCATGACCTGCCAGCACGTGCCTTGTTCTGCGGGTGGTGTACACATGGGAAGTGGCCTTGCCCAGTGTGCAGGCAGGCTGTGCTTTTCTTCTGGCTGGACAAGGGAGGCAAGTATTCCTGCTTTGATGAAGCTCGACAGTTCCTAGAGCAGAATCATCAGTACAGGAGTGATGTAAAGAGTTTCAAAAAAGGCCGTGTTGTCCATGACTCGAGGCCAATTCCGAAGACCGGAAAGGAAATCAAGGCCGAGTTAGAAGCTCTCCAGCCTAAGCCCGATGGAAATGGTTTCTTGGGATATGGGGATACACACCAATGGACCCACAAGCCGTGCTTATGGAAGCTCCCTTACTTTGAGGATCTCGAGCTCCCGCATAACATTGATACAATGCACACCGAGAAGAATATCAGTGATGCATGTTGGAGCACCATCATGGACACTGAGAAGACGAAGGATAACATAAAGTCTCGACTTGATCAAGAAAAATTGTGTGATAGACCAAAGTTGAACATGCAGCCACCTCATGGCGCCAAAAAAACGTGGACTAAGCGACAAGCTCCGTTCTCCCTCACAAAGGCCCAAAAAAGGGAGGTCTTCCATTGGATGAAGCATTGTTTGTTTTTCCCTGATGGGTTCGCAGCCAACTGGATGAGGGGTGTGAACATGGAAACGTTGCGAGTACAAGGACTCAAGAGTCATGACTACCACGTATGGCTTGAGCGGATAATGCCGGTGATGATTCGAGGCTATGTCCCTGAGCAGATTTGGCGAGTGCTGTCGAGGTTGAGCTTTTTTCTTCCGCCAGATTTGTGCTAAGGAGTTAGACACTAAAGTGATTGAGAAGCTAGATAAAGATGCACCCAAGTTGCTTTGCGATCTTGAGAGGATCTTTCCTCCAGGGTTCTTTAATCCGATGCAACATATGATCTTGCACCTCGCGGACGAGTGTTTGAAGGGGGGGCCGAATTGGGGTCGTTGGCAGTATCCGCCCGAGAGAGAAACACAAAGGCTTCATAAAATGACATACAATAAATGCAAGATCGAAGCATCCATAGCCGAGGCAGTCCTTAACGTGGAGGTGGCGAACTTCACCACTAAGCACTATGATCCGAACATTCCACAAAGCACAACCCGGTCCTCCGATACAATGCCCCCAACACTGAAGATGTACCCAAGCTCAGCATCTTCATAGGGCTTGGTGGCAAGTCAAGTGGTCTGAAGACGTACAAGACGAATATACATGAGCGGACCTTGATCCATTATCGAAATTTCATCATTATCGAATTTCTTATCACATACGTACTGATTTTGGCATTGAATTGTGCAGGTCATTCGTGTATGGTGACCCGCTGAAGAAGCCGTCACGTGCCTACTCGAACATCATTGGAGGACTACTTCGCAAGTATTTTCCTGGGCTTGTCAATCTCCCCACCGGTGGCCGCGACGTAGCTTGGAGTTGGAAGCACTACAGCTACGCGCCAAATCCTCACGGCAGGCACGAGAACATGCAGGAGGTGGTTGAACACCGTTTCTGGGTACATGGCTTTTGAATTTTTAGCATTCAAACACTCGTTGGTGGACAATAGTTGCACTAATGCCCCTTGTTTTTACCTATGTGCATGGTTGCAGCAATACTTCAAGAGGGCGGAGGGTCAGGAGCGTGCGTGCGACTTCATCTTACACGAGATTTGCAAGAGGAGGGTGACTGGCATGCACTACGAGGCACGTGTTCAGTGCGTCCGCAACTGGCACGCCGACCGCAAAATCCACATGTCTAAGGAGGACGCTCGGGATATGCTCATGGCACCGTGGCAGTACCTGCAGGTATTTGCATTTCTGTGTTATTGATTTCCTTATCGCCACGTAGTTTCTGTTGTAATAATGGGTCTATCTTGTGTATGTAGAACCCTCCTCAGTACGTCGGCACCGACCGCGCATGCTATATGGCGATGGTCATGTGGTGGACATGCCCCCAGTACCTCCAGAAGCACGAGGAGGGCAAGCGGAAGCGGGCAGAGATGCGAGGTGGATCACATATCCAAGGCAGCATCCCCCTCTCCCTTCACATGCAGGAAGAGGTGAGCAAATGGTTACTTCGTTCTTTGAGTTCATGTTATATATTGTTAACTCCCACTTCAGTTAATTACATGTTCTCTTTTGCAGGAAAAAAAGACAGGAGTGAAGCCAAATTTATTTGGCCTCATTAAAAAGATGAAGACCAGGAAGGCGCCGCATCCTCAGACAGGGTCCATGTGGGTCAATGAGCAAGCCGAGACCAAGTGTGAGGCGTATGTATCGAAGTTCAAGGAGGTGCGCGGCGAGTCCTCCGACCCATACACCGAGGACTTTGACGTTGAGGCTGCGATCCTTGCGGGACAAGGCAAGAAGCATGGCCAACTCTGGATTGGTGACGGGTGCGTCGACCCAATGACCGAGCCATCTCTACGCCAGGTCCGTAGAGGTCGTACTCGCGACCAGCCTCGGGTTGAGCCCCGGCCACGAGCTTCGGATCTAGCTGTCGAGCGGTTACGGGTATGTTCTTCCTCGGTCCTCTACGCTTCTTTACATGTTTTCCATTGCAATGTTAATGACATCGCGGCGACACAACGTAGGCGGACATGGAAGCCAGGGAAGAGAGATACCGGCAGGAGGCGGAGCAGCGGCAGAAGCAGCTGGAGGAGCAGCTTAGAGCGAGCCAGCAGCTGCAGATGCAGTTGCAGACACAGATGCAGCAGCAACAACAGATGATGAACTGGTTTGCGAACCAGACCCTTCTGACTTCTCCACCGGGGACGATTTCTACTCCTCCTTTCGCCTTCCCGTGGGTAAGTGGTTAACCTAATATCTCCATCATATTTCTCTTGTCTTATTGTCTAACCCAAACATCATATGCAGATGCAACAACAGATCGGTCAGAGCCCGGTGATACCGAACATGCAGCTCATCCAGCCACCTCAGACCGGTGAGAGCCCGGTGACACCTCAGATGACCTTCAACAATCCAAACATCGTCCGGAGCCTGACGCAGTTTGCAGGTGAGTTCTCCTACACTTGTGACCAACGCACTTCTAGGTTGTAGAATGCCATCACACTTGTACCAAAAATAACTTGAAAATTGCATAATTTACTCTATTGTCTCACACTTGTTGGAAATTTAGCAATCTCATTATTTTTCTTTTCACCTAGGAGAACATGGTGGACAAGGAGATGGATCCGGACAAACAGATGGATCCGGACCATCACATAGTTAGCTACAATAAAGGTTAGTTCCTCTACGTTCATCACTTGTTGGAGGATGTTGCCATGCCATGCCATAAGATGTCATTTGCCATGTTAATGCCATTTACCATGAAGGATGCCATCTTATATTGCTTAGTTGGTAAAGGATGACATTTTATATTGTTTACCATGATCTTATATTATATTGCTTAGTTGGTGAAGATGCCATCACATAGTTAAAATTTTAGCCACTTTATGAAATTTTAGCCACTTGTTAAAATTTTAGACACTTGTTGAAATTTTAGAGTATATGAATTAGAATGCTAATATTAGAATTATAATGTCTTATATAAGTGAACGAATGGAGTATATGAAATAGAATGCAAGGTTGATATCTCACCTTTCTTTTTGATCTTGTAGAAGAAGGGCAAGGAGATGGAGAAGGACAAGGGCAAGGAGATGTGGCCATCTAATGCAAAGAGATGATAAGGGCCTATGTTTATATTGATGTTCATGTACTAATGTTCAGATTGTGTGTTTAAGTGTGTTGGGCAAAGAGATGATGAGCCGGTGCACTTTATGTTGATGTTCATGTACTCTACTTTAATGGATGTTGTTGGATGAAGTTGGATTATGTTGTTGTGTTGCTCAGATTGTATGTTATATTGTGTATTTATTTGTGTGGTATATTGGTGTTTAAACTGTGTTTAAATTGTGTTTAAACCCTGAAACAGAATTAAAATGAAAAACCCCAGGGCCTTTGCCGTGCGTATGCGCACGGCAAAGAACCATTTGGTCACTTTGCCGTGCGCATACGCACGGCAAAGGCAATGCCAGGGGCTGGCCTGGGTACGCCTGGGAAGTGATTTGCCGTGCGGGTGGACGAGCGGCGCACGGCAAAGGTGCGCTCTTTGCCGTGCGTGGCGGCTGGAAGGCGCACGGCAAAGGACACCGCACGGCAGTGCGTGACAGCGCACGGCAAAGCCGTTTGCACGGCAAAGCGTTGCGCCGCACGGCAAAGGTAAGGCCGCACGGCAAAGGCTTTGCCGTGCGTGTTCGGAGAGGCGCACGGCAAAGTACCCTTTGCCGGGCAAGGCTTTGCCGTGCGGTCTTTGCCGTCCGCCTACGCACGATAAAGCCTTTGCCGTGCGTATTGGGTCCTTTGCCGTGCATTTTGGCCGCACGGCAAAGCCAGTGTCTCCCGTAGTAGCTACCTAGCTATCTAGTCTGGTCTAGAGAGAAAAAAACCCAGAGGGTAGGAAATAAAAGGGCAAGTTGGAACAACGCAGGAGCAAGCCAGCCAAATAGGAGGAGGAAGCCGCAAGGAGAAGGCCGGGGAAGAAGGGAAAAGTAGGAGAGAGAGGCGAGGCGATTCAGGTCAGCGCGCGGCCGGCAGCGGCACGAAGCGAGCAGAAAACTTAGTCCCACGAAAAGGGTGCGTACTCTACTCCACTCTGCCGTTCATCCGCGCGTACGTCGCCCCCGATCCAATTGCTGCTTCCTTCTTTAATTTTCTTTGTCGATCTCTTTTACTACTGGGTTCTTTCTTGTCTTCTTCCTCACTTATGAGTTCTTTGATTTCCTCGGTGGTGCTTCCTTCTTTCTTCCTAGCTATTGAAGCTTTTTTTTGTGATCTGTTGATCCCATCAACCACAGATAATGCTTACACTATCCGTCTCTTATTGTTCGATTCGTATTCGGATCAAACAGCAGTGTGGCACATGCTGTGCGCAAGATCCTTGCATGCTCTTTTTACTTTGCATGGCACGCATGAGAAGGAAATAAAATCAATTAGGATCATGGAAGTATAATTAAGATCATGGGTGATTGAAACAAAGAGAGATCGAGTGGATTTTCTGAACAATGAAGTTTTACCGTCTCGACCATTAATTTCTTGGCAAGAAATGCACAGTTCCGTTCTTTGTTGAAGTGTTTTCTAATTTTGTAGTAGATAGGAATCGAAGAATAATCTGCACTTTCTTGGAATGGTTACGTTTCCTCTAGGCAGTGTGTGCAGATATGGCAAGAATAAAATTTATGATTCTTTCCCGTTCCCCATTTCCTTTTGCTGCTTCAATTTCCGATATCAAACTTTCCAGGGAGAGAGACCATCACCTGACCGCCTGTCTTCCCTTTCTTGCTTGGGATTCGATCGGATCTCTCCTTCGCCAGGAAGCAAGCTAGACCGATCGATCGATGGCCTCCTCCTCGGCGTCGTCGCTGCCAGGCTCCGTGATTACCATGGCCTCGTCGGCGGTCGGCCCCGCGAGCTCCGGGGCGGCCGGCACAGGCTCGCCGTGCGCGGCCTGCAAGTTCCTCCGGCGCAAGTGCCAGCCTGACTGCGTGTTCGCGCCCTACTTCCCGCCGGACAATCCGCAGAAGTTCGTGCACGTGCACCGCGTCTTCGGCGCTAGCAACGTCACCAAGCTGCTGAACGAGCTGAACCCGTACCAGCGGGAGGACGCCGTGAACTCTCTCGCCTACGAGGCCGACATGCGCCTCCGCGACCCCCGTCTACGGCTGCGTCGGCGTCATCTCCGTCCTCCAGCACCAGCTCCGCCAGCTCCAGCAGGACCTCACCCGCGCCCGCTACGAGCTCTCAAAGTACCAGGTATATACGCATGTATATATACACGACCTAGCTATATTTGCAGTTATACGTGCTGTGACTTGGGAGTTTTTATCGCGTCTGTGTCTGTATGACCAGGCGGCTGCGGCGGCGGCGGTTTCGGCGTGCAACGGAGCGCCGGCGATGGCGGATTTCATCGGCAGCGGGGTGCCCAACTGCACGCAGAACTTCATCAACATCAGCCACTCCACGGCGATCGGCGCGGGAGTCGGCGGGTTCGGGCACGACCAGTTCTCGGCCGTACAGATGCTGGCGAGGAGCTACGATGGGGAGGGCGCCCTCGCCAGGCTCAGCGTCAACGGCGGCGGCGGCTACGATTTTGGGTACTCGTCGGGCATGGGCGCCGTCGGCCCGGTGTCCGGCCTAGGGCCGCTAGGCGGCGGGCAGTTCTTGAAACCTGGCACGGCTGGCGGGGACGCGCGGCACACCGCCGGGCAGTAGCGGCGCACCGCCGTTCGATCCATCCATATCTTTCGCAGGTTCGGCTTCTTCACCCGTAATTTCAGCAAGGTTTCCCTTAATCTCAGTAGGTATTTTCATTGTAGCTTGCAGTATTCTGTTGCTCGCGATTAATATTTTTTATTTACTGTTCATGGTCGCTATTTTGCTTGGAACATTCATTTCATACGGTATAGTATAAACTGTAGTAGTACTTGCTTAGGAATAAACAATACAAGCACTGCATGGATGCAAGTCCAAGTGGTTTAATTTGTCAATTTGGAATTTGCAATCCTGTTTGTGCATGATGCGCAAGCGCAATTATGCTTGCACCGTACGTACCATGCTGGCTTGTTAATTTAGGGTCTACTGTATATATACCACGGACATATACTTGGCAGCTCGTACTTTCAACTCTATGCATCGGCTTTCTGATTGCATGCTTAGTGTTGAACAATAATATACATGCATGCACATATATTTCCTACAGTGGACACAAAATTTAGGCACTGTGTATGTGGATGCCCTGTACGTACGTGCAAGAAATGTACTGTAGAATATTTGGCGACTCGCATTATTGATTTCTGGTCTATTAATTTTAAGCACCAAAAGCCGTAAACCAAATATCTCACTTACTGCATATGGCCATGGTAATTAAACTGCATATGCATGTCTCTAACTACAGATATCTTAACTTCTGCATTGCAATAGTAACATAGATGCAAAGAGTGTGTTCCCGTGCTAGATGCCTTAGGAATTTGAACGCGCGCATACTCTTTGATATTTCATGTCGTACATACATGCATGCCTGTCTATTCAAGTCAAGAAAAAAAAATTCAGATCCTAAAACACGAGCCCTAAAAGGCTCTCTGGCATGGTTGTCAACATTCTTTACATGTGCTAACCTACATCTAGCCGATCACGGTCGGCCTTTTGTAGCACAATTTATATCGTGCTGCCGTGTAGAAATCAATTATATCGGTGACCTTCTCTCTGAAAAGAATGAGTATTTGTTGCAATGGCAGGTTGAACATATTTTAAAATAAAATCAAGGTTGTAGTCCACTGTGTCTTCTTTTACTAATACTTGGCCCACGGTGGAATTTACTCCAAAGAAGATAAAAGAACACTGTATTTTATTCTGTATTCTTCAATCACTACAGTTTGTGTCTTTGTGAGCAGTGTCATTTAGCCACGTCTGTTTATATATCCTTGGTTGTTAGTCAGAATCATTATTAGATAAGGAGGTCGATCTAGAAACTTTGCTATTGCTCAACTGTTTGCTCTCTTATTCGATCGTTTAATTCAGTTGTCAACACATCCAGCAGATAAAATGAGTTGAGGAGGAACCCTACCCACCAAGAACTGAAGTCTAAACTGGTGAAACCTTACCATCGTGAAGATCTATAGATGAATGTCGATCTACTCCATTTTACGTGCAGAAGAAAGTGCGTTCTTGAATTAAATAAGCGCCGGTCGCTTGTTTAATTTGTTCGTGTCTTATCTCTTTTGTTCCGTCCCTAAAGTCGAACCATATGTGTATCTTGATTGCCCAGCAGATGGTGTGTGTGTGTGTGTGTGTGTGTTTCCTTTATTATGATGTAGAAGTGCTGCTTTCTTGTCCCAACTTTGTCCATTAATTTATTTTATTTTGTATGGAGTACTGTATTACAATTTCACAATGTTAATTAGTGGATCAAGCATGAAACAGATAACTGCCTGCTTGAATTTACTTTGACACAGTGAAACGTAGTACTTGCATGCAATTTTGTTAAGAACATACTATCATATACCAAGACAAGTATGTTAATTTGGAGATATGCAAGACTTTGGCTTTGACTTCTGATGACCTAGCTAGGCTATAGCTAGGTAGATGATGACTTCTGTAGGAACATGAATATGAAGAGTCTGCAACTACAGTTTGCTTCCTGCACAGGCGTACATGCATAGACTGCAGTAGCTGGCACCGGGACCTCTCTTACCTAGGCTGCATGCTAGGACAAACGAGGCAATGAGTAGCTAGCATGCATCAGCGTCGGATATGATCAGAGCCACCAGGAAGAGTCATATCCTGACCAGATGCTGGTCAGCTATTGTAGATTACAGAAACAGCCGTATGCTCACACTGGTAGGCCCCAAATTATGTCATGGTAATGGGCTAGCTAACACATGTTCCCACAAAACACTAGGGGTTTCTTTGACACAAAAGTATTCCATATATAGGATCTTAGGAGAATCTGAATTATTAGGAAATTTTCCTATGCATTCGAATCTTATAATTATTTTCGCAAGAATTTATGCATTTGTATTCTATTATAGAGAAAAAATTAATCCACTCAAATCTTTTGTTATAATTCCTTTTGTGTTTCCTTTGTCGGGGTCATCATATTTGTTTATGCTAAATCAATTAGTCCTTGCTATCCTATAAGATTTAAGGGTAAATGACATTATAATCTTGTGTTTTTATTCAGAATCACTAAGGATGATCTATTTGGGTTTTTCCATCGTACTCCCTCCATCCCCATTTACACGATGTCCTTATTTTGCGTGGACTAACTTTGACCAACAAACATATGGTGTATGCTAGAAAAATATATATTTTTTGATTCATATTCAAATAAAGTTTATAATAATAGTATAAACTTTATAACATAATTCTCATGAATTATTGGTCAAATTGATTGCCGAAATTAGTGCAAGAAAAACAAGGACGCCGCGTGACCAAGGATATAGGGAGTATATGATTAAAGAGGATACAACATTCTAGTCTCTAGTACACTTGTGGGTGGCTACATGTTCTTAGAGCATATCTAAACGGAGTTGGCTAATTTGGCCCCCTATATGTCCTCGGACACGTCCGGGTGTCGACATAAAGGAGCCGGACACGTCCGGATGTGTCGACAAGCCGGACACCACCTATTTGTCTGCATGGGAAACACACCCCCACTTTTAAAACTTCAAATCCATGCTAACTCATGTACGTCGATCACCGTATAACACGCTATCAATTCGTTTCCAATTGAGCGTAAACCAGAATAAAGCCTCAATTCAATACAAGGAAAATAAATTCAATACCTTTTACATGAACGAATGAATCAAACGCCCCCATTTTTACGCTCACTAGTCTCCTTCTTCATGTTAATTTATCAACAACTTCTTACATTGATAATTCATTAGGCTACTGTCCTGTAACATGATCCTCGACTCCTCCGTGAACCTTGCGAGGCTCACCTTCCCTTTCTCAAGCTCCAAGGTCTCAACGGCCTTCGCCTTATCGAATTCCATTTTCATCCATTTCTTATTCTTCTCAAATCAATCCTCACCTCCAACTCCATCCTCTCCCGAACACTCTCTCGGTAAAACTCTAGTATCACCCTTTGCACTTTCATGAAGAACTTGTGCCTCTCATCCTTCTACTCCCCCTTTTCTCCTCCATTATCTTCAAGGCACCCCCCTTGTTGAAGACGATGTCCGTCAATGCGGCCGACTTTTTGCTGGTCGCTCCCTAACGCGTGACCCTATCCTTCTACCACCTTCGTCCCATGCCATGCATGTCTTGTCCTATTTGGAACATACCATTGTCCGTATGTCCTTCATCTTCGTAATCATCGAATCCAATAGATAGATGAGAGGTAGAGCCATTGTTGTTCTTCATATTCTTGGCGGGTTAGTAAGATTTTCACAGAGGGTGCACCACTTAGGTTTCACATTCAGTTTGAGCCAACAATGGTAGATATTAAATGGCTTATTCTTAACTTGAAGATATAAACATGCGGCCAACTCATCTAGGAAGTAAGAATCACTCGACATAATGCAATCGAAACGGTAATAATGCAACTAAACAAGAAAAAATTACATGGCTATCGATGCCAACATCACTTTGTTCCATATTTTGCACTCATGCATAGAAACGGCAGAAA
This sequence comes from Puccinellia tenuiflora, assembly GCA_012064385.1. Classification (NCBI taxonomy): domain Eukaryota; kingdom Viridiplantae; phylum Streptophyta; class Magnoliopsida; order Poales; family Poaceae; genus Puccinellia; species Puccinellia tenuiflora. The sequence continues at coordinate 528,277 of QRDG01001914.1, read as the reverse complement.
ATGTTCACTGGATCTTGCAATATGGCCATCTATATTTTGGAGAGATATTGTGTGTGGTATGGATTTCAAGTGGCTCGACATAGTTCTTGTGTTCATCATACAATTGGTGGATGTTTTGTCGATAATTTGAGCCTTTTTGCTCGGTTTCACATATAGGATCCATGCTCGTGGCCAACCATGTTTTGGATGACAAATCATCTTTGTGGGTTGAGTATGCACTTATCTTGCCTTCGTTCGCTTGTTTTTTTTTTTTGACTGTGCGACGTTTGCCTAACATTAAAGTATGGGAATGTGGTGCCAACAATTTCCTAATTTGGACCCTCTTCTCCATCATTGATTAAATAAAGCACAAACAAGTCCAAGCCATGCATCACAATTAAAGTACAATCCTAAATTTTATCTTAGTTAATGCATATGGGACAAGAAATAACCAGTTGTCCACCCAAACTTTCGTTGCATAGTTGGTGGACACATTCAGTGTCGAAGATGACCTATCATGGCTGCGAGACCGTTCGAGCTCGGGTGAGTCACACACCATGTACGTGTTCTCTTCCTGTGTGAAACAACCCGGGATGTGCCACTGTGAAGGACGGATGAGATTGTCCGCGTGCATGCTCCAGGTTGTGGCTCTTCTCGCGGGCGCAGGCGCTAGACTGAGTCGACGGACACATCTCCACGGCTTGCTTCCTCGCAACCTCCTCATTTCCCTCTTTCTCACGAATACGCTGTCGGGTGTGCCTATCCTTCAGGGCGAGAGTCTTCGTCTTGATCTTTGTCGACTTTTCTACTCCAGGGAGTCGAATGATTCGTTCTCTTCTCCACAATGTCAACAAGTGTCTTCTCCATGTCATGGGCGGATAGTGGACCTTGCCTTCCATGGCTAGATGGAGGTGGGCGACACGGGGAGGTGTGTGTGGGTGGTGCGTGTGGGTGCGCGGGGGGGGGGGGGGGGGGTACAAAATTTTGGACAAGGTGTGAGAGGACGGTGGATCAAGATTTTTTTGGTCAATTAGGGGAATAGGATTGGTTCCAGGCACGTCCGGACAACTCCAAATTCTACCCACATATGAGCTGTGTGAGGGATGCCGGACAATCCAGGCATTTAGAGCATCTCCATGGGGGCGTCGTAAAAGGGGTCGTAAAGCTCCTTTAGGGCGCCGGACAGAAAAACTGGCTGATACGTGTCAAACATATCTATAATTTTTTATGTTCCATGCCTGTTTTATATCAAAACCACATGTATTTATTATAATTTTATATCATTTTATGGATTTATTGGACTAAGCTATTAATAGTGGCAAAAGTGCACAATGTTCTTGTTTTACACTTTGATGTGTAGGAATTACTTGGAAATTGACAAGAGTGCAAAAAGGAAACCTTGTTGAAGTCGAATTTGACTTTCCTGAAATCTGTCTGAAAACTATTTTCGAAGATGGCCCCGTATCGACCCAAAGACTTCGTCAATCAAAAAATCTTGGTCGTGAAAGTTGTGGGGAATTTTCCGCCAATCGATCTAGACATAAAATTCGGCCCAATCCGAGTCCGGACGGCTGAGACATTCCCGTTTTACTGAAGCCAAAAAATCTGATTACGGGAATTCGGGAATCTATATAAAGAGAGGAAACATATGTCATCAAGGACCACGAATTTTCATCCTCCAAGGCAGCCGCCGTGAGATGGAGACCCTCCTCCATACCAGCACCATCTCCAAGGAAGAAGGGCGGCCAAGGGCCGCCGCTGCCGACCGCCATCTCCCCTCCGGGCTGCACCGCTCCGTCAAGCTCCTACTCACCATGACCATGCGTGAGTAGTCCCTCACCGGGGCTGAGCCTTATACAAGTAGCTATGTGGTTATCTCTCTCTTTCATGATATGATCTTCATTGTGATTATGAGCTTTATTAGTATAGTTGAATACATGATGTTTCCCTATGTGTAATGGATATGATGTTGCCCAAGTGGTGTTATCTAGTATAATTTGCGGAGTCACCGTTGTGATCACGGTACCACGGTGACAGTGAGTGTGCCGTGTGTAGCTCTATGCATCTAGATTAGAGGGATCTTCATCATGAGTTTGTTCTTTATTAGTCTTGGATTGAATAGATCATAAGGTTTCTTGATGCTTCTGTTATTGAAAAAAGAGACTATTCAAGAAATAGGTTGTGGTGTTTGTTAGTACTATCTTTGGATGCGGATAGTGACAGCATAAAGTGTCCATAGATGTGAAATACTAATTTTAAGTGTGTTTTTCGTAGCCCTACTCAATTCTCATCCTATTTGATCCACAAAATAATGATCTCCGAGTAAAGTCTACCATGCATGTGTTTTGTGCGAACTATCATGTGTTTAATTATGTTAATGATGTTGAGAGTAGTCACTAGTGAAAGTATGAAGCCTAGGCCTTGTTTCCAAGCATTGATACACCATTTTTAGTCACTTTTGTCACTTGTTTGCTTGCTGCCATTTTTATTACAGAATTACAAAATCACCTTTTACCATCCATATCACTTGCATTTTACTATCTCTTCACCGAACTAGTGCACCTATAGAATTAGCCATTGTATTAGGTGTGTTGGGGACACAAGAGACTTCTTGTATCTTAATTGCAGGATTGCTTGAGAGAGGATACGTTCAACCTCTTCCTCCTGTGGATTTGATAAACCTTGGTTTACTCACTTAAGGGAAATTTGCCGCTGTCCTACAAACCTCTGCGCTTGGAGGCCCAACAAGTCTACAAGAATAGAAGCGTGTAGTAGACATCACCACCGCAGGGCCGCAAAGCCTTTGTCCGGCCCAAAATCTGCCTGGCACCGCAAACAGGGCCGCCTTCGCGGTGCTGGACACTGTCCGGCCCGAGCCTCCGACATATATGGCCCGCCCATCATACACACGAACGGTTTCTTCCCCGGCTTAATGAGTGGTGTAATTGTTGCCGGTTTCCCAAGCGACACGACGCGGCGGGGGCAGGCAGGCGGCCAGTAAACCTGATACGTCTCCGACGTATCTATAATTTTTGATGTTCCATGCTTGAATATATATCCGTGCCACATGTTTTTATAATGTTTTTATATCATTTTGGCATGATTTATGGAACTAACCTATTAACAAGATGCCTAGTGCCAGTTCCTGTTTTTCTGCTGTCTTTTTGTTTCAGAAAAGTTGTTCTGGGAAGTTTCTCGGATTGCGCTGATAATTTACAGGAATTATTTCCAATATGAAACAAAGACGGAACCCGTAGGACGCCTGGAGGGGAGACACAGGGGCTCTAGATGCTACCTGGCCGCGCCCCCCCCCCCCCAAGGACGCGCTGGGGTGCCACCTGGACAGGTGGCCCACCTCCACGCGTCGCCTCTTCGCCTATAAATTCTCCCTCGACGCAAAAACCCTAAGCACCCGATCATATTTCCCAGAAGACGTCCGAGGCCACCGCCATCTCAAACCCTAGTTCGGGAGGGTTCTGCAGCTATTCCCGGCACCCTGCCGGAGAGGGGAATCGACACCGAAGGCATCTACACCACCATGCCTGCCTCCGGAGTGATGCGTGAGTAGTCCACCACGGGACTACGGATCCATAGCAGTAGCTAGATGGTTGTCTCTCCTCCTTGTACTCCATTGTTAGATCTTGTGAGCTGCCTATCATGATCAAGATCATATTATCTGTAACTGCTACATGATTGTGTTTGCATGGATCCGATGAATTGTGGAAGTCATTGCTTTTGTTCATCTATATGTTGTGTTTTAGCTATGATCTTACATGCTCTCCGATGCTAGTGGATGCTTTGGCCAAGTAATTATTAGTGTTGTATGAGGGAGTATTTATACTAGATAGTGGGTTCATGCCTTTCTTGTCTGAGCTCGGGCTGACAGAAACGATTAATACGAGAGATGTGTTGTTGCCACTAGGGAGAAAACAGCGGTGTGATTTCCTTGTGTTATTTACATTGCTTACATTATGCACTTTGATTATTGCAACGATCTATTGCTTGCAACTTAATACTTTTGGGTGAAATGCTGGATAGCGATCCCAAGGTGGATTATTAGTCATAGATGCGGTTGGATGATGGGCTATGTATTTTGACGTAATGCCCATATTAGATGAAACGGTGAACTATATTGTTTTATGATAGCCTTGTTGTGCGCCCACAATTCTGTCAATTGCCATGCTATAATTTGTTTACCCATCATGTATATCTTTTGGAGAGATACCTCTAGTGAACTGTGGATCCCGGTCCTATTTTACTACATTGCTTACAACCGTTTTAATAGCTTTTCATCATCATTTGATCGCTGGTCCTATTTCACTCTTATCATATTTGACATCCACACATTTAATCCTTTGTGTTCAGCAAGCCGGAGAGATTGAAAATCTCTCTGTTTCGTTGGGGCAAAGTACTTGATTGTGATTGTGTGCAGGTCCGCGTTAATCGACAAGCGCCATAGTAGATTGACACCTCGCTAAGCCTTCTCCAATTTCTACTGGTTCGATAACCTTGGTTTTGTAATCAAGGGAAACTACTGCTTTGCTGCATCATACCTTCCTCTTGGGGTCTCCCAGCGAACGTGTGATCCATGTCATCAAGCTCTTTTTCTGGCGCCGTTGTCGGGGATTTGAAGAAGACTTCTCGAACTACCAAGTCTCCCAGCAACAACTCTTTTTCTGGCGTCGTTGCCGGGGACTTGGAAGCTTCATCTAGGAGAGTTTCACATATACTTTCACTTTACTTTGTTATTGTCTTGCTTAGTATATTTTTTGTTAGTCTTGTTTTGCCTTTTGTTTGCTCTAAAACTGAAAAACACAAAAAAATTAAAAATTCCAGCAACTAGTCTCTTTTTGTTTTGCTTAGTTTCTTGCTTTGATCTTGTGGAAATGGGTTCAGCTGAGAACACCAAGTTGTTTGACTTCACTAGCACGAATAATGATGACTTTATATGCACACCTATTGCTCCACCGGCTGCCACAGCCAAATTTTATGAGATAAAGCCTCCTTTATTAAATCTTGTCATGAAAGAGCAATTTTCTGGTGCTAGTGGTGATGATGCCGCCTCTCATTTAAATAACTTTATTGAGTTATGTGATATGTAAAAATATAAAGAAGTATAGGGCGACATCATAAAACTGAAACTTTTTCCTTTTTTCCTTAAGAGGACGTGCTAAAGATTGGTTATTGTCTTTGCCTAGGAATAATATTGATTCTTAGACTAAATGCAAAGATGCCTTTATTGGGAAATATTATCCACCTGCAAAAAATATACAATTGAGGAGTAACATTATGAACTTTAAACAATTTGATAATGAACATGTTGCTCAAGCTTGGGAAAGAATGAAATCTCTAGTTAAAAACTGTCCCACTCATGGACTGACTACTTGGATGGTCATCAAAAAATTTATGGAGGATTAAATTTTTCTTCAAGGAACCTGTTGGACACGGCCTCTGGAGGTACCTTCATGTCCACCACATTAGGTGCTGCAACAAAGCTCTTGGATGAAATGATGGCAAATTATTCGCAATGGCACACCGAGAGAGCTCCTAGTGATAAGAAGGTAAATTTTGTCGAGTAAATCTCCTCTTTGAGTGATAAGGTTGATATGATTATGTCTATGCTTGATAGCAAACAAGTTCCTATTGATCCAAATAATGTTACTTTAGCTTCTTTGGTTGCTCATGAGGAACAAGTTGATGTTAATTTTGTTAAAAATAACTTCAACAACAGTGCTTATAGGAACAACTTTGGTAATAATAATTATAAACCTTATCCTTCAAATAATGGTAATCCTTATGGTAATTCTTACAACAATAATAGAGGTGTGTCCTCTGATCTTGGAAGCATGCTTAAAGGTTTTATCAGTTCACAAAAGTCTTTCAATAAAATTGTTGAAGAAAAACTTGAGAAACTAGATAATCTTGTTATTAAAGTGGATAGTCTATCCCATGAAGTTGATTTCCTCAAAATATTTTTTTTGCCTCATGATGTTATGGAACATAAAAATTTAAATGCCATACAAGTTACAATTGATAATAATATAAGAATGTTGGCTGAATTACATGCTAGGTGGGAAAGAGAAGAAAAAGAGGCTGAAATTGCTGAAAATAGTAAGGTTGCTAATGTTTGCACTATTTATACTAATGGTGATATTAAAATTTTGAATGCTCAAGAGTCATCTACAGCACCTAAATATGCTAATGGTAAAATAATAGGAGTTGGAAAAATTTCCACCATACCTAAAAAGAACCCAAAACTTTCAGTTAACACAGAAACTGTTGTTGATAAAAATACTGAAATTAGTTTTGATAAAGTGGATTCTTTAGGTGATAATGCTCCTGTTATTTTTTATGACAATGATCTTGATTTTGATAATTGTAACCTTACTGAAGTTATAAAGTTTTTAAAAAGCTTGCTGAAACACCTAATGCTAGTAAAACGAACTTGGCTTTTACTAAGCATATTACTAATGCTCTCATTAAGGTGAGAGAAGAAAAGCTTAAATGTGAATTCTCTATTCCTAGGAAATTAGAGGATGCTTGGGAACCTACCATTAAAATGAAAGTAAATTACTTTGAGTGTAATGCTTTGTGTGATCTTGGTTCTAGTATCTCTATTATGCCAAAAAAGTTATTTGATGCTCTTGATCTTGGACCACAACAAGATTGTGATTTGAATGTGAATTTTCTTGAAGCCACTTCGCATACACCTTTGGGTAAAATAGATGATGTTCTCATCATGGTTATTGGTAATTATGTTCCCGTTGATTTCATTGTTATGGATTCTGATTTTAAGCTTCCTTGTCCTATTGTTTTGGGAAGACCATTTCTTAGAACTGTTGGTGCAGTTATTGATATGAGAGTGGGCAATATTAAATTTCAATTTCCACTAAAAAAAGGGATGGAACATTTCCCTAGGAAGAGGATAAAAAAAACCTTTTGATTCCATTGGTAAGCCAAAGAGTGGTTTTGAATTGGGTTCTATTGATAAAACTTGAATTTGCCCTTTTTGCCTAGCTAAAAGGCGTTAAAGAAAATCACTTATGGGAGGCAACCCATTTTATTTTACCTTCTGTTTATTTCTGGTTTCTTTGAGTTTGGGTGGTGTTACTTATGTAACAACTCCCTTGTATCCTTTTTATTTGGTTTTTGGTGCCAAGAATAGCCTCTAAAGAGAGGATGACTAATCGGTGAGTTTGCTGTCCAGAAACAGATTTATGTTCTTCACTGTTCAAAAAACAAAACAATCACAGAACGTCATCTGTGGGTGAAATTTTTTGACACCAAGCATCAGGGTTTTTTCTACCTTTCTATAGTTTTATGTTTTCTGATTTGAGGTCAGAAGTGTCCCGAAAAAATTCATCTTTACAGTCTGTTCTGTTTTTGACAGATTCTGTCCTTAGTTTTGCATTGGTTCTTTCACGGGCAAAGTGAAGTTCTTTTACAAAGCTGGAGTTTTACTTAGACCTTTGTGACAGTATCTAATGTTGTAAAAAAAATAAGTTCATGATATGTGCTTTGGAACTGAAGGAAGATATTGTTTTTGTGGACTAACCCCTCTAATGAAGTTGCTATAAGTTTTGCGTGAAGAAAGTTTTCAAGTATCCAAGTGCGAGGTGATGAAGGAAGATCAAGAAGGGATAAAAGACTAAGCTTGGGGAGGCTCCCCATGGACCCTCCTCTGAAATATTCAAGAAGTCACAAGCGTCTAAGCTTGGGGATGCCCAAGGCATCCCTATCTTCATCAACAATCATCGGTTCTCTCGTGGTACTATATTTTTATTCCTTTACTCATTATGTGCTGTTTTTGGAGTGTCAGTTTGTTTTTACTTTCAGTTTGTTTGTGTTTAGTTCTCTAGTCTTTGCAATAATTTGGATCCTTGCATGCTTGTTTGGGAGAGAGACACGCTCTGCCTTTTCATATTGCACTCATGTGCTTCACTTATATGTGTTGAGTGTTTAGCCTGTGTTATTTTGCTTCAGCTCTTGTTTTCAAGCATCTCTTGTTCAAAGTTGTTAGCTTTTGTAGCTAGAAAGTATTGCTCTTGTTGCTTCACCCTTTTAGTTTTGTTTCAAATAAGTTGATTGGTATTTGGGTTAGTGGAAATTACCATGTAGGAAGTGTAAAAAGTGCTGCTTAATCTTGTAGATCATTGTCTTGAATCTTTGATACTTGTCAACTGTTTAGAGATATGAAGTAGATTAATGCTTAAACTTGTGGATCCTCTAGTAAGAATGGATTAGTAAAGAACTACTGTAAAGCTTTTAAATGTGGTGCTTGTCATGCTTGGTAGCTCTCAAAGTCTAGATATTCTTTTTGCAAAGAGTTGGTTTGGCTAACAAGGTAGACGATGTGAAGCCAGTGGTTATGCATAATGTATATATGTAGTCCTTCATTGAACCAAGTTGATGTTATTTGTTTGCTTGATATCCTGCTAAGCCCAAAATTCCGTACTGAAAGGGAATACTTCTCGTGCATCCAACTCTCTGAGCCAAATATATTTGCCATCTGTGTCCACCATACCTACCTACATGTGATATTTCCCTACCACTCCAAGTAAATTTTTAATGTGCTATCTTTAAACTTTCAAAATTCTCCTTTTTGTGCCCCTATTTTTAAGCTCATGAGAAAGCAGTCAGAAGTTAGTTATTACCTGTGACAAGCAAGGTATTTTCCCCTTTTTCACCCGGTGTTGATGGTTTACGTCCTCACTTGAATCAACCCGAGAGCGGCTTAAGCAAAATATAAATATAACTCACCATTCTCCTCCGCGCAATGAAGCCTGAGAAATCAGTTAAAACACTGGTTAGTGGTGAAACAAAGGAGAAAGAGGAATGTACTCGTTCCTCTAAAACCAGCCGCTCTCAAAAGTCTAAAAGCCTTGCTTGAAGTACGGGACTAGCTAGCTTCTCTACTGTGAAGTCGTTGACGAAAGCATGCATGTCTCAAAACTGTTTTACTTCTATCAAAAAAATAAAAAAAAATAAAAAGCTCTAGCACATGATTAATCCCTGCTTCCCTCTACGAAGGGCTCCAGACGCCACCTGGCCGTGGCCCCCCAGGCCGCGCTGGGGTGCCACCTGGACAGGTGGCCCACCTCCTCGCGTCGCCTCTTCACCGATAAATTCTCCCTCGACGCAAAAACCCTAAGCACCCGATCATATTTCCTAGAAGACGTCCAAGGCCGCCGCCATCTCAAACCCTAGTTCGGGAGGGTTCTGCAGCTCTTTCCGGCACCCTGCCGGAGAGGGGAATCGACACCGGAGCCATCTACACCACCATGCCTGCCTCCGGAGTGATGTGTGAGTAGTCCACCACGGGACTACGGATCCATAGCAGTAGCTAGATGGTTGTCTCTTCTTCTTGTACTCCATTGTTAGATCTTGTGAGCTATCTATCATGATCAAGATGAATTGTGGAAGTCATTGCTTTTGTTCATCTATATGTTATGTTTTATCTATGATCTTGGATGCTCTCCGATGTTAGTGGATGCTTTGGCCAAGTAATTATTAGTGTTGTATGAGAAAGCATTTATGCTAGATAGTGGGTTCATGCTTCTCTTGTCTGAGCTCGGGCTGACAGAAACAATTAAGGCGACAGATGTGCTGTTGCCACTAGGGAGAAAACAGCGGTGTGATTTCCTTGTGTTATTTACATTCTTACATTATGCAATTTGCTTATTGCAATGATATGTTGCTTGCAACTTAATACTTTTGGGTGACATGCTAGATAGCGATCCCAAGGTGGATTATTAGTCATAGATGCAGTTGGAAGACGGTCTATGTATTTTGACGTAATGCCCATATTAGATGAAACGGTGAACTATATTGTTTATGATAGCCTTGTTGTGCGCCCACAATTCTGTCAATTGCCATGGTGTAATTTGTTTACCCATCATGTATATCTTTTGGAGAGACACCTCTAGTGAACTGTGGATCCCGGTCCTATTTTCCTACATTGCTTACAACCGTTTTAATAGTTTTTCATCATCATTTGCTCGCTGGTCCTATTTCACTCTCATCATATTTTACATCCACACATTTAATCCTTTGTGTTCAGCAAGCCGGAGAGATTGACAACCTCTCTGTTTCGTTGGGGCAAAGTACTTGATTGTGATTGTGTGCAGGTCCGCGTTAATCTACAAGCGTCAGAGTAGATTGACACCTCGCTAAGCCTTCTCCAAGTCCTACTGGTTCGATAACCTTGGTTTTGTAATCAAGGGAAACTGCTGCTTTGCTGCATCATACCTTCCTCTTGGGGTCTCCCAGCGAACGTGTGATCCACGTCATCAAAACCAAGCGTTAGTCCACGCGCCGACACCGCGGTCTGCCCAGCGGCCAACACAGTGTCCCCCTTCGGGCGCCCCACTGCCGCTCGCCATTATACGTCGGTGTATAAGAGGAGCGTGCCCGGCGGTACCACCCTCACATCTCCTCCCTCCACACCTTGCTACTCACCATCTCCACACCTCTCCTACCCCCGCCACCATGAACAACTACAAGGTCAGTGGCAACTCGGGCGGCACGTACCGAGGAGGCCGCACCCTCCTGATCGAGGACGCGCGGGCCTTCCACCGGTACGACCTCCTCATGCCGCCGGACTTCCACCTGCCCAAGAACTGGGTCATCAGCTACAGCGGCCTCGTCGTGCCGCCGCTCCCCAACAGCCCGGAGGCCTTACGCCATGTCATCCTCGAGCAGCGGGACACGATGACCGCGGAAGAGCACCTCTGCCCGGAGAAAGCGGCTGACAACGAGGCCGCCTGCTAGGTGTGCCTCTCCCGGGAGCACAACAACGCGGTGGAGTTCTACGACCACCCTCGTCCTGATCGTTGCTGGAACCCGGAAGGTCGCGACCGCCGGTGGGGACGCACCGGCCACACGGTGGCATTGGCCATCGCGGCCGCCATGCCCAGACGGGGAACCCGACCCCGTTAAGGCTAATGCCGATCCTAGCACCAGCACCGCCGCCGCCACCACCGAAGCGTCAACGACACGGCAGTTGCTTCTCCCTCTGCTCCCGCGGCGGCGGTGGGAGCAGCGGCAGCAGTGTAGGAGGACGGCGCAGCGGTGGTGGCGTGGTGATACACGATGTGCAGAATCGCCGGTCGCCACCACGCGGGAGTCTCCGCCTGCGCCGCCGCGATGATACGTGTCAAACGTATCTATAATTTTTGGTTGATCCATGCTAGTTTTGTGATGTTTTCACATGTTTTTACTATCATATTACATCATTTTTATGCATTTTGTCAGACTAACCTATTGACAAGATGCCCAGTGCTAGTTCCCTATTTTTGGTGCTGATTTTGTTTGCAGAAAGTTACTTCTGGAAATATTCTCAGAATTGGACGAAAATTTACAACGAATTTTCATTGAAGAAATAAGGACCGGAGCCAGAAGGGCGACCGCGGGAGGGACCCACAGCCCAGGGGCGGGTCCCACCCACAAGTGAGAGCGGGGCCGCGGCCGCCGCCCGCCTGTGCCCCTCGGAGACCCACTCACGACGCCCTTTGGCCTATAAATCACCCCCGACGAAAAAACCCTAACCCCCAAAGGATTTTCCCAAATACTATACAGAGCTTCGCCCCCATCGCCGACAAGTTTCGGGGGTTCAGAAGGTCCTGTTCCGGCACCCTGCCGGGACGGGGATCGACCGCCGGGGCCATCTCCATCAACGCCGCTACTTCCCGTGATGAGGAGGGAGTAGTCCCTTTTTTTTGAAGCTCGTGACCGTAAGGGAAACCCCTACGGTAAATTTTAAATTAATGGAAAAACCAGAGGTTTTTCAGAAAGTCCAACGAGCAACAAAAAGGTTTCCCTAGGGAGGGAGAAAGTGAAAAGAAAGAAAAGCAAAACTAGCCATCAGGTGAAGGTAGCTACTACCCAGTCTAGTAAAGGTTGCACTACAACAGGTTTAACTCTGTATAGATGGAGCAGAATATCCGACTGAAACAAACTCTCCAACGGGCTAGGGAAGGCTGAATATTTTTGAAGATCAAATCGTTGCGCGCCTTCCAAATGTTCCAAAGAGCACAAGAGGCAATCTCCATGAAGCAAGGACCAACGTAGCTGTGTTTAGCCTGAACAAACCGATTGGAAATTGGCATGGAGCAGTCCCAAACAATACCAATGATATTCCAGCAGTCTTGGGCAAACTGACAAGAGAAGAACAGATGATCACGCATTTCAAGCATGGACGATTGGCAAAGCACACATCCTGGACCTCCCTCCACCAGCCAGTGTTTGCGCTGCATAAGGTCCTTAGTGTTGAGTCTGTCCTTTTGCAGGAGCCACGCAAAGACCTTCAGTTTAGGTAGTAGTTTCGAATGCCAGATAGCCAACAAAGAGGGATCCACAGGTAGGCGTGAGAATACAAAAGCGTAGAACCGAGCCGAGGTGTAATTAGAATTTCCCCAAGGAAATATCCTGGTGTCCGCCTCTAAGGGGGTTAAGACTAAACCCTCCATGAGCTGCTGTACCTGCTGATATTCAGAGTAGGCTTCAGGAGACAGAGGGAGGGTGAAAAGGGCTTGGAGATCCTGCGGATTAGCCATACTCGCCACTGCCACATCTTCCTGAAGGGTAAAGGAAAATAACCTAGGAAACTTGTCACAGAGCAGTTCCTGACCCTGCCAAAAATCTTTCCAGAAGAGTGTTGACTGCCCATTGTTCACCCGGGTGTAAGTACAGCTACGATATATATCAACAAGTTTAAAGATGTCTCTCCACCAGAAGGATCCGCGAGCTGGCTGCGCATGAGGAGGAAGATTGGCATCATACAACGACCAGACTAGTTTCACCCAGGGGGTGTCCGCACACATCTTCTCTTTAGCCACTGGGCTGTGGGTTAATTATGATAAATCATGTCTTATGCCAATTAACATTGATTCAGACCGGCTATCTGCCCTTGCTGCTGTCTTTGGTTGCTCTACGGGTACTCTGCCCTTTACCTACCTCGGCCTCCCCCTTGGTACAACGAGACCAACGACGCAGGATCTCTCACCAATTGTGGATAGTGTTGAGCGTCGGCTAAACGCTAGTGTTCGTTTCCTTGATTATGGGTGCCGCTTAACGTTTATCAACTCGGTGTTGTCCTTGTTGCCTCTGCACTTTCTCTGTTCACTCAAAGTGTCTAAACTGATCACTAAGCAATTTGATAGAGCTCGTCGCCACTGCTTGTGGGCCAGAGAGGAGGATTCCAGCTCAGTTAACTCTCTAGCTGCTTGGACTCTAGTTTGTCGTCCAAAGAAATATGGAGGACTTGGTATTCTAAACCTGGAGCTTCATAACAATGCTTTACTCCTCAAACAGCTTCACAAATTTTTCAGTGTGAGGGAGTAGTCCCTCACCGGGGCTGAGGCTTATACAAGTAGCTATGTGGTTATCTCTCTCTCCCATTATGTGATCTTCGTTGTGATCATGAGCTTTGTTAGTATAGTTGAATACATGATGTTTCCCTATGTGTAATGGATATGATGTTGCTCAAGTGGTGTTATCTAGTATAATTTGCGGAGTCACCGTTGTGATAACAGTACCTCGGTGACAGTGTGGGTGTCGTGTGTGACTCTATGCATCAAGATTAGAGGGATCTTCATCATGAGTTTGTTCTTTATTATTGTTGGATTGAATCGATCATGAGGTTTCTTGATGCTTGTGTTATTGAAGAAAGAGACTATTCAAGAAATAGGTTGTGGTGTTTGTTAGTACTATCTTTGGATGCGGATAGTGACAGCATGAAGTGTCCATAGATGTGGAATATGAACTTTAAGGTGTGCTTCTCGTAGGCCTACACAATTCTCATCCTATTTGATACACAAAAGAATGATCTCCGAGTAACGTCTACCATGCATGTGTTTTTGTGGGAACTATCATGTGTTTAATTATGTTAATGATGTTGGGAGTAGTCACTAGTGAAAGTATGAAGTATGGGCCTTGTTTCCAAGCATTGATACACCGTTTTTAGTCACTTTTGTCACTTGTTTGCTTGCTGCCATTTTTATTACAGAATTACAAAATCACGTTTTACCATCCATATCACTTGCATTTTACCATATCTTCGCCGAACTAGTGCACCTATGCAACTGACAATTGTATTAGGTGTGTTGGGGACACAATAGACTTCTTGTATCTTAATTGTAGGGTTGCTTGAGAGGGATATATTTGACCTCTACCTCCCTGAGTTCGATAAACCTTGGGTTACTCACTTATGGGAAAATTGCCGCTGTCCTACAAACCTCTGCGCTTGGAGGCCCAACAAGTCTACAAGAATAGAAGCGTGTTGTAGACATCATGCTCCTTTCTGGCGCCGTTGCCAGGGAGGTGAGCACTTGAAGGTATCTTATTTAGATCTTGCGATAAAATCTTTTTGTTTCTTGTTTTTATTTTTACTAGTTTGGCTATGGACCGTTGTCCTTTAAATTTGCTTTTTGAGAGTGACCTCTCCACCACTCCCATGGTGGATAAGGTTACTCCACATACTGAATGTATTCCTTTCAAAATACCGATGGGGATAATTGATCGTGTTATGAGTAATTGCTATGCAGGAGATGGAGCTATACATCCTAGTTATCATCTGCTTTATATTAAAGAATTATGTGAGTTGTTTGAGATTGCAGGTGTATCAAGAGAGGTAATCATGAGGAAATTATTTTCCTTATCACTTAAGGAGAAAGCATTGGAGTGGTATAGGCTGCTAGACAATTCTCACTTGTTGGACTGGAAGGAGCTTATGTCTCTCTTTTATTCTAAATTTTATCCTCTTCATGAAATTCATCAAGATAGAAATTATATCTACAATTTTTGGCCACGTGACAGAGAGAGCATTGCTCAAGCTTGGGGGAGATTGAAATCATTAATGCTTAAATGTCCTAACCATGATCTTTCCAAGGATATTATTGTTCATAATTTTTTTTCAAGGCTATCTTGTCATGACAAGGAAATACTTGATGCTTCTTCTATGGGTTCTTTTACAAGTAAGAAGATTGATGCTAAATGGGATCTTATTGAAAAGATTCAACACAACATTGAAATTGGGAGATCGACAAAGGTAAAGAGTCAGGTATAAATTATGAGTATGATTGCATTAAGTCTTTTGTTGAAACTGATAGTTTTAATAAGCTTAGTGCTAAGTTTGGACTTGACTCTCATATAGTTGTTGATATCTATAAATCTTTCGCTTCTCATATTAATATTCCTAAAGAGAAATGGTCTAAGCATCATGAACCTTTCAAAGACATTTGCAAACAAAATGAAATTGTTAATGATGATTGCAATAGACATGATCCAATCTCTACAATAATGTTCTATATAAGCATGTTAATTTTTGTGGAGTGCATAGACCTTGTGAAAGCACTCGGGTTGAAGAAAATAAATATTGTAAGCAACATAAGCATGAAAGAACTAGAAAATGGCTTAATGATTTATATAAATTTGCTAGAGAATTAAATGACCTCTATCCTTTTATGTGTTAACTTCCATCAATGATAGAAGAAGGTCATTTTAATTTCCAATGCTCGTACTTTAATGATAGAACTATTAGCCAGTTTTGTGATAACATGATCACCTCTAGTCTTTATGATTAACTTAATTTATTTTTGTGGTGTGAAGAGTTATCAGAAAAAACTTCTTGGTTAGATAGGAGTACTTTTAGGACGAATGGCATTCTTCAGGGAGCTTATCATTATTGTGTTGTGAATTGCCGTGACAATGCTTACATTGCAAAAATTAGAAAGAATAGCACTTCACCAAAGTATAAAAGAAAAAATGTTTCTTATGTTGCCAATAATGAAAGGGAGAGATTCTCCCAAGTTTCTCCTGTCTTTTCTAATAATGAATCAGATTATGTGGAGAAGCTTCCTTTCCAACCACTCCCTCCTAAGGTGGTGGTGAAGAAGAAGAAGAAGAAGAAGAGAGGGAGGAGTAAAAAGAAAGAGGAAACGGTATCATCCCCTAAGCATATTTCTCCCATCATGGTTGTTCCTAATGAGTATGAATAAAAAATTATTGAAGATGATCTGCTTGATTGTATTCATTATTATCTTGATGTTAAGTCTATAGGCACTATTGAAGAAGATTATGTTATGCCTGTTACTTATTGTGATGATCATGATTGGGAAAATAATACTACTTATGATCTTGAAAATCTTTTTGGCACCAATTTTGAAAATGATGATATTGATAATTGTTATACTGTTGGGAATATTCATGTTTCTTCTAATCATAATGTGGAAAACCCCAAGCTTGGGGATGATGGGTTTGAAAATCCTTTTGGTATTGAAAGTCATGATGATTTGTTTAAAAAAATATATTCTTGGAAAGATGACTATCCCCTTGCTTATGATGATATTATGCCTCCAATTTTTGATGATTATTGTGATGATAACTATGCCATAAAGAATAATTTTAATCATCCTTACGAGACTTATCATAATTATTACTCTCCTACTGAACATCATATTTATAATATACAATTAGTCTAGCATGTCCAAGTTCTATATGATAGTCCTACTCTCAATGCTACTATTAATAAAGATTTTGCTTATGTGGAGAGTAATAATAATACTTTTATGCATGTGAATCATGAGAAAAATGCATTATGTGACTGTTATGTTATTGAGTTTTCTTATGATTCTACTGAAAGTTATTATGAGAGAGGGAAGCGTGGTTATATAAATTTTCATCTTATGAAGTTTCCCCTCTTTATGTTGAAGGTTTTAATGTTGCACTTGCTTTGCCTTCCTATGCTTAATGCTTTATGCTCCAATGATTTATTTTCTTACAAGATGCCTATGCATATGAAGAGAGTTAGACTTAAATTTGTTTGATATTTGCTTCATGATGCTCTCTTTTGCGTTCCAACTCTTATTCTTATGAGAGCATCATTAAAATTATCATGCCTAGCTAAAAGGCTTAAAAGAAAAGCGCTTGTTGGGAGACAACCCATCTTTTACTTTCAGTTTGTTTTTGCTTTTCTTGAAGTCATGAAGTTGTTGCTTGTAGAAACTTCATTGTATCTTTTTGTTTTGGTTTTTTGTGCCAAGTTTAGCCTCTAATGCATTGAAAGTGAGAGGTATTGTTTTGCTGTCATGAAACAGATTTCTGTCCTTCACTGTTCGAAAATCAAGAAATTCCCTGAATTTTATCTTTTTCTGATATTGTTAGAAAGCAAGCCTGATACTTTTATCTATCTTTCGTTAGTTTTGAGTTTTCTGATTTCAGCTACATAAGGGCTTCGAAAAATTCGATCTTTACAGACTGTCCAGTTTTTGACAGATTCTGCTTTTATTTTGTATTCGTCTCTTTACTATCGTCAAATGTGATACTCTAGAGGAGGAGTACCACATTGAGGCTTAGTAAACAGTAGCTAATGCCTGATAAAGTTGTTTGCAATTTTTCTTGAGTAGAACACATGTGCATTTTAATTTTTGATCACTAACACTAGTAGAAAATGAGGCTTTGGGAAGGGGGCTGGAGAGTCATTAGTCCCGGTTGAAACACCACCCGGGACCAATGCCAGGCATTGGTCCCGGTTCGACCTGCCTCCGCGCCGTGGGCCAATAGTCCCGGTTGGGCTGGCGGCATTAGTCCCGGTTCGGGCTACCAACCGGGACTAAAGCTCCGGCAGAGCATTAGTCCCGGTTGGTAGCCCGAACCGGGACTAATAGTCCCCTGCCTATAAAGCCAGCAGCCAGCTTCTACTCCTCTATTTTTTTCTGCTAGGAGGTGTGAGAGGTGGGTGCTAGTTTTTTTTCCTTTGCTATGCACTAGAGGTGTTCGATGAAATGCCTGAGCCACATTTCAGTTCACACAAAATGATATGAGGTGCCCGAGCCACCCTTAGGCTTTGTCCTCTCTCTTTCCTCCGATCGATCGAGGTTAATTAGCAACCTAGCTTTGTCTTTTAATTTCATCTGTAATTGATACAAATTTTGCATGTGTCGATATACGGTGGTCATTTCAGTATTGAACATGTATTTTAATTGTATTTGATAAACTTAATTATATGATATGAAGATGGATGCCCGACGGCGATGGATGTACGGCGATCGACGCAGTTCCGATTTTCTTGCAGGCTTGCATAAATTTATCCATGTGGCTGAGACAAACAAAGAGGATGGTTTTATGCCTTGTCCATGTGTGGACTGTCGGAACGTTAAGGAGCACTCTTCCTCGAAAACCCTTCAAGGCCACCTGCTTCGGAGAGGTTTCATGCCCAGCTATAATTGTTGGACCAAGCACGGAGAAAGAGGGGTTATGATGGTAGACGATGAAGAAGAAAATGATGATGAGAACTATCGTATGTTCTCTGAAGAATACGGTGATACTGCGATGGAAGACAATGAAGAAGAAGGAGGTGAAGAACAACGGACGCCAGATGAGCATGCTGATGGTCTTGGTCGGGTCATTTCCGATGTACAACGAGAATGCAATACAGAAAAGGAGAAGCTGAAGTTGGAGGCCATGCTAGAGGATCACAAAAAGTTGTTGTACCCAAATTGCGAAGATGGCAGCACAAAGCTCGGTACCACACTGGAATTGCTGAAATGGAAGGCAGAGACTGGTTTATCTGACAAGGGATTTGAAAAGTTAACGAACTGCCCGAGACTACGTACGAAGCAAAGAAGGCTATCTGCCCTCTAGGATTAGATGTGCAGAAGATACATGCATGCATCAATGACTGCATCCTTTACCGCGGTGAGGAGTATGAGAATTTGGATGCATGTCCGGTATGCAATGCACTGCGATACAAGATCAGACAAGATGATCCTGGTGATGTTGAGGGCGATGACGAGCCCGTAAGGAAGAAGATTCCTGCTAAGGTTATGTGGTATGCTCCTATAATACCATGGTTGAAATGTCTGTTCAGAAACAAAGAGCATGCCAGGTTGTTGCGATGGCACAAAGAAGAGCGTAAGAAAGACGGGAAGTTGAGACACCCCGCCGATGGGTCTCAATGGAGAAAAATCGAGAGAGAGTTCCCGGAATTTGTAGGTGACGTAAGGAAATTATGGTTTGGTCTAAGTAAAGACGGTATAAATCCTTTTGGGGAGCAGAGCTGCAGTCACAGCACCTGGCCCGTGACTCTATGTATCTACAACCTTCCTCCTTGGTTGTGCATGAAGCGGAAGTTCATTATGATGTCAGTTCTCATCCAAGGCCCGAAGCAACCCGGCAACGACATTGATGTGTACCTAAGGCCATTAGTTGATGAACTTTTGCAGTTGTGAGCCATACCAGGTGTACGTGTGTGGGATGAGCACAAACAGATGGAATTTGACCTATGAGCGTTGCTGTTCGTAACCATCAATGATTGGCCTGCTCTTAGTAACATTTCAGGACAGTCAAACAAGGGATACAATGCATGCACGCACTGTTTAGATAAGACTAAAGGTACATATTTGGAAAAATGTAAGAAGGTCGTGTACCTGGGGTGTCGTCAATTTCTTCCAGGCAGTCACCCCGTAAGAAAGAAAGGCAAGCATTTCAATGGTGAGGCAGATCACCAGAAGAAGCCTAAGCTCCCTGATGGTGATGTTATATTTGGTATGGTCAAGGACATAGAAGTAATCTTTGGAAAGGGTCCTGGCGGTCATTCTGTTCCGAAAGACGTCGCTACCGGACACGCGCCCATGTGGAAGAAGAAATCTATATTTTGGGAGCTACCCTATTGGAAAGTCCTAGAGGTCCGGTCTTCAATCGACGTGATGCACGTGACAAAGAATATTTGCGTGAACCTGCTAGGCTTCCTCGGCGTGTATGGGAAGACAAAAGATACACCGGAAGCAAGGGAGGACCAGCAGCGTATGAAAGACCCAAACAACAAGCATACGGATAAAGGGCATCATTACTTAAGCAGCTACGCTCTTACGAAAGCAGAGAAGGAAATATTTTTTGAATGCCTGAGCAGTATCAAGGTCCCGGCTGGCTTCTTGTCAAATATAAAGGGAATAATAAATATGGCAGATAAAAAATTCCAAAACCTGAAGTCTCATGATTGCCACGTGATTATGACGCAGTTGCTTCCGATTGCATTGAGGGGGCTTCTATCGGAAAATGTTCGAGTACCCATTGTGAAGCTATGTGCATTTCTCAATGCAATATCTCAGAAGGTAATCGATCAAGAAAGTCTGACAAGCTTACAGAAGGATGTGGCCCAATGTCTTGTTAGTTTTGAGTTGGTGTTCCCCCCATCATTTTTCAATATTATGACGCATCTCCTGGTTCACCTAGTCGACGAGATTGCAATTCTCGTTCCTGTATTTCTACACAATATGTTCCCCTTCGAGAGGTTCATGGGAGTCTTGAAGAAATATGTTCATAACCGTGCTAGGCCAGAAGGAAGCATCTCCAAAGGCTATGGAACAGAGGAGGTCATTGAGTTTTGTGTTGACTTTATTCCCGACATTAAGTCGATTGGTCTTCCTGAATCGCGGCATGAGGGGAGACTTAGTGGAAAAGGCACGCTAGGAAAGAAAGCAATGATATGTAGGGACGGGCATTCTTTCACTCAAGCACACTACACAGTTCTACAAAGTTCCACCTTCGTGGCTCCGTATATCGAGGTACACAAGAATATTGTACGCTCCAAAAACCCAGGGAAGCCTGACTCCTGGATTAAACAAAAACACATGGAAACTTTCGGCAGTTGGTTGCGATTACATCTCATGAATGACACCGATGTTGGAGATCAACTCTACTTATTGGCCGCATCACCATCTTCGACTGTATTGACTTTCCAAGGGTACGAGATAAATGGGAATACATTTTACACGATTGCCCAAGATAAAAAGAGTACCAACCAAAACAGTGGTATTCGCTTTGATGCAACAGACGAGAATGGACAAAAGGACACATACTATGGTTACATAGAGGAGATATGGGAACTTGACTATGGACCTACTTTTAAGGTCCCTTTGTTTCGGTGTAGTTGGGTCAACATGAATGGAGAAGGGGTAAAGGTAGACCAGCTGTACGGAATGACAACAGTGGATCTCAAGAATCTTGCGTACAGAGACGAACCATTCGTCCTAGCCAATGATGTGGCTCAGGTTTTCTATGTGAAGGACATGAGCTCCAGACCGAAAAAAAAGAAAAGATAAGGAAACAAATACAGCACACGATGAGCCAAAGCGTCACATAGTTCTTTCAGGAAAAAGAAACATCGCGGGAGTCGAGGACAAGACAGACATGTCAGCAGACTATAATAAGTTTGATGAAATTCCGCCATTCACAGTGAAAACTGACCCAAGCATCCCGTTAAATAATGAAGAAACTCCATGGTTAAGGCCGAAGAAGCGATCATGATCTAAGTATGAGTGTAATAGTATATAAAACAATTTATGTATGAGTGTTCTCAAAACCTTTTTATGTATGAGTGTTGACAAAAACTGGTGAGAAGTTCGTGTACAAAACACATGGTATCACCTGCATACAAACCGTATTCGGTCGATGAACTGAAGGATTTCTAGATAGAACAAAACACACGGTATCACCTGCATACAACCCTGTGGCTAGAGAGTGCCCGCATATCAAATGCACCGTAGGACGTATGCAGGTGAAACCGTTTGATTTGTATTCGGTCGATGAACTGAATGATCAGAGCGCCTTGCCGCTGCTTGGATCCGTCATTGTGTCACCCTAATCCAGTGGTTGGATTCAACCTACCCGAGGGCTTGTGTTAGGGAACATGCCAGCGGGTAGGCTAAATCCAACCATTGGGTTCGGTGGCAAAGGTAGACGCTCGTTGTGTGCCGTTTCGCTACAGGGACGTCGCTATTTATAGGCGATTAGAAGGTGTACCTGTGGATGAGGTGGGAGTGTAGATCCAACAGCTCACAAGCGCTCTAAAGAAACACACCCCTGATCCAACGGCTCACAAGCGCTTGAAAGAAACACACGATCCGTGTGCTTCTTTAGTCCCGGTTGGTAACACGAACCGGTACTAAAGGCCCTGATCCAACAGCTCACAAGCGCTCGAAGGAAACACACGATCCGTGTGCTTCTGATCCAATGGCTCACAAGCGCTCTAAAGAAACACACCCCTGATCCAACGGCTCACAAGCGCTTGAAAGAAACACACGATCCGTGTGCTTCTTTAGTCCCGGTTGGTAACACGAACCGGTACTAAAGGCCCTGATCACATATATATGTAGGCTTGGCCGCCATTGCCATATCACATCTAAACTCATATCTGCAACCTCATCACTCTTCCATTGACTTAGGTGTCGGCGACGATGTCCATGTTGGACCAGAGGGGCGATGTGCGGGACTGGGCTCCACCGGGCTGGCACTGGGAGGTGCTACCTTCCGGGACGCGCAGCTTGGTGAGGAATCCGGGTGACGTCGTCGACCCGGATCTTCTGTGGTGGCAGTCGCGTGGGCCACACTCGGTGCAGAGGGAGCCGGCCTCCGAGGAGGTGGTACGTCGCCGTATCAGGGAGGAGGATGAGCATGTCCGTCGCTACATGTATCTATTGGATAGGCAGTATGACAGTAGGTGGTCGTTTCTTCAGAGGGTTCCTTCTCACGTGAGCTATGACCCTGTGAGGGTTCCTTCTCTTTGGATGCGCAGCGCCGGCGACTCAGCACCCCGCGGCTCAGTAACCGGTCGAAGTTAGTTTTAGAGTCTGTGATCGCCATATCTTCTGATTGCGATCCAACAGCTCAGAAGCGCTGCAAAGAAACACATCTTTGATCTAATGGCTCACAAGCGCTTGAAGGAAACACACGATCCGTGTACTACTTAATCTCAAACAAAGTTGGATTTGATATAAATATATAGATTATATTTTTTTGAACAATTTGATATATTATTTGTATTTTTCTGATAAACTGATCAAAAGATATTAAATTTATAAGTTTAACTAATGTCTTAATGAATTTATAAGTTTATTACAATTTTTTAAAACTTAATCTCAAACAAAGTTGAATTTGATATAAATATATAGATTATATTTTTTTGAACAATTTGATATATTATTTGTATTTTTCTGATAAACAGGTTAAAAGATATTAAATTTATAAGTTTATTGCATTTTTAATCTCTTTATTAAAAAAAATACCTTTAGTCCCGGTTGGAACCACCAACCGGACCTAAAGGTATTTTGGCGCGCGCCTTTTCGGTGCCGCCGAAAATTGTCTTTAGGTCCGGTTGGAGGCACCAACCGGGACTAAAGGTTTGGCCTTTGGTCCCGGTTAGTGCCACCAACCGGACCTAAAGACACTTTGGTCCCGGTTGGGGCGCCGAACCGGGACTAAAGGCCTCTGCTTTAACAGCCCGCGCCCCTCCTTCTCCCCCAACTCCCATTTTCGCTAAGGAACCGATCGAGAGGAAGACGTCGTCAGGCTGCCGGCCTCCTCCTCGAGCCCACCGTCGGCCTCCTCCTCCGCGCCGCCTCCTCCTCGGCCTCCTCCGTGCCGCCTCCTCCGCGCCGAGCGCTCATCCTTTGGCCGCCTCCCCCTCCTCCTCCGCCGGCCGCAGCGGAACGCCGGTGCCGCCCGCCTCCTCCGCCGGCCGCCGCCTCCTCGGCCTGCCCTCCTCCGTGTGCCCACCTCCGCCGGCCGTCGCCATCTTCCCCGGCCGGCCCTCCGACGCAGCCGTCCGCAGCGGAACGCCGGCGCCGCCCGCCTCCTCCGCCTGCCCTCCTCCGCGTGCCCACATCCGCCGGCAGTCGCCATCCTCCCCGGCCGGCCCTCCGACGCCGCCGTCCCACGTCGGCGAGGTACAAACCGGCCGCAATTTAGTTTTAGCAATTTAGTTTTAGGAATTTAGCAATTTAGTTTTAGGAATTTAGGAATTTAGCATTTTAGTTTTAGCAATTTAGTTTTAGGAATTTAGCAATTTAGTTTTAGGAATTTTAACATTTTTAGCAATTTAGTTATAGGAACTTAGCATTTTTAGTTATAGGATTTTTAGCATTTTTAGTTATAAATAAATGTATTTGTATCCCTAAATGTTGAATACACTTGTAAAATTGTTGACAATTGGGACTTTTAGCAATACATGTTGCATATTTGTATCCCTAAATGTTGAATACATTTTTAGCATTTTTAGTTGTAAAATTGTTGACAATTTTAGAATTTTAACAATGCTTTTAACAAGTAAAATTGTGTGGTGTGTCCTTTGCTTACACTTGTATTTGATTTTTGGGTCCTTGTATTTGCTCTTTTGCATAGCATATATATTTTTTGTATTCCTGCGAGATATCACCGTGATGACGCTTAGAAACAATTGGGACTATTGATTTTCTATCTTATAATATGAATAAAATTGTTGGTTTTACCTATGTATATGCTAAGTGTTTCATTTTTGTGAGGAGTCTTTTACCGCGACATTGTTGCTTTTACCTAAGTGCCGACGATGATCACCACGATGCTTAATTAAAAATGTATCACCATGACGCTTAATTAGAAATGTATCACCACGACGCTTAGAAACACCCGGCGCAACAATACGCGCCTTTCCTTCTATTAGCATTAATTCTATCCCTACAAGTTTCCTGAACGACACGACATGCATTTTGCAGAAACCATGGATCCAGTCGGTAGAGATGAAAATGACGAACATATCCTCGAGGATATGATCCGCGGCGACGATGTCGCAACTCAATTCGTGAACGAGTCCGGTGAGGGGGATGAGTCTCTCAACTGAGGTGACGGCGGCCCTGACGCCTGGGAAGAGGCCGTACTCGGTGACTCCGATGAGGGGGAAGCCGACAAGGCAGAAGCCGGCGGCTCGGGTGCCACATTAATCAACACAAACTCCGGAGAGGTGCATATATATATATTTATATTAATTAATTTAGCCTCCGTTGTCTATATACACATATTAACGGTCTTTCTTCTTTTAGCCCTCCGGATCGAGCAAATCCACCGCGAGGACGAAACGAGGACCAACCAGAAAGTTGGAGGACAATGTCCGGTACAGGATCGAGGTGGTCGCTGCAGACGGCGAACCCATTGCTCCAACAGATGTCAAACAGAAGTTTGTGAAGCAATGCGGTGTCATTGTTAGGGACTTCGTCCCGATCACCATCCAAGAATGGAATAAGCCAAAGGATTGTGATCTTACCTGGCTCGGCGACGAAGGCAAAAAACACATTTTTCAAAAGGTCATGCATAATTTCACCTTGCCGTGGCCAGAGGTGGATCCAGAGGAGGGGGAGCCATCTGAGGAGCAGATGGATAAACTTAAAAAAGAGCTAGTAGATAAAGTCAAGGCGTTGGCTCTTAAGAAGATGGCCGAGCTATTTAACAAATATAAGAAGAGATTGTACACCGACTATGTGTTGAAAGGAAAAACTCCGGATTTCGATCGAGGGTACGAGAAGATAAGAGACTATTGGGATGAATTTGTAGCGTACAAGAAATCGGAGCCAGCTCTGGCAAAGTCTGAAATAAATAAGGCAAATGCTGCTAAGAAGAAGTACCACCATAATATGGGGCCCGGTGGCTACGCCCGTTCCATGCCTAAGTGGGACAAAATGGAGAAGGACCTGCTGGATCAAGGGATTGTACCAGAGCCTATTAGAGATGGATGGATCGAGCGGTCCCGAAATTGGTTCTACGAGCATGGGGGCACACTGCACGCTTCTACCGGGGACTGCATATATAACAAAAGACACAAGGATAATCCTCTACTACCCATCGATGACATTAGAAAAGCAGTAAAGGATGTTGAAGAGGGACGGTTCCGTCCCGATAGAGAGAATGACGAGCTTGCACGCGCCCTTGGGAATCCCGAACATAACGGACGAACACGAGGCACCCCAGGCTCCAAGCCGTGGGCACATGGGTTTCCCGTGGAAAAAAAAATGGCCCGACAGAAGTCATATGAGGAGAAAGGTAAGGGAGCAACAGGAAGAAGCCGAGAAGGCAGACCGGCTCCGCGCGCTAGAAGAAGGGTACAAGCGGCAGCAGGAGCAAATCGACTGACTTAGCAAGCAAGGCACTCTCGCCCTATACCAGCAGCACGTCGATGCTACCGCCCCATCGAATCGGAGAAGCAGCGTGGCTTCGAGCAGGCTCGTTCATGATGATGATCCTCTTCGTCGCTACCCAGTGGATGATATCACGGAGACCACAACTTGTGAGCTACATGTGAAAGTGATGAACATAAGCATGAAGGTGGCTGTCAGCTATGCCGTACCTATTGGACCTACACCAACTTTCCATTGCTCCCCTGTTCCTCTTGGCTACGCTATTGTCGGGGTGGATGAAGTTTATAAAGGATTTGAGGAGCTGAAGCTGGATCACCCCGCAGGTGAAGATGGGGAGATCGTTGAACTTGGAGAAGCCAGAAAAAACACCATTCTATGGAGAAAGGAATTAATCGTGCTTCCAAGGCCATCGACTCCTCAGAGTAGCGATGCAGCGCAACACTCTCCAGCGCAACAGTCTTCTCCGCCGTCGCCGCCTCAGGCACCGTCTCCGCAGCCTCAGTCTCCAGCGCGTGAGTCTCCGCCACCTCAGTCTCCAGCGCGGCCGTCTCCGCCGCCTCAATCTCCGCCGCGTGAGTCTCCGCCACCTCAGTCTCCGGTGCGTTCAGGTAGGTTGGGGTTTGATAAGAACCGATTACCGAAACATACGTTATCACCCCTACCAAAAATACCTCACAAGAATATGGTCAAGAGACCTTACGACCGTACACCGGAGGAAAACGCGGTGTACGCAGAAGCCGAAAAGGTCGCGTGGTTTGCTAAGTTGAAGGAGAAACCGAAAAAGTTTCCCGACACCCCAGAAGAGCATGGCAAAGTCGTAGCAATGCTGAAGAATATGCAGCAACCCCCGCCAGCGGAAGAACCAGACTACGAACGCTCTATTCATAAGGCGACGAAACGGAAAGCAGAAAGATCAGTTCCCCAGCTCGGAACACAGAAAAAACAATCAGTTGCCCCGCTCAAAGTGGTCTCCAATACCGAGGCGGGGTCGAGCAGAGTACGGCCCGTTGTTCCGATCGACGACAAGTCTTGTACACCTGAGATTGTTGCCATGTTCGGAGAAGCAGCCGCTGCTCAGGGCTTGACTATTCATCAGTACTTAGACCGAATAGATTATCAGAAAGTTGCAGACTACACATACAAGCACGGGCGTCCTCTCATCAAATCTGAGTTGGTCAAAGATCTACCAACAAAAATGCGAAGATTGCATAATTGGTACATGGCAGCCTCAAAGAGAGGGGGGGATTGGCTCTACATTAAATATGATAACAAGGCTTTCGGGTCTGGAAATGGAGTGACAATGATTCAATTTTCTGAATTATTTCAGTTGTTCCAACAAAAAGCCCTCGACTCATCACTATATTAATTATGCAGAACGAAGATTCTCCAATGCAGAAGAGGACAAATCTATGACATTGGGTTCATTGACCCAAATGTCGTTCATGAAAAAGTTCTCGTTGATCGTCAGTACCAAGATACAGAGAACAACTTGGTAAATGCATTCTTGTTTAACGAAACCAAAAGAGAGATACTATTTCCATACAACTTTGAGTAAGTGTTACTGTCTTGTACACATTATTCTATTTCGCTTAATTTCTTGATGTTAAATGTATAATTGATAACTTATGCATGTGCAGCTTCCACTTTATTCTGCTAATCATTGTGCTGGACAAAGGAACAGTACAAGCCATGGACTCGAGACGTCATCCCCTTGAGCACTGGGAGAGCATGCAGATATGCCTCCAGAGGTAATTTCAATCATTATGTCAGTATATCGATAGCAATTAATTAATATATAAGTCCTTTATTCATTTTCTTTGCCGGACAGGGCTTGGAAACGATTCACTAAAGCCGCCAAGGATAGGGGTGCTTGGGCGGAGAAGCTTGACTTTAAAAGATTAGATGTAAGTACTACTAGCTATATCCGTGCATCATCTCTTTGATTCTAGTTTCAATACCATTACAATTCTTGATTTTTATTTTCATTGAACTTTGTTCCTGTAAAGTGCTTGGAGCAGCCAGAGGGGACAAATTTATGTGGATACTACGTCTGCGAGTTCATTCGTCAGACGTGTTGTGAGAAGGGCAGAATTTTAAAACAACTTGAAGTGAGTATGCAATATTCACAATTTTTGTTTATTGCCATCAATTTTGTTTAGTTTCATTCATATATATTGACCACTTTTTTAATTAGATCGAACGGTTGCGAGACGGCCTTCTACCAATGGATCGTGTACGAGCAATCCAGGAAGAAATTGCCGGATTCATAGATGCAGAGGTCCTAAATAAGAATGGAGAATACTATACTGATTCTAATGCATATTGATGTGTTTATATTACATCAAGTAGAAGATGATGTGTTTATATTACAAGGTGATCGAGTGTAAAACAGATGTGACAACGATCGTGTGTGTAATATATTTGTGACGATGATGTTTAATATATAGTGGTTCCCCATATTGATTCTACATTTTGGTATTTTAATTTCATTTTTTTACATAATCAAATAGGTCTTACTTTTCTGAACATTTTGGTATTTTATTCATATTTTTATTAATTACAGAATAAGCATTATTGATTCTACAAAATTAAACCTTTTTCTGGAATTTGTGAAAAAAAAATCGGCAAATAGTCCCGGTTCGTAATACGAACCGGGACTAAAGCTCCTGGGCCCGACGGCACCCGGAGGGGCCACGTGACTCCACCATTAGTCCCGTTGGAGTCCCAACCGGGACTAGCTTTAGTCCCGGATTGCTAGTCCCGGTTGGTGAACCGGGACTAATGGCCCTCCCCAACCGGGACTAATGGAGCTTTTTCTACTAGTGTAACCCTCTAATCAGTCTATGAGAAGTTTTGTGTGAAGAGAGTTTTTAAGTTTTGAACGACACGGTGATGTGAGAATGGAGAAAAGCTCAAGCTTGGGGATGCCCCCATGGAATCCCCCTGGAATATTTAAGAAGATTCAAGCATCTAAGCTTGGGGATGCCCAAGGCATCCCCACTCTTCACCAACAACCATCAGGTCATTTCGTTGAAACTACGTTTTTATCACTTTACATATTATGTGCTATTCTTGGAGCGTCATTTTATTTTGCTTTTAGTTTTGTTTTGTTTGTTTGCTGGTAATATTCATGTTGGATCCTATCCATCTTGTGTGGGAGAGAGACACGCTCCGCTTTTTCGTTTGAATACTCCTTTGCTTCGCTTATATCTTGTTGCGTATTCTTAGCTACTGTTTGTTTGCTAGTAAGCTCTCGCTTTTAGCTTTTATCTTGTTTAGAGCTGCTAGTTGTTGTTGTTAGACTCTCTTGATCTTCACTTATATTTGTTAGAGAGTTGTTTTGGTTGCTTGGTTGATTTGTTTGAGCGATAAAATGCTATGCATGTGGTAGTGATATGAAATAGAAAAAAACCTGCATAGTCTTGTAGATCACTATGTGGATAATTTGATACTCTTCAATTGTTTTGAGACATTAAAATAACTAATGGTTAAAATGTGTTGGTGATGCATGTAAAATGCATACATGAACTTTGCATTATATTACTTATATTCCAATCATATTTGCATCATATAAGGGTTATATCATTGTTTTATATTGATTTTGGGAATATTTCATAGTTTCCCTATTTTTCTGGAATTAACCCTGCACTGGCAGAAAACTCTATTTTCTATATTTTGATGTTTCAGGGACCCAAACGACGTCCAAATGACCTAATATTTTGCGGGGATCATTTTTTGGAAGGAACGAAGCGTAGGAGCGAAGGAAGCGAACAAACGGAGACCCGAGGGCCAAAAGAGGTGGGCCCACGCAGCCAGATTCCTTGGCCGCGTGGGACCCCCATCTTGGGCCTCGTGGCTCTGATGCCGTCCGTTTTCGTCTCCGTGGCTTCGTCTTGACCTAAAACCGACTATAAAAATATTCCCCCAACGGCTTTCGGAAACAGGCGATGGAGAAACACAAAACTAAGAAACAGGAGACAGAAGGCTGCCGCCAGAGAAGATCGGAGGGGGGAAACGCCGCCGGAATCATCTCCGAAAGGCTCCTCCATCCCCCCTCTGGAGTCTCCATCAACACCACCGTCAAAACCAGCACCATCTCCATCGCCATCTTCGTGATCCACTTCATCCCCCTCGTAGTTTGAGATAGTTCGAACCCTAGCTATTGTCTAAGTACTATTCTACATGCTTGTGAATTGCTACTTGTCATTGTTTTGTGGGGAGATTATATTTTCAGATTGTGTTGTATCACTTATACCATTGAATCATATCATGTCTTCGCGTCGTGAGTAGTTCTCTCATGTTCCTGGGGGCATATGATGGATTGGCAATAATTTTCACTTAACTTGTGTTGAGTATTTGGTCAAGTTTTTATCTTTTATGATTGTGTTGATGTACAATGTATGAAGTGCACCATATATTGAGTAATTCATGAAGGTGCTATCACACTAGTGTGATGGAATGGGTAGGACCTAGGAGGCCACATAAACCTTGGTCTAATACATGAAGTTACATTAGGAGGGGATTTATATCAGGGACCTTAGAGTGTAATGCTATGGTGGGACTTTATGTCTTAATAATTCTTGTGCATACATTTACTTGGCCACATGATCCATCATAAGGGGTTTAGTTTATTTATTTAACTCCACCTAATTATGGCTCCGTCCAAAGAAGATTAAAACTTGACAAAATGTTTACATTGTTGTTCTAGAAATATTTATGCCATGAAATCCATGTAGCCCTTGGGAACATTTTCCACCTATAAGAAACACACCACTCAAGCTTGTCCTCTTGCTGCATAGAGGATTGGGCTTTCTCTCGTTGAGAGCTTTCACTTGTCATATTTTATTTTCAGCTTTTTACTTTATTACAAACTCTACACCAAAAACCCAAAAACACTTGCATCATTTAGTCATTTTAGTTTGTCTAGTGCATAGATAATAAGAGAAGTTACACTCTTATTTGAGAGGATAAATACTTATACCTTCTACACCTCGTGGGATCGATACTAATACTTACACATCGAAGATTTCAACGATCCCGTATACTTGCGGGTATCAGTTGGTTAACGGTGTTAGAGCTGATTAGTGGATACGTGTTAGTAGAGCGTGGAGCCATATCTTTCTTAACTAAAAACAACCTAAGTCAACAATGTTTTTGCATCATGAATTCTGCTCAGTTCCTAGTGGGTAGTTACTGCAACGGTCGGGGAAGCCAACGGGGCACTTGTGTTGCCGCCACGATCCCTTTCGGGGTGTTTCTAACCATTTGTGGAACACTGAAATTGCTAGTGTTGGAATATATGAAATGCATTGTTGAGCTTTGGTTTTTGGCACTTCCACTTCCATATTTTGCTAGCCTCTTCGGTGCTGCGCAATGCCCTCTCTCACATTGAGATTGGTGCATACTTCGCCAGTACATCCAACCCCGTGGGAGAACTTCATCTTGTTCTCCTACACATAAGCCAATTATCTCCCTCAAAACAGCCACCATACCTACCTATCACGACATTTCCATAGCCGTTCCGAGATACATTGCCATGCAACATCCATCATTACATCATGACTTGATGTCATTCTTCATTACCATATAGTTTGCTTGATCATTGAGTTAGTGTGCTGCGTGGCTTGCCACATGTTCTACATTTTTTCCACACTACGCTCGATCATGCATACCTTCTTTTATACATCATGTATTAGTCTTATGAGTTATGAGTACCAAAAAGTGTGATGATCCATTTGTAATATAGAGTGTTGCTCCTATAGTGAGGTAAAAATACAAAAAAAAGAGAAAAATAAAAGAGCCCAAAAAGAGGCCAAATGAGAGAGCATTTAAAAGAGCCAAGGAGGCCACCAAAATCCAAAAAAAAAGAAAAAAGAGAGAGGGAGCAGCACTACTATCCTTTTTACCACACTTGTGCTAGTTAGCACCTACACTTCATTGTAGATAGTTCTCATGTTGTTTTAGTAGTAACTATGTGGGGAATTAACGTTATAGAACTTGGCTTGTATATTCCAAGGATGAGCCTCCTCAAGTGAGCTCTAGGTCTTCATGAGCAAGCAAGTTGGATGCACCCCCACTAGTTCCATTGGAGAGCTTTCATACACTTATAGCTCTATGTGCATCCGTTGCATGGCAATCACTACTCCTCATACAGTGTCAACTACGGGACTTCCTTCTGTCTTGTGGTTACCCTCTCCACTGTTTGAGCCTTTATTTTTGGCCTTCCAAACCTCCATCATTGTTCTCTTTGCCATAACATTTTGGTGCCAAGGCTACTTCTTACTTGCACTAGTTGAGTAGACTTCGAAACAGTTGCTTTGTGAAGGAGATGGATTAGGACACCTGACTCGAGCTTGGCTATTTTCATGAATGACTACTTGGATGCTTTGAAGAATGATTGATGCTTTACATTGGAGACATAATTTGCAATTCTTCTTTCTAAACCTTATGTGTGGTTCCATGTCTCCAACGCACTTATTCATGAAAAGTTTCTAGCATTTGTTAGCTAGCGTATGTTAATCATTGTTTGCTTAATGTCAATCATAGACAATTGTTTTGGATCACCTTATTCACATCATGTGTTGTACATTACTATCTTGATCATGATTGTATTGGTTGCATGTCTCATAAAAAATTATTTCGTTATCACTTAGCTACTCGAGGACGAGTAGGTGTTAAGCTTGGGGATGCTGATACGTGTCAAACGTATCTATAATTTTTTATTGATCCATGCTAGTTTTGTGATGTTGTCACATGTTTTTACTATCATATTACATCATTTTTATGCATTTTCTCGGACTAACCTATTGACAAGATGCCCAGTGCCAGTTCCCTGTTTTTGTGCTGATTTCATTGCAGAAAGTTACTTTTGCAAATATTCTCGGAATTGGACAAAAATTTACGACGATTTTTTATTGAAGAAATAAGGACCGGATCCAGAAGGGCGACCCCGGGAGGGACCCATAGCCCAGGGGTGGGTCCCACCTGCGGGTGAGAGGGGGGCCGCGGCCGCCCACCTGTGCCCCTCGGAGACCCCCTCGCGACGCCCTTTGGCCTATAAATCACACCCGACAAAAAAACCCTAACCCTCGAAGGATTTTCCCAAATATGATACAGTGCTCCGCCGCCATCGCTGACAAGTTTCGGGGCTTCAGAAGGTCCTATTCCGGCACCCTGCCGGGACGGGGATCGACCGCCGGGGCCATCTCCATCAACGCCGCTACTTCCCGTGATGAGGAGGGAGTAGTCCCTCACCGGGGCCGAGGCTTATACAAGTAGCTATGTGGTTATCTCTCTCTCCCATTATGTGATATTCGTTGTGATCATGAGCTTTGTTAGTATAGTTGAATACATGATGTTTTCCTATGTGTAATAGATATGATGTTGCTCAAGTGGAGTTATCTAGTATAATTTGCCGAGTCACCGTTGTGATCACGGTACCTCAGTGACAGTGTGGGTGCCGTGTGTGACTCTATGCATCAAGATTAGAGGGATCTTCATCATGAGTTTGTTCTTTATTATTGTTGGATTGAATAGATCATGAGGTTTCTTGATGCTTGTGTTATTGAAGAAAGAGACTATTCAAGAAATAGGTTGTGGTGTTTGTTAGTACTATCTTTGGATGCGGATAGTGACAGCATGAAGTGTCCATAGATGTGGAATACGAGTAACGTCTACCATACATGTGTTTTTGTGGGAACTATCATGTGTTTAATTATGTTAATGATGTTGAGAATAGTCACTAGTGAAAGTATGAAGCCTGGGCCTTGTTTCCAAGCATGGATACACCGTTTTTAGTCACTTTTGTCACTTGTTTGCTTGCTGCCATTTTTTTACAGAATTACAAAATCACCTTTTACCATCCATATCACTTGCATTTTACCATCTCTTCGCCGAACTAGTGCACCTATACAACTGACAATTGTATTAGGTGTGCTGGGGGCACAAGAGAATTCTTGTATCTTAATTGCAGGGTTGCTTGAGAGGGATATCTTTGACCTCTACCTCCCTGAGTTCGATAAACCTTGGGTTACTCACTTAAGGGAAAATTGCCGCTGTCCTACAAACCTCTGCGCTTGGAGGCCCAACAAGTCTACAAGAATAGATGCGTGTAGTAGACATCACGCGACAATGTCCTGATGCGGCTGGTCAAGGAGGAGCCGGAGGACGTGAAGCCCCCGGTGCTTCCGACGGGGTACGAGGTGCCACCCGCGCTACAGGACGAGGCCCACGACGGCGATATCCCCAGCCTCAGTTTTGCTCTGGTGGCATCGGTCAGCGAAATCGAGCGGGACTCCCCTGGCATCCTGGAGACCGTGGAGCGCTCGGCGCAGATGGCGGCCTCGTCCTCCACCTCCCGGGCGCATCATGACGGCGCGTCCACCTCCCGCGCCGATTCGTCCTCCATCCACATCCTCCTCGACGACAGCGACGACATCGACGGCTCCTTCGACTGGTCCGCCAGTTCGGAGTTTACTTTAGGGCTTAATTTTGTTCAAATATTGTAATATATAACAAAATTTGAATGAAACTGGAACTGTTTTGCGGATTTTTTCTAATTGAGTTTGGGGAATTCGTTTAGGGGGTGTCGGTGTGGGAGGAAAAAAAAGCGTCGGACAAGTGTCCGGCACCCCCCATTGGGCCTCCAATGGAGGTGTGTCGGACAAGTGTCCGGCACCCCCATTGGGCCTCCAATGGAGGTGTGTCGGACACAATTAGGCACTCCCCGTGGAGATGCTCTTAGGATAGGTATATAGGGGACCCTTGTGGTCGATGTTTTTGTTGTTGCCGTATTCGGGCTGTCCGTCCGTATGTATAGGGGAAAAGTGGGAGTCGAGTTGGAGATGCTCTTAGTAGTGATTTACACTCTAAAAAGGTTATCTTTGTTACAGCAACTCCAGCCGTTGCGCCCCCCAGACCGATTTGACAGCGCTTTTTTGGGCCTTCTGGGGGGGGGACGCCGACATTTTTTCTCTCGGGTGGGAGACGATTCCCAGCCGTACCCAGCCCAACAGGCCGCCCAATTTTTTCAAACATTTTAAATAAGCTAAACTGGATGAAGTTCGGCGGTGGGTCGAGGCCGAGGCGGCGGTAGAACTCGGTGTAGTCCCCGCCGTCGTCGTCGTCCCCGGCAGTGCCGCTAGGGCCTGCTCCGTCGTTGGGACGGTGGCTCGGCCCGGCGTCGTCGTCGTCGCTGTCGATGACGATCACGCCGAAAGCACGGCGGCGCGCGGCCTCCCAGTCCAGCGCCGGCGCTCCTCCTCCTCACTCTCGTGCTCGCGCCGCGACCACTCGAGTGCGTACCCGAGGTCCGTCGGGAGGACCTCGTTGTAGGAGGCCTCCTCCGCCGTCTTCGTGCCGGGGAAGTCCTCCGAGTCGCTGGCAGCCTCCTTCTTCAATGCCGCCTTCACGTACTCGCGCGGCGCCGTCTAGTCCGTCGCGGTGCCGGGCTCTAGCTTGACGCGGCCGGTGCGGGCCTGCTCCGTCTTCAGCTTGACGAAGCGGAGGGTGCCGCGGGGAGCCGACGTCGCGCCGCCCTCGTTGATGATGATACCACGGTTGCGCGGCGGAGGGGACGTCGGCTCGTGCTTGACGGCGAGGGGCGCGGAGCGGGAGCCGGCGGAGCGGGACTGCCCGGAGGAGGAAGAGGAGGACCCGGCCATCCTCATTGGATCCCATGACGACCCGCGATGGCGGGAGAAGGACGGCGGTGGCGCCTGCAGCGGCGGCTGGTTACCGCCCTCAATGTGGTCGAGGACGAAGGGGAGCGTGCGCCCGGGCATGCCCCACCAGAGCCTCCTGCCGGTGGACTTGCCGCGAGCCGACGCTACCTCAGGCGGCCCGCGGAAGTCGTTGATCTGGCGCTCCCGCCGCTCGGTGAAGAAGGTGTTCCATGCGATGTTGTTTTCGGGGTCCCAGGTGGGGTTGTCCCGTTGCTCCGGCATCATGGTCTCGTGGAGAGCGTAGATCTCCGCGAGCCTGGCCTCGCCGGTGGGGAGGGGGGCACGAGAAGCCCCATCTGGATCAGCCGCCATGTGTCGGTCACGCGCACGTCTAGCGGCACGGGGTAGCCCGTCTCGAAGAGCAGGCGGGCCTCGTCGTCTCGCAGCCAATGGCGGCCAAAGCCGTTCGCCGAGGTAGTGCTCCGCCATTGCTCGGGGTCTTTGGGAGGAGGTTTTCGGCTAGTTGTTGGGCGGCTGAAATCTCTGGCGAGTGATGAGTGTGTGGATCCCGGCGGTGAGGCGCGGTAATAAATAGCGGCGAGGCAGTAAGTGTGGCGCAACGTAACTCCGCCGCGTGGTCGATTTGACTTGACGGTGGTATGCCTGACCGTCGGCAGAGCACTAATGCGACGCGGGAGACGAGGCGATGAGGACGACGAAGCGGTGAGTCCATGACAGGGCGGGCCCACGGGAAGCTTCGCGTGGTTTCGCCCGGTTTCCCTGCCATTTCGCGCCATTTTCCTTTCGCCGGTGCCCCCAGGCGGAACCCGGCGCGCTGGGTTCGGCCTGGGACGCCGGATAAAATTTGGGTCAAATCTGGCAAAAAACGAGGCCTTGGGGGAGCACTAGGTGGGGCGACTACGAGGAAAATGGGCCGCCGGCGTAAAAAAGGGGTGTTGGGGGGCTCTCGAGGACGGCTGGAGTTGCTCTTATCTCTAGGAGACTAGGAAGACTTTAACATGCTAGCATATGCATGAGCCGTCAGAGTATTTTTTGCTAAAAATGGCCCCTGGGCGAAACTAATAACGTATGTGGCCTCTCCGCTGAACTAATTCCAAATCTGGCCCCTGTGGTCAGCGCCATCGAGGATGCAGCCGACGTTGTGCAGCTCGGCGCCACCGAAACCGTACGCCGAAGTGAGCTTGGCAGGGTCGGCGCCAAGCCCCATGGCGCCGAACTCCTAGAGTGTTCAGATGGAACAAAACTCTTGGCGCCAAGCTGCACAACATCGGCTCCATCCTCGATGACGCCGACCCGAGGGGCCAGATACGTTGTTAGTTTGGTTAAGGGGCCATTTTTGTTAAAAAATACGCCGTCAGATGCCCATGCTGCATGGAAAACCCCATGCATAGTCCATGCAGAAAAAAGCTAGAGGTAGCTAGCTAAGCCGTGTCTGCATGTAGGGCTGATACATGTCGATCGCACGGTGCATGCATGCACGCCGGTA
This sequence comes from Puccinellia tenuiflora, assembly GCA_012064385.1. Taxonomy (NCBI): domain Eukaryota; kingdom Viridiplantae; phylum Streptophyta; class Magnoliopsida; order Poales; family Poaceae; genus Puccinellia; species Puccinellia tenuiflora. The sequence goes on along the minus strand of QRDG01001914.1, from coordinate 491,192 downwards.
CAGTGCAATGCCAATTGCCCAACCCAGCCTAGCCTGTTGGCCGGCCCAGATGGAAAGCTGGTGAGAAGTGAGCACCACTACAGTGTGGTGCATGGAACATTGGAACTAGAGGTCTACAGTATTTGTGAAGAAGACTACTCCTAGCTAGCTGCGTACGTTGACCGTGCGTGCCATGCATCTTCAGGTAGATAGATTACATTTGCTTCCCTGTCTGTCTACATGTGTGACATTTCTGAATGTCATGTGTCATCCCTCTCCGTCTTCAAATCATCATGTGAAGATCACTGGTTGCAGCCAAATTGAAGTTAATCAGCCAAGCGATTGATCTTCCCATGATTTACAAATCCAGTAGCACAAGGATTTGTGCTAGATGATTTCTCTTCCCTGTCTTTGTTTTCCTTCACAGCCGGCTGCTGTACCGGTCCTTTTGTAACTCTCCCCCCTACCCCCATGTAATATAAGAGCAACTCCAGCCGTCCCCCCGAGAGCCCCCCAGGACCCTCTTTTTGACGCCGGCGGCCCATTTTTCCCGTAGTCGCCCCCCAGCGCCCCTCCAGGGCCTCTTTTTTCGCCGGATTTGGCCCAATTTTTATCCGGCGTCCCAGGCCGAACCCAGCGCGCCGGGTTCGGCCTGGGGACGCCGGCGAAAGGGAAAATGGCGCGAAACGGCGCGGAACCGAGGGAAACCGCGCGAAAGCTCCGGCGGTCCCGCCCTGTCAGCGGCACAACCGCTTCGTCGTCCTCATCACCTCGCCTTCCGCGACGCGCCTCAACGACGTCCCTCCGGCGCCGGTGGACTTCGCGCTGGAATGGTCGGCCCGCGAGCACGAGCGGGAGGAGGAGAAGCGCCAACAGCGCATTGAGGCCGAGGAGAAGGAGCTCCTCGCGCGCTACGAGCGCCGCCGCCGTCGTCGCGCCGGGCCGGATTACGTCGTGCTGGACGACAGCGACGAGGACGGCACCGGCACCGGCACCGGCGGGAGCTCCTCCCGCCTGCTGACGCCGAAGGAGGAGCCCGGCACCGGCGGCGACGGCGCTGGGTGCAGTGCTCCTGCTCCTCCTCCGACCGGTGGCGACTCCGACGACTCCGACGACTCCGACTACACGCGGTTCTACCGCCACTTCGGCATGTAGACGCCGCGCCGCCGTTTTTTAATATTTTTTTATGTTTTTTTGTAATCTTGTTCGAACAAATATCGTTAAGTTTGAACAAATATCGTCTATGTTTGAACAAATTTCGCGTAAGTTCGTCGAACAAATTTTTCTATAAATAATTCTATCGATCGGCCTGGGGGCCGCGGCTGGGAATCGGCCCGCCCCCAGGCCGTTTTTTTCCGCCGGCGCCCCCCAGCAGGCCCAAAAAAACGCCGGCAATTCGGCCTGGGGGGGGGCCAACGGCTGGAGTTGCTCTAAAACTTTGTTCCCGGGTTGGGCCCCTTTGGGGTCGCTTCGAGTTTAATAACAACCGGTGGGGAGCCCCTCTCCCCCCGACATTCTCGAAAAAAAAAAATTACAAATCCAGTCAGCAGGACAGCAGCTTGATCATCCCATCGGCAGGCAAGAGAGTTAATCAATCAGTGTATTGTTCGTATGTACATTGCGCGTCCGATCTGATTTGACGTGACCTGGGCGGGGGCGGGCGACTGCATCGGTCGACAGGAGACCCTCGAACTTGGCGCTGCATCCGTGGAATGTTGTCACCGTCAAGCCGCTCTGCTGCTACCCTGCAGGTAACACTGCTGCCACACGCCCACACACTTCCCTGCACTGTGTTTCTCATTGCCGCTACCCCGCTAGCCTACCACCAATGTTCAAGCTTTTTATAAGGAAATGATTACCATCGATCGGTGTTTGCATATGGCCTAAGTTTGTAACTACCCGATGCCTAGTAGCTAAGAACTCCTACAGCCCCTGAGAAACTACGGATTAGAAAATCTGTTGAAAATAACACGCATGGTACTCCTCTGTACATATGCTTGTTCAGTTCAGGGACATTTGCAAGTTAATTCAGCGTTACGGATCAAGGACAGGGGCCTCCCTGTTGGAAATTTCGCGGTACTGAATCATTTCCTGATTGCAGCTGAGTTTGTTGGGAGCATTCAATCGATGGGTGACGGTGTATTCAGGTTCAGACATACGGAGAGACAGGGATCGATCGAGGAGACCGATCGACCATATCTCTACACACACAGACAGGGCCGTAGCGGAAGCATTCGCATTTAACGCGCGTGGCATGCACTGTGGGCGCAAGAAGAGAGCTCCACTGTATCTGTATACAAAACAGTTTGCAGCTAGCATGGAGAGAGAGACGCGACGCGACGCGCGTGCTAGCTAGCTAGAGCTGGCTGGCTGCAGAGAGAAGGCCGGCCGGCCGGCGCTTGCGTTGCGTTGGTGTGGAACCATGAATGCAGGGGGATATACTCCATTGAATATTTTGCATTGAATATCTCCTGCATTTCTGGGAGGCCTGCGTTCTGCTGCTGCTTGCTTTCATTGATCGCGCTCACTGCACTGCATGCTCTTCCCTCTCTGCGTGCGACTTGTCTTCTGTCACCGCCCTGCCAAATGCCTTCTGCCTCCTCCAAACCTCCCACTTTTTCTTTCATGGCAGCCAACCCTGGCACACAATGAATGAATGAATGAAGGCATGCAGCGGCGAAGAGGGGTGAAATTGCACATAAATAACCTTTTTTACCACGTATTTCACAAAATGACCTGTAGTTTTAAGAATTTTCCGAAATAACCTGTTTTTCTAACGCCCGCCTATAGGGCGTCATACCCAACTGTCTAACGCCACAGATAATGGCGTTAGGGTCCGTGCCACGTCGGCCCGTCGGGACCCATTGTTTGTAAGTTTAACGCCCTGGAATTGGGCGTCATACTTCTAAGCTTAACGCCTTGGACCGGGGCGTTATACCGGTCCATAAATACTGGTGAGTCTAATACCTAACATGAAGTAATGCCTAGCCTAGTGGATCAAGACTCCCATCTCCATCATGAAGACCAGGGTTCAAATCCCACTTGGTGCAAAAACAAAAATATTTTTTTCCTTTTCTTTAATTTTCACAAAATATGTTAAACTTGTTTATAGTTTGTATCTTTTATTTTATAAATCAAAATAATAAATTTAAAATTATTATGTATGTAGTTGGCTTTCAACTCATCACGGGCGTACGTACGTACTCATGCAGTTGTGCGCATGATGAAAACCTAACAGTTTATATGATATGATACTAAGATGGACGGTGAATTGGTATTAATCCGGTGGGGCAAGTAAAAGCTAGTTAGGTACTTTGCCCGACTTCAGTGAGGAAGGGGCGATGGCAGCGGTGAGCCTTCGACTTGTTCTAGTGCTTGTAGTCGTCGCTAGGTGGTATACGGATCTGGTTGTAATTTTTATTACTTCTTGCATTCTTTGTGCTGCTTTTGAAGTTGATAAATAGATTGAAAGTTTTCTAGAAAAATGATATATGTATACGCTACATACGTAGCAGATGCATATGTACTGAAGTGAACACCCCCCTACATGCATATGCATACATACACATTACACGTATGATAAATTGATGATGCAACAAGGAGCGTAGCAACTTCTTTACATATATAGTACTCCTATGTCAGTAGTTAGTATCATATCATATAAAATGTTAGGTGCTACAAACGTATGCATGCGCATGACTGCACGTGTACGTACGTACGCCCGTGATGAGTTAGAAGCCGTGTACGTACATAATAATTTTAAGCTTATTATTTTGATTTATAAAATAAAAGATACGAACTATAAACAAGTTTGATATATTTTGTGAAAATTAAAAGAAAAGGAAAAAAATATTTCCGTTTCTGCACCAAGTGGGATTTGAACCCGAATCTTCTTGGTGGAGATTGAAGCCTTGAGCCACTAGGCTAGTCATTAGTTCGTGTTAGCTATCAAACTCACCTGTATTTATGGACCGGTATAACGCCCCGGTCCAAGGTCTCAGAAGTATGACGCCCCACTCCAGGGCGTTAAACTTGCAAACAGTGGGTCCCGGCGGGTCGACGTGGCACGGACACTAACGCCATTATCCCTGGCGTTAGACAGTTGGGTATGACGCCCTAGAGGCGGGCGTTAGAGAAACAGGTTATTTCAGAATTTTTTTGAAACCGCAGGTCATTTTGTGAAATACGTGGTAAAAAAGGTTATATATGTGGAATTTCACCGAAGAGGGAGATGGGCGGCATTGAAGTAGACAGTGCCAACGCCAGATGCTTGTCATCATGCATGGTCGACTCTTCAAGATACATGTCATGGCAGCCCCAGCAGGCTAGCTAGCTACTCCAGCTACTTTGCATTTGACCATTCCTTCTTGGAGTTTGCCCCTCAGCGTGTATGTGTGTCCTCATTTGCTTTTCGCCATTTTTATTCATCGGTGCAGACACGGAGCGAAGGTGTTGAACAGGAACAAGGAACAGGGATGCCGGCCCCTACCCAAATCCTCTGCAGCCTTCAAAACCAAATCAGAGAAAGAGAACATGGGAAGAAAAAGGTGAGCAGAAGATTACGAGGAGGAAACACCGGAGAGGAACAAAAGGGATTTTACATGCATGATGATACAGCTGCAGGCAGTGAAGTGCAGTGCGCACCACCTCGCGTGTGCTCATCATCATCTAATCCTCCCCGCTGCTGTGCTACATCCTTTTGCAGACACCGAAAGATATCGATACTTTGTCTAGCTGCTAGTAGCATGCTACTCTCTGATCAACAAATGAGATAGCGTGTGATGGTGCCGGTGCCAGTGACTCTGAATCATCTCGATCGTACGAGCCTGTCTCCACGTGTTTCTGCTCGATCTGGCCTCGTAGAAAGACTGAGAGCAGCAATGGAAGCCCATGCCGGGCAGCCAAGACTTACCCGAGTTTCATGAAATACATGCATTTACTTTTGTAGTACGCAATCAGCTTTGATGTGTGCGATGGTTATGCCAAAGTGATCAGTCGTGCATAAATGCATAAGAGATCGACACATCACTAGCGTACAGTGGCGGACCCAGAAATTGAGCTTTGCCGGGGCCAACTTCTATGTTCTACAAGTTTTAGGCACAAATACAAATCGACTTAACAATGCAAATGATCAATTCTATTTTCAGTGTCCACGGAATGCAACTACAGAAAATGAAAAAAAAAACGTCAAAAAAAGAAGGAAAAAAAGACTAAAGGAAGTTAGAAAACTGAATTCGACAACTACATTTTGACAGTATAATGCTATCCTTCTACAAATAAACGCTCATTGGCTGTTAAGACCCAACATTCCAAGTGAGACATACAACATATAAACAAAAAAAGTATCCAAACTTAGCACAAGTCTGATCATAGTTGTAAATTTTTAATCAGGAATATATAGACCAAAAAAATCCATCAAAACTCTAGCGCTGAAGAAAACGAAGCACCATATAGTATTAACCAGGAGTCCAGGAGCGGTGCATGTGCTAGGGTATAGGGATTGGGAGATGACGAGATGGTATTTTTTTCTCTTGATGGCATTGTTGTGCGTTCGACCTTCCGCGCTCCAGGGCATGGTGAGCGGGAGTAAACATTGATGGGCTTTCTTCACTTAAGCCCATTCTAGGCCTTCTACTACGTTTTTCCTCGTATCTGTCTACTGCTCTTTTTTTAGGGCAATCTGTCTACTGCTCTGACCTGAGCACATAAAACTGTGATTCGTCGACCCATGACGACAACGCTCGGCTTGGGGGCGTTGTTTGACTTGTTTCCTTCCACAGAGGCATCCCTGAGGAGTGTTGAAACCTCCCTCGTCCACACGGGGTCGTGTCTTTGGTGAAAGACCAAATTTAGTTCCGAGCCGGCGATGGCGGCGGCTCAAATTTTTTTTCTAGAAAGGATCTCTTTTGGTGACACAATTTGGAGGGGAATTTGGGTTTCGGCGATGTGTTTCTCTAGTGTTGCTGTTGCTTAGGGTTGACCTTCTCGGGCGCACTGTACGCCGACCCCAAGACGATGTCCTTCTCAAGACTGGCCAAGTCTTGTCACCTACTCACCAACTCCTTTAAGTTGTGTTTGGTTGGGAAACGAAGTGGAATGGAATGTCATGGCTCCATTCTTGAGGAGTGGGTCGGTTTCATTTTTGTGTTTGGTAGATGCAAAAACTGTAATGGGTTTATTACATTCTTGTGTTTGGTAGGAGAGCGGGAATAGGAAGAATCTGGGTCAGCTCACCCTTGGTGAGATTACCTCCTGCTATACATGATGTAAACCAGCCAAACAAATATAACTGTATTAATTTGTGTAACATATAATTCAATATTTCAGCGGCATTTCTTTTGTATTTTCAACACAAATAATCAACATTATACAACAACAAGCATATTCACATATAACACAATTTTCAACAGAAATATCATAAGGTAGCAACAATACCACATAGTTCATCTAACAGTAGCAAGTTCAACAAAGTTCATTACAGTCCATACATGTGAAGTCCACATAACAACCATACATCCATATCAAGTTACACCCAATAGTTTTTCGCCACATACCTAGTCACCCAAACCACCTTGTTAGGTAGGCTAAGCGACATGAAAGCCCTTGTGGTTTTGGGATTGTCAACAAGATGAGCATAGTAGTGAGCAAGTTCTTGTCACACCTGGTGTGTCACGGGAGAAGGTGTACGCCTACGACAAGTACGTCTCCTGTGAATGAAGACGCAAGAAGTGGGTGACCGGTGGGTCACAGGAGCAGCGGTGGCCAGCTGCGTCTGGCGTATAGTTAAGCTACCTAGGGGTCGTGGTGTGAGTTTAGCAAGGAATAGAACTATCTACTCTCCCTGTCTAATTCCTCTCCTCCTCCAAACCTGTATCCCAAATTGATATCTGGATCGTGAGTGAGATGTGTATCCGGGTCTGGTGATTCTCTATACCGTCGTCAGTTCGATTGTCTGGTCTATAATATTAAGTTGTACGATCCTGCAATTGGTGGTATTATGCTGCTTACACAGTTTATTTTGGGATTGAAGGATGAACTGAGGGTGGCGGTGGAAGCACAATTACCGGACACTGTCCAGCGTGCTACTCTTATGGCAACTGTGTTGGAAGGGCTGACAGAAAATCAGAAACAAGTGACCAAACCGATGAAACCATATAATGCCTGGAAAGAAAATAAAGGGAAGTTCGCACAAGGCGAGGTGTGGAAGGCACAGCAGCTGAAGGAGTACCGCAGGATCAATGGGCTCTGCTTCAAATGCGGTGAGAAATATGCTCCTGGCCATCATTGTGCAGTACCAGCTGTGGCACATCTGAAAGCAATGCAAGTGGATCACCAAGAGATCTTGTCTGATGAACTATTGGAGGTCGTGACTAGCATGGAGCCGGTTACACTGGAGGATTCAGAGCGGCTGTCTTTGCATGCTCTTAGTGGAACTGAAAGCACTAACACCATCAGGTTGCCGGCCAAAACAAATAATCAGTCCATGTTAATGCTGGTGGACTCTGGCAGTACAAGCAGCTTTGTCGATCAGATGATGGTAAAACGATTGGGGTTGATCTCACAACCCAGGAATCCAGTGTGGGTGAAGGTAGCAAATGGGGAGAAGCTTCTGTGTAACACATTCATACCCAATTTCACCTGGTTCACACAGGGGGTTCAGTTCTCGCAAGATATGCAGGTCCTGGACATGGGAAGTTATGATGCGGTGTTGGGAATTGATTGGTTGCAGAAATTCAGGCCAATGAACTGTGATTGGGTTGCAAAATGGATTGAATTTGAATATCAAGACAAAACAGTGCGGCTGCAAGGGGTGTTGGATAAACCACAAGATTATTTGGCTGAAATCTCTGTAGAACAAGTTATTCAAATGCATCAAAACAATGAGCTGTGGGCTACAGCGATATTGGAGAACAGATCAGAAATTTCCTCCTTGTCTGTCCCGGAGTCTGTGCAAGAATTGGTGCAACAATTCCAACCCATTTTTCAGGAACCAACGGAGCTGCCTCCTTCTCGATCATTCGATCATGCCATCACCTTGTTTCCTGGTACATCACCCATCAATTCGAGACCATATCGGTACTCACCTTTGCAGAAAGATGAAATAGAACGGCAAGTGGCTGAGATGTTGAAAACTGGTGTGATAACGGCAAGTGTGAGTCCCTTTGCCTCCCCGGTGTTGTTGGTAAAGAAGAAAGATGGACAGTGGAGATTCTGCATTGACTATCGAAAGTTGAATCAGCAAACAGTCAAAAATAAATTTCCTATGCCAGTTATAGATGAATTGCTAGATGAGTTAGTTGGCACCAAGTATTTCTCCAAACTAGACCTGCGCAGTGGGTACCATCAGATACGCATGGTAGAGAAAGATGAACAGAAAACAGCCTTTAAAACACATCATGGTCACTTCCAGTTCAGGGTGATGCCGTTTGGATTGACAAATGCCCCAGCAACGTTCCAGTGTGTGATGAACTCTATTTTTGCAGGATACATCAGGAAATTTCTATTGGTTTTCATGGATGATATCTTGGTTTATAGTAAAACCCTGGAAGAACACTTGCAACATCTAAAGGTGGTGTTTGAGATCTTGAAGCAAAACAAGTTATATGTGAAGTTTAGCAAGTGTCAGTTTGCTGCTAATCAGCTGGAATATCTTGGTCACATAATCTCAGATCAGGGTGTGGCCACAGACAAGTCGAAAACAGAAGCTATGCTGGCCTGGCCAGTACCAATGAACCTGACTGAATTGAGAGGGTTCCTGGGATTTACAGGATACTATCGTAAGTTTGTGGAGATGTATGGTCTTTTGGCTAAACCCCTCACTGATCTGTTGCAAAAGAACAAGACATTTGTGTGGACACCGGCTGCACAAGCCGCTTTTGACAAGTTGAAAATGGCTATGGCCAAAACACCTGTGCTGGCTCTCCCAGATTTTACTCAGCCTTTTGTGATTGAGACTGACGCTTGTGATGATGGTATTGGTGCAGTCCTGTTGCAGAAAGGACATCCCGTCGCCTATTTGAGCAGAGCACTCGGGGTGAACAACAAAAAGTTGCCTATATACGAAAAAGAGTTCATGGCTATAATGATGGCGGTCGATAAATGGCGCCCATATCTTCAGAGAGGTCCGTTCGTTATCAAAACGGACCACAAAAGCTTGTGTTGTTTGGATGATCAAGTTCTCCACACGGAACTGCAAAAGAAGGCAATGACCAAACTCATTGGTCTGCAATATAAGTTTCAATATAACAAAGGTGCTGATAACACACCAGCAGATGCCTTGTCCAGAGTGGGACATAAATTTGAAGTGCAGGCCCTATCTGTCATCAAGCCAGTGTGGCTCCAAGAAGTACTTAATTCTTATGTGGTGGACCCTTGTGCACAAACACTACTGCAGAGTTAGCAATTCATAGCCCAAATGAACAAGGGTATTCATTGACGGATGGCTTAATTCGTCACGAGGGTAAAGTCTGGATTGGAGCAAATTTGGGCTTACAGACCAAAATTATTAATGCTTTCCATGCTTCAGCTTTGGGGGGACATTCGGGGATTCAGGCAACGTATCAACATCTCAAGAATCTGTTTGTGTGGACTGGAATGAAGCAGGCAGTGGAGAATTTTGTCAAACAATGTACGGTCTGCCAACAGGCCAAGCATGAGAACTGCAAAAGTCCTGGACTGCTACAACCATTGGGAACTCCAGAAGGTCCGTGGCAATCGATTTCGATGGATTTTATTGAGGGCCTTCCCAAATCAAATGGCTACTCTGTGATTTTAGTGGTGGTGGACCGATTTACAAAATATGCACATTTCCTTCCGTTGAAGCATCCCTTTACAGCAGCTCAGGTGGCACAGACAGTGTTGGATAATGTGGTGAAACTACACAGTGTGCCTCTTTCTATTGTGTCTGATCGTGACAAAGTATTTACCAGTGCTCTGTGGCAGAATTTGTTCAAAGGGATGCATACAACCTTGAATATGAGCACGGCGTACCATCCTCAGTCAGATGGACAGACGGAAAGAGTGAATCAATGCCTGGAAATGTATCTCAGGTGCGCAGTAGCTGCGGCACCAGTGAAATGGGCTCAATGGCTGTCATTAGCAGAGTATTGGTACAACACTTCCTTCCATACTGCCATTGGTTGTACACCTTTTAAGGCCTTGTATGGCGTGGAGCCATCACATGGGTTGTTCCCTGGTACTTCCGCTACAGCTTCGTTGGATGCGGATGAAATGTTACAGGAAAGGGCATTCTTGTCGGAATTCTTGAAACAGCAATTGGAGAAAGCTAGCAAAAGAATGAAAATGGTGGCTGATGGCAAGAGATCTTTTCGAGAGTTTCAAGTGGGTGAGCAGGTGTTGCTCAAGCTTCAACCCTATGCACAAAAATCAGTGGTAAATCGTCCATACCCCAAACTTTCATTCAAATACTTTGGTCCTTTCTATGTGCTGGAACGATTGGGAACGGTGGCATACAGACTGGAGCTGCCACCACATAGCCAGGTGCATCCTGTTTTCCATGTTTCGCAGCTCAAGACATTCCTGCCAGATCACACGCCGGTGTACGCGGAGCTGCCAACACCACTGCAGTTGGATGTGGCTGATCTGTACCCGGAAGAGATTCTGGATCGTCGTCTCGTCAAGAAAGGCAATGAAGCTTCATTGCAAGTGCTGATCAAGTGGTCTACGATGCCGTCATCGATGGCGACCTGGGAGGATCATCAAGTGCTGCGGGAACGCTTCCCTGATGCCGCAGCTTGGGGACAAGCTGCAACTCCAGCGGGCGGCAGTGTCACACCTGGTGTGTCACGGGAGAAGGTGTACGCCTACGACAAGTACGTCTCCTGTGAATGAAGACGCAAGAAGTGGGTGACCGGTGGGTCACAGGAGCAGCGGTGGCCAGCTGCGTCTGGCGTATAGTTAAGCTACCTAGGGGTCGTGGTGTGAGTTTAGCAAGGAATAGAACTATCTACTCTCCCTGTCTAATTCCTCTCCTCCTCCAAACCTGTATCCCAAATTGATATCTGGATCGTGAGTGAGATGTGTATCCGGGTCTGGTGATTCTCTATATCATACACCTAGATATTACAGTTCTCCTTCATCAAATTCTAGAATTTTGGAGATAACATCCCAAAGGTCATCTGGTATAGTACCATCGTCTCCACCGGACTTCATAAGAGCTTCAGCTACAAGCTCGAACCCATCTTGGAGAGGTCACTAATGCATCATCTTCAATGTGCACTATCTTAGCCTTCTTCTTTGGTGGTCCCGACTCACCAATATTTGGTGACATGTTCACCTCACTAGGTTCCTCATCTTTTATGTCAATAGAGAGGGCATCATTCCCAGATTTAGCATACTTACCTGTAGCCGTAGTTGTCCCAAAAATTGTCTCCATGGCATGATAGTGCTCAATAGGGGTATTCAAGTAGGGGATGTCAGATTTGTTGTGCTACACAAAATGGGCAACTAATTAGAAAATGTAGGTAAAACATGGGATGATAGTGTTCATAACAATATTACCATACAATGACCCGCATAGTGTTCGTCGTTAAGCTGAATAGTGGACGTATCCTCATCCCATAGAGCTCCACTCAAATTCTTCAATTGGACAAGCCTGCCCCAAATCTTCCTCCAATTCTTCAGATGGTTGATAACTTGGTCTTTGGCGATAGCTAGCTTGAAGTGCTCATTCAAAAACGCAGCACATTGATTATGATGAACCTTCTTGAATCCACAGGAAGTTCTCTTCCCACTAGCAACTAGGTCAACCAAAAAGAGCCCAACATCTTGGTGGTCATGAAGACGGTCTGGTGTTCCCAGTAGCAGTGACGACTTCAACCGGTTCCATCTCTGTCCAGCGAAACAAAAGGTTGCAAATAATGGATCAGATCATCACAAAAACATGGGTTCAACTAAAAACTTGTACAATCTATCCAGCCAAACAGAAATGAGCAAAAGAAGGCCTAAATCATCACAAATACACGATTTCAACATACTAAATAATACAATCTGTCCAACCAAACAAAAATGAGCAAAAGAAGGTCGAAATCATCACAAATACACGATTTCAACATACTAAATGATACAATATGTCCAGCCAAACAGAATGGTGCACAAGAAGGATTTAATCATCACCAATACATGGTTTGAACTTAATAAATGGCACAATCTGTCCAGACACTCATAAGGTTGCAAATACAGGATTACAACATCACAAATACATGGTTTGAACTTAATAAAGGGTACAAATACATGGTTCCAACATAAAGTAGGTCACACTCATTAATTTCCATACATGGCCTGCCTATCTTGCCACATTTGTGTGGCAATTTGTTCCGATAAAGCTACCATGGCCCTATGGTCTCGTGTTTGTTGCCTTGATAACCGAATTGGTTGGGTGGTCCAGCTCACCTCCGGTATAATAAACTCATCAATGCCTTCAGAGAGTGCATAATTGTGAAGAATGCAACAAACTACAACAATGTCGACTGCACCGGGAAAGGAAAGAATGGTTTGGCATCATCTAAAATTTTGAAACGCCTCTTGAGAGATAAAAAAGCACGCTCTACAGTCACCCGTACAGATGAGTTCCTAAGGTTGAATAGCTCCTTTTCATTTTGGACCGGATTGCTACCCCACTCATTCAAATGGTACCTCACAGTACGAAAAGATGGCATGAAACCTGTCTTCGCTCCATATCCGGCATCAACTAAGTAGTATTTTCCTAGCAAATTAAAACAAAAATTGGTGAAAATGATTTGCACTAGTATATGGACAATTAAACATAAGGATATTTCTTACCCTGTGGTACTTGTAGGCCTCTCTCAGGACCTAATGCATCAGCTAAAACAGTAGCATCATGTGCTGACCCTTCCCAACCAGCCATCACATATGTGAAGCGAAGGTCAAAATCAACCTTTGCCATTACATTTTGGGTAGTGAAGGCCTTTCTACCACGAAACACATGCTCCACGTCTTTGGTAACATATGCTCACACATGTGTGCCATCGATAGCTCCAATACAGTCCTATATAGTGAATATATTAATTACCATGTCGGAAAGTCTACATAGCTAAGGAATAGTTTCTGAAAATACCTTAAAATATGGGTCAAAACGATGATTTCCTGCAATTTTGGTTGGGATCTCCAATGATGGTGGCCTGATATAATCATTACACAACTCTCCTATGGCGTGAAGGACACGCCTAAAATAGAAGATGATTGTGTAGAATGATCTACCAAAATTGGTTGCGACAACCCTATTCCGAAGGTTATGTCCAATTGTATGCAAGAACATAGCCACTTGTTGCTCCACGCTTACATGTATACTATCTTGTAACAACTTGCGCTCTCTCAGTATGTCACATAGTCGAAAGAATGGAGCTCTATCAAATCTTAACATGTTTCTACATGTCACATCGCATTGCGAATTTTTTTGGTTTAGATAGGCAAATCTGATCTGGTCTCTTTCATGTATAGGACCATAGGTAATATGTGGTCTTCTTCTTTTCCTTAATATAGATCGAACAAGCACAGCCACTACAGCAAGCGTGACAAAAACAGCAGCTCCCCTAATCATCCGTTTCCTTCTACTCATCATCTTGACCATCTACAATGTATGTATTCTATTAACAATTATGGTTACAAGAATCAGCAACAACACATAGTATGCAAATACAAACAGACAGACAAGTACACATCATGATAATATTGGGAAAATAAATGAATCTCAATCTCTCCCTCCAACATGAACAGATGGCCACAAGAATCAACCTGGACAAGTCTCAAACCGGAAATCATCACCTCTCAATCTCAAATCTCAATCTGAATTTCTCAGATTCATACCATCAACAAAGGAGATGAGATAGGGGGAGGGGAGGGGGAGGATTCATACCTTCACCGCACGCTGGAAGCTGGCCCACCACGCTGCTTGCTCGCCCCGCTCTGCCGTGCCGCTCCGCTCGACCGCCTGCCGCGCGCTTGCTCGCCCCGCCCCGCTCCGCCGCACCGCTTGCTCGCCCTGCCGCGCCGCTATCTGCTAGTTTGCCCCGCCGCCAGAGAGAAAAGAGACGAGGGAGAGGCTGTTGGGAATATGCCCTAGAGGCAATAATAAAATGGTTTATTAGCATATTCATGTTTATGATAATAGTTTATTCTCCATGCTATAATTGTATTAACCGGAAACATAATACATGTGTGGAATATAAACAATCAGATGTCCCTAGTGAGCCTCTACCGGACTAGTTCGTTAGTCAAGAGATGGTTAGAGTTTCCTAACCATGGACTTGTTATAGTCACTTGATAACGGAGTCATATCATTAGGAGTAATGATGTGATGGACAAGACCCGATAATAAAGAGTTGCAATTGATCGTGTCACACAGTTTCATTGCCAACACTTTTAGTATGCCAAGTATAGTTTCCTTAGACCATGAGATTATGTCACTCCCGTTTACTGGAGGAATACTTTGTGGACATCAAACGTCACTTCGTAACTGGGTGATTATAAAGGTGGCTTTTAGGTATCTCCGATGGTATTTGTTGGGTGACATGAATCAAAAGTGGGATTTGTCCTTCCTTGTGACGGAAAAGATATCTCTGGGCCCTCTCGGTAATATAGCATCAGAAAGGTTGCAACCATGTGATTAGGAGTAATCACGGTGATCCTATATTATGGACAAGTAAAGAGAACTTGCCAGGTAACGAGATGAAACTAGATATGGAGATATCGACGATCGAATCTCGGGCAAGTTATATATCGGTGAGACAAAGGGAATCGTATACGAGATTAAGAATCTCCGGCATCGTGGTTCAATTGATAAGGAACTTCGTTGAATATGCAGGAGTCAATATGGGCATCCCGGTCCCGCTATTGATTATTGATCTGATCATGTCTGCATGTTCTCGAACCCGTAGGGTCACACACTTAACGCTCCGATGTAGCTAGGGTTAGCGATGAGATATTTGATGGTATGAACGAATGGTGATTCGGAGTCTCGGATGGGATCCCGGACGTCACGAGGAGTTCCAGAAGAGTCCGGAGAATAAGATTCACATAAGGAAAGTGGTTTCCGGAGGTATCGAAAAGGTTCGGGAATTTATCGGTAAAGTACCGGAATATTCTAGAAGGTTCTAGAGGGGTCTAGAAGTGGGGCCAATAGGAATATGGGGCCCACATGGAATAATGGGGTGGTGGACTGGCCTCAAGGGCCAGCCGCACCACCTGGGCACCTAGGCCCATGCGGGCTAGGGCAAGGCCCAAAGGGAGGCCGGCCAACCCTAACCCTAGGGGGCTGGCTTGGGGGCCAAGCCACCCTTGCCGCCGGCCCTAGGGGAGGCTTTGTAGCGCACCCCCTACCACCTATATAAGGAGGGGCGCAACACCCCCTTGGTGCCCTAGCCGCAGCCCCTCCCTGCTGCCCTAGCCTCCACCTCTTGCGCCACCCCCTCCCGGAGGGCTGCCGCAATACCCACCTCCACACCCTAGCCGCATCACCCCTAGCTGTAGGGCTGCTTCTGCGTCTCCTCCTCTCCCTCTCCTCTTGCTTGGCTTGGCGAAGCCCTGCTCGCGGAGATCTACACCATCAACGCCACCACAACCCTCGTGGTGTCGAGATCTATCTAGCCACTCCCTCCTTGCTTGCGGGATCAAGAAGGCGGAGTCTACATCAAGCCGTACGTGTGGATACCACGGAGGTGCTGCTCTTGCGGTGCTTTATCAGATTGGATCTTCGAGGAAATACATCTCCTCGCGACTAGATGAGTCTAGTTGCGGGGATCGACTAGCCAACCCCTGCACCGACAAAATGCGTTTGTTCGATCTTCAAGGGTAAGAGATTGGATCTCACCTTCGCTACCTTCGTCTAATAGATCTAGATCATGGGGTTTCTTCCGCTTGTTTCGTAGGAATTTTTTTCTATGCAACGACCCCTTCAGAGGCATAGTGGTGGGTGAGGATAGGGTCGGTGAAAGAGCATGGTTGCCCCCATGTGTGGTTTTGATAATTAATGACAATCTCTATGGACTAATGTGTGTATTGAGCTATACTTGTAGGTTATGTCCATAAGCAATGGTTGATCTCTATATGTTAGAGTCAAGGCGAAGGGAAGAAGATTATATGTTGATCAAGGCTAAGTGCGAGTTGATCAACACACATGGCTAGTGATGTACCATGAGGAATCGTATGATCTCATGGTATGGTAAGCAATTGTCCAATATAGCCTTGTGAACTAACCCATGATCTATGTGCTCGGTATCTCTATGTGGGGTTAGGTATTTCTCCATGAGCATGAATCAAGAGGAAGATCCTTTGTAGCTCATGGAGGATGGCGTCACATGGTGATCGTCATCGTTAATGGCCAAGTGAAAATTTGACGAAGAGTGCCTCTCCCATATTGGTGTATGGGGGAGCAATATGTGTGTCTTCACCAAGCGGAGCGCAATCAAGAAAAGTGGTCCAACTTGAGAAGGCTAAGATCATCAACATCAAGCTCAAGTGGATTATGCGCAACGCAAACGTATGATCTTGATAGGTTTTTCTACTTTACCGGTCTCATGATATTAGTTGAGAGACCGGGTTATAGGATATATGTCGTACTATCAAGAGGGGCTCTCAAGTGAGTAACTTGATCGCATCTTTGTGGAGAGCTCAAACATTTGCATTCTTGGCATATCATCTTTATTGGTTATTATTTGGCTTTTATCCATGTGAGTATTTAGAGCTTGTGTTCATCTTCATACCAAGCTCTATTTCATCAAAAACGGATTTCATGGATATCTTCTTGCGTTTTTTATATTGGAGGTTTTACCGGTTTGTCTCTTCTAAGAGAGGTCAAATTCCCTTCTTGTGGCTTCCTCCTCATATGATGTACTATGATGTGTATATGCATGATATTGTAGGGTTTGTGATTATCTTCAAAACAAGCCTAAGATCATAGAAAACGGAGTCTGGATGATAAACTTGTTGGGTTCTTTATGTTGGAGGATTTACCGGTTGATCTTTATACAAAGGTTTTACCTTTCTACATTTGGTTTTATTCTCCCTGTTGTACTATGATGTTTCTCTATATATTCTTGTAGAGCTTTTTGTTGCGATTCCAACGAGCCCAAGAACATTGAAAACGGAGTTTGGATGATAAAGATATCTTCGTTTACGTGTTGATGTTTCTGCAGTTTTTCTGTAGGCCGGAGTCTCCGGTCTGCGCAGTTTATTTTTCATCCAAAACATGGCGCGGTACTGGTCCCTGGTCCGGAGTTGCACCGGAGTCTCCGGCCTAGGACCGGAGTCTCTGGTGTAAACAGTTTGCAACGACTCTTTTTCGGGGGGACCTATAAAAGGCCCCCTTCTTCCCCAAAGGGTGAAGAGTTTCTTCCAGCACGTTTTCCCCTCTCTCCCCCACCATTGTTGACCTTGGAAAGCTTGCCCCTCTCTCAATCCCTCCCATGATTCTTGCATATCTTTGAGGGAAAGTGAGAGGAGATCCAGATCCATATTTCCACCAATCAATTTTTCCTCTAAGTGAGGGGAACTTAGTGGATATAGGTCTTGGAGTTGTTTTGTGGTTCTCCTCTTTGTTCTTCCTCTCTTATTCCCCCATAAGCATTTGTTACTTTATTGGAATTTGAGAGTGAAGGATTTGAGCACTTGTGCTCTTGCCATTGCATTTGGTGCATCAGTTTGCTCTCTCCACGAAGATTCGTGGAAGTGCAGATTGTGAGCTTGTTACTCTTGGGTCTTTGGACCCTAGACGGCTTTTTGGTGATTCTTGGAAGCCTCCAATTCTGTTGTGGATGCGTGCCCCTAGCTTAGTGGTGTAAAGGCTCCGAATTCCGATAGTGGAAGGTGAACCAAACCTTTGTGGTGCGGTTCATCGGAGAATAGGGTGAGCCCTTTGTGGCGTTGAGTAGGCCTGTGGTGGCGAGCTCACACCCCTCCAACGAGACGTACTCCCCTCAAAATGAGGAACTCGTGAATACATCTTCGTCTTCATGTGCCTCGGTTATTTCTATACCTGAGCTATCTACTTAAGCACTTTACATTGCGATAGTCTTCGTGCTTGAAGTAATATATCTTGCTATCTTGTTAATATCTTGCTTAGCATAAGTTGTTGGTGCACATAGGTGAACCTAGTATATTAGGTTGTATGCTTGATAAATTAAACGACGCTAGTTTTATTCCGCATTTTATCAAGCCATAATCATAAAAGTTTTAAATCGCCTATTCACCCCCCTCTAGGCGACATCCTTGTCCTTTCAGTCAGGGTGAGAGTTTTCTCGTTAGCTGCCTGGGAACGACGTGATTCCACCGAATCGGTGGAACGGCCCAATTCCGCTTCTGGCTAGAATATTCGTCTTTGGGAACGAGTGGGTTCTGGTGCTATTTGCCTACCAAACACGAGAATGGGGCACAGGTGTAGGTCCAACCCGTTATATTCCTTGCCATAACGCTCACCAAACACACCCTTAGGCACTCAAGGTGAAGCCGTGAAGGGTACATCAGCATGGAGAGTTCATAGGAAGATATTATTCTTCACAGGCGACCAACATTGATTGAGACGCGATTTTGAGGATCCTTTTGGGCGAGCCCCTTGTGCGGTGAGGTTGTAGTCTCTAGTGGCTAGTCTTCGAATTAGCGTTCTAAGTTGAAAGATGCCCTATAGTCACTCGACTGCTTCTTGTATGAAAAATGATAGACCCTTCCATGGTGTAATTATTTACAAAACCAAGAAAACATCAACTATTGAGCCTAATGGTAACGCATATGCCAAAACTATGGAAATTGGCACCTCTTATGTTAACCAATCTTATACGATGATTAGTTGCCAAAAAATCAATATCAATCTTCACACATAGATTAATCGAAATTGCTTCGCGTATGATGGTTTCATGTATGATTCGTGTATGTTGCTGCATCCGTCAGACCACGTTCGGACGCGAAGCCCATTGGAGGCCCACAGTTTCACGATGTACCGATGTCGGACAAAAAAACCCGACGTATGTATAGCGGCGCTCTAGATTTATCTCATTATTTATTTCGTTTTTCTCAGACTTTGACTTTGTTGGCCTTTCTTTAGCAAGAAACTAATGCAGAAGATTGATTTTTTAGACTTAAAATTTTCAGTTTACTAAGTGAAACGATCGTATGGGCACCTAGAGGGAGGGGGGTGAATAGGTGCTACACCAAATTTTAATTCTTTTTCAAATTAGGCTTGACACGAATGGTAAATTCTCTAGATATGCAACTACAGTGAATTTACCTATATGACAAGCAAGCAACTAACACTAGGCAATTAACACGATAGAAGTAAAGACTACGAAGGGATAAAGATAACCGAAAGTAGAAGCACGCGGAGGCAAGGATGTATTCTCGAGTTCCTCCTTGTTAAGGGAGTACGTCTCGTTGGAGGGGTGTGAGCTCGCCACCACAGTCCTACTCAATGCCACAAAGGCCTCACCCTATTCTCCGATGAACCTCACCTTAAAGGCTCGGTCCACCTTCCACTATCGGAGTCCTTCAAGTCGGAATCCGGAGCCTTTACAACGTTCTTTGGGCACACACCCACAACTTAATCGGTGGCTCCCAAATCAATAAATCTGTCACAATTACAACAAGTAGTAAGCAAGACGAATCTACAGATTACAAGCAAATCCTAGAAATGAAATCCCTCAAGTGAATGAGGGGGGAATGAAGAACGGCTTGGTGAAGATGTAGATCGTGGCCTTCTCCTTCAATCCTCCAAATTTGAGAAAGTTTGAGTGGAGGGATTGGGAGATCTCGTCGATTTGAGCTTTTGCATTAATGAAGAAGAGAGAGTTTCAAAAGCTGGCTGCTCCAAGGTAGGTGAAGGGGTATTTATACCCCTTCAAGAAATCTGGCCGTTGGAACTGCGGAGGTCTGGATATTTCCGGACATAACCCCGAAACTTCTGGCCGGAGGGCCAGAACTTCCGGAGGTTAGGCCGGAATATCCGGGGCGCCGGATATCTCCGGGGAGAATCTCCGGGCCGAAAATCCGGGACCCCTCCAGAGAGGTTTCCCGTAAAAGACTTAGCCATATTTCCCCGAATTTGTTGCAGGGGCGGAACTTCCGGCCTCACGACTGGAACTTCCGGCCCTCCGGAAATATCCGGGGCGAACTTCCGGCAGAAGTTCCGGGACCCCTCCAGAGGGGTTTCCCAAATATGACTTAGCCATATTTCCCCGAAAAAGTTCTAGGGGCGGAACTTCCAGCCTCACGACCAGAATTTCCGGCCCACTAGAAATATCCGGGGCAAACTTCCGGCAGAAGTTCCGGGACCACTCCAGAGAGGTTTCCCGAATATGACTTAGCCGATTTTCCCACAGGTCGGATATTCCGGTGCTCGGCCGGAACTTCCAGCGGGCGGAACTTCCGGGAACACCACCGGAAATTCCGGTCCTGTTTAGCAGAACCAGCCGTAGATTTCATAACTCTTCTCCGTCTTTGATCTCGTCTTCGATCTTTTCACCTTCTTGGACTAATCACCTAAAGAACCTGAACATACCACTTAACAGAGATGATTGGAACAAGGAATGTGTTGTCCTTAAATCACCAAACTAAGAGATGTTCTTTCACTAAGGACATTATGGTACATTTTCAGGAATTGTTCCATTTTCTAAGATTTGGATTTTTTTTGCATGTTTTGACCTAAAACAAAATATTGATTTTTTAGAGTTACCTAAAATTTTCAGTTTACTCAGGACATTATGGCCCCACTTGTCATATTTGGCATTAATGGTCTAATCCATGTAGATTTGGGGTATGTGTTACAACTAGTCTCAGCTTTATTGAAAAAGGGGAATACCACATCGATGCACACATCCATTATATCGCTAAGTTATCAATTAAACTATTCCAATTCACGGATCATAGATCAATCAGTGAAATAGAAACAGTGGTTCCTAACATCATGCATGGATTCTATTGAAGAACCACCATCTAGGTCGTCCGAACATCTCCATACGCTTGAACCCAAAAACCATGGGACGTCTCTGCTCCACAGGGTGAAGATTGTTCCACATATGTATCCAGTGAGTAGCCTTGTGAGTAAGCTGCAAGAAATGAGCAACTAATTCTAGAATTGTTTAAAAACATAATCATCTGTTGTTCCAAATATCCCAATATAAAGTGCAAACACCCACATGAATTTATCTTTTATATGCTAACTACACTAAACCAATTTTCGAACATATTCGTGATGTTAAGATAAATATACGCTAACGATAACTTTTTCAATCCGGGTCACAAAAGCAAGACTTTTTTTACATATATTCCACTTTCGCTTTGCCAGTTTTTTTAATTAACAACACTTTTTTACAAGAATCACATAACATTTTAATTATCGTGATACTTTTAACTTTCAAAGATATTACCATAGAAAATTAGTATGTCCGTTCATCAGATCCTCGTACAAAGATTTAATAAAAACAAGCATGTTGTTGTCAAATTCCAGTTAAACGTGTAGGGCTCATCAGAAAGGTGTACATCCATCAAGTGCAACTAAGAGGTCCACCTATCTGCATTTAGGGCCCGTCTAAACATACATTCAGAGGGATGACATACAAAACATTGGTCAAGTAAACATCTTTCTGTTGCACAATGTTGTCTAAGGATTGATTTTGTTGGTATAGAGGCATGTCACCCATCCATGTATCTTCCAAAAAAATGGGTACCTGTTCCATTTATGATCATTGGTCCTTTCTAGACAGGAGAATACGTAGCCTTTAGTTTTTCTTGAGCCGATGTTTTTGTTTGAACGTATTTTTTGTGTAGTCCTGCCCACAAACACTCCTTATTTAATAGTTAAAACAACCCTTTACTGACTAAACATTTATGTTTTATATACATTGAAGTCGTTGAATCACTAAAGTTAGCTCCAAAGTGACATATCCTAGTCAATCTCAATCCTAGACATATTTGGCATACCAGGAAATCCGCGATCCCCATCGTGAAAACATGTTACCCCACACTAACAGTATGGACTCATTTGTCATATCCATCGCATTCCCCAATTTCTCTCACATTAACCACCATGACTGGCGAACTTGCGCTCGTAGAGGCGCTCGGTTGTGGAGGGTTGTCATAGCTGGAGAGGACGTACAGATTGCTGAATCTCGTTAAAAAAATATCGTCTCCCGTCTACTTTCCGCAATGATCTAACTGTTTAGTTCTAACAAGTGGTATCAGAGGAAGCTTCCAAAATGGATCTTGGTGCGTATGATCTAGACGAAGGCGATGAGGTGATGGTTGTTCTGAAAGAAAGGGGGCTTCTATGGGAGAGGAGCGTAGAGCAAAGTGATACGTCTCAAACGTATCTATAATTTTTTAGTGATCCATGCTAGTTTTGTGATGTTGTCACATGTTTTTAATATCATATTACATCATTTTTATGCATTTTGTCGGACTAACCTATTGACAAGATGCCCAGTGCCAGTTCTCTGTTTTTGTGTTGAAATTGTTGCAGAAAGTTACTTCTGGAAATATTCTCAGAATTGGACGAAAATTTACGGAGATTTTTTATTGAAGAAATGAGGAAGGGAGCCAGAAGGGCAACTCGAGGGGACCCACACAGGCCAGGGGCGGCCCCCTACCGCGGCCTAGGGCCCACCCGCGGGTGGGACCCGCCCCTGCCCTGTGGGGCACCCCTCGGCCGCCTCCGACGCCTATAAAATCACATCCGACGCAAAAACCCTAACCCCCGAAGGATTTTCCCAAAATACGCAACAGAGCTCCGCCGCCATCTCCGACAAGTTTCGGGGGTCAGATTGATCCTATTCCGGCACCCTGCCGGGACGGGGATCGACCGCCGGAGCCATCTCCATCGACACCGCTGCTTCCCGCGATGAGGAGGGAGTAGTCCCTCACCGGGGCTGAGGCTTATACAAGTAGCTATGTGGTTATCTCTCTTCCATGATGTGATTTTCATTGTGATCATGAGCTTTGATAGTATAGTTGAATACATGATGTTTCCCTATGTGTAATGGATATGATTTTGCTCAAGTGATGTTATTTAGTACAATTTACGGAGTCACCGTTGTGATCACGGTATCTCGGTGACAGTGTGGGTGCTGTGTGTGACTCTATGGATAATAGATTGGAAGGATCTTCATCATGAGTTTGTTCTTTATTATTGTTGGATTGAATAGATCATGAGGTTTCTTGATGCTTGTGTTATTGAAGAAAGAGACTATTCAAAAAATAGGTTGTGGTGTTTGTTAGTACTATCTTTGGATGCGGATAGTGACAGCATGAAGTGTCCATAGATGTGGAATACGAACTTTAAGGTGTGCTAGCTTTTCGTAGCCCTACGCAATTCTCATCCTATTTGATCCACAAAAGAATGATCTCCGAGTAACGTCTACCATGCATGTGTTTTTGTGGAACTATTATGTGTTTAATTATGTTAATGATGTTGAGAGTAGTCACTAGTGAAAGTATGAAGCCTAAGCCTTGTTTCTAAGCATTGATACACCGTTTTTAGTCACTTTTGTCACTTGTTTGCTTGCTGCCATTTTTATTACAGAATTACAAAATCACCTTTTACCATCCATATCACTTGCATTTTACCATCTCTTCGCCGAACTAGTGCACCTATACAACTGACAATTGTATTAGGTGTGTTGGGGACACAAGAGACTTCTTGTATCTTAATTACAGGGTTGCTTGAGAGGGATATCTTTGACCTCTACCTCCCGTGGATTCGATAAACCTTGGGTTACTCACTTAAGGGAAATTTACCGCTGTCCTACAAACCTCTGAGCTTGGAGGCCCAACTAGTCTACAAGAATAGAAGTGTGTAGTAGACATCACAAAGCGAGGGCCTAAAGCGTAACAATACGTGATACAACATTTTGTACCTCTTTTTTATTCCATATAGTAATAGATATTAATGTTATTTCCATCAATATTGAATTATTACTATGCATTTAGATGATTTAGGGTATTTTCCTACAAAACACCTTTGCATTGCTATTTAATTTAGGGAGGCAAAAAAAAACGCCTTCTACTAGAAGAAAAGGTGGATTTTACCATGCTCGGACCCTTTGTCCGTGGTAGATGGGAACTATCTATCAAATTTTTGCCGATTTTGTTGTTCCGTGATAGATGCGCACCATCCACCATGTATTGTCGAATACGTGGTCCATGTACGTTCGGATGCATGGGTGGGCGATTGTTGGCGCCACGTACCACAATCTACACAAGTTATTCGTGGAAGAAGTTTAGTTGTGTTGTCCGTGTTTACGATTGCTCGTGTGAGTTTGAATCTGATCGACCCGCATGTGTTTATTTGATACTGGTGGGCCACAATGTTAGTGTCTCCGAAAGATTGTGTCATACTCATGCTCCCTTATAGCTTACTTTTTCGGTGGCTCTGTTTCTTGAAGGTTGCATGATGCAGGTGTAGCCGGTCGGTCCACCATGTCAGTGTCTCTGAAGGATCGAGTGATACTCGTGATCGCTTCTAGCTGAATTTTTTTTGATTGTTCCATAACTTGAAGGTTGCGTGATGCTGGTCTAGCCAGTCGGTCCATCATGGAAGGATTATGTAATACTCGTGATCACCTATAGTTTATTTTACACTTGCACAATGCAGTCATGTTATGATCTAGCTGGTGGGTCATGTTCAGTGTCTCTGAAGGATTACGTGATACTCATGATCGCTTCTTGTTGACTTTTTTCGGTTCTATATCTTTTTTTACATGGCTCTCGTTACTTTAAGCTTGTGCGATGTCGCCATGTTAGGTCTAAATATGTTGGATTACTTGTGTCTAAACCCCCGGTGCCACCTCAATGCTTGTGTGACACATGCCACACCTCGGTGGCACGCATGTAGGATGACCGATGTGGTATCCCCTTGCGGTATAAAAGGAGGACCAAGGTCCGTAGAGAGAAGGTTGGAGAATCATTAGAACACTTGCTGCCAAGAGATTCTGAGACTTAGAGGAGAGAGGGAGAGAACACATCGGGAAACTGAGTGCTTGTCCTCCTACTCGCCTCTGAGAAGAGAGAAGAAGAGAGTTGGACATCCTTTATAAGCAGATACCACCTTGATAAATCCACACAAGCAGGACGTCGGGTGTTACGCGGCAACGTGGCCCGAACCTGGTTAAAAATCGTGTGTGCTTGAGAGCCGAACTTGGAGTGCCTCCGCGCTATCCTACCGAAAAAATAGGGGGTAACCTAGTGTCCGCATTTCACGCGACATATCTGATGCTAAATTTTCACATGATTCAACACATTGCTCTTATTATTGGAGTATCTCTTCCTTTAAATTAGAAATTGTCGAGATCTATCGTCAAAGACTCCACACCGTTCGAAGGGGCGAAATAGGCTTCGTCATGTGTAGTGAATGTGTGATAATGCACGCACGGTTGAAAGAGCATGGTTGCCCCCATGTGTGGTTTTGGTAATTAATGACAATCTCTATGGACTAATGTTTGTATTGAGCTATACTTGTAGGTGTTCATATGCTTTGCTTGATCTCCATATGTTGGAATCAAGGCTAAGGGAAGATGTGCAAGTTGATCAATACACAAGGCTAGTGATGTACCATGGGGAATCATGTGATCTCATGGTATGGTGAGCACTTGTCAATATAGCCTTGTGAACTAACACATGATCTATGTGCTTGGTATCTCTATGTTGGGTTAGGTGTCTTGTCATGAGCTTGCATCAAAAGGAAGATCCCGTGTAGCTCATGAAGGATGGTGTCAAGTGGTGTGGTGAAAGTTCAAGATGATCAACAAGAAGATATCACATGCTTGAAGCTTGCCGTCCATTTGAAGATAATGGCCATGTGAAGATATGTCGAAGAAGTTCTCCCATATTGGTGTACGGGGGAGCATCATATGAGTCTTCACCAAGAGAAGCGCAATCAAGGAAGGTGGTCCATCTTGAGAAGATAAAGATCATCATCGTCGACCTCAAGTGGATAATGCGCAAGGCAAAGGTATGATCTTGATAGGTTTTCTATTTTACCGGTCTCATGATGTTAGTTGAGAGACCGGGTCATAGGATAGATAACCGTACTATCAAGAGGGGCTCTCGAGCGAGTATATTGATCGTATCGTCGTAGATAGCTCAAACCTTTGCATCATTGGCATCATCTTTATTGGTTCTTATTTGGCTCTTATTGTGGTGTGGTTTTGGTGCTTGTCGTGCTTGTCATGACAAGTCCAAGTTCACCAAAAACGTTTTTCGTATGGGTCTCCTATTGCGTTTTTGGTTTCGGAGGTTTATCGGTTCGTCTTTTATAGAGAGGTTTTACCTTTCCGCATTTGGTTTTATCCTCCCTTGTTGGACTACGATGTTTATCTATATATTCTTGTAGAGCTCGTTGTTACGATTCTAACGAGCCCAAGATCATCGAAAACGGAGTCCGGATGCGAAAGATATGCCCGTTTTCGTTTTGCACATTCTGCAGTTTTTCAGAGGGGCGGAAGTTCCGGCCCGGAGGCCGGGAATTCCAGCCCCCGAAAGTTCCGGCCCAAGCACCGGAAGTTCCGGCCCATGTTTTCATCTGAGTTTTTTTTGGCTAAGTCCTTTCGGCGATTCTCTCTGGAGGGGGTCCGGATTTTTGCCCCGGAAGTTTTCCCCGAAAATTTTCGGGGGGGCGGAAATTCCGGTCCTTGGTCCGGAATATCCGGTCCAAGAAAAATTGGCTAAGTCTTTTGCGTTTTTCTCCCTGGAGGGGGTCCGAAAATTCGCCCGGAAGTTTCCCCGGAAATTTCCAGGGACCGGAATATCCGGCCTTTAACCTCGGAACTTCCGGCCTCCCGTGGCTGTAATGATCAGATTTTGGGGGAGGCTATAAATAGCCTCCTTCTTCCCCAAGAGGAGGTTGCCCATTCCTTCTCTCTCTCCTCCATTGTTTGACCTCAAAAAAACTTGGGTTTCTCTCAATCCCTCCAATGATTCTTGCCCATCTTTAGGGATTCAAGAGAGGAGATCTAGATCTACAACTCCACCAAACAATCTCTCCTCTAAGTGAGGGGAATCTTTGGATCTAGATCTTTGGGATTCATTTGTTGAGTTCCTCTTTGTTCTTCCTTTACTCTCCCCCCATAAGCATTTGTTGCTTTTGGTAGGATTTGGGAGTGAAGGATTTGAGCACTTCTTGTGTTCTTGCCATTGCATTTGTTGCATAGGTTTGTGCTCTCCACGAAGATTCGTGGGATTGAAATTCGAGAAGCTTGTTACTCTTGGGTGCATTGTGTTCCCAAGAGCTTGTGCCTCTTGGGTGCATTGTGTACCCTAGACGGTTGGTGGTGTCGCGAAGACTTCGAGTTGTGAAGCTTCGGGCAAGGTTTGGGAGCCCCCGATTGAGTTGTGGGTGTGTGCCCAAGATCATTGTAAAGGCTCCGGATTCCGATAGTGGAAGGTGAACCTAACCCTTGGGGTGAGGTTCATCGGAGAATAGGGTGAGGCCTTTTGTGACATCTTGAGTAGGCCTTTTGTGGCGAGCTGACACCCCTCCAACGAGACGTACTCCCTTAACAAGGAGGAACTCGGGAATACATCCTTGTCTCTGCGTGCCTCGGTTATTTCTATACCCAAGCTCTTTACTTATGCAATTTACATTATGATAGCCTTCGTGCTTGAAGTTTTATATCTTGCTATCTCCTTGTTGTTTGTCTTGCTTAGCATAAGTTGTTGGTGCACATAGGTGAGCCTAGTTTATTTAGGTTGTTGGCTTGTTAATTTAAACACCTAGTTTTATTCCGCAATTGTCAAGCCTTAAACCGGAAAAGTTTTAATCGCCTATTCACCCCCCCCCCTCTAGGCGACATCGTTTGTTCTTTCAACGGTACACCATTAATCCCAAGGATGCCGTTTGATGGTTACTTCCAGGTGGTTAGTATTTGCCGCAACAATCAAGCTTGTGATTGGGCCTGTGATGAAGGTTTGCATATCTCGCTGATGTCGCTACAACGACCTGGTATTCAAGTTCGTGTTTGTCTATTTCTATGGTCGCATTTTATTACAATTATATGGTTATTATGAACTAATTGTGGTGCATGCTGGTGTGGAAAAGTAGTACTAATAAATGCTAGCTTAAATCTAAACGGAGGGAGTAGTCTTCTATGGTCGCATTTTATATTTCATTACTGCAAGAAGATGCAAACAATACAACCGAGCATTGTTTGATTTGATGAACTAAAATACAACAGAAACAAAATGGAACATGATGGTCCAGGTAAGAAGGTCTCGACACAAACATTCATGCAAGTAAGGCATGTGCCGATGCACCATCTCTTAGCACCTTATTATGTGAGTAATAAAATCTTAAGATAGAACTAGTATAATGTATTGTTTCTAGCTATGACTTGTATCTACATTTAATGATTTTTGGCTCATGTACACATATGATTCGGCTACAACCTTTTTTCCATATGGCCATATGTAAGACTTGTATATTAGCTAAGCTACAAGCTAACTTTCTTGCTACATTAACTAATATGCGACGCCACCAAAATACTTATGAAACCGTGCTAAGAAATTTACATGTACCTAACACAACTTTCCCTGCTCGGGAGAGCCAAAAAAACTCGGGCGCATTGTTTACTTGTCCCAAGACAGCGGCACCAACAGATTTCTGCTATTGATGACTACTAGTTTATCTCAAATGCCTTCAAAAAGCTAAAGACCAAAACAAAACAATTCAACATCATGTCATCATGCTTACAAAAGGTAGACACTCTCAATGGTACTGCACCAACACAAACAAAAATGGTTCTACAAGATGAATTGCAACCATGCTCTGGCAAAAATATAATTTTAAATCACCTTTTGCAAAATGTTGTATTGCTGGCTGAATTAAAGGCCAATAAATTTTATATCTTGTAATATTTTATTCATTCAACAGTGAAAGTTAACTTAACCATTGTGGAAGTTTTTGAAAAATACTATCCAAGAGGTGAAACATTTCAGCATTATTAAAGAAACAAAATGAAGAATGGTAGAAAATCAGTTGATTTGTAGTGGCACATGTTAACAGTAAAATGGAGGGAGTAACTCACGGGCATGCATTAAAGACATCTAAGCAACTGGTTTAGAGGTTAATCGGATTCATGCAATTAGAATTCTAAAAGAACTAAACAAGAGAGCACACATCATCTTATCAGTTTAGTAACCAAGCAAAATGATATATACAGCGAAAAGAATATTTTAAATCACCTGTTTAAACATATTAGCAAGTCTTTTGCGTTCAGATATTCATCTTATCCATCTCCACCTCGATCTTGCATTTTATGTCCCATGTCTGTAAGTGTAAAAATCCAATAGACATCAAGGTTGAAGGTATCAACTAGAAGGCAAATGTGCAAACTATTTAACTATTTTGTTTCTATGAAAGGTAGGGTAGATGCAATTACCTATCAAGACAATCAATTTAACATCAGTCAAGACTCAAGATAAATAATATATTGGTCGAAAAAATAAATATGGTGCAAGAAGAAATTACAAGCCTTGATCTGAACAGTCATACAAAAAATGACAAGCTAGTATTTTACGGGATGAAAATACGAGCTAGGTCCCTGTCACTACCTTTCTGTAGCTAGCAGTTTTTGCGATGGCTTTTCTGTACCGCATCTCTGCCGCAAAGGCCCTGGCTTGATATGGAGCCTTGTCCTACAACCCACAGCCACGAATGAATAAAAACAAACAATCAGCAGCACATCATAAGTTGGATAAAAATATTAGACACGATTTCACCGAATTGCTCAAGGATCCCCACACGTTTGAGGCTTTCCGAAAGACCTGAAATTTTTTCCATCCATGGATCAGTGGAAACAAATTAATCAATAATGATCATGTCTGGCTGCGGATAGAGGTAACTGAGCAACCATTGAACTTACGGCATCACCAGAGGACTTGTCTTTGGGATTCTTCTCCCTGAACTCCTTGAGGTAGTCTTGCCTAACAAGAAAAAACAAAATCAAATCCACGATGCCTCACAAGAAACGACGGGCAATCTGAGGAAACAGTTGACGGAGGATTTCAGCTCACTGGGAAGAGGGTCAAGGCGCTGGTCCAGGACGCCGTGCTTTCGATCTTCGGTGCGGGTCTCTGCCTCTCCTTCCTGGAATCATATCTAGGCTTCCACTTGTCCGCCTCAGTGATCTTCACCGCCAACCTGAGTAGTACGTCGAGGAGGTCACGATCGATCTCTTAATTTGCAGCACGAACACGAACAGAGATTCGATCGGATTGTTCTTACTTGCTTCCCTTGGCGGCGGATTTGGTAGACTTGCTTCCCTTGGCGGCGGATTTGGTCGACTTCCCCGCCGTCATGTCGGCTCGTGCGGAGAGGAAGGCATGAGGCCGATGGAGACGAGAAATCGAGGAACAACGGCGGAAGGAGGAGCGTGGTGCGGTTTTTTTTTTGAATTTAAAACTACTATATTAGGTCAGCAGGCCGACTCATTAAAAAACTTCCAGTCCCCTTAGCTACCCTAGTAAGGAAAATAGTGTGTCTGAAACTTGCTGCCTTAACCAAACACAGATACGTCGTTCATTACATCAGAAATAATAAAGCTAGGGGGATCATCGTCCCAAAACAAATCAACTTTAGAGTCGTAAACAAATCTAGCAATATTATGCGCCACCATATTTGCTTCCCGGGGGCAATGTTTGATCTTCACTCCACCAATTCTCTGGGCAATTTGAAAATAGTCCATCAGGATCGCAGTATAAGGGCTCCAAATCTCAATAACTCCATTCATGGCTTCAACCAGTTCTAAAGAATCAGTTTCCACAATAACCGGTCGACACCCAATATTTTTAGTCAACAATAAACCCTTTTGGAGGGCTACCGCCTCCGCTGCTGTCGCACTGAATAGATGACTGAGGACAACACCCGCCCCAGCAACCGCTTCTCCTATGGAGTTCCGAATAACAGCTCCTGAGCTACCAGATCCATTTGGAAAGTAACAAACATCAACATTCAGTTTATATGTACCAGTAGCTGGTTTTGTCCATCTAATTTCACGTGGTGTCGCACTGGAAGGTGCACCTTTGAAATTTAGTGTCAATGCTTGAATAGAAAAGCTTGTACATCTTAGAGAAGCAAGATCTTGACCCTTAACTTTTTCTCTTCGCTGCCACCAAATATACCAGGCGCCAACAGCAATGACCTCCTTTATACCAATATGTGATAGATGATCTGGGGTGTTTATTTGATTCCTGAGTAATTCTTCTAGGACCACTGATCCAGACATGTCTACCAGCAAAGCTTGTTCAATAATATGCAGGATTCCAAGACTATTCCAAACTTGCTTTGCACGAGGACACATGAACATAAGATGACCAATATCCACCGCTGCTAGAAAACATATAGGGCACTGACCCGAAACTAGAATATGTCTATTTGCAAGTATTGACATTCCCGGTTGTAATACCCCAGCATTTAGGGCCTAGCAAAGGGTAGAAATATGAATTTGTGCATCTGCATGCATGCATCTGAAAACCTGAATAAATTTTTCGCAAAATAAAACCCTGGAGTGATTAGAGTTCAATCACCTTAATGAATTAGGGTTTAGCTCATTGCAGGTGAATGTGGTGAATCTCGATATGACCCCCAGGCATTTTCTGGTTGCGGGAATGCAGATCTAATTGTAATACACAAATAATATTGTTCTGGAAATCTTAATAGAAATGATTAATAAAGTTATACTTATCTATATAATTAAGTATACAACTCATAAGTAAATACCTGATTAAAATTGTGTTAAAACCTATCTTAATCCAAAGAGATATTAAGACCAAGTAATCTTTATAACTGGTTGAGTTTAGTAAAGCTTCGTGTTTACATAGCCTCAACCATAAAGGTACATACAAATGCTTAAGTAATCCTATCTTATTAATCTAAACTTGACCTTCCTATTTGATCTTAGCTTCTTATCTCCAAATCTTCTCCAACTCATTTCCTGCATGGCAAAGCTAATTAAGAAAGAAACTTGGGTGAAGTTTAAAGGCTTTGTGTTATATAGAAGTAGTTTGGTAACAAGCTATGCAACCTTGTTAACAGATTTCTTTTGTATGCATTAAAGCAATTGAATTTCAAATAAGAGTTTTCCTGGTCAGATGGAGAGTGTTCTTTGATTTAAATGTTTGCCTTCACTACAAGAGTGAGGCAATATAATTTTGGAGCTTAACTAATGAATAGTAGGATCTTGTTCTTGTATCCAATCTTTGACTAAAGAGATCAACATTGCTTCAAAGGAGACAAGAGATTATGGAGCAAACTTGGATCATCTCAATTCAAGCAGGCAACAAGAATAGGAGCAACTTTTGGTGCATTCAAGAGAAGGGACAAAAGGCAGCATTGACTCTTTTATCAAGAAATCAAGTTATCAATCTCTTAATCTAAAGCTGCAGAAGAGAAAGGCCTCAAGTCATCAATAATTAATTGTTTATCACCATCTTTTTAATGCAAAGCCATATCTTATAAAAGCCACAAGTCTTTAGTATCTTAAGTGCTTAAATAAAATCTTAATGGTTATATTTTAAAACATTCTCCAACACTTTTGTGCAAGTATTAATCTCTTGAGAATCAAGATCAATAAATCTATAATACCCTTTCTACATCACTTCTTCTCAACAAAATAATGTGATACTTTTTGTTAAGGGTCCTCAAGAGAGGTTGTTATTACAACTCAAATGGCTAAAACTTCTCTCTATTTTAAATTGTATCTTTGGTGTTTCAAAATTCAATATAAAAATATGTGGAGCTCCTCTATAATATTAGAAGCCTACATAAATTTTCTCTTTATTTTTGGAGCTTCTTAAGTGCTCTAATTAAATTACCAAAGTTCCTGTTTTAAAGTTTTAGTAGTTATAGAAAAACCCAGGGGGTTATTCGCAAACTATCCTTTTCTTTTTCTTCTCTTCTTCCTCTGGACAGAAGGCCGTGGACAGCGACGTCGACCTGCGCTGCCACCTCCTGCTCGCCGCCTGCGTGTGAGGATAAAGACCCGGGAGACGTCCGCATCGAGCTCTCCTCTCCACTCCTCGCTCGCCTGCTCTTCCTCTCTTCCTCTCTCTGGCAAAAGCGAGCAAGAACCCTAACCTAGTCCCGTACGGCCGTTGCGTCCCCCTCAAATCGCTAGCGACCTAAGCCTCCTCGGGCTCTCCCGAGATGTCTAGCAGCTCCGCCTCGACCTCCTCTTCGATCCGGTGCAAGCCGCACCTGCTGGGATGGCCTGAAGGCGGAAACGTCCGCGACGCCCCGAACGCCGGCCGCCGCCGTCGAGCATGATTCCGTCGCCATCGTTGCTCCTCCGGCCACACCACCTTGTCCATTAGATTACAGGTGAGCTACTCCTCCGAATGCCCCTCTTTGTGAGGTTGATTGCGTCCTGTAGCTCGAGATCGAGCTCGGCCGCCGTGCGCCGCCGCGGTGCGTCGCCGCCGTGGTAGTTCCAGCGACCATAAAGGGGCGGCGATGGCAACCCCTAGGTTCGCCTCGGCCTCGCGCACCTAGCGCGCCAGCTCCCGTCGGCCAGAGTGGACGGATTCGGCCGGGCCGTGGTCGACTTCGTCGCGGGCCATGGCTGCTGACGTCAGCCGACGTCAGCACGTCCTTATCCTCTGTTTTATTGTTTAAAAACCTGACAGGTGGGACCCCATGTCAGATATTTAACCTTTACCAGAAATTACAGAAAGTAATTAAAACTTGCAAATTCAATAACTTTTGATTGGTAATTCAGAAAAATACAATTAATATACCAAAATTCTTAGAAAATTGAAACCTATTTAAATATGCCAATTCATTCTTAATTTAGCAACTAAAAATAAAAGTTGTTTAAAATTACCAAAATGCCACTTAGGCATCACTTAAAATTTGAATCCAATTAAATTCCAAAAATTAAATAAAAATATGTTTTCAACTCCAAATTCTATAAGGATTTCAAATATGTTTTTTATTCAATTTGTTGTAAAGGTTTTATTGATCAATGTTACTAGGATCCATAAATGGATATAATTTCAAGTATTTCAAAATAAATTATTTGAAAAGAATTTTCTTTTGTAATTAATTCAAAGGTAGTAAGTGGGTTTGCCTTGTACTAGCTTCCAAAACAACTAGTTTTCTAAAAAGAAATAATTTTGAAATATAGTACGAAACATAAAATTTAATTTCAATTACCTTCTGTAAATGATTGCCCTGTTACTCATCCTAGGTAAACACACAAAAGGAGTTCATTTGAAAATCTATCACTCTAGTGCTATTTCTTTTTGAAAGTAGCTAGATAAAATTAAAGTTTTGATATAAATGCAATTCCTAATTGAGCATCTGTAAGATGTGTATTACTCTTTTGAAGCATCACTTTGTTAATCATAGCAAACACTTAAGTCTGAGTTTTATAACAACTCAAAGTGTTTCACCGTTCACAAAATAATCAATAATGCGTAGTGCCTTCTTGTGAGCTTGGGTATTTGGGTTATTTCGCTATGCATCTCATATATATGCATAATAGCATGTTGCAAGTGTTTCCAGTAGTCCTTACCCGGACTACTTTGCCATTTTCAGATCTCCGGGTTCTGACGAAACCCTAGAATCCCGAAGGGCATGAACTGCTACCTCTGCCACAGGCAAGTTCATCACTTGCTCATACCTCTTGAAATATTTGTTAGAAAACTATTTGCAAAACCCTATTATACTATCACCTTTATAAAAAGAAAGCATAAAACCTATTTCTTTAATAACATGACTATTTGGCTATCTACCTGCTTGGTGGTAACCTATTATGGATGGCAGATGGGACCATGGTAAGATGAATAGGTCCGGAGGTGTGAGATCCTGGCTCAGGGCTTAATAGGATTGATAGGATACTCATACCAACAAGTTGCAACTTCTTTTCCGGAAGCTCATCTCGATAGAACCCAGATGTTAAGCGTGCTTGGCCTGGGGTAATATTGGGATGGGTGACCGACCGGGAAGTCCTTCCCGGGTGCGCACGAGTGAGGACAAAGTGCGCAGAAAAGACTAGTGTTGGTCTGTGGGGCCAGTCTAGAGATCCTAGAGAGCTGCCAGGCGTAACAAGCGCCGGTCCGGGAGTGGCCGGGATGTTACAATTGGTATCAGAGCCGACCCTTGCGGTAACTCGGGCGTGTGCGGGTCAGAGGCGCGGACATGTGGGACATGTGCCGGCCCTGGACGCACAGACGGGTGCCAAAGGGGGAAGTTCCTGGACTGGGGTTGACCGACGAGGGCGTCGGTCTTCTAAGGGGGGAAGGATGTGAGATCCTGGCTCAGGGCTTAATAGGATTGATAGGATACTCATACCAACAAGTTGCAACTTCTTTTCCGGAAGCTCATCTCGATAGAACCCAGATGTTAAGCGTGCTTGGCCTGGGGTAATATTGGGATGGGTGACCGACCGGGAAGTCCTTCCCGGGTGCGCACGAGTGAGGACAAAGTGCGCAGAAAAGACTAGTGTTGGTCTGTGGGGCCAGTCTAGAGATCCTAGAGAGCTGCCAGGCGTAACAAGCGCCGGTCCGGGAGTGGCCGGGATGTTACAGGAGGTCCCATTTGCACGGGAAAGTATTACCTAGGATTAACAACAAATGCCGTCATAATGATTGCGCCGTAAAGACGTGTTAACCATAAGACCTGGAATGGGACGGGAAATGCCATCTGTACTTCTCCCGGATGCATGTCAACGGGCTGCCAGTGCCGTAGGCTGTAGGTCTTGCGGGACTACATGCACATGGGTGGGATCCCTTAATTCCACGGAGACTGGGGTCTAGGATGGTCTGCAAGGAGAGCCTAGGTGTCTACCGTGAGGGGTAGAGCATCAGGGGTAAACTCGCTATGCATGAATTGGGTGGGCATGCGTTGTGCGGAGAGGCACAGTGAATGACTTGGATCAAAAACTGGGCCCCACACCAAAGAGAGTGTGGACGGGAAAGATCACCCGGTTGTGCAACAAAGTCTTGATCTCTTATGGGTAAAGTAACGCACCTCTGCAGAGTGTAAAAAATTGTAACATGTTACTCCCTGTTCCGGGAAGGAGCTGCGAACGCTGCAGGAAAGGAACTCCATGAAAGTTCTAGCCCTGTGAAGGATGACGGGCATAGTCTTCAGAAATAAAAGCAACCTCTTGAAGAAATGTTTACAAAAACCTTGCATTAAGCTTAAGGCTCCCTGGAGTCTAAAGCTGTAGCTAGTGCATCAAACTTCCCACTGTACATAATGGACTTGCTGGGTAACGCTGGTTACTCACCCTTGCCCTTTTGACCCCTGCTTAGAATTGTAGAGCCATCAAAGGAGTTGACGGTGGATCATCACGATATTGAGATCTTCAACAAGGAGTCAACCGCTACTTCACCAACCGAAGCACAACGACAGCTATGGCCACTAAGGAGCAATGTCAACGATGTTGAGGAGATCACTCTGCCAACGGAGGCGACCACGTCAGTGGAAAGGATAAGTACAAGAGGGAATAGAGTCACTCCAGATAGAGTAGATTAAGGTGGTGGCAATAGCAGTAGTGGATTAGGAGTTAGAGCTAGAGTTAATCTCCAGCTTAGTGCTACGAACTGGCTCTTTTCTGGATTTCTTTTGCACGAGGCTATCCTCTATGTATCGAGGAGGTTCTCGAGATTTTGTATTGAATATTGTTGTAATCCTATAGTGTTACCTTGGACCTGCTATGTTTCTGTTGTACCACTCTGAGAGATGTAATATTCACGGATAGGTCCTTCTGTGAGTATTATGTCAACGACTTGCACACTACACCATGCAGTGGTGTGCTGGGTCACCGCACGGGTACAATGCCATGAAGCGCTTTCCAGATAAAAATCTTCACTTGGCTCGGAATTTGTAGTTTCCACATAATATCCCACACTGGATTTGGAGAAGCAGTACCTTGGCCATCCGGTCTAGAAAGCCTATGACCATTCTGATGGTTCCACTCCACATAGTAAGCCGAACGAACAGAGAAGGTGTGGGTCTTTGTCATGTGCCACGCCACAAAATCATCCTGCATATTTTCACTCAGTGGAATTTTCAGAATTCTGTCCACATCTATTGGATTTAAAATGCCTCTCAATAATTCTTCATCCCAAAGCCCAGTATCTTGATCAATGAATTCATCAACTGTATTCAAAATAATATTACCTCGAATAGTTTCTACCTTACGTGTCGCACTCCCTGGCACCCATGGATCGGTCCAAATATTTATCATGCTTCCCGAGCCAACTCTCCATATGAACCCTCTTTTAAAAGTGTTTAAACCAGCAACAATGCTTTGCCAGGTAAATGAGGATCCACTTTTTGGACCCGCCTTGAGAAGATCACCATGAGGATAATATTTAGCTTGAAGAACCTGCGCACAAAGAGAGTTAGGATTTGTGATTAACCTCCAACTCTGTTTTGCCAACATAGCTAGATTAAACGCATGAAGATCACGGAAGCCCATGCCCCCCAATTTTTTTGGGACACACATCTTCCACCAAGCCTTCCAGTGCATACGCTTCTGAATTTCAGTGTCTCCCCACCAGAAAGCCGCCATTGCATCAGTCATTTGTTTGCATAGAATCTTTGGGATCTTAAAAACAGACATAGCATAAACAGGGATAGCTTGGATAATAGCCTTTAGTAAAATTTCCTTACCACCCATACTGAGATATTTCTCTTTCCATCCTTCCAATCTCTTAATTATCCTTTCCAACAAATGAATAAAACTGTCACTTCTGTCAGTGCCTACCAAAGTTGGCAGGCCTAAATATTTATCAGACAAAGCCTCGGTCATAATATTTAATTCGGTGCAAACCTCAGCCCTCACATCAACATGAACATTGGGACTGAAGTAGATACTGCATTTTGCTTCACTTACCAATTGACCCGAGGCAGCAGAATATTGGTCAAGTACCTGTCTCAATGAGGTTGCATTTGTCATATTAGCTTTCATAAGGATTAGGGAATCATCAACAAAGAGTAAATGAGACACTGATGGTGCATTTCTGCATAACCTGACACCTTCCATGCCACGAACCTCCTCTCTATGAGCCAGAAGTCTTGAGAGACCTCCAGCACAAATCAAAAACAGGTAGGGGGATAAAGGATCACCCTGGCGGAGACCCCTTGTGGGGGTAAACGAATCTGTCTTTTTATTATTGAATCTGACTTTATAAGTAACCGAACGAACACAGCACATCAAGAGGTCAACAAACTCTGCATCAAACCCAAGTTGTATCATCATATTTTCAAGAAAATTCCACTCAACTCGGTCGTATGCTTTGTGCATGTCAAGTTTCACCGCACAGTAGCCCCATTTCCCCTTTTTCTTATTCTTTATCGTATGCATGCTCTCATATGCCAATAAAATATTATCCGTAATTAATCTCCCTGGGACAAATGCGCTCTGGACAGGAGAGATAATTTCATCCAATACCTGTTTCAGTCTGAAGGCAATCATCTTGGAGATCACCTTGTAAAGGACATTACACAAACTTATTGGGCGATATTGTGTAATCAATTCAGGAGCATCAATTTTTGGAATTAGGAGCGTAGTGCGGGTTAGCGCAAGAAGGCGGAAAAAACAAGGAAACAATGTGGTACCTGTCGGGCCAAAAATAACGGTCTTCCCAGT
The DNA here is from genome assembly GCA_012064385.1 of Puccinellia tenuiflora. Classification (NCBI taxonomy): domain Eukaryota; kingdom Viridiplantae; phylum Streptophyta; class Magnoliopsida; order Poales; family Poaceae; genus Puccinellia; species Puccinellia tenuiflora. Next base: position 452,601 of record QRDG01001914.1, on the reverse strand, counting down.
CATGTTCGTAACCGTATGTGTTTGATGGAGATTCGAGCGACTGAGCGTCTTTTTCTTTTTTTGTCTAGTCAGGGGCGGCCTAACAGGCTGTAAGTGGGCTACATTTATTTTGGGATGTTTTTTTTTAACTTGTGGGCCTTCAGTGTGGGTGTGTAATAGAGTTTTTTTTCATTTGTAAGTGGGGTTGTAAAGGAGTAATTTTTTTTCAAAAAATGTTGAGTATTTTTCCAATCGCAAGTGGATTACAAATTACAACTTAGAGTTTCCTCAGTTAATAGGTAGCATGATTTTCTAGTTGCGGATGGGATTGCAAGGTGTAACTGAGATATTTTTTCAGTTGCAACAGATGTTGCAACTTAAGATTTTTTTTATAGCTGCAAATGAGATTGCACCTGAGTTTTTCCTAGTGACAAGTGAGGTTGAAACTGACATTTTACCGTTGCAAGTGAGGTTTATTCGAGTTCAAGTGTTCTGAAATTGTGTTTTTTCAGTTGTAAGTGGCATTGCAACTGAGATTTTTCCGTTGCAAGTGGATTTTTTTTCCAGTTGTAAGTTGGAATTAAGGGATACATATAAACAATATTGAATTGAAATCAGCCAGCAAAGGGATTATAAAATAGAACATAACAATTGTTTCACCAACCACTCGACACACAATCTATCTGCACCTAAGATCTAGCGTACGGGTCGCATGCCGGTTGCATGTGCAAAACTCTCTCTGTTCAAGTAGCCGAATCAAGAGACGATCATGTTGTGTTGCTTACATGAGCTGACTGGGTATTAGTTTAATTCTCATCTAATGCTTACTCGACTGAGTGTTAGAGGGGTCAAAAAATAAAAGCATAGGTCGCCCAATTCATATATATATTTGTAATTAAAAAAAACTATATCTGTAGTTGAATATCCGTACGTTGCCACGGCGTATCAACCTTATTTCCACTCCACACACAAAAATATGATGCATGTGAAAAATCATGTGTATATATAAACAATGTCGGTTGTGTAACAACCAATTCATGGCAAAACCGACCGCGAATTCCAGGACATGATGCAGCAATATGTCCCGGTAGAAAACATTTTAAACACTGATTTAAAATTTCATAATTGACCTCAGATGACGGGGCAAAAGAAAAATCGTATATGAGACCGATGAAGTGGCGGTAATACAATCCTTTCCACTAGACGATATGGATCTTCTCTTTCCCACCTCCCTCTCCTCCCTCGCCACCCTGTCCCTCCGATGTGATCTCTATGGCGCTCCTCGGGCTTCATGCTACATTATTTAAGGCCTCTGTAATCCTTACCAGTATTATGAAATCATTTAACTAGAAACTATCCTATCATCCTCGAGACCACTAGCTTGTCCTTGAGATAACCTTGAGAATCTCTCCACTCCATACGCCAATTGGTTCGACATTATTATTTATCGAAGATGCTTTAGATGACCCCCTACATATGTGGGTAAAAACATTATTCTAGCCCCGTTGTCGAGGAGTGTACTGCTTTTAGTAGGTGTGAATTGCTAATGAATAGAAAAACCGCTTGTTGTTTCTTTATCCTCATTGAACCTTTTATTGGATCCTGGCAACTCCTGTCATGTCCATTGCTCTTAATAATACTTCCATTATGTTCCTAAAGCTAATGACAAGTCTCCTTAATCAAACGAAGCTTATTATATACCTTTTAACATCGCCGAATATGTGAAATCCAATAAGTATGGACGTGATGGAAATATGCACTCGAAGATCATCTTATGATTGGAGAGGTCGGCGAACTTTTTAGGTCTCATGAGAAGTCACCATAAAAAATGCCAAAGGTATGGACAAGGGTATAAATATGAATATGATTGCATAAAGATCTTTTGTAGTACTTGTAAAGTTGTAAATTTAGTGATAGTAGTGCAATGGATGGCTTTGATTATGACATACTTGTCTCACAATGCTCTACCTAAAGAAAATCAGGACAAATATTGTGAACAAATTAAACCCTATTGACGAGAACCAAAATTAGGCTAGTGAGGTTACTGTCGATACTATATTGACTATTGAACCTCCTAAATATGTCACAAAATCCCTTGCCTGGTAGAATTAAAGAGCATGTTTTCATAATTATAGTGGTGAATAAAAGTACGCCGAAAGTTAGTGCTCCTTATGAGCAAATAGAAACATCACCACACGTAGCTGTTATTAAATAACTAAATACTGAAAACATGCATGAATGGGAGGCTATTGCATTTTGTCTGCAGTCCACGAGAATCATTCGTGCGACAGAACTTGCTTTATGAACATCTTAATATCATGGTTTGTGTGACTTGGGCGTTAGAATAGTTTTATACCTTATACACTTTATCTTAATATCATACCTTATACACTTTATGAAGAAACTAAAGAAGACATTGTTCGAGTGCAATGACAATAAGACCATATAAGAAGAAAAAAAAACTCATGTTCTGGCCCAAGCATTTGATGACTTAGTTATGTACCTAAAGCAAGTATTTCTATTTATGACAGTATTTTACATCTAATTTTTTATATTGAGATAAACCATTCAAGATCATTTCCTTTACATTATAAATATGCAATATAAACTCCCTGCAGCAGTTCAAACGAAAACGTTTTTGCAGGCTTGCAGGATCAGTCCAAAATGAGAATGTGCATCCTCCCAACCTTCTGTAACAGTCAGGACTCTGTAATATACTAGCAGAAGCCGAAGCAGAGAGCATGATCTGTTGCTGTCCCCGGTCCGTGCCTGCGATTTCTTGATTCAAGCTCAGTCAATCATTTCGTGTTCTTCCCGCCAAAAAATATATCAGTTCGTAGTCAGCTGATAGGCGCTTGAATGTTCAGTCATCGCCTACCTTCGAAAAGACCCGATGTCCACCCACGCAAAAATCTGACACCAACCTCACTTGTTCGCGCTATCGTCGCGGCGCCCGCCCCTGAGAATTCCGCAAATCCGTGCCGAATTTCCTTCGCCGGTCAACAGGTTATAACGTCCGCGACTCGTTCCTCCGCAACAGTTTGTGTGGTTGACTAACACTCGCAGCCTCGCTGATGCGGACGCGCCAGCGCCACCGTGCCGCCGAGGGGATAGACTGCCGCGGACGATCGCTCCCAGGTGCAGAGGTGCTGTGTGCGGCAGGTACAAATAGCCGGCCGCCGCCGTTGCGTCAGAAGCAGGGGAGGTTCAGAACTTCAGATCCTGGTCGATCGAGTTCATTCACAGCAGCAGCTGCAGCAGCGTGACGAGAGAGAATACGAGATGGCAGCAGGCGCGCTTCCGCTGGGTGTGTTGCTCGTGTTGCTGTGTGTGGGTGCCGTGCGCGCGGCGGACACGGTCGCCGTGGGCCGGCCGCTCACCGTCGGCGAGACGCTCGTCTCTCCCGGCCGCAAGTTCGCCATGGGGTTCTTCCAGCCAGGTGAGTTCCCGATGTATGTCAGCATGGCTGTTCGATCGTGCAAGTTCAGTATTTTCGTGATACTTATCGCCATAGATGTTCCTTTCTTTTTTATCTGCCAGAAGGAGGAGCTGCCGGAAGCTGGTACGTCGGCATCTGGTACCACAACATCGCGGTTCAGACGCCGGTCTGGGTGGCCAACCGCGACAGGCCGGTCTCCGACCCGGCATCGTCACGGTTCGCGATCGGGACCGACGGCAACCTCGCCCTCTTCGACGGCTCCAGCTCGATCGCTTGGTCCACGAGAGCCAACACCAGCGGCGTCGCCAACGCCACCGACACGGTCGCCGTCCTCCTCGACTCAGGCAACCTCGTGCTATCGCCAGCGTCCAACGCATCCGTGGTGCTGTGGCAGAGCTTCGACCACGTTGGGGACACGTGGCTCCCCGGCGGGAAGCTCAGGCGCGACAAGCGCACCGGCGAGATCCAGGGTATGGTCTCGTGGAGGTCGCGCGGAGACCCCGCACCGGGGATGTACGCCCTCCAGCTCGACCCGTCCGGGGCGCCGCAGTACGTGCTGCTGGCCAACCGGACGCGAGAGTACTGGCTTACCGGCAACTGGACGGGCAAGTTCTTCACCGGCGCGCCGGAGGTCGCCGCGTCGAGCGGCGGCTCCGGGTATAGCTTCGAGTTCGTGGATAACGACGAGGAGAGCTACTTCACGTACAACTTCGCCGTCAACACGACGGTGTACCGGTTCGTCATGGACGTGTCGGGGCAGGTCAAGGGGTGGTTCTGGGTGGAGGCCACGCAGGCGTGGAACCTGGTGTACGCCGAGCCCAAGGCGCGGTGCGCCGTGCCGCGCGGCTGCGGCGCGTTCGGCGTGTGCAACGACGGCGCGGCCACGGCGTGCGACTGTGCCCGGGGCTTCCGCCCCCAGAGTCCAGCCAACTGGGGCTTCGGCGACTACATCGACGGGTGCGTGCGTAACGCGCAGCTGCAGTGCGCCAAGAACAGCACCGGCGGCAGTGCTGCCGGCGTGAACAAGGCAGAGCAGGACAGGTTCCTCCGCATGGATGGCACGAGGCTCCCGGACGACGGTCGAGCAGCGGACGCGGCGAGCTCCGGCGACTGCCAGCGCGCGTGCCTAGGGGACTGCACGTGCTCCGCTTACGCGTACAACGGCAGCTGCTTCCTGTGGCACGGCGACCTGCAAAACTTGCAGGCCGGTGTCGGCGGCGACCAGGCCGGTGCGGGAAGCCTCTACCTCCGGCTGGCCGCATCGGAGCTCCCAGGCGCGAGAAGCCACATATGGCGGAACATCAAGATCGCCGCCGGCGCACTTGGCATCGTCTGCCTCGTGGCCACCGCCTCCTTTCTTCTCGTCCGGACGACACAGAGGAGAAGAAAAGCGAGAGTCAACGGTCTCACCGTCGGCGATGGCTGTGTGAGCTATAAGTACAGTGACCTGCAGTACCTGACCAAGAATTTCGCCGACAAGATCGGCGCCGGCGCCTTCGGGTCGGTGTTCAAGGGTCAGTTCTCCGACAGCACCGTGGTAGCCGTGAAGAAGCTGGAGGGGCTCCGGCAGGGCGAGAAGCAGTTCCGCGCGGAGGTGAGCACGCTGGGTACCATCCAGCACGTGAACCTGATCCGCATGCTCGGCTTCTGCTCCGACGGCGGCGCCGACCGGAAGCTGCTGGTGTACGAGTACATGCCCAACGGCTCGCTCGACCGGCACCTGTTCCGCGGCGGGACGGCGTTCTACGTGCTGAGCTGGCGGGTGCGGTACCAGGTCGCGCTCGGCGTCGCCAAGGGGCTCGCCTACCTCCACGAGAGGTGCCGGGACTGCATCATCCACTGCGACGTCAAGCCGGAGAACATCCTACTCGACGCCGCCTTCGCGCCCAAGGTGGCGGACTTCGGGCTCGCCAAGCTCGTCGGCCGGGACTTCAGCCGGGTGCTCACCACCATGCGGGGAACCATCGGGTACCTGGCGCCGGAGTGGATCAGCGGCGAGGCGATCACGGCCAAGGCGGACGTGTTCAGCTACGGGATGATGCTCTTCGAGATCGTGTCCGGGAGGAGGAACATCGAGCAAGGGGAGAGGCGATTCGTGGAATCGTCGGTGACAGGCGCGGAAATGACGACCTTCTTCCCATTGCTGGTGGGGAGGAGGCTGGCGGAGGAGGAGGGGGACGTGATGGCACTGCTGGATCCCGAGCTGGAAGGGAACGCCAACGACGAGGAGATGAGAAGGGTGTGCAAGGTGGCCTGCTGGTGCATACAGCACGACGTCGACGCGCGGCCGACGATGGCGGAGGTGGTGCAGGTGCTAGACGGGTTGACGGACGTCGAGATGCCACCGGTGCCACAGTACCTTGAAGTGCTCCTCGGACGGCTGATAGAAGAGTCGGCGTACCATAGCGCGGAGCAACTTGAAGTTCTCGCGGAACGGCCCATGCACGAGCCAGCGTACCATAGCGCAGACCAGTTTTTCCGCTCATAGTTGGGCGTCTATGTACTACTCCCTCGGTATCAAAATGTAGAAAAAAAAATGGTAAAACATTTTATATTTTGATACGGAGGAATGACTAGTAGCTCACCTAGGTGGGTTAAAAACAACATCAATAGCCGGAAAGTGCTTTTGGAGCACGAGCTCCACATAGCCCGTTTTTTGAGAAAAAATATAATCGATAATTTAAAGTTTTAAAAAATTCTGAAAAAAATTCTAGATGTTGAAAATGACGTATTGTATGATTCTGCAAATTTTCAACCTGAAATAGTTTGTATTCCGTCGTACACGAAAAAGACAAATCCCGCCAAATCTAATAAAAATCAAACTTTGCACTGTTCACATCTCAGATCCAGAAATTTATCATTTTTACAGAGACTAAAATACAGAATATTTCGCACTGGTGTTTTACCCAACGGTAGAAATAGTCATGTTCTACGTCTAGGATTGTTTTCATATTTTTTTCAAAACTCAGAAATGTGCTTTTCGAATTTTTCAACAAAACGAGCACGGAGCTCGTCCTCCAAAACACCGCACTCCATCAATAACAATTTAATCAATCAATTGGTGTGGTTTCCGATGCTCCCCTATCTTACTCTCTTTCCGACAAATGACGTACTATTATTCATAGTATCACAATGACACAAAGTATTTTACACCCGGCCACTACATACTTATGATGCACATAGTCAAAACAGGCCAACAAAATATAAAAAATATTACACATGATGTACAATAATCATATAGCTTGTAGAAGCCTATGTAACTAGAGGGCCAATCCAACGCGATGGACAATGTTATATAGAGCTGAACATTGTTCACGAAATGTGGTATTTTCCAACCATTTGTCCTCTCGGAACCGGATTTTCGAGCCATCCTTAATATTAAATGATCTAAAGTGATAAAAGTGTTTTTTCATCACCATTAGACCAGCCTAAAATTGTAATATTTAGGTTTCCAAAAAACTGGCGACGAAGCATTTGATTCTATGTATTTTCTTATTGGGAGAGTTTGTCAGACCCCATCTTTGGAGAGAAGCTTGAAAAGTCATTTCCCGGGGAGAGTTATATTTTTAAACTGAAGGCCATGAATTCCCAGCCCTCTCTAATCATTAGGTCGACAAACCACATCCCATCTAGCTAGTCGATATTTGTTCTCACTATCCCCTTGCCAAGATAGTCTTGATCGGAAATAATCCAGCTTATGCAAGACCTCTTTGGGTAACTGGAAGAATGATAGTATGTACGTAATACTAAATTAATGAGAACCAATCTTTTTTTAAGAAATAGTAGTTTTTCTTTCCAACTAGTTAGCCTTTTTTTTACAGACGCTTCTCGGCGTGTTTAGATACTAAGTGCCTTAACCTGGTTAAGTTGTGTCTCCGTGTTATTCACTTCATTCGTGTTTCGTCTAAGAGAGCATTATGTCTTTGTATTCATCTATGATCACCATGCCATACCCCCCCCCCCCCCCCCCCGGCATCTACAACTGGCTAATTCGTGGTGTGACAACTAGTGCTCATCTTGGGGTGTTATGTGAATCTCATAAGAACAAGCCCACCTTCAAGTATTAGGAGGACTTTCAAACACAATGGGATGTTGTTCACATGTTTCTCTGATATGGCATGTATGAGAACATAAGCCCTTTGTCGGTAGGGATAGGGAAATAGTTTTAGTATCATCAAGTAGTTATCAGCCTAACCCCTTGCAAGTACGTAGTTCAAACAGGTTTCTCGAGGTGGGACCCGACTAACTTTTGGATAGCACAGGTGCACTCCTCATTTGTTCATATGCCAAGAGCCCAAGAGTCGTCATGGGAGACCCCTAGACCTTGTAGTGTTGTCAGATTTGGGCGCACCAGGAAGCATTGAAGAGCACCAGCGGTCGGGTGCTTTTGACATGAATATTGTGGTTAAGCAAGCTCTCCTACAAAACATCAAAGGCACTCCCTTCGTGAAGGAAGTTCAAAATTTATGGGAGGCTCGGGGTATGGGGTTTCTTGACGAGGTGAGACCTATTACATCGGACAAAAGCCGCCGCGAGATGATCCAAGTCGGAACCATCATGACGACGAAGTTAACTCTCGTGATACATCTCTCATAGACGACAGGGAGCCTATCACACAGAAGTCGGTGGAAAGCAACATTACATGTTTGAAAACAGCCTAAATTTCTACCACAATAACAACATTGATACTGGTTTAGGGGGAAGGGGGTGATAAAAGGTACTCCCTCCGATTTATAAAAAGTGTCCCTCATTTTGTAGTAAGTTAGTGCAAACTTTGTACTAAGTGGGCGATGCTTTTTATGGATCGGAGGGAGTATTTTTTTTTTGACACAAAAACAATAGGGAAGGTCCCTACTGTTAGAGTATTAATATTTAGTAGTTCAAATTACTTTAAAACAAAATTTAGGGGATTATTACTCATGTGGCCTATATTCGAGTGTGAGATATATAATACTAGAAGGGGTAGGCGCGCTTTGCTGCGCCCGTGGAGAATATCCATCGAAAAATCCAACATTCAATATTAATGAAAATTGAGTGTATGAAATAAGGACCACCTCGCTTGCCACTGCCTAGAACAAACAAGAAAAGACCATTGGCCAATGAGCATACTACACATATTATGCAAATTGTAAACACTAAATTGCCATTACATTTTTTATTCATATTTTCACGGATGAATGATAAGGTACATTAGCATAGGTCTGAAAACTTATACATTACACTGAAACATGGGAAATCTTGCATGCCACTATCCAGAACTACCAAGACAGAAACAATAAGGCAAATCCATACTTGACATACTGACTTACAACATGAATCCTGACCGGCGGCTGACCAAGAAATGTACACTCCCTAACGCTAGAGTCATTTTTTTGTTTCTTTCTAACATGAAAAATATTGTGAGGAAATATATGCACAAAAAGGCAGGAAATATATGCTCATCCCTTGCATATCAGGAGGTACATGGTACTGCGTCGCATGGTCCCTTTTTTTTTATAGAGGATCACATCCTGGTAGTACACAAAATGTAAAGGTCATTCCATTTTTTCCTCTACTGCACGAAAAAATGTAACACGCTTATCGTTAATATGACCTGAAATAGCAGCGCCAAAATCATGCCTCGTCGGAGTTCTTGTTTCTGACCTAGTATCTAGCAAGTCAGCCTCCATGACTCCGTTTTCTGAAATATACAATAAGATGCAAGAGTGCACAATTATGCTTGTATGTGAAGCACAAACGACATAACCGTAGAAAATTAAGCATTGTACAAGTGCCCAACAGCCAAAACATGATCTCACTATTGCATGCCTTTTTCAGGCAAAGTAATGGTTCTCAGTTTTCTGTTCAGGAACTCATTTCCAACAGAGACTACCAGAGAAAGGGCAATAGCCAAAACAAACCGGTGAGGGAGGTTATTAGGGTAGAGCTCGAACCTGTATCGGCATAAGGAGAGCATACTATGACTTTCAGTTCTATTTTACTTAATAATGGGTTTCCCTTGCTAATGCCTAAGCAGAGCATGATGAACTTGTTTCTGACTGTAACCCGAGATGGAAATAACGAAACTCTATTGAGCCATGTAGTTGTATCTGTATTCACTAAAAATAGTTAAGTAACTCGAGTGTCAGGGGTCCTAATTGTTATAAAACCTTTTATGTAGGAAATAAAAAAACACTAATATCGCTAATACATAGATCAGGCCAACAAATGTAAAGAAACATGGATTAAGCCATAAAATGGTTAGCTAATAACTTGATATTCCAGATGTCTTCTCATTTCGTAGAAGGTAAACACCACATGTTTGTACATGTGGATAGATTACCCATAATTATAAGTGGAACAGTCTTTGTTGTTTAAAATTTCCCAAAACCAATCTGCCGTTCCTCCGTCTTTCGACTATATCATAATTATGGCATACTTAGAAAATATTCTGCTGTACTTAGAAAAGTATTTGAGACATTTAAGTAAGTAGTAATAAAAAAATTATGTCTGAAAAGGAGCAGCAAGAACTGAGTCTACGAACTGTTTGCTGATGAACATATCCATCCTCAAGCAAGAACAGAGTCTAATAAAATAATCAACTTAACAGCACATCACATTTGATTATTTTCATGTCTAGGCTATATCAGTAATTACAAGCCATCGTAGTAGCATCAGAGTTACAACTCAAAAAATAGTAGCATCAGAGTTGTTGTCTTCTACATTAAAAATCAGTATGAGAAAAATCTGGCATATGTATCTATTACTTTAAACATAAACTTATCTTGAACAAATTAAACTCTACTATACCAAATGCTATTTTGAGTATCTCTGAATCAGTTTTCTCATATAAGCCGTGTATCAAAGTGTACAGATTAGTCAAACAAATTAGTGAAATATGCAACCTGAGAGAGAAGTACCACTCATGGAGGCAGAGAAACTCGTGGGGCGACATGCGGTGACCCAACACACCACTGCATATTGTAGTGTACAAGTCGTTGATATAACACCCACGGAAGGACTTATCCGTAAATATTACATCCCTCAGAGTAGTACAACAGAAACATTGCGGGTCCACTTTATTACACACTGCTAAAGATTACAAGCCAGAAATGTACAAAAGCTTCAACGTCTTCCTCCGACATGGGAGGAATTTTAACTACAGTATGGTTGACTGAGGTCAACTTATTAACGATAGAAAGAAGTAAACTAAGAACCATCGGACTCAACAACCTAAGTAGTACTAGTCTAGTATTGCTCGGTCCGGTTTCCTAAGATAGGAGACTAAGTCTCGGTCCCATCATCATCGCCTCCATAAGCAATCAGGTAGTCAACACCTTCCACTCCGGACAGATCAGGTTCCTTGTAGTACACCTCGTCCTCGTGGTAAGCTCCATAGCTCTCCTTGATTGCCTCCTCAAAGTCTAAGCATGGGGTAAAAAAGGAAAGGGTGAGCAACAGCGTTACTCAGCAAGTTCTGAATATATATAGATAAGGTGTTTCATGCACTAGCTACTGCCAAAACCTCGGGTCTTTGGCATAGATGCAAGTTTTTGCAAACATTTCTTTAAAGGATAGATTTTATTCTGAAAACTATGTCCACAGTCTCCACCGGTCTTGTGAATCCAAATGGGACTCCATTCCGGCCTCGATCTCGTAGTTCCATTCCGGGAACACGGTTGTGAAATCACAAATTTGCTGTTTGACTCTGCAGAGTTGCATCACTTTACCCAATAGTTGCCTGGCCCTATATATGCTCTCTTTACACTCCATGAGTGTTATAGCCAAGGCTCAGGACATTCAGCCATGTGGAGCCTCTCCCAAATCAACACACATCCGCCCATTTATGATGCGGTAGGGGAATCATGTTCCATGCATACCCATCACCCCTCCCAAGCTTCCCCACCAATTACCCCGTCGGGCAGGAAGAGCGCGCGCTTCCACGCTGTTGGCCGCCGCAACGACCCAACCCGGTGAAGGCCTGCCGAGGATATGCGGATGAGACAAGAAGCCTCTGACTGACCCCGCCCATACAAAGTCCGTTGGTTGATGCTTTCACTACGACGAAAGGATCACTGAAACACCGTACCTATTCATCTTACGATTGTTCCACCGCCAACCAATAGTATATACCACATCATTCGAAAATACTTTTTCTTTTTTATGCAAGTGAAGGAACATATAAGTAACTTTGCAAGTACTTTGATAAAAATACATCAAACGGTATGCAAGAATGAACTTGCCTTGAGACTGACAAGTAGTGCAGTCTAAAGCTTCCGGCGATTCGTGACCCTCGTGTTCTGAAAATCAACATCATTGTCTTTATAAGACAATGTTTGAAAATCCAAATCATGCTATATGCATAGATGAAATGATTTTTGGAGATTTTCTTTTTTAGAAAATTCCTCCCCCCCCCCCTTCACATTTTAAGATGATTTCTTTTTTTGTGTGTTTTACCTAGGATGAGTAACAGGACAGTCATTTATGGAAAGGTAATTTATTTTACTTTTAAAAAGATAATTCAATTCATTTCCACTGAAGGATCCTTGAATATTTTGAAAACAATTCAAATCATGTCCACTTAAGGATCTTTGAATATTTTGGAAAATAATTCAAATCATGTCCACTTAAGGATCTTTGAATTTTTCACTCAAGATATATTTTCAATAAATCAAGTAAAAATCATTTTTGAAATCCTTGCAAAATTTTGAGTTAATAACATATTTTTATTTGATTTTTAGGTTTCTTATTTTGGATTTAAAATTTGAATCATAACTTGGATTTGATTTGAATTCAGCAATTTTTTGAAATAGCAATTAGGTCCTCGGGTACTTGGTTGAACCAAGTCAACCCGCACCGGTTCGGTCGGACCGAACCACTTTCTCCTCTCCCTCTCTTCTCTCTCTCGCTCCCGTGGTCGACGCGATCCCCTTTTCGCCTTCGCCGTCGCTGGCCGATTCCGACGTGCTCCGACCAACTCCGTCGTCATGCTAGGGCGCAATCGAGAGCCCTCTCGATGCTCTACCTTCGCCTCCCCTTCGATATGTGTGTTTGTGCGCAACCCAACCCTAGAGTTAGGGTTTTCGTGACGGCGCCGCTCCGCCGTGCTTCTCCTTCTCCGAGCTGCTTTGCCATGGCTTGGCGCAGAGCTCCGCTCTCTGACTCCACCTCGCAGTTCCTCTCCTTCTCCACCGACGCAGTAATGCTGGACCTTTCCCCTGGTTAGGGTTTCGGTTGCAGCGCGATTCGTCGTTCTCCCGACTCCCGCTCTGCTCCGCCGCCGGTGTGGAGCTCGCCTTCGTGCCGCTGTGGTGCTGGGGTGGTGTTGCTGTGGTGCTGCTCCTCCCTTGGTCCTCCGTCATGACCACACGGGCACTGCCCGTCGTCATGCCTTTACGGCCATGGGCGCACGGTAAGATTTTCCTCTTCTCCCTCCTCTCTGCTATCTTCTTCTCCTAGATTCTTCTCTGGACTAGCTCAACTGCTATGCTGCGCAAATTCTCCTTACTGGTACTTAGCAAAATTCATACCGGTACACTGCTCTGCTCTGTTGATTAAGAATATGTGATGCCATGATGCTTAGATAATATCTAATGTGTGGGTTGTGAAGAATTGAATTGATTTAGATGATTTGCTTCGCAAAAATGATTGGAGAGGAAAGAATTGGGATCTGGCCTAATCTTAAGCTGTGGCTTGTGCTCTGTGCTGTGAAATAGTGTGGAATTGAATTTATAGCTAAAAATTTAGCTGTGCACGATGTGATGCCTCCTCTAGAGAATTAGCTTTGGAAATCTTCTTTTATGCTTTCCTGTGCTTCTTCTAGTGGACAGATGTGCTAAGCTCAGTTAATCCAGTTCCCTGGCTTACTGACTTGTGTGTGATTTATAGAGAACAGATGCTGCACTTCCCTCTCATCTATCCTTAGCATAATCCATGTTAAACATGGTTCTGATAAGAACAGATACTCCTCACTTCCTCTCTTTCCTTCCATGCATGAAAACATGCTTAGCTTAGCTCTGTCGTTATCAGAGCTAGCTGTTTCTCTCCTTCTCTGCCTAAAGCACTCAAAGGATCAACCTGCTGTTGATGAGTAGCTTGGTCTTCTAACTAAACTGACAACCTGCGTCTTGTGGCTAGCCTGCTCCTCCTAGCTGCTTCAATTGTCCTAAAGTGTATAGTTCTAGCTGCAAGATGTGATGTGGCTAATGTTCTTGATGATGAACATTTTCAGATAGTGTGTGATGTGCTTGGTTGTGTTGTACCTTGTGGATTCGGTGGCTGCCCTATTTATAGGGTTTTGGGTGAATCTGGTGGGTGACACCAGGATAATGCATGTGTTGTGTAAGCTGCTTACAGTGGCCCTCCTCTACCTCGAGCTGCCACTCTTTGTTAATCTAAGGAGGTTCTTATCCCCTGGAGAATGAATTTCTGTGCCTGGACATTGGTTTACTCCATTATGGCTAACTCTTCCACCTCTTTGATCCTATCCTTGCTCTGGCCGGTTGTTGTTGTTCATTCTGGTTATGAGATGTTTCAAATCCATCTATGGATGAACTTGAGCTAAAATTTCAGTGCAGGGATGTATCCCTCCACCTCACTTGTTCTTATCCTGGTTGTGCCGACTTGCTCCTTAGCACTAAAGTAACTTTGATGGGTTTGGATGGCTTTATAGGTGGGCTGGAATTATAACTGGGTTGTGACTGGATTTGACTGCGGGCTTTAGGAAATTTGGGTCCATTTATCAATTAATGGTAAATGTGGACACCACAAAATAATAAGGTTGGTTTAGGAATTATATTTGGCAGAGATGAATTATTCTATCCCATTGTTGCCTTTGGAAAATTTGGAGATGATCATGTTTTATCAGCTAGTCCCTCCAGGTTGCCTAAGTTGAATTGTTGGTTCTGCCTTTGGCCCCTTTTTACATGCTTAAATGCATGCTGAAGTATGATCAAGTTGCCTTTGGTTGGATATTTGATTTGGTTCTGTTTTTTGAATTCAAATGCCAGCTCCAATTCATGGAGTTTGGCAATCTGCCAAATGTTAAAGCAACAGCCAGTACTAATGCTACTTGGCTACATTTCTAACATTAACCCAATTCTTTTCTTTGTGAGCTGTGTTTGATTTTGCAGGTTTGAGGTTTCAGAAGATTGCTAAAGGATTTAGTCCAAAGGATTTTCTTTTTAACTTTCTGTAATAAATTTGTATAAGGACCTAATGTTGTATATTATAAATTATTTGTATCAGAATTGTGGAACAATTCCACTTGTAATATCTGATGGATGCTTGTATATAATTTAATTTGTATGAAGTTGTTTTTGGAATTAAATGATGATGATGATTCAAGTTTTGTGAAGATTTAAATTTTGAATTGCATAGAAAAAGGTAAGATAGGAATTCTTTGAATGCTAAGATATAATGTGTTTGTTTAATAAGAATTTGAATTCAGGAATTGAATCAAAGGTTCAAGAATGTGAATAGGAATAAGATATACAAGTGTTGATGTCATTTGTATTCAGATTTGAATTTGCCTTAGTAAATTTTCAATAGGGTGATAACCCAACCTCTAATTTACAAATTAGGATTTTTAAATAGGTGACTAAGGTTATATCGACTTGTCTCGACTACTGGTCAGTGATATGTTTCCAAATCATCGACTGTTGGTTAGAGTTCGAATTCTTAGTCCTTTTTGCATAAAAGCGTGAAAATTATTCGGACTTTTCAACATGCATGAATTGCAAAGATGCAACTTCCTATTTCTACCCTTTCGGAACCTATAACTGTGGGGTATTACATCCTCTCCCCCTTAAACTAAACTTTGTCTCAAAGTTTCTTTTTCTAAGGTACCTGAACAAATGTGGGTAGTCTCAGTCGTAGAGTCATCTTCTTTTTCCCACGTTGCTTCTCTTTCAGGATGATTCTTCCACTGTACCAAACAATATTTTGATAGCTCTATTCCGTAATCTTTTCCAATTTTCTGCTAAAATCTTTTCCGGTTGCTCCTCATAGGATAGGTCTGGTTGTAATTTTAACTTCTCATAGTCAATTGGTTCTTCGGGTGGTTTCAAGCAACTTTCGGAGTTGTGACACATGAAACACATTGTGCACTTGTGATAGAATCTCTGGTAACTCTAGCTCAAAAGCTACAGTTCCCTTTTGACTTAATACACAGAATGGTCCAATATACCTTGGACTCAATTTTCCTTTTACTCCAAACCTTTTCACTCCTTTGGTCGGACTAACTCTTAAGTATACCATATCCTTGTAATTGGGGCTCCCATTGCTTCGGGTAAGATCTGCATAACTCTTTTGTCTACTCTGAGCTATTTTTAAAGCGATCTCGGATAATATCGACTATTACTTTGCTGTTCTTTGATATACTCAGGTGCAAACTCCTTACTTTCCCTACTTCAAACCAACATATTGGCGATCTACATTTTCTTCCATGTAAAGCCTCAAATGGTGCCATTGTATGCTACTCTGATAACTGTTGTTGTAAGAGAATCTGCTAATGCTAAGTGTTCATCCCACGATCCTCCAAAATCGAGAACACATGCTCTCAGCATATCCTCCAGTATTTGATTTGTCCGTTCAGTCTGTCCTCCAGTTTGGGGATGGTATGCGGTACTAAAATTAAGATCTGAACCTAATCTCTTATGCAAGTGCTTCCAAAAAGCTGAAGTAAAGATAGATCCTCTATCTGAAACCTATTGTTAAAGGTACTCCGTGCTTACTAACTATTCTCTTTCACATAGATTTCAATCAAAGTTTGCCGCTGTATCTTTCTGATTGATAGCAAAGGAAAATGAGCACTTTTGGTTAATCGGTCCACAATCACCCAATTGCATCCTTATTGTTCCTTGTTTTGGGTAATCCTGTGATAAAATCCATACTAATGTCTTCCCATTTCCATTTGGAATTAGGCAAAGGTTGTAATAATCCAGCTGGTCTCTGGGTGTTCAGCCTTTAAATGACTACAGGTATGACATTCTGCCACATATCTTGCAATTTCTCTTTTCATATTGTTCCACCAAAATATCTTTTTCAAATCATATACATCTTGGTACTCCCAGGATGTACAGAATAAGGTGTTTCGTGGGCTTCTTTGAGTAATAATACCCTTAATTTCCTTGATATCTGGAACCACAGATTCTATCATATGATACCACAAAGATCCATCTTCAGTCTTTAAAGTAAACTCAGGAAATTCTCCCTTCCTAATTCTCCTTATCTCTTCTGGCTATGAACTCATCTTCTTCTTGTTGAGATACTATGTTTGCTTTCAAATCCATGTTAATCTCTCCAACAATATCCATTGCCATAATAATTTAGTTGTGGTCCTTCCCAAATCTTTATTTGGAGACCTCTCTATCTCCCTTCTAAGTTCTTTGGGCATCCCTTGTTCCATTAAAGGATTTACAAGTGACCTCCGGCTTAAAGCATCTGTTACCACATATTAGCCTTTCCGGGTGTATAATTAAGTGTTTAAATCATAATCCTTAATTAATTCCAACCATCTTCTTTTGCCTCATATCTACTCCTTCTGAGTGAAGAAGTATTTCAAACTCTTATGATCCGTGTATAGCTCACACTTTGCTCACAAAAGAAATGTCTCCACTGCTTCAAAGCGTAAACTACTGCGGCTAATTCCAAATCATGTGTTGGTAGCTGAGTTCATGGGGTTTCAATTGCCTGGATCCATATGCAATGACCTTGTTGATCTGCATTAATACACATCCTAGTCCATTTTTGGATGCATCACAATACACCGTATAATCTTTGCCGGTCTCCGGTACCGCCAAAACTGGTGCTGTTGTTAACTTCCTTTTAAGCTCCTGAAAACTTGCTCACATTTCTCGGTCCATTCAAACGGAACATTCTTTCTGAGAAACTTGGTCATGGGTCCAGCTATCTTTGAAAAATCCTTCAATGAATCTTCTATAGTATCCCGGCCATTCCTAGAAATGCTCTTATTTCCTAGGATTCTTAGGTACTTTCCACTTCTAATAAGGCTTTCACTTTCTCCGGATTCACAGCAATTCCTTCTTTGCTGATCACATGTCCAAGAAATTCCACTTGGTCTAACCAAAATTCACACTTGCTGAATTTGGCATATAACTGGTGTTCTCTTAATGTTTGCAGTACTATTCTCAAATTGCCGTGCATGTTCTTCCTAGCTTCGGGAGTAAATCAATATATCATCTATGAATACTATCACTAAACTTGTCCAGATATGGCATGAAAATCTTGTTCATCAAATTCATGAATATAGCTGGTGCATTGGTCAATCCAAATGGTACCACTAGGTACTCATGATGTCCGTATCATGATACAAATCCAGTTTTTGGAATATCCTCAGCTTGATCTTATCTGATGATATCCTGATCTTAAATCGATTTTGGAAAATTACTCCGGCGCCTCTAACTTGATCAAATAAATCTTGTATCCTTGGTAAAGGGTACTTATTCTTGATTGTAACATTGTTTAGGTTACGGAAATCTCCACACATTCTCCGTCCTCAGCCCTTTATCCACAAATATTACGTGGTGCTCCCCAAGGGGATACACTTTCTCTTATGAATCCTTTGGCTTCCAATTCATCCAATTGCTCCTTTAACTGTACCAATTCCTTGGGTCCCATCTTATATGGTGGTTGTGCAATAGGTGCTGTGCCAGGAATTAAATCTATAGTAAACTCAATTTCTCGGTCGGGTGGCATTCCAGGTAATTCCTCAGGAAACACATCCGGAAACTCCCTTACTACCGGAATCTCTTCCAATTTTTCCTTACTCAAGGAGTTTAATTGCAGATCTGCCTTTAACTGAGTGTGTTATCACCTTGGTATATCGTTCTAATCCCTCCGGGTCCTCTTAACGATACCGTCTTATCCGCACAATCTATTTGGGCTCCATGGTCAGACAACCAGTCCATCCCTAAGATGACTGCTATATCTTTCATGGGTATTACTAACAAATCAGCGTTATAAATGCTATCACAGATCATAATTACTTGATCCTTTTTGACTTGTGATGCTAAAAATGTAACATCCCAATTTTCAAAAATTGCATGAGCATGCATTCATGTCATCATATGCATTTGTTTGTTGCATTTATTTCATTTAATTTAGTGGTTTATTTCAAAGTGGTTTTATTTCTCCAAAATGGCATAAAAGGGGCTAACCAACCCTAGCCAATATTTTGAATTCTTTTATTTTAAATGTTGGCAAAATCAGTGCCACAATTTTATAAATGTGTTAAGCTCTCTAAAAAGTATTTTGCAAATTTTTATAAAAAGTTTTGCAAAGGTTTTATTTTCAGTTTTGAAAAATGGGGAAAAGAAAAGGGGGAAAGGTTTTGCCAAAAAAAAAACCGGCCAGCCAGCCCGAGCCAGCCCACCGAGCAGGCCCAGGACCAGCCCAGCAAGCTCCCGACCGGCCCCTCTCCCTCTCCCCTTTCTTTCTCTTTTCTTTCCTCGACGCCGTGATGAACACGAACTCAACCGAACCAATCCCGCGAAAATCTCCACCGAATCGGAGTTATCCGCAGCCCCGCGCCCCCGTCTACTTATTCTCCACCATCTCCGCATCCTCTCCACCCCGAAACCCTAGCTGCTGCGCCACCAGGCTGCTGGTTTTCGAGCTCGAGCCGCCGCAGCCCGCCGCCGGTAATCCTCTAGCTCCGGCCAATCTCCGGGGACCCCTGCCTCCCTCTCCTCCCCCTCTCGCATCTCCTCTTCGTTGCGCATCTCCTGGACATCTTCACTTATTTTTCTCATCGCCAGATCGACGAGTTCATCCTCACCCGAAGCAAGCCGCCGCCTGTAGCAACTCCGGCGAGCAATCTCCGGCGGAGGAGACCGTCCCGGAGCGCACCACCTCGCCACCTGGACCGCCTCGTCACGCCGATCATCGAGGTGAGATTTGCGCGTCCTTAAACATCGTAGTTCGTCGGAAACGCCCGATGCCGCTCCGTCGCCGCCGCGCCGCCGTCCGCCGTAACCCTAACTCCGGCCGGCCGAGATGCTTTTAATCTCAGCCGTTGGATCTATATCGCACGGTCCTTTTATTTCCCTAACCCGAACCGGTACAACTAATCAGAGCACGCCGTGTCAGCGTCCACGTCAGCCACCTATTTTCTGTAATTTCGGCCGAATTGACTTAATTTGGTAGTTTTGCAGAAAAACCCCTGAACCTTAGAACCTTCATATCTTTTAATGGCTCGGCCAAATTTAATGAACTTTATTTTTGAAAACCTTATGACCTGTAGTTTATTTTAGAACCATTAGTTTTCTGTTTTGCGTTTGAAATTATTCAAATTTCAAATGTGAGATTTGAGTAATTTTGGCTAACTTTAAATCTATAAATTATTTTAAATTGTTTTCTTCTGCAAAAGTGTGCTTTTAGTGTCCTCTGTCCAGTAGATATTTTAGTTTGCACTTTTGCATCATGCATTGATAATGTTTTGTAAAAACTCAAATAGTGGCATTTTTTACTATAGTAATTGTTTGAATTATTAAAACCACTTAAAATATGAATCATGAGCATCATGCATATAGTAATTAACAGAAAGTAATAACTTTATTAATTGTTTAACCTTGACTTGTGTTTAGCATCATGTTGCATGCATGTTTTTATTGTATTGCCATTTTGTCTGTGTATTGAATTATTGCAATTTGCTTGTTTAGATTGTGAAGAGGTACCAGGAGTGCTGTGAGTGCTGCAACCTGAACAACTGTCAAGGCAAGTGCATACACATTCATGAAAGACCTATTACTATTTTGATATTGCACTATAGACTATTCTCCAGTAGCATGGATGA
This sequence comes from Puccinellia tenuiflora, assembly GCA_012064385.1. Classification (NCBI taxonomy): domain Eukaryota; kingdom Viridiplantae; phylum Streptophyta; class Magnoliopsida; order Poales; family Poaceae; genus Puccinellia; species Puccinellia tenuiflora. Next base: position 432,388 of record QRDG01001914.1, on the reverse strand, counting down.
TAGGCTGTGTTTTAATAAAGTTATATGCTATGCAAACCTGTTAGGTTAGCCACATGATTTAGATGACTAGTGGCCTATATTAATTTAGTAGATTTGGCTTGCTGCAAAATGAATTGTTTTGTTGAATATGAGTTAAGTAAAATCTACTAAATTAATGAATCGCCTGGGTGGATTTTGCAGTTGCTCTATTGGTGGTTTATAGTTGAGTGGCTGCTCAAGCCCAGTTCTGCGGGTACCTGAGTACGTGCACTTGTGCTCGCCACCCAGGGCCTCAAGATTTCATGTCACTCCATGTCTAGTTTACTTCCAATGCATCCACTAGTCATATGGGCTCTGTCTTGATTAATTATGTTGAGTGGACCTGACCGGACGAACAAGCAGATGTAGGGGATGTAGGTGGGTATTATTCGGACGTGTGTATGGGAAAGCTCCTCTGAAAGATCTCGTCTTGGTCTTCTCCTTTCCTTTTCACTAAATGAGGGTTAAGGATAGAATGGGTTGATCGAGTCTAGTGGGGAAAGTGCCACAAACTCTCAAGAGTAAATAAAACTAAGATCTTAGTCGTGTCCCCCGTTATGGACAATTTGAGTAACTAAGCAAGTGGTTGACAGAAAAATCTCATTCATTCCAATTTCATAATAAAATTGATGGGAGAACAAGGGTAGAAGAGATATTGGTTTTCATGCCATGTTTATCTCATAAATAGCTGGTTTTAAAAGAAATGAATTTTGAAAGTATAGGATAAAATTTGCTTTGCGCAAGAGCCTTGAACTCCACCAGCCAAATATGCATGTAGAATAGTTTTTGCCATTAATACCCACCATAGTATGACACTTGCTAGCCTGTCACAAGGTATTGACCCAAATTCCCTGGGCTGCAACGTTAATGTTGCAGGTTGTTCAGATGAGGAGTAAGGACGTTTGCCTATTTCGAGCTTACAACCAACATGGTTGCCAGTGGCACATGGAGATGATGGAGCTCAGTGCTACTTTATTATGCTGCTTGAACTCTGAATAATATTTGTGGAACTATATTTTATTTTAAGCTAGCTTCGGCTATGCAAAGTTGTAATAAAGTACATTATTTTTGGATCATTCGTACGTGCGATGTAATAGCGTTTAAACATTTATGCATGATATTACATCCTGTTGGTGAATGCTAGCCATACTCGATCCAGGGCCTAGCAATTCACGAGGTATTCTTACTTTTCAAAGTGAGGGTGCTACAAAAAAAATTCCACCAGCTGAAATAACCATAATCAGGACTGCTAACGGTTGACACCTAATCCCATATGCTTCCACAAATTGTTGTGAAATAAAAGATGTAGTAGCTCCAGTATCAAACAAAACTTTGCCAGGATGAGATAAGATTTTGAGCGTACTGATCACCACATTGTCGTTATTGTTGACTTCCTCCAGGCTGGTGCAATTTAGCTTCCCATAAGGCTTCCCTTTAGCTTTATCTGAAGAGGTTTGACCAAAACCTCCAGCCTCTTTGCTTGAACCCGCCACCATTCCTATTAATTACCGCCTCCATTTCCACGACCCATCTGTTGATTTTGCCGATAAGGACAGTCTGGTTTTATGTGCCCCTGCTGTCCACATCCGAAACAGATAATTTTTGGCTTTTGGCAATCCTTCTTCATGTGTCCTCTTAGACCACAATTGTCACAAACGATGTGATCCATTGGATTGGAATTCCGTGGTATTGGCTTTCTCATATCCATCCTAGGTTTAGGCTTAAAACGTAAATTTGGTGGTGACTTTTGCACTTGAAATTCCTGGGTTCAATCCTGGCTTTCTTCCTCCTTTCCTCCTGAAGCATTTTATAATCATTCTCAAGAGTTATGGCTGCATCCACTAACTCCTGGAATTCTTTAGGTTTAGTCAACCTGAGTTGCATTTTCATGAATGGATTCAGACCCTTCATGAATCTTTTCTTTCTTTTCTCCTCCGTAATAACTTTATCCAAAGCATACCTAGATAAGTATTAAACATGCTGACATATCTTCCAACTGGTGACTCATTTTGTCTCAGATTTTCAAACTCTCTCTTCTTGAGCTCCATGATACTTTCAGGAACATGGGCTTTCCTAATCTCTTCTTGAACTCCTCCCAATTCATTACATATCCTGCAGGCTGTGTAGCAACAATTGCTTCCCACCATGATGCTGCTGGTCCAGTAAGCAAATAGGTTGTATACCTAACCTTCTCCTCATCAGAACATCCCACTGTATTGAGTTTCCTCTCAGTGTCTGCAATCCAATCTTCAGCATCCATGGGATCTACTGCTCTTGCAAAGGGTTCAGGCCTGGTATTCTGGAAATCCGATAGGGTTACACCTCTTGGGTCTCCATTTCTTGCTCTTCCAGTTTGCATCTCTAAAAGGTCATGCAGGAATTTATTTTGTACTTCTTGATCATGACGTCTTCCTTCTTCCACCAACTGCATATATTGCATAAAACTTTGCTCCGTAATTGGCCTTGGTGGTTGAGGTATTCCTCCTGTCTCGGCGGCATGCTTCTCTCTTGCTTCTCTTTCTTGCCTAAGCAACTCACTTTCTTCACCGGCACTCGCCATTTTCCCCTAGTCCTGCCACATTGAATTAGAACTCATCGTTACATTATGCATATGCACTTTGAGTTCATCTCCATGCGCAAAAACTAGTCACACATAGAAATCCAGAAAAATCCAAGAAACCATAACATTTCAAACATATACCATGTATTATACATGTAGGATTACAAACATGGTACATAATTGTAACACACTCTAAAGTGAGTAGGTCTCACTTATTGCTACCGTACAACCACACCATACACGCTACAATACTCTATATGTTACATATAGACACTACTACTCCATTTCCTGGTTAACTTCACTTCTCGGTGAACTTCCCCGGCTTCCACCACTTGTTACGACCGGTCCTCCTCAGGAATCCTGGTAAAGGGATCTTCTTACCAGATGGCTGGTAATCAGGGTCGGATGGTGATGCTTCTAAGTTCCAATCAGTCACATTGAAGTAACTGTCTAGGTATTGGTACGCCTCCGCCTCACCACTAAACTCACCTCCAAAGTCCTCAGTTCCCGAAGGAATAGCACTGGTGCTACAGAAATAGCTTCGAGGCTCTTCAATGGGTTCTAACTTGGGCTGCCTTGACGTACTCGCCCCCTGGGTATACCTTGACTTATAACCACGTCTATCATCCTCATCTTCCTCATCTGAATTAATCAGAATTGGATTACCTGATCGTCCTAGCTTTGGCTTCCTTCTGGGTAAATAACTCTCAACTTCCTCCTCACCATCATCACCCTTGATTACTATAGGATCGCTTGGAGTTCCTTGATAGGGTTCCTCATCCCACCCAGCGGAATAGGAAGCTTCTGGTTCAGTACTTTGGCGTTCCTCCACCTCTCCAACAAGAACATAGTCTGGGTGTGCTGGAGAATAAGTGGCGTAAATTGGGGTTTCAGGGGCTGCATTCTCATCGACATAAGTAACTGGGGTAGATGGTGGATCAGTATGACCCATACGGGCTTCATACATGAGCATGTCACAGCGCTCCTGGATAGCATCTGGGCTCGAGAACTGTTCTACCATTATCTCCATCTCATCGGACAGCATACCAAATGATTAGTGGTACGTCCGGATAAGCTTGACGCAACTCTCAAGGAATACGGCAGCGTCACGAGGATTAGTTCGTGCAAAGGCTAGATAGTCCACATCTATCTCTTGTCGATAGTTGGCACTTGGGATTGCATGAAACAGGGTTCCTTCCAACTCCTTGGACTTGGCTGTTCTAATATTGGTAATGGCTTTAACGACTGCAATATGGAATGCTATCTCCACATGTTTGGCTTCCCCATAAGGCATCTTCAAGCCCATTTTGAGCTCAGACGGGAGTTTGAGTGCAACGCGATATTTGGCTAAGGCTGATCCATCATAGTAGCTAAGGGACTTAACCACTACTTTAGTCTCAACCCCCAAATAGTTGATCATTTGCTCCAGAACTACCGCCCAATTGCCTCGGAACGCTCCTCTTCCTAATGAGATACTTCATATTCGAACGCTTCGCTTGGGAAATCTAGTATCCATCCTGGTATACACAGAAAATTATTGGTAAGAATAAAGTGTTATGTGCATGATAATGTTATTATCAAGTGAATAGCCATCATAACAATATAAAACTCATTACGGCCTAGGAAAATATTAACGATAGAAAGAAGTAAACTAAGAACCATCGGACTCAACAACCTAAGTAGTACTAGTCTAGTATTGCTCGGTCCGGTTCCTAAGATAGGAGACAAAGTCTCGGTCTCATCATCATCGCCTCCATAAGCAATCAGGTAGTCGACGCCTTCCACCCCTCCGGACAGATCAGGTTCCTCGTAGTACACCTCATCCTCGTGGTAAGCTCCATAGCTCTCCTTGATTGCCTCCTCAAAGTCTAAGCATGGGGTAAAAAAGGAAAGGGTGAGCAACAGCGTTACTCAGCAAGTTCTGAATATATATAGATAAGGTGTTTCATGCACTAGCTACTGCCAAAACCTCGGGTCTTTGGCATAGATGCAAGTTTTTGCAAACATTTCTTCAAAGCATAGATTTTATTCTGAAAACTATGTCCACAGTCTCCACCGGTCTTGTGAATCCAAATGGGACTCCATTCCGGCCTCGATCTCGTAGTTCCATTCCGGGAACACGGTTGTGAAATCACAAATTTGCTGTTTGACTCTGCAGAGTTGCATCACTTTACCCAACAGTTGCCTGGCCCTATATATGCTCTCTTTACACTCCATGAGTGTTATAGCCAAGGCTCAGGACATTCAGCCATGTGGAGCCTCTCCCAAATCAACACACATCCGCCCATTTATGATGCGGTAAGGGAATCATGTTCCACGCATACCCATCACCCCTCCCAAGCTTCCCCACCAATTACCCCGTCGGGCAGGAAGAGCGCGCGCTTCCACGCTGTTGGCCGCCGCAACGACCCAACCCGGTGAAGGCCTGCCGAGGATATGCGGATGAGACAAGAAGCCTCTGACTGACCCCGCCCATACAAAGTCCGTTGGTTGATGCTTTCACTACGACGAAAGGATCACTGGAACACCGTACCTATTCATCTTACCATTGTTCCACCGCCAACCAATAGTATATACCACATCATTCGAAAATACTTTTTCTTTTTGATGCAAGTGAAAGGAACGTATAAGTAACTTTGCAAGTACTTTGATAAAAATACATCAAATGGTATGCAAGAATGAACTTGCCTTGAGACTGACAAGTAGTGCAGTCTAAAGCTTCCGGCGATTCGTGACCCTCGTGTTCTGAAAATCAACATCATTGTCTTTATAAGACAATGTTTGAAAATCCAAATCATGCTATTATGCATAGATGAAATGATTTTTGGAGATTTTCTTTTTTAGAAAATTCCCCCTTCACATTTTAAGATGATTTCTTTTTTGTGTGTTTTACCTAGGATGAGTAACAGGACAGTCATTTATGGAAAGGTAATTTATTTTACTTTTAAAAAGATAATTCAATTCATTTCCACTGAAGGATCCTTGAATATTTTGAAAACAATTCAAATCATGTCCACTTAAGGATCTTTGAATATTTTGGAAAATAATTCAAATCATGTCCACTTAAGGATCTTTGAATTTTTCACTCAAGAAATATTTTTCAATAAATCAAGTAAAAATCATTTTTGAAATCCTTGCAAAATTTTGAGTTAATAACATATTTTTATTTGATTTTTAGGATTCTTATTTTGGATTTAAAATTTGAATCATAACTTGGATTTGATTTGAATTCAGCAATTTTTAGAAATTGCAATTAGGTCCTCGGGTACTTGGTTGAACCAAGTCAACCCGCACCGGTTCGGTCGGACCGAACCACTTTCTCCTCTCCCTCTCTTCTCTCTCTCGCTCCCGTGGTCGACGCGATCCCCTTTTCGCCTTTGCCGTCGCCGGCCGATTCCGGCGTGCTCCGACCAACTCCGCCGTCGTGCTAGGGCGCAATCGAGAGCCCTCTCGACGCTCTACCTTCGCCTCCCCTTCGATCTGTTTTTCTCCACCTGGTGTGTTCGTGCGCAACTCAACCCTAGGGTTAGGGTTTCGGTGACGGCGCCGCTCCGCCGTGCTTCTCCTTCTCCGAGCTGCTTTGCCATGGCTTGGCGCAGAGCTCCGCTCTCTGACTCCACCTCGCAGTTCCTCTCCTTCTCCACCGACGCAGTCATGCTGGACCTTTCCCCTGGTGAGGGTTTCGGTTGCAGCGCGATTCGTCGTGCTCCCGACTCCCGCTCTGCTCCGCCGCCGGTGTGGAGCTCGCCTCCGTGCCGCTGTGGTGTTGGGGTGGTGTTGCTGTGGTGCTGCTCCTCCCTTGGTCCTCCGTCATGACCACACGGGCACTGCCCCGTCGTCATGCCGTTACGGCCATGGGCGCACGGTAAGATTTTCCTCTTCTCCCTCCTCTCTGCTATCTTCTTCTCCTAGATTCTTCTCTGGACTAGCTCAACTGCTATGCTACGCAAGTTCTCCTTACTGGTACTTAGCAAAAATTCATACCAGTACACTGCTCTGCTCTGTTGATTAAGAATATGTGATGCCATGATGCTTAGATAATTATCTAATGTGTGGGTTGTGAAGAATTGAATTGATTTAGATGATTTGCTTCGGCAAAAATGATTGGAGAGGAAAGAATTGGGATCTGGCCTAATCTTAAGCTGTGGCTTGTGCTCTGTGCTGTGAAACAGTGTGGAATTGAATTTATAGCTAAAAATTTAGCTGTGCACGATGTGATGCCTCCTCTGGAGTTACACATAAGCTGGCTAGAGAATTAGCTTTGGAAATCTTCTTTTTATGCTTTCCTGTGCTTCTTCTAGTGGACAGATGTGCTAAGCTCAGTTACTCCAGTTCCCTGGCTTACTGACTTGTGTGTGATTTATAGAGAACAGATGCTGCACTTCCCTCTCATCTATCCTTAGCATAATCCATGTTAAACATGGTTCTGATAAGAACAGATACTCCTCACTTCCTCTCTTTCCTTCCATGCATGAAAACATGCTTAGCTTAGCTCTGTCGTTATCAGAGCTAGCTGTTTCTCTCCTTCTCTGCCTAAAGCACTCAAAGGATCAACCTGCTGTTGTGAGTAGCTTGGTCTTCTGGCTAAACTAACAACCTGCGTCTTGTGGCTAGCCTGCTCCTCCTAGCTGCTTCAATTGTCCTAAAGTGTATAGTTCTAGCTGCAAGATGTGATGTGGCTAATGTTCTTGATGATGAACATTTTCAGATATGTGTGTGATGTGCTTGGTTGTGTTGTACCTTGTGGATTCGGCTGGCTGCCCTATTTATAGGGTTTTTGGGTGAATCTGGTGGTGACACCAGGATAATTGCATGTGTTGTGTAAGCTGCTTACAGTGGCCCTCCTCTACCTCGAGCTGCCACTCTTCTGTTAATCTAAGGAGGTTCTTATCCCCTGGAGAATGAATTTCTGTGCCTGGACATTGTTTACTCCATTATGGCTAACTCTTCCACCTCTTTGATCCTATCCTTGCTCTGGCCAGCTGTTGTTGTTCATTCTGGTTATGAGATGTTTCAAATCCATCTATGGATGAACTTGAGCTAAAATTTCAGTGCAGGGACGTATCCCTCCACCTCACTTGTTCTTATCCTGGTTGTGCCGACTTGCTCCTTAGCACTAAGGTAACTTTGATGGGTTTGGATGCTTTTCTAATGGGCTGGAATTATAACTGGGTTGTGACTGGATTTGACTGTGGGCTTTAGGAAATTTGGGTCCATTTATCAATTAATGGTAAATGTGACACCACAAAATAATAAGGTTGGTTTAGGAATTATATTTGGCAGAGATGAATTATTCTATCCCATTGTTGCCTTTGGAAAAATTTGGAGATGATCATGTTTTTATCAGCTAGTCCCTCCAGGTTGCCTAAGTTGAATTGATGGTTCCGCCTTTGCCCCTTTTACATGCTTAAATGCATGCTGAGTATGATCAAGTTGCCTCTGGTTGGATATTTGATTTGGTTCTGTTTTTGAATTCAAATGCCAGCTCCAATTCATGGAGTTTGGCAATCTGCCAAATGTTAAAACAACAGCCAGTACCAATGTACTTGGCTACATTTCTAACATGAACCCAATTCTTTTCTTTGTGAGCTGTGTTTGATTTTGCAGGTTTGAGGTTTCAGAAGATTGCTAAAGGATTTAGTCCATAGGATTTTCTTTTTAACTTTCTGTAATAAATTTGTATAAGGACCTAATGTTGTATATTTTAAATTATTTGAATCAGAATTGTGGAACAATTCCACTTGTAATATCTGATGGATGCTGTAAATAATGTAATTTGTATGAAGTTGTTTTTGGAATTAAATGATGATGATGATTCCAATTTTGTGAAGGTTTAAATTTTGAATTGCATAGAAAAAGGTAAGATAAGAATTCTTTGAATGCTAAGATAAAATGTCTTTGTTTAATAAGAATTTGAATTCAGGAATTGAATCAAAAGTTTAAGAATGTGAATAGGAATAAGTTATACAAGTGTTGATGTCATTTGTATTAAATTTTTAATTTGCCTTAGTAAATTTTCCATAGGGGTGATAACCCAACCTCTAATTTACAAACTAGGGTTTTTGAAATAGGTGACTAAGGTTATATCGACTTGTCTCGACTACTGGTCAGTGATATGTTTCCAAATCATCGACGTTGGTCAGAGTTCGACTTCTTAGTCCTTTTTGCATAAAAGCGCGAAAATTATTCGGACTTTTCAAACATGCATGAATGCAAAGATGCAACTTCCTATTTCTACCCTTTCGGAACCTATAACTGCGGGGTATTACATCCTCTCCCCCTTAAACTAAACTTCGTCTCGAAGTTTTTTTCTAAGGTACCTGAACAAATGTGGGTAGTCTCGTCGTAGATCATCTTCTTTTTCCCACGTTGCTTCTCTTTCAGGATGATTCTTCCACTGTACCAAACAATATTTGATAGCTCTATTCCGTAATCTTTTCCAATTTTCTGCTAAAATCTTTTCCGGTTGCTCCTCATAGGATAGGTCTGGTTGTAATTTTAACTTCTCATAGTCAATTGGTTCTTCGGGTGGTTTCAAGCACTTTCGGAGTTGTGACACATGAAACACATTGTGCACTTGTGATAGAATCTCTGGTAACTCTAACTCAAAAGCTACAGTCCCCTTTTGACTTAATACACGGAATGGTCCAATATACCTTGGACTCAATTTTCCTTTTACTCCAAACCTTTTCACTCCTTTGGTCGGACTAACTCTTAAGTATACCATATCCTGTAATTGGGGCTCCCATTGTCTTCGGGTAAGATCTGCATAACTCTTTTGTCTACTCTGAGCTATTTTTAAATGATCTCGGATAATATCGACTATCACTTGCTGTTCTTTGATATACTCAGGTGCAAACTCCTTACTTTCCCCTACTTCAAACCAACATATTGGCGATCTACATTTTCTTCCATATAAAGCCTCAAATGGTGCCATTTGTATGCTACTCTGATAACTGTTGTTGTAAGAGAATTCTGCTAATGCTAAGTCTTCATCCCACGATCCTCCAAAATCTAGAACACATGCTCTCAGCATATCCTCCAGTATTTGATTTGTCCGTTCAGTCTGTCCTCCAGTTTGGGGATGGTATGCGGTACTAAAATTAAGATCTGAACCTAATCTCTTATGCAAGTGCTTCCAAAAAGCTGAAGTAAAGATAGATCCTCTATCTGAAACTATTGTTAAAGGTACTCCGTGCTTACTAACTATCTCTTTCACATAGACTTCAATCAAAGTTGCCGCTGTATATTTCTGATTGATAGCAAGAAAATGAGCACTTTTGGTTAATCGGTCCACAATCACCCAAATTGCATCCTTATTTTTCCTTGTTTTGGGTAATCCTGTGATAAAATCCATATTAATGTCTTCCCATTTCCATTTGGGTATCGGCAAAGGTTGTAATAATCCAGCTGGTCTCTGGTGTTCAGCCTTTACTTGACTACAGGTATGACATTCTGCCACATATCTTGCGATTTCTCTTTTCATATTGTTCCACCAAAATATCTTTTTCAAATCCATATACATCTTGGTACTCCCAGGATGTACAGAATAAGGTGTTTCGTGGGCTTCTTTGAGTATAATACCCTTAATTTCCTTGATATCTGGAACACAGATTCTATCATGATACCACAAAGATCCATCTTCAGTCTTTAAAGTAAACTCAGACATTCTCCCTTCCTTAATTCTCCTTATCTCTTCTGCTATGAACTCATCTTCTTCTTGTTGAGATACTATGTTTGCTTTCAAATCCATGTTAATCTCTCCAACAATATCCATTGCCATAATACTATTTAGTGCTGGTCCTTCCCAAATCTCTATTTGGGACCTCTCTATCTCCCTTCTAAGTTCTTTGGGCATCCCTTGTTCCATTAAAGGATTACAAGTGACCTTCCGGCTTAAAGCATTTGCTACCACATTAGCCTTTCCGGGTGTATAATGAATTGTTAATTCATAATCCTTAATTAATTCCAACCATCTTCTTTGCCTCATATTTAGCTCCTTCTGAGTGAAGAAGTATTTCAAACTCTTATGACCCGTGTATAGCTCACACTTTGCTCCACAAAGAAAATGTCTCCACTGCTTCAAAGCGTAAACTACTGTGGCTAACTCCAAATCATGTGTTGGTAGCTGAGTTCATGGGGTTTCAATTGCCTGGATCCATATGCAATGACCTTGTGATCTTGCATTAATACACATCCTAGTCCATTTTTGGATGCATCACAATACACCGTATAATCTTTGCCGGTCTCCGGTACCGCCAAAACTGGTGCTGTTGTTAACTTCCTTTTAAGCTCCTGAAAACTTTGCTCACATTTCTCGGTCCATTCAAACGGAACATTCTTTCTGAGTAACTTGGTCATGGGTCCAGCTATCTTTGAAAATCCTTCAATGAATCTTCTATAATATCCGGCCATTCCTAGAAATGCTCTTATTTCCTTAGGATTCTTAGGTACTTTCCATTCTAATACGGCTTTCACTTTCTCCGGATTCACAGCAATTCCTTCTTTGCTGATCACATGTCCAAGAAATTCCACTTGGTCTAACCAAAATTCACACTTGCTGAATTTGGCATATAACTGGTGTTCTCTTAATGTTTGCAGTACTATTCTCAAATGTCGTGCATGTTCTTCCTTAGTTCGGGAGTAAATCAATATATCATCTATGAATACTATCACGAACTTGTCCAGATATGGCATGAAAATCTTGTTCATCAAATTCATGAATATAGCTGGTGCATTGGTCAATCCAAATGGTACCACTAGGTACTCATGATGTCCGTATCGTGATACAAATCCAGTTTTTGGAATATCCTCAGCTTTGATCTTTATCTGATGATATCCTGATCTTAAATCGATTTTGGAAAATACTCCGGCGCCTCTAACTTGATCAAACAAATCTTGTATCCTTGGTAAAGGGTACTTATTCTTGATTGTAACATTGTTTAGGTTACGGAAATCTCCACACATTCTCCGTCCTCCATCCCTTTTATCGACAAATATTACTGGTGCTCCCCAAGGTGATACACTTTCTCTTATGAATCCTTTGGCTTCCAATTCATCCAATTGCTCCTTTAACTGTACCAATTCCTTGGGTCCCATCTTATATGGTGGTTGTGCAATAGGTGCTGTGCCAGGAATTAAATCTATAGTAAACTCAATTTCTCGGTCGGGTGGCATTCCAGGTAATTCCTCTGGAAACACATCCGGAAACTCCCTTACTACCGGAATCTCTTCCAATTTTTCCTTACTCAAGGAGTTTAATTGCAGATCTGCCTTTAACTGAGTGTGCTTATCACCTTGGTATATCGTTCTAATCCCTCCGGGTCCTCTTAAAGATACCGTCTTATCCGCACAATCTATTTGGGCTCCATGGTCAGACAACCAGTCCATCCCTAAGATGACTGCTATATCTTTCATGGGTATTACTAACAAATCAGCGTTATAAATGCTATCACAGATCATAATTACTTGATCCTTTTTGACTTGTGATGCTAAAAATGTAACATCCCAATTTTCAAAAATTGCATGAGCATGCATTCATGTCATCATATGCATTTGTTTGTTGCATTTATTTCATTTAATTTAGTGGTTTATTTCAAAGTGGTTTTATTTCTCCAAAATGGCATAAAAGGGGCTAACCAACCCTAGCCAATATTTTGAATTCTTTTATTTTAAATGTTGGCAAAATCAGTGCCACAATTTTATAAATGTGTTAAGCTCTCTAAAAAGTATTTTTGCAAATTTTTATAAAAAGTTTTGCAAAGGTTTTATTTTCAGTTTTGAAAAATGGGGAAAAGAAAAGGGGGAAAGGTTTTGCCAAAAAAAAAACCGGCCAGCCAGCCCGAGCCAGCCCACCCGAGCAGGCCCAGGACCAGCCCAGCAAGCTCCCCGACCGGCCCTCTCCCTCTCCCCTTTCTTTCTCTTTTCTTTCCTCGACGCCGTGATGAACACGAACTCAACCGAACCAATCCCGCGAAAATCTCCACCGAATCGGAGTTATCCGCAGCCCCGCGCCCCCGTCTACTTATTCTCCACCATCTCCGCATCCTCTCCACCCCGAAACCCTAGCTGCTGCGCCACCAGGCTGCTGGTTTTCGAGCTCGAGCCGCCGCAGCCCGCCGCCGGTAATCCTCTAGCTCCGGCCAATCTCCGGGGACCCCTGCCTCCCTCTCCTCCCCCTCTCGCATCTCCTCTTCGTTGCGCATCTCCTGGACATCTTCACTTATTTTTCTCATCGCCAGATCGACGAGTTCATCCTCACCCGAAGCAAGCCGCCGCCTGTAGCAACTCCGGCGAGCAATCTCCGGCGGAGGAGACCGTCCCGGAGCGCACCACCTCGCCACCTGGACCGCCTCGTCACGCCGATCATCGAGGTGAGATTTGCGCGTCCTTGAACACCGTAGTTCGTCGGAAACGCCCGATGCCGCTCCGTCGCCGCCGCGCGCCGCCGTCCGCCGTAACCCTAACTCCGGCCGGCTCGAGATGCTTTTAATCTCAGCCGTTGGATCTAGATCGCACGGTCCTTTTTATTTCCCTAACCCGAACCGGTAACAACTAATCAGAGCACGCCGTGTCAGCGTCCACGTCAGCCACCTATTTTCTGTAATTTCGGCCGAATTGACTTAATTTGGTAGTTTTGCAGAAAAACCCCTGAACCTTAGAACCTTCATATCTTTTTAATGGCTCGGCCAAATTTAATGAACTTTATATTTTTGAAAACCTTATGACCTGTAGTTTATTTTAGAACCATTAGTTTTCTGTTTTGCCGTTTTGAAATTATTCAAATTTCAAATGTGAGATTTGAGTAATTTTGGCATAACTTTAAATCTATAAATTATTTTAAATTGTTTTCTTCTGCAAAAGTGTGTCTTTTAGTGTCCTCTGTCCAGTAGATATTTTAGTTTGCACTTTTGCATCATGCATTGATAATGTTTTGTAAAAACTCAAATAGTGGCATTTTTTACTATAGTAATTGTTTTGAATTATTAAAACCACTTAAAATATGAATCATGAGCATCATGCATATAGTAATTAACAGAAAGTAATAACTTTATTAATTGTTTAACCTTGACTTGTGTGTTAGCAAATCATGTTGCATGCATGTTTTTATTGTATTGCCATTTTGTCTGTGTATTGAATTATTGCAATTTGCTTGTTTAGATTGTGAAGAGTACCAGGAGTGCTGTGAGTGCTGCAACCTGAACAACTGTCAAGGCAAGTGCATACACAATTCATGAAAGACCTATTACTATTTTGATATTGCACTGTAGACTATTCTCCAGTAGCATGGATGATAGGCTGTTTTTAATAAAGTTATATGCTATGCAAACCTGTTAGGTTAGCCACATGATTTAGATGACTAGTGACCTATATTAATTTAGTAGATTGGCTTGCTGCAAAAATGAATTTTTTTGTTGAATATGAGTTAAGGAAAATCTACTAAATTAATGAATCGCCTGGGTGGATTTTGCAGTTGCTCTATTGGTGGTTTATAGTTGAGTGGCTGCTCAAGCCCAGTTCTGCGGGTACCTGAGTACGTGCACTTGTGCTCGCCACCCAGGGCCTCAAGATTTCATGTCACTCCATGTCTAGTTTACTTCCAATGCATCCACTAGTCATATGGGCTCTGTCTTGATTAATTATGTTGAGTGGACCTGACCGGACGAACAAGCAGATGTAGGGGATGTAGGTGGGTATTGTTCGGACGTGTGTATGGGAAAACTCCTCTGAAAGATCTCGTCTTGGTCTTCTCCTTTCCTTTTCACTAAATGAGGGTTAAGGATAGAATGGGTTGATCGAGTCTAGTGGGGAAAGTGCCACAAACTCTCAAGAGTAAATAAAACTAAGATCTTAGTCGTGTCCCCGGTTATGGACAATTTGAGTAACTAAGCAAGGTGGTTGACAGAAAAATCTCATTCATTCCAATTTCATAATAAAATTTGATGGGAGAACAAGGGTAGAAGAGATATTGGTTTTCATGCCATGTTTATCTCATAAATAGCTGGTTTTAAAAGAAATGAATTTTGAAAGTATAGGATAAAATTTGCTTTGCGCAAGAGCCTTGAACTCCACCAACCAAATATGCATGTAGAATAGTTTTTGCCATTTAATACCCACCATAGTATGACACTTGCTAGCCTGTCACAAGGTATTGACCCAAATTCCCTGGGCTGCAACATTAATGTTGCAGGTTGTTCAGATGAGGAGTAAGGACGTTTGCCTATTTCGAGCTTACAACCAACATGGTTGCCAGTGGCAAATGGAGATGATGGAGCTCAGTGCTACTTTGTTATGCTGCTTGAACTCTGAATAATATTTGTGGAACTATATTTTATTTTAAGCTAGCTTCGGCTATGCAAAGTTGTAATAAAGTACATTATTTTTGGATCATTCGTACGTGCGATGTAATAACGTTTAAACATTTATGCATGATATTACATCCTGTTGGTGAATGCTAGCCATACTCGATCCAGGGCCTAGCAATTCACGAGGTATTCTTACTTTTCAAAGTGAGGGTGCTACAAAAAAAATTCCACCAGCTGAAATAACCATAATCAGGACTGCTAACGGTTGACACCTAATCCCATATGCTTCCACAAATTGTTGTGAAATAAAAGATGTAGTAGCTCCAGTATCAAACAAAACTTTGCCAGGATGAGATAAGATTTTGAGCGTACTGATCACCACATTGTCGTTATTGTTGACTTCCTCCAGGCTGGTGCAATTTAGCTTCCCATAAGGCTTCCCTTTAGCTTTATCTGAAGAGGTTTGACCAAAACCTCCGCCTCTTTGCTTGAACCCGCCACCATTCCTATTAATACCGCCTCCATTTCCACGACCCATCTGTTGATTTTGCCGATAAGGACAGTCTGGTTTTATGTGCCCCTGCTGTCCACATCCGAAACAGATAATTTTTGGCTTTTGGCAATCCTTCTTCATGTGTCCTCTTAGACCACAATTGTCACAAACGATGTGATCCATTGGATTGGAATTCCGTGGTATTGGCTTCCTCATATCCATCCTAGGTTTAGGCTTAAAACGTAAATTTGGTGGTGACTTTTGCACTTGAAATTTCCTGGGTTCAATCCTGGCTTTCTTCCTCCTTTCCTCCTGAAGCATTTTATAATCATTCTCAAGAGTTATGGCTGCATCCACTAACTCCTGGAATTCTTTAGGTTTAGTCAACCTGAGTTGCATTTTCATGAATGGATTCAGACCCTTCATGAATCTTTTCTTTCTTTTCTCCTCCGTAATAACTTTATCCAAAGCATACCTAGATAAAGTATTAAACATGCTGACATATCTTCCAACTGGTGACTCATTTTGTCTCAGATTTTCAAACTCTCTCTTCTTGAGCTCCATGATACTTTCAGGAACATGGGCTTTCCTAAATCTCTTCTTGAACTCCTCCCAATTCATTACATATCCTGCAGGCTGTGTAGCAACAATTGCTTCCCACCATGATGCTGCTGGTCCAGTAAGCAAATAGGTTGTATACCTAACCTTCTCCTCATCAGAACATCCCACTGTATTGAGTTTCCTCTCAGTGTCTGCAATCCAATCTTCAGCGTCCATGGGATCTACTGCTCTTGCAAAGGGTTCAGGCCTGGTATTCTGGAAATCCGATAGGGTTACACCTCTTGGTTCTCCATTTCTTGCTCTTCCAGTTTGCGTCTCTAAAAGGTCATGCAGGAATTTATTTTGTACTTCTTGATCATGACATCTTCCTTCTTCCACCAACTGCATATATTGCATAAAACTTTGCTCCGTAATTGGCCTTGGTGGTTGAGGTATTCCTCCTGTCTCGGCGGCATGCTTCTCTCTTGCTTCTCTTTCTTGCCTAAGCAACTCACTTTCTTCACCGGCACTCGCCATTTTCCCCTAGTCCTGCCACATTGAATTAGAACTCATCGTTACATTATGCATATGCACTTTGAGTTCATCTCCATGCGCAAAAACTAGTCACACATAGAAATCCAGAAAAATCCAAGAAACCAAAACATTTCAAACATATACCATGTATTATACATGTAGGATTACAAACATGGGTACAGAATTGTAACACACTCTAAAGTGAGTAGGTCTCACTTATTGCTACCGTACAACCACACCATACACGCTACAATACTCTATATGTTACATATAGACACTACTACTCCATTTCCTGGTTAACTTCACTTCTCGGTGAACTTCCCCGGCTTCCACCACTTGTTACGACCGGTCCTCCTCAGAAATCCTGGTAAAGGGATCTTCTTACCAGATGGCTGGTAATCAGGGTCGGATGGTGATGCTTCTAAGTTCCAATCAGTCACATTGAAGTAACTGTCTAGGTATTGGTACGCCTCCGCCTCACCACTAAACTCACCTCCAAAGTCCTCAGTTCCCGAAGGAATAGCACTGGTGCTACAGAATAGCTTCGAGGCTCTTCAATGGGTTCTAACTTGGGCTGCCTTGACGTACTCGCCCCCTGGGTATACCTTGACTTATAACCACGTCTATCATCCTCATCTTCCTCATCTGAATTAATCAGAATTGGATTACCTGATCGTCCTAGCTTTGGCTTCCTTCTGGGTAAATGACTCTCAACTTCCTCCTCGCCATCATCACCCTTGATTACTATAGGATCGCTTGGAGTTCCTTGATAGGGTTCCTCATCCCACCCAGCGGAATAGGAAGCTTCTGGTTCAGTACTTTAGCGTTCCTCCACCTCTCCAACAAGAACATAGTCTGGGTGTGCTGGAGAATACGTGGCGCAAATTGGGATTTCAGGGGCTGCATTCTCATCGACATAAGTAACTGGGGTAGATGGTGGATCAGTATGACCCATACGGGCTTCATAAATGAGCATGTCACAGCGCTCCTGGATAGCATCTGGGCTCAAGAACTGTTCTACCATTATCTCCATCTCATCGGACAGCATACCAAATGATTTGTGGTACGTCCGGATAAGCTTAACGCAACTCTCAAGGAATACGGCAGCGTCACGAGGATTAGTTCGTGCAAAGGCTAGATAGTCCACATCTATCTCTTGTCGATAGTTGGCACTTGGGATTGCATGAAACAGGGTTCCTTCCAACTCCTTGGACTTGGCTGTTCTAATATTGGTAATGGCTTTAACGACTGCAATATGGAATGCGATCTCCACATGTTTGGCTTCCCCATAAGGCATCTTCAAGCCCATTTTGAGCTCAGATGGGAGTTTGAGTGCAACGCGATATTTGGCTAAGGCTGATCCATCATAGTAGCTAAGGGACTTAACCACTACTTTAGTCTCAACCCCCAAATAGTTGATCATTTGCTCCAGAACTACCGCCCAATTGCCTCGGAACACTCCTCTTCCTAATGAGATACTTCGTATTCGAACGCTTCGCTTGGGAAATCTAGTATCCATCCTGGTATACACAGAAAATTATTGGTAAGAATAAAGTGTTATATGCATGATAATGTTATTATCAAGTGAATAGCCATCATAACAATATAAAACTCATTACGGCCTAGGAAAATATTAACGATAGAAAGAAGTAAACTAAGAACCATCGGACTCAACAACCTAAGTAGTACTAGTCTAGTATTGCTCGGTCCGGTTCCTAAGATAGGAGACTAAGTCTCGGTCTCATCATCATCGCCTCCATAAGCAATCAGGTAGTCGACGCCTTCCACCCCTCCGGACAGATCAGGTTCCTCGTAATACACCTCGTCCTCGTGGTAAGCTCCATAGCTCTCCTTGATTGCCTCCTCAAAGTCTAAGCATGGGGTAAAAAAGGAAAGGGTGAGCAACAGCGTTACTCAGCAAGTTCTGAATATATATAGATAAGGTGTTTCATGCACTAGCTACTGCCAAAACCTCGGGTCTTTGGCATAGATGCAAGTTTTTGCAAACATTTCTTCAAAGGATAGATTTTATTCTGAAAACTATGTCCACAGTCTCCACCGGTCTTGTGAATCCAAATGGGACTCCATTCCGGCCTCGATCTCGTAGTTCCATTCCGGGAACACGGTTGTGAAATCACAAATTTGCTGTTTGACTCTGCAGAGTTGCATCACTTTACCCAACAGTTGCCTGGCCCTATATATGCTCTCTTTACACTCCATGAGTGTTATAGCCAAGGCTCAGGACATTCAGCCATGTGGAGCCTCTCCCAAATCAACACACATCCGCCCATTTATGATGCGGTAGGGGAATCATGTTCCACGCATACCCATCACCCCTCCCAAGCTTCCCCACCAATTACCCCGTCGGGCAGGAAGAGCGCGCGCTTCCACGCTGTTGGCCGCCGCAACGACCCAACCCGGTGAAGGCCTGCCGAGGATATGCGGATGAGACAAGAAGCCTCTGACTGACCCCGCCCATACAAAGTCCGTTGGTTGATGCTTTCACTACGACGAAAGGATCACTGGAACACCGTACCTATTCATCTTACAATTGTTCCACCGCCAACCAATAGTATATACCACATCATTCGAAAATACTTTTTCTTTTTGATGCAAGTGAAAGGAACGTATAAGTAACTTTGCAAGTACTTTGATAAAAATACATCAAATGGTATGCAAGAATGAACTTGCCTTGAGACTGACAAGTAGTGCAGTCTAAAGCTTCCGGCGATTCGTGACCCTCGTGTTCTGAAAATCAACATCATTGTCTTTATAAGACAATGTTTGAAAATCCAAATCATGCTATTATGCATAGATGAAATGATTTTTGGAGATTTTCTTTTCTAGAAAATTCCCCCTTCACATTTTAAGAGGATTTCTTTTTTTGTGTGCTTTACCTAGGATGAGTAACAGGACAGTCATTTCTGGAAAGGTAATTTATTTTACTTTTAAAAAGATAATTCAATTCATTTCCACTGAAGGATCCTTGAATATTTTGAAAACAATTCAAATCATGTCCACTTAAGGATCTTTGAATATTTTGGAAAATAATTCAAATCATGTCCACTTAAGGATCTTTGAATTTTCACTCCAGAAATATTTTTCAATAAATCAAGTAAAAATCATTTTTGAAATCCTTGCAAAATTTTGAGTTAATAACATATTTTATTTGATTTTTAGGATTCTTATTTTGGATTTAAATTTGAATCATAACTTGGATTTGGTTTGAATTCAGCAATTTTTTGAAATTGCAATTAGGTCCTTGGGTACTTGGTTGAACCAAGTCAACCCGCACCGGTTCGGTCGGACCGAACCACTTTCTCCTCTCCCTCTCTTCTCTCTCTCGCTCCCGTGGTCGACGCGATCCCCTTTTCGCCTTCGCCGTTGCCGGCCGATTCCGGCGTGCTCCGGCCAACTCCGCCGTCGTGCTAGGGCGCAATCGAGAGCCCTCTCGACGCTCTACCTTCGCCTCCCCTTCGATCTGTTTTTCTCCACCTGGTGTGTTCGTGCGCAACTCAACCCTAGGGTTAGGGTTTCGGTGACGGCGCCGCTCCGCCGTGCTTCTCCTTCTCCGAGCTGCTTCGCCATGGCTTGGCGCAGAGCTCCGCTCTCTGACTCCACCTCGCAGTTCCTCTCCTTCTCCACCGACGCAGTCATGCTGGACCTTTCCCCTGGTGAGGGTTTCGGTTGCAGCGCGATTCGTCGTGCTCCCGACTCCCGCTCTGCTCCGCCGCTGGTGTGGAGCTCGCCTCCGTGCCGCTGTGGTGCTGGGGTGGTGTTGCTGTGGTGCTGCTCCTCCCTTGGTCCTCCGTCATGACCACACGGGCACTGCCCCGTCGTCATGCCGTTACGGCCATGGGCGCACGGTAAGATTTTCCTCTTCTCCCTCCTCTCTGCTATCTTCTTCTCCTAGATTCTTCTCTGGACTAGCTCAACTGCTATGCTGCGCAAATTCTCCTTACTGGTACTTAGCAAAAATTCATACTGGTACACTGCTCTGCTCTGTTGATTAAGAATATGTGATGCCATGATGCTTAGATAATTATCTAATGTGTGGGTTGTGAAGAATTGAATTGATTTAGATGATTTGCTTCGGCAAAAATGATTGGAGAGGAAAGAATTGGGATCTGGCCTAATCTTAAGCTGTGGCTTGTGCTCTGTGCTGTGAAATAGTGTGGAATTGAATTATAGCTAAAAATTTAGCTGTGCACGATGTGATGCCTCCTCTGGAGTTACACATAAGCTGGCTAGAGAATTAGCTTTGGAAATCTTCTTTTTATGCTTTCTTGTGCTTCTTCTAGTGGACAGATGTGCTAAGCTCAGTTAATCCAGTTCCCTGACTTACTGACTTGTGTGTGATTTATAGAGAACAGATGCTGCACTTCCCTCTCATCTATCCTTAGCATAATCCATGTCAAACATGGTTCTGATAAGAACAGATACTCCTCACTTCCTCTCTTTCCTTCCATGCATGAAAACATGCTTAGCTTAGCTCTGTCGTTATCAGAGCTAGCTGTTTCTCTCCTTCTCTGCCTAAAGCACTCAAAGGATCAACCTGTTGCTGATGAGTAGCTTGGTCTTCTGGCTAAACTGACAACCTGCGTCTTGTGGCTAACCTGCTCCTCCTAGCTGCTTCAATTGTCCTAAAGTGTATAGTTCTAGCTGCAAGGTGTGCTGTGGCTAATGTTCTTGATGATGAACATTTTCAGAGATGTGTGTGATGTGCTTGGTTGTGTTGTACCTTGTGGATTCGGCTGGCTGCCCTATTTATAGGGTTTTTGGGTGAATCTGGTGGTGACACCAGGATAATTGCATGTGTTGTGTAAGCTGCTTACAGTGGCCCTCCTCTACCTCGAGCTGCCACTCTTCTGTTAATCTAAGGAGGTTCTTATCCCCTGGAGAATGAATTTCTGTGCCTGGACATTGTTTACTCCATTATGGCTAACTCTTCCACCTCTTTGATCATATCCTTGCTCTGGCCGGCTGTTGTTGTTCATTCTGGTTATGAGATGTTTCAAATCCATCTATGGATGAACTTGAGCTAAAATTTCAGTGCAGGGACGTATCCCTCCACCTCACTTGTTCTTATCCTGGTTGTGCCGACTTGCTCCTTAGCACTGAAGTAACTTTGATGGGTTTGGATGGCTTTACAGGTGGGCTGGAATTATAACTGGGTTGTGACTGGATTTGACTGCGGGCTTTAGGAAATTTGGGTCCATTTATCAATTAATGGTAAATGTGACACCACAAAATAATAAGGTTGGTTTAGGAATTATATTTGGCAGAGATGAATTATTCTATCCCATTGTTGCCTTTGGAAAAAATTAGAGATGATCATGTTTTAACCAGCTAGTCCCTCCAGGTTGCCTAAGTTGAATTGCTGGTTCTGCCTTTGCCCCTTTTACATGCTTAAATGCATGCTGAGCATGATCAAGTTGCCTCTGGTTGGATATTTGATTTGGTTCTGTTTTTGAATTCAAATGCCAGCTCCAATTCATGGAGTTTGGCAATCTGCCAAATGTTAAAGCAACAGCCAGTACCAATGTACTTGGCTACATTTCTAACATTAACCCAATTCTTTTCTTTGTGAGCTGTGTTTGATTTTGCAGGTTTGAGGTTTCAGAAGATTGCTAAAGGATTTAGTCCATAGGATTTTCTTTTTAACTTTCTGTAATAAATTTGTATAAGGACCTAATGTTGTATATTTTAAATTATTTGTATCAGAATTGTGGAACAATTCCACTTGTAATATCTGATGGATGCTGTAAATAATCTAATTTATATGAAGTTGTTTTTGGAATTAAATGATGATGTTGATTCAAATTTTGTGAAGATTTAAATTTTGAATTGCATAGAAAAAGGTAAGATAAGAATTCTTTGAATGCTAAGATAAAATGTGTTTGTTTAATAAGAATTTGAATTCAGGAATTGAATCAAAAGTTTAAGAATGTGAATAGGAATAAGTTATACAAGTGTTGATGTCATTTGTATTAAATTTTGAATTGCCTTAGTAAATTTTCCATAGGGGTGATAACCCCACCTCTAATTTACAAACTAGGGATTTGAAATAGGTGACTAAGGTTATATCGACTTGTCTCGACTACTGGTCGGTGATATGTTTCCAAATCATCGACGTTGGTTAGAGTTCGACTTCTTAGTCCTTTTTGCATAAAAGCGCGAAAATTATTCGGACTTTTCAAACATGCATGAATGCAAAGATGAAACTTCCTATTTCTACCCTTTCGGAACCTATAACTGCGGGGTATTACACGATAGTTGGGATCTGATAGAAGTATAACTCCCAATGTGTTGGAACACCTGCCGAGGGTCAGCCATGGACTGAGACCACATCGCTGATGCACGGTCGGGGCACCTCAGCGATGCGTGGATCTGGAGGCCCAGCGAACTCATCCCCTAACGAAAGCTCCTGCAGCACGAGACCTCGTCCCGAGCTCTTGGCTTCCCCTCCGACCATCGACCTGCAAGAAGCTACGCCGGCGTGGTCCACCTTATGTTCCCCTCCACCTGAGCCCTCACCGACCTCTCCACAGGCAGCCTCTTCTATTATACTCCCTCTATATCAAAATATAAGATGTTTTAGCATTTCTCTTTCCATCCGTATGTAGACATGTTTTAGTGTAAGATTCATTTGAACCTTGCACTAAAACATGTCTAGATACGGATGGAAAGAGAAATGCTAAAACATCTTATATTTTGATACAGAGGGAGTACTGAACTAAGATGACCCCTAACCAGATCGCCAAGGGGGCGCTCGTATTGGGATCTATGTGAGGGCGGCAAAGACCCACGCCGCGGGAACCCCAGATCGCGAAGGGGGAGCTCGTAAAGGGATCTGCCTGAGGGAGGTGAAGACCCGCGCCGCCGCCGAATGATTTCGGGCCAGAATCCCAGGCGGCTAGGGTACGGCGTGGGGCAGCGGATGGGCAGTCCCATGCCATGGAACCGAGAGAGGAAGAGATAGTATTGGGGCTATTATCGGCAGCGCGAGGAGTCGCCGGAGCCGGTCGCAATTGATCGGCGACAAGGCGGCGGCAATGGGGATCGGGAGAGAGGAGGAGGTGATGGTGGTGGTGTCGATGTGGTTTGGAGTTTGGGAGTGGGGCTGGACCGTCCTTTTTTTCAAAGGCTGCTGTTTTTTTAAGTAAAAGTCACAGCGGTAGAACAAATCGAACCGACTTTCACGCCAACGAATCAACTAGCTACACGTGGACGCTCTCATAGGCTAGGAATCCTCGCTACCTTTAGTTGTTGGAGAGATTTCTTTCCTCTTTCTAGATCAGTATTGTTTGTGCCGTCTAGAAGTTTGGCCTAATCCGATTGAAATATTTGGCCTTTTGGATTAATTAAGAGAAAAATGTGAATGAACCGAGGTGCTACACCCATTATCTGGTCGTCTAGAAATCTCTCTGTGTGTGTGTGTGTGTGTGGAAGTTTTCCCTTTTTTTCTCCAGAAAGAAATAGTATTATATGGGCTTAAAACTTTCCGGGTTCAAAGAAACTTAAAAACAACGTGTAAAAAAATTAGATTTTTGGCTCGTGTGCTGAAAGACACATATTGAGTTTCACCAGGAAGAACCCCCGTGCGCCTCTAGGGTTCCTCCCCCAGCCCAAGCCGCCGCCGTCGAAGGCCGCCGCCGTCCACCCCCCCCCCCCCCCCGCCCCTCTCCTCCCCTCCCCCCTTTCTGCCCCGCGCCCCCGCGTCGCCCTCCCGAGCGGGGCGATCGGGGCGCCCTCTCTTGCCCCGCCTCCGGTCGTCCTTCCTCCGCCTCTCCCCTGCCGTCGCCGGCGGCCGCCGCCGGGCTTTGCCCGCGCGGTGGCCGGTGGCGGCAGGTCCTTCTTCACCCGCGCGCGGTGGTGCTGACTCGGGAGGCTCACGGCGGCGGTGGTCCTCGGCCTGCTTCGGTCTGGGTGCTGCTCGGTAGGTCTGCTCCAGGCAGGTCCGGCCGGCCGGAGTGCGGCGGCGCCTCCCCTTGGCGGCAGGGCCGCGGACGTCCTGGTGCTGGTCTGGCACGCCGCCCCCGGCCCAGATCGGGGCCCTCGGGCCCATCTAGGTTTTAGGCAGGCCGGACCGGAACCTCGATGGCGCGGTCTTCTGCACGTTGAAGAAGACGGAGAGCAGCTTGGACGGGGCGGCGGCACCAACGGCGTGCCTTTTGCAGCGCGATCGCGGGAGCTTTACGGACCTCTTGAGGCCCGACCGGGCCTGGTGTGCTCCTATGGATGCGTCCGGTCGGTTACCGTCTTTGACGGTGGAGGTTGGTCCCTCCCGCGTGCCGGCGGTGACGCGGCCCCTAGTCCCGGCTCTTCTTTTTTCGATGTGCAGGTCTCTATTCTCTGGTCCGTGGAGAGACAGCATGCGCGGCTTCATGATCTCCTTGCGCTGGGTGGTGGGCGGTATGATGGAGTGCTTCGGAGCGTTTGGGGGGTCGGGAGAAATCTTAGTCGGCTTGTCCGACACCGGCGCGGTGGCGCCTGTGGGTGCCGCCAGTCCTTCCTGAAGGGTGTCGGGTGTTCCCACCTCCCTATCGCGTACCGGGGGAAACCCTAGGCAGCAGCGTCGTCATCGTCGCATTCCTTCCTGAAGGTGTTGTTTTGGTGCCGGCGCTTTGGAGAACTAGGAGCTTGGTGGGCGGCGTTCTGTGGACACAACTATTCTGGAGCTTGTTCGTGTTTGTCAATCCGCCGGTGCCGGCATTTGTTTCTTTTGTATTTTCTCTTTCTTTTCTTTTGGGCGTGTTTTTGTGCTGTTGCCGCCCCAGCGCCTATCGTCGGTTGTATTGGTTGTTTGCTATATTAATATAGCGGGGCGCAAGCCTGTTTCGAGAAAAAAATCAGATTTTATGCACCATAAATACTTGAATGATATAGTTTAATAAAAAAAATCTCAGTTCACATATTTAGCTGCACAAAACATCTTCGCATGTTGTTGCTCTAAAGTTTTGTTGACCCAGAAAGTTTGAGCCCATATGTTATCTCTTCTAAAAAACTTTTAAGTAACGAGGTCAGTAAGAGCATCTCCACCGGGGGTTCTTTTAGGGCCCCGGACATAAAAACAGCACACACCGGGGGGGTCATAAAGGGTTTGTCCGCTCAAAAAACTGTCCGACACCGCGAACAGAGCCCCCAACTTTAGAGGCTCCTTTCGCGGTGCCGGACAGTGTCCGGCAACAAATAATCTCTACCTGGCCCACTAGTCAGCCACTACTACTTTAGTCAGAAGAAAGCTTGTACGATGCGCCAGGAGGAGCTCTACTCCGGCTCCGCCTCGACTCCCTCGAGCTCTCTTCTCCCTCCCCTCGGACGGGCCCGGCCAGCCATCCTCCCACCCGCAGCTCCTGGCTGCCCGGCGACGTGGCAGAGTGGCAGACGCAGTCGCTGTCGTGGTGGGTTGCACGGCATATCCATCAAGGATGGAAAAGATTATGGGACAAGGCAGCGATGGCGTTCCGGCGGGATTGGGCACAAGCACGGCAAGAACACGCGATGTACCCAGGTTCGGGGCCCTCGTGGTGAGGTAACACCCCTACTCCTGCATGTCTGATGTATATGATGGAATAGATCTCGGGCTACAATGGTTGCTCCATGAGCTGTGTTCATCTCTCCCTAGCTAGAGGAGGAAGAAGGGGTAGGTGGGGACGAGAGGAGCCTCCACCTCCCAAATATCTATCTGGGGTTTCCTCCAAAGGTTGCCTCTCAAGGGCTCCCTGGTGAACCTTATAAGGGGATGCCCAGGGGACAAAGGGGTGGCCCATTAGGCCCAGCTGGTACTACTCAGGGCAGCCTGGAGCCTCCAGCCGGACGGGCAGCCTGGAGCCGGTAGCCGGACGGGCAGCCTGGAGCCGGTAGCCGGACGGGCAGCCTGGAGCCGGCAGCTTGCTTGATCTTCGTGGTTTGCTTTTCTTTTGTTCTTTCGTTGAGTCATGGACTTTGGTATACCCGGGGGTCATTCCCCCGACACTAGCCCCCGAGATCATGGAGTCTTGCTAGCTTGCTGGGAAGACTTCGCGATCTTCCCCTTGTCTTGGTTGTTGTGGATGAGATGCTGGAGTCGGAGCTGGAGCCGGCTAAAACTTGGAGTTGAAGTCGGGTGAACTTGAAGCCGGATGAACTTGAAGCCGGACGAACTTGACGCCGGATGAACTTGAAGCCGGACGAACTTGAGGCCGGATGAACTTGAAGCCGGACGAAGTTGAAGCCGGATGAAGTTGAAGCCGGATGAACTTGACGCCGGATGAACTTGAGGCCGGACGAACTTGAAGCCGGACGAAGTTGAAGCCGAACGAACTTGAGTCCGGACAAACTTGGCGCCTGATGAACTTGAAGCCGGATTAAAATCCTTGAAGCCGGATGAAAATCCTTGAAGCCGGATGAAAGTTGAAGCCGGACGAACTTGAAGCCGGACGAAGTTGAAGCCGGATGAAGTTGAGTCCGGACGAACTTGACGCCGGATGAACTTGAAGCCGGACGAACTTGAAGCCGGACGAACTTGACGCCGGATGAAGTCTGCAGCCGGACGAAGTCTGCAGCCTGCAGTCGGACGAAGTCTGCAGCCGGATTAAAAGCCTTGAAGCCAGATGAAAAGTCCTGAAGCCGGATTAAAAGCCTTGAAGCCAGATGAAAACTCCTGAAGCCGGATTAAAAGCCTTGAAGCCAGAGTAAAAGTCCTAAAGCCGGATTAAAATCCTTGAAGCCAGATGAAAAGTCCTGAAGCCGGATTAAAAGCCTTGAAGCCAGATGAAAAGTCCTGAAGCCGGATTAAAAGCCTTGAAGCCAGATGAAAAGTCCTGAAGCCGGATTAAAAGCCTTGAAGCCAGATGAAAAGTCCTGAAGCCGGATTAAAAGCCTTGAAGCCAGATGAAAAGTCCTGAAGCCGGATTAAAAGCCTTGAAGCCAGATGAAAAGTCCTGAACTTGAAGCCGGACGAATTTGAAGCCAACTGCAGAACTTGGAGTTGGAGTCGGCAGCGCATGGAGCCGGCTGCAGAAATTAGAGTCGGAGTCGACAGCCCGTGGTGACGGCTGGAGATTAGAATTGCGTGGCAGCCACCGAGTCCTTGACTCGGGGTGTTGAAGTCCTCCGGGTCTGCGGGGCCGGCTAGCGGCTTGCGCAGCCCCCGGGAATGAGATTGCCGGCTGACGGCGTGGCAGCCCCCGGGCTCTTGGCCGGGGTGATAAAGTCCTCCGGGTCTGTGGAGCCGGCTAGCGGCTTGCGCAGCCCCCGGGAATGAGATTGCCGGCTGATGGCGTGGCAGCCCCCGGGCTCTTGGCTGGGGTGATAAAGTCCTCCGGGTCTGCAGCTGTGCAGGACCCGGGAATGATATTGCCGGCTGACGGCGTGGCAGCCCCCGGGCTCTTGGCCGGGGTGATAAAGTCCTCCGGGTCTGCGGAGCCGGCTAGCGGCTTGCGCAGCCCCCGGGAATGAGATTGCCGGCTGACGGCGTGGCAGCCCCCGGGCTCTTGGCCGGGGTGATAGAGTCCTCCGGGTCTGCAGCTGTGCAGGACCCGGGAATGAGATTGCCGGCTTGGCGGCTGCTTGCCTCTGGGTCTCTTGGACCGGAGGTCTTTGGCCTTCTGACGGTTGGCGGCTATTGCGCTTCCGAGCTCCAAGTTGGGAGTGATGGCGATGATGATGTCCAGCCCCCGAGCTTCGCGGTGTGGGCGATGGCGGTGACGTGCTCGCGAGGTTCGCGACGAGGGTGATGATGATGTCGAGTTCCCAAAAACCCAGCTGCGGATGGAGCCGGTCGAAGGGGTAGCCAGCTGGAGGAGCCGGTCGGCTTGGGGATCCACTAGCCTCCGAAGCTATCGAGGACTTGCAGCACCAGCGGGAGGGCCTTGGCAGGTTCATGCAAAGATGGTCACACAAGAAACGAAGTCAGTCAATAGATTACAATGTACAAAATCTGCGGTTTCTATTGTTTTTTGCAGGCATAGAAGAATTGTTGCAGTCTGGGATCCGAATTGCCAGGGACAGCCGGATTGATCGCAGCCGGCCTGGCTGCCGGGTGGAGTTGGAGCCAAATGGAGTCCCAGTCCACTCTGCCGGCTGACTCCCCCTTTTTTTATTTAATTTAGCAACCGGACCGGCCGGCTCTCTCCGTTTTTTTTCCTTTTTCTCCAGCCGACCCGTTTCCCTTCTTCTGACATCTCGACAAACCGACCCGGTGGAGGAGCGGCCGGCCAACCGGAATCGCGGGCGCGCTAGATGGGCGAGGACGCAGCCAGAGGAGCTAGCGCGGGCACGCGCTAGCAGCCGGCGAGCGCAGGGCAGGCGGAGGCTGCCAAAGCGGCGGTGACCGGCACGGGCTCGGGCAGCCAGAGCGCGGAGAAGCTGGCCGTGGCCACTGCGGAGGCGGCCGGAGCCGGCCAGGTCGGGACGAGCTGGGAGCGGCCGGCGCGGACGCGAAGCTCGGATGGGGCAGAGCGGCCGGAGCCGGACTCGGCCTGCAAGGTGCGTGGGTCGATGGGAGGAAGCCAGAGGTGGAGCGCATGGGGCACAGTCGGACGTGGCCGAGGTGGAGCCTGGGCGGGGCCAGCCGGGCGCGGCCTAGGCGGAGCCGAGGCGAGGCCAGCCGGGCCAACGCGGGAGGCCGGGCAGGCGGCTGGAGGGAGCCGGAGGAGCCGGACGGCAGGAGCTTGACGGAGAGGCGGGCGGGGGCACGGTTGGGCGCGTCCGGGGCAGGGCCTGCCGGGGCGTGGCCTGCTGGGCTCGGCCGAGGCGGAGGACGGGCGCGAGGACGGGGTGGAGATGGATCCGGCCGGCCGGCCGGATCGATTCGCGCTGGGGCAGCCGGGCGGGCGCTCAGCCGGCCAGGCAGCAGCACGTTTGATCCAGCATGCTGCTTGCCTGCTTAGCTGGTTTGATCCAGCAGCTTGAGTGCCTGCTTCTGGTGCTGTTGCAGAACGACGGAGACGCGGGCGTGGGCGGATGCGCAGCACACCGCGGATCGGCTCTTTGGGCAGAGGATGGCCCAGAGATGAGCACGCACAGAGTACGGCCGACGGCGCGGGGGAGCTCGGACGTGGAGGACCGCACAGATGAACTTGGTGGGGAGGTCGTGGACGAGGAGGAGCTTGGGCAGCAGGTTGACGACGCGGACATGCGCTGGTGTCGATCCAGATCCATACCCGTAGACCCAGCACAGCGCCATGGCCAGTGACGAAGATTTCGACGAAGATTGGTCCCGCCGAGAACGGGATCCGCTCGCCGCTAGCCCACGGTTTGCGCCAAATGTCGTGGTGGGTTGCACGGCATATCCATCAAGGATGGAAAAGATTATGGGACAAGGCGGCGATGGCGTTCCGGCGGGATTGGGCACAAGCACGGCAAGAACACGCGATGTACCCAGGTTCGGGGCCCTCGTAGTGAGGGTAACACCCCTACTCCTGCATGTCTGATGTATATGATGGAATAGATCTCGGGCTACAATGGTTGATCCATGAGTTGTGTTCATCTCTCCCTAGCTAGAGGAGGAAGAATTGGTAGTTGGGGACGAGAGGAGTCTCCACGTCCCAAATATCTATTTAGGGTTTCCTCCAAAGGTTGCCTCTCAAGGGCTCCCTGGTGCACCTTATAAAGGGGATGCCCAGGGGACAAAGGGGTGGCCCATTAGGCCCAGCTAGTACTACTCAGGGTAGCCTGGAGCCTCCAGCCGGACGGACAGCCTGGAGCCTCCAGCCGGACGGGCAGCCTGGAGCCTGCTTGATCTTCGTGGTTTGCTTTTCTTGTTCTTTTGTTGAGTCGTGGACTTTGGTATACCCGGGGGTCATTCCCCCGACAGTCGCGGAGGTGCCCGAGGTCCTCGGCCGCGACCTCGGATCTCCGGTGTGGTGACCGTCTGCTACTCGTAGCGGCGGCCGCGGGAGGGGCTGGCCGGCGCGGAGGTGCTTAGGCGTGGGCGTTGATGTCGCGGAGACGGCCTGGAGCATGGAGATGGAGGCGGCGCGCGCGCGTGTGGCTCGACGGCCTCGCACTCCGCCTCGCGAGCTGCGCGCCGGACCCGTCGGCTGACCGCTATCTGCTGCCGGTGTCGTGGTGGGTTGCACGGCATATCCATCAAGGATGGAAAAGATTATGGGACAAGGCGGCGATGGCGTTCCGACGGGATTGGGCACAAGCACGGCAGGAACACGCGATGTACCCAGGTTCGGGGCCCTCGTGGTGAGGGTAACACCCCTACTCCTGCATGTTTGATGTATATGATGGAATAGATCTCGGGCTACAATGGTTGCTCCATGAGCTGTGTTCATCTCTCCCTAGCTAGAGGAGGAAGAAGGGTAGGTGGGGACGAGAGGAGCCTCCACCTCCCAAATATCTATCTAGGGTTTTCTCCAAAGGATGCCTCTCAAGGGCTCCCTGGTGCACCTTATAAAGGGGATGCCCAGGAGACAAAGGGGTGGCCCATTAGGCCCAGCTAGTACTAGTCAGGACAGCCTGGAGCCTCTATCCGGACGGGCAGCCTGGAGCCTCCAGCGGGACGGGCAGCCTGGAGCCTCTAGCCGGACGGGCAGCCTGGAGCCTCCAATCGGACGGGCAGCATGGAGCCTGCAGCTTGCTTGATCTTCGTGGTTTGCTTTTCTTGTTCTTTTGTTGAGTCATGGACTTTGGTATACCCGGGGGTCATTCCCCCGACACTAGCCCCCGAGATCGTGGAGTCTTGCTAGCTTGCTGGGAAGACTTCGCGATCTTCCCCTTGTCTTGGTTGTTGTGGATGAGATGCTGGAGTCGGAGCTGGAGCCGGCTGAAACTTGGAGTTGAAGTCGGATGAACTTGAAGCCGGATGAACTTGAAGCCGGACGAACTTGACGCCGGATGAACTTGAAGCCGGACGAACTTGAGGCCGGATGAACTTGAAGCCGGACGAAGTTGAAGCCGGACGAAGTTGAAGCCGGATGAACTTGACGCCGGATGAACTTGAGGCCAGACGAACTTGAGGGCCGGACGAACTTGAAGCCGAATGAACTTGAAGCTAGACGAAGTCAGCAACCGGACGAAGTCTGCAGCCGGATCAAAAGCCTTGAAGCCAGATGAAAAGTCCTGAAGCCGGATTAAAAGCCTTGAAGCCAGATGAAAAGTCCTGAAGCCGGATTAAAAGCCTTGAAGCCAGATGAAAAGTCCTGAAGCCGGATTAAAAGCCTTGAAGCTAGATGAAAAGTCCTGAAGCCGGATTAAAAGCCTTGAAGCCAGATGAAAGTCCTGAAGCCGGATTAAAAGCCTTGAAGCCAGATGAAAAGTCCGGAACTTGAAGCCGGACGAATTTGAAGCCAACTTTAGAACTTGGAGTTGGAGTCGGCAGCGCATGGAGTCGGCTGCGGAAATTAGAGTCAGAGTCGACAGCCCATGGTGACGGCTGGAGATTAGAATTGCGTGGCAGCCACCGAGTCCTTGACTCGGGGTGTTGAAGTCCTCCGGGTCTGCGGGGCCGGCTAGCGGCTTGCGCAGCCCCCGGGAATGAGATTGCCGGCTGACGGCGTGGCAGCCCCCGGGCTCTTGGCCGGGGTGATAAAGTCCTCCGGGTCTGCGGAGCCGGCTAGCGGCTTGCGCAGCCCCCGGGAATGAGATTGCCGGCTGACGGCGTGGCAGCCCTCGGGCTCTTGGCCGGGTGATAAAGTCCTCCGGGTCTGCGGAGCCGGCTAGCGGCTTGCACAGCCCCCGGGAATGAGATTCCCGGCTGACGGCGTGCAGCCCCCGGGCTCTTGGCCGGGGTGATAAAGTCCTCCAGGTTTGCGGAGCCGGCTAGCGGCTTGCGCAGCCCCGGGAATGAGATTGCCGGCTGACGGCGTGGCAGCCCCCAGGCTCTTGGCCGGGGGTGATAGAGTCCTCCGGGTCTGCAATTGTGCAGGACCCGGGAATGAGATTGCCGGCTGACGGCGTGGCAGCCCCGGGCTCTTGGCCGGGGTGTTAAAGTCCTCCGGGTCTACAGCCGTGCAGGACCCGGGAATGATATTACCGGCTGACGGCGTGGCAGCCACCGGGCTCTTGGCCGGGGTGACAAGTCCTCCGGGTCTGCGGAGCCGGCTAACGGCTTGCGCAGCCCCCGGGAATGAGATTGCCGGCTGACGGCGTGGCAGCCCTCGGGCTCTTGGCCGGGGTGATAGAGTCCTCCGGGTCTACAGCTTTGCAGGACCCGGGAATGAGATTGCCGGCTTGGTGGCTGCTTGCCTCTGGGTCTCTTGGACCGGAGGTTTTTGGCCTTCTGACGGTTGGCGGCTATTGCGCTTCTGAGCTCCAAGTTGGGAGTGATGGCGATGATGATGTCCAGCCCCCGAGCTTCGCGGTGTGGGCGATGGCTGTCGTGGTGGTGTCACGGCAGATGCCATATAGGCTTGATGTGGGGCCGACCGGACGCTGGAGGTACCGGGGAGGGCTTGCACGCACGGCGTACAGACACAAACACACACACACTCACACACACACACTCACGCGATTTACCCAGGTTCGGGGCTCTCGTGAGGAGATAACACCCCTACTCCTTCTTGCTGCTTGATTTATATGTGGATTACAACTAGTTACAAGCTTGCTCCTTGAGCTGTATGCAAAGAGCTGCAAGATCTAAGCCTCTACCGAGTCTGGAACTAGCTCTCTGGCTCTCCTCCAGCTCCCAGGAACTACTAAGTATTTGCTCAGCACCCCTGCGTAGCGTCTGGGAATCGTCCCTGTAAGAGGAGCCCCTGGTACCCCTTATATAGGGAAACCCAGGGTTACAGTGTAAAACATTGCTACTGGCGCCATACTCCTTGGTCTCTGACCGGCACGGGCGCCGCTGCGCCATACCCAGACCGTGGCAGCGCTGGTCGCCACGGTCGCCGCTGCACCCGACAGCACGCCCAAGCCTAGGCCCAGCGCCACTGTGCCGCGCCGCACGCGTCAGAGGCGTGGCCGAGGCTTGGCACGCCGTCCACTTGCAGCACGCCGCCCGCCCTTGTTTCGCTCTGTGTCTCAAGGAGCTTGGACCACCGTCCGAGATGACCCCATCCGGCATAGGCATGCCCATGCTCTTGACCCGGTTTAACCCTTCCTGCACATAAGAACAACAAAGGGGATTCCGACATATAATAATCATGATCCGACATAGGGATATGTCGGTTAACCTTTACCCGGATGACCCCGGATAAAACCTGCATGGTATGTCGGTTTCCATTGACTCGGTCAACTCCGAGTCAACCTTATTTTACCATATTGACCCCACTCGGGGGCTTCCCCCGACATTAGTCCCCGAAGCTGGCGCGGTCCTGCAGCCTCGGATGGAGGACCACGGCAGGTTTACCCGAAAGACCAGCATTCTTAAGTTGATCCCCGACATAACATATGCCGGCGAAATTCATATGTCGGAAAGCAGCTTTTGCCTTTCTCTGTGATATTCGACTTAGTGTCGGACTGTTCCGAATCACTGGAAGAACCCACAATTCTTCCGAGTCATTGGTTCCTCTACGTGGCAGAGCATCTCTGCCCAACGCCTCGACACTTGCGCCCGGATGGACGTGCCACTGGCACGCATGCCACTTGCGTCACGCCGGTCGCCTCAGGAACTGTGCACACGACAACACTTGATTGCAGCCTTGACCACATCGCCCGCGTCTCCTCGGGTCCTGCCCGATCAAGTGTGCGGCGTTATAACCGTTGCCACTCTGTGGCCTCTCGTGTGGCCGATCGTGCGGCGGTTAAGCCACATAGGAAATCGTGGAGGAGATCGTGGGGCCATAACTTCCCGTCCGTTACGGGATCGTGCGCAGCAGATCGCGCGCCCACGATCTCCTCAAATCGCCCTTAAATACCAGGGAGGGGGCACCAGTCTTCCCCTCCGCATCATCTCTCTCTTGCCCTCGTTCTCCTTTCCAGTGCGTAGAGCACAAGCACCGCCGCCGCCCGCACGCACGGAACGCGCACGCCGACGAGTCACTTGACGCCGACGCCCCGACGCGCAGCGCCGCCGCCGCCGCCGACGCACAGCACACCGCCGTACACCGCGACACCGCGGTAAGATCTCTCCTCCTCTCTCTTTTTTCTTTTGCGCATTAGCATCTGTTCCTCCTCGAGTTCTTCACCGCGGCGGCGCCGATGCGTCGCCGCCGGTGAGTTCGCGTCCGACACGGTTTACCGCCGGTGGACTAGCCGCCGAACTTTTTCTTTCTTCTTCTTCCTTCTGCATCTACACACTTGCATCTAGATTAGATGCATGCGTGTCTCCTCCCTTTTGTTTTTGTTTTCTTTTCCTTTTTCACTGTAATGATTCTGATCACCCGGCCGGTACCCTTTTATAGATCTCTGCAACTTCTCCGACATGTCGAACAACCCCAGCCTCGAGGTGGTAGAGGTGAAGAGGGAGTAGCAGAGGAATCCATCCGGGCTGCCTGGGAGGGCTCCTATGTCCGCCAAGCCGACATAGATTGGTTGATTCGGNTCCCGGCGGATCCCTGCCGGGGTGGCGTGCCGGGTTCCGGGTCCAGAGATGACCCCGGATTTGCAAGAAGGCGAGTACGTCGTCTTCATCGCGCACTTCGAGCGAGGATTCGGCCTACCCGCCAGCGCTTTCTTCCGGAACTTTCTCAACAAATTCGGTCTCCAACCGCACCAACTCCCGGCAAACGCCTTCACCACGCTCTCCGCCTTCGTCTCCTTCATGGAGGGCTATCTCGGTCTCTGGCCAACGTTGAGGCCTGGTCCAAGTACTTCGGATTCCGGAAGCAGGTCATCCGAATCCCGAAAATCCGGACGCGCCCAAGGTGATGACACAATGCGGAGCCGCCACCATCAATCCTCGGCGCGGCTCCATCTTTCCCCGGATTCTCGGTTTGGAGTCATGCCGGAAATGGCAACACTCCTTCTTCTACGTGAAGAACACCACCGAGGTTGACATGATCAACTTGCCGAGATTCTCCATCGGCCCCCCAACCGCACAGCTCAACTGGGGGTATAATCCAGCGGATAAGGATTTGGTGGTCAACCATATCCACCAGTCGTCGAGCAGCTCAGGGACGAAGGGATGACTCCGATGACCTGCTCGCCACCTTTATCAGTCGCCGAGTCTGCCTCTCCAACGCCGAGTCCATAAAATCTGCCACATGAGTGGCCCGCTGGACCCAACCCGATCAGCACCGTGAGCTGGATAATGCCCAGATTCGGCGGCGCATCAAAGCCATAGCCCGGACCAAGATGCCGGAGACATGGGAATGGGGCAAAGAACCCCACAGCAGGAACAACCTTCCCCCCAAGTAAGTACTCCTGCCGACATAACTTTTACCGACATAAATTTCATGTCAGTACAACTGGTACTTGTTATTAATCGCTTTCCCTTTCTCATTACGCAGAGATTCGGTCGGCAACTGACGAAGACGGAGAAAACCCCTCCGCCAACTGGGGTAAAGACCGGGTCGAGGCCGACTCGGAAGACCCGGATGACGAGGACAACATGCCCATCCCGGACGCCAGCCTACTTTCTGCCACGGGTAAGACTCGCGCTTCCTCCATCCGAAATTGGTCTGAAGATGAAGACGACGATTGTCGGATTTTAGAGGTGTATGATCCTCTCCCCAGCATACTCATATCCGATGTCCCGACCTCAGCTGATGGAGATGAATGGTCGAGGTGGCGCCGCTCGCCACAGGACCCAAGGGCGTAGCTCGGAAACCCAGCAGCAGCGGCCGCACCCACAGACGCCGGAACCTCCGGGACCTCTGGTCCCGCGCCCAAGAAACAACGAGTTAAGGTGGCGGCGAAGCGCCAGCGCCCGGTCACTAAGGGGTAAGATCCCCTCTTGCCGACATATACTTCGTGCATTTGACTGAACTTGCTCTTTCTGTACCTCCTTTGACAACATACATTGCTGTCTTGATTTTCCAGCGCGGCTCCTCTGAAGACGAAGGCCCCCACTACTGGGTCACCGACCGGATCCCACCAAGGACACCGACGCCACCTCGGCCCGACGATACTCGGGTTCCGAGTCCAATGAGAATGAGTCCGGTTGCGGACATCTCGGCTCCGGGATCCGGAGCCGGAACTGAAGACTCGGTCGGGGCCGCAACTGCAGCGCCTGAAGTAATTTATCTCGGGGCCAGCTCTTCGGCTCCCGAGTCCAAGAGGACTCGGCACAGCCGAGTCAACAGCAGCAGCCAGAGCAGCAGACTCGGCCGCAACAACAACAACAACAACAACAGCAACCTCAGCAGCACAAGCTCCGCCACCTCCATCACAGCAGCACCAGAAGAAGAAGCAGCAACACTCCAGCAGCACCGCAGCCGCCAAAACACAAGTCGCAGCCCTCGCCCTCAAAATCCAAATACGTCCACGGCCAAGCCAACACCGCCTCCGGCACAGCCGCAGCCGCAGCCACAGACATCTAAGGCCCCAGTTCCTGCTACTGGGGTATCGGCAGAAAAGGCACCGGCGACGTCAGTGTCGGCGAACCCGGAACGGCAACTGATTGTGCCACGCAAGGACACCAGGCACCAGCATCCAGCCCAGCTGGGGTTGCGCCACTGCGAACACTTAGCGGAAAAAGCTTGGGCTCCCTCGAGCATTATCATATGGATGGAACGCCGGACTTGAGCGAAGTGAGCTCAGGCACCAGCAGGTCGTTAGAACATCCGGCGGGGCCGAGTCTGGTGGCCCAAAAGATGGCCGCCAAAACCGCCTTCTCGCAGCCGACCAAGCAGCTGCGGTAAGTGTGCCGAGTAAATATAACTCGGTTTATTTCTTTAATGTAGATATATCCATCCCAGTCCCCGAGATTCGGGTCGAGTGACGAGCTCGGCTGAATGAGGGTAACTCGGCCTGAATCTTCATCACAATATTAATTCTCTTCTTTCAGGCTTGCATGACCAAGCGCACACAGTGCACCGCAAGCTGCTGCTGGCACAGCCTCTCTGATAATAGTTGCTGCAGCCAAGCTGCCAAGTGGCGGACTCGGCTCAAGGCGAAGGCTTGGAGAAACGGATCTCGGAAATCGAGTGTAAGCCATATTTTGCCTTTGAACTTATACTTGCTCAATTCTCTTCTGACATCAGCTACCTCGGCACAGCCGCACATCAGGAGCGCGAGCTTGCTCACAGGCCGAGCTGAAGAAGGAGCAGGAGGAGATATCCCGGCTGAAGGCCGAGCTGGAGAAAACTCGGGGTCAGGCCGCCGAGTCGGAGAAAACCGCCGCCACAGAGAAGCAACTCCGAGAAGAGGAGACTCGGAAGCTGAAGGCTCTCTTGCAGAATCCAAATCCGAGGTAACCTCGGCTGCGAGCGAGCTCCGAGATCTGAAGGCCAAGATTGCGCAGTGGCTGGTGGATATCTCCAAAATTAACTCCGAGATGGACAGTAAGCTCCTTCCCTTCTGCCTTTATTCAATCTATTATTTTTCTTCTCAAATAACTCATTCTGGCGTTAGCCATTCCTTACTCAGAGCGCTTCCCCCACACCAAGGCTGCCGCGGACAAGAGCGCTGCCGAGCACCGGTTCAAGGAAATCCAGGATGGCCCAATCTCATCCGAGTGGGATATGGATGCCCACTTGGTGGCTCTGAAGGCTCGCTTGGTCCAATGAGGCATCGGGATGAACCTCCTCACCGCTGCCATCCGAGCTTACAACGTTCTCTGGCCCGGGTGTGAGGCCCCTTGGTTGTGGATGAACTGGCCACATGCCTTGGCTCCGAGGAGACTCGATGATTGGCGATCATCCGCCGCCCGAGTCGGAGCGGATGAAGCGCTAACATATGTGCTATCTTGGTACGAGGAGCTTGACCTCGACATGCTGAAGACGTGCGGGACGGGTCCAGGTGGCTCTCTGACCCGGAACACATCCAGCGCCGCCAAGAGTTGGCTCACTCGCTCATCCAGTGCCCCAGTACACAGCTTTGTCCCGGGTGATCGGGTTCCCCACTCGGAAGAATTGGAGACCGACGGCGAAGGCGAAGAAGAGAAAACGAAGAGCCCGTCGATGAAGAAATCCAAGCCGATACTCCTCCCGACACAGCTACAGGCACCACCTCGGCCGCTGCGACCAAGGATAGCACCGAGACCTCGACCTCGGAACCGGCCAAGACCGATGCCGCTCCTCTGCTCCAAGTATCTAGGATCCTGCTGCCTAGACTTAGAAAAAACTCAAATCGTCAAATCCCCGGAATGCCGGGTGCAATGTAATATAAACCTTTAGCTTTTATGCTTGGTACTTGTTTTTACTTTGCACATTTTTAGCATTTTACTTAGTATGCCGAATCATTCTGAACCGAGTCCCCGAGCTCGTTTTCTTGTTTACCATACTTAGCAACCCTGCTCTTGCCTACCTCGATGGGTTTCTTGGCAGTCGAGTCACAAGATTACCGAGATACGGCATACAATACTAATGAACTTTGAGTCAAAGCTCAATCATCCGACATAAAATTAGAACGAAACAACTTGTGCCGAATCGCACTTGGGCCGAGTCCCCGAGTTTGTTTTCTTGTGTACTACTTCTTGCAATCTCAGCCCTTGCCTACCTCGATGGGTTTCTTGGCATTCGGGTCACAAAATCACAATAACATAGCATACAATACTCAAAACTTTGAAACATGGTCTAGAGCCATCCGACATAAAACAGAAAAGAAAACCGAATCGCCCCTGGACCGAGTCCCCGGGTCTGTTTTCTTGTTTACTATCCCTTGCAATCTCAGCCCTTGCCTACCTCGATGGGTTTCTTGGCATTCGGGTCACAAAATCACAAAAACATAGCATACAATACTTGCAAACCTGGAGGCACGATTTTTGGAGCCACCCGACATAAAGGAAACAGATATAAAACAACATACAACCAAGATTCATAGCAAGGCAGTCCCCGAGTTTCATTCGGAGTGCCGACATTTCATTTCAAAGTTTCGAGATACATACAGTGAGTCCTTAAGAGTAAAAGGGCGAAGAAGAGCTACATTCCAAGGTCGCTTGGTCTCCTCTCCGGATCTATCCATTCGGTTCTTCACCTGTGCCTGGGCATCAATAAGATAATATGCATCGTTGTTCAAAGCTTTGCTCACAATAAATGGCCCTTCCCAAGGAGGAGGTGAGAGTTTGTGCATTCCGGCGGTGCGCTGTACCAGCCTGAGCACCAAGTCTCCTTCTCGGAATTTGC
Organism: Puccinellia tenuiflora; assembly: GCA_012064385.1. NCBI lineage: Eukaryota > Viridiplantae > Streptophyta > Magnoliopsida > Poales > Poaceae > Puccinellia > Puccinellia tenuiflora. Next base: position 392,833 of record QRDG01001914.1, on the reverse strand, counting down.
GAGGATTACTTTCCGGTTATGATAACGTCGGAGATTTTGCTGATATATTGCCGACTTGGACAATGCCAGTTCTCTTGCTTCCTCGAGCAGATCAACATCATTTTCTCGGGCTTCCTTTGCCTCTGACTCGGTATATAAATGCACTCTTGGCGAGTCATGCTCTATGTCGGTCGGCAGAACGCCTCTGCTCCATAAACCAGGAAGAATGGCGTATAGCCAGTGGACGATTCGGCGTGGTCCGCAGACTCCACAGTACTGCCGGAATCTCATCCAGCCAACAACCCGGAGCACGCAACAGTGGCTCAATCAACCGGGGTTGATGCCGGATAAGATTAAGGCATTTGATCTTTCCACTTGTCCATTGGACTGCGGATGCGCAACCGAGGCCAGGTCTAGCCGGATTCTCTTTTCCTGGCAAAATCGAGCAAAGGCTCCCTCGGCGAAATTGGTTGCCATTATCCGTGATAATGCTGTGGCGGGTGCCCATACCTTAGGATAATATCCTTTAGGAATGACACGGGCTGTGCGGCCATCGCACTTTCTGATTGGCTTCACCTCGATCCACTTGGTGAACTTGTCCACCATCACCAGGATGTGAGTCATGTACCTCGGGCTGGTTTAAATGGTCCCACCATATCCAGACACCATACTGCGAATGGCCAAGTGATAGGAATAGTCTTAAGAGCTGATGCCGGCATATGAATCTTGTGAGCAAACCTCTGACATCCTTCACATTTCCGGACAATATCTTCTGCTTGTTGCAAAGCGCTGGGCCAGTAGAATCCATATCGGAACGCTTTAGCACTATAGCTCGGGAAGAGGCGTGATGACCGCACTCCCCCTGGTGGATATCTCGGAGGATTCTTTCTCCCTCTTCTGGCTCAACACAGCGCTGAAGCACAGTGGTCACACTTCTCTTGTACAGCTCTGATTGATGATTGTGAAGGATTTGGATCGCCTTTGGACTTGTCTGGCCGAGACCTCATCACTCGGTAGAGTGCCATCCAACATGAAGGTCATGATGGGCTGCGCCCATGCCGGTACCGGGCGAGTGCCGAGTACAGGCTCGTCGATTTCCATCGCATCAACCGACATCACCACACCCGTCATAGGCTGGTGAGCCCCCGAGTCCTCCCAAGGAGTCCCCGAGTTCCGCCAAGCAGCTTTCCAATTCTCCAGCGTAACCGCCGAGTCTTGCTGAATATAATCAACATCCATGGAAGTCCCCGGGTCCTGCGCAGCAGTCCCCGAGTCCTGCAACTTGCTTCCGATATCTACATCCATCGGAATGACACCGAGCTCTGGATTACCCGGGATGAATATTGAGTCTGACTCGGGTGAAGGCTTGATTGATGGCTTGTGAAGATGCTCCAGTGATACTCCGGGCGGAATGGCTTGCCGATATGACCCAATCTTGGACAACATGTCTGCACTCTCATTATCTGTCCGCCGAATGTGCGTGAACTCGCACCCATCAAAGAATCCCGAAATTTTCTGGACATGGAACCGGTATGCCGCCATGTTGGCATCTAGGGCATCCCAGTTGCCTGAGGTTTGCTGAATCACCAGGTCTGAGTCACCATAGCAGATGATCCGGCGGATTCCAATTTCCTTGGCTACTTTGAGTCCATGAATCAGCGCTTCATACTCGGCGACATTGTTGGATGCCGCAAAGTGTACTTGCAATACGTATTTCAGCTGATCTCGCTTTGGCGAGGTGAGAACTACACCAGCTCCCAGGCCATCCTTTACCTTGGACCCGTCAAAATGCATTCTCCAGTAGTTGGAGTCAGGTAAGGACGGCTCATACTCCATTTCGGCCCAATCTACGAGGAACTCGGCCACCGCTTGAGATTTGATGGTATCTCTTCTGGCATACTGCGGCGCATAAGCTGCAAGCTCAATAGCCCATTTGGCGACTCGGCCACTGGCATCTTTGTTACCTATGATTTCCGACACAGGGGCCGCACTCACGACAGTTATGGGATGCTCCTGGAAGTAATGCTTTAGTTTTTTGGCCGCCATATAGACGCCATAAGTCATTTTTTGATAGTGAGGGTAGTTTTGTTTCGATACGGAGAGCACCTCACTCAAATAATATACCGGCCTCTGCACGGTAGCTCCTTGTTCTTCTCGCTCCACCACTACTACGACACTAACGACTCGGTTAGTGGCCGCAATGTAGAGCAGCATGGGCTCACTCGGTAGTGGCGAAGCCAATATCGGCGCAATAGCCAACATCTTCTTTAGCTCATGAAATGCCGCGTCCGCTTGCGGAGTCCAGCTAAATTTATCTGATTTTTTCATTAGTTGGTATAAGGGCAAGGCCTTTTCTCCCAACCGACCTAAGAAACGACTCAAAGAAGCCAGACACCCGGTGTATTTCTGGACATCTCGGAAGCATTTCGGCAACTTCATATTTTCTATCGCCCGGATCTTAGTCGGGTTTGCCTCGATACCTCGGCTAGACATGAGGAAACCGAGTAACTTTCCTGCTGGTACACCGAATGTACACTTATCCGGATTAAGTTTAAGTCGGAATTTTCTTAGGTTTGCAAATGTCTCTTTGAGATCATCCAGCAAAGTGTGTTTTTCTTTAGTTTTAATAACTATGTCGTCGACATACACCTGCACATTTTTACCTATCTGGTCATGCAAGCATTTTTGCATACAGCGCTGATAAGTGGCACCAGCATTTCTCAAACCGAAACACATGACACGATAGCAATAAGCCCCGTACGGGGTGATAAAAGCAGTCTTTATTTGATCATCAGGATTGAGTGGTATCTGGTGAAAACCAGAGTACGCATCTACAAATGATAACAGCTCACACCCGGCCGTGGAGTCGATCACCTGATCGATCCGAGGCAGCGGGAATGGATCTTTAGGACATGCCTTGTTCAGGTGTGTGTAGTCGACACACATGCGCCAGACAGTGGCAGCATCCGGTTCTTCTTTCTTATTTTCTACCAGGACCGGGTTAGCCAACCAATCCGGGTACTTCACCTCGACGACCGCATTTGCTGCGAGTAACTTGGCTAACTCGTCACCCACAGCCTTCCTTCTTCCTTCGGCAAGACGCCGTGTCGGTTGCTTCACAGGCCTAGCATCTGGCCTGACGTGCAGAGAATGCTCAGCCAACTCCCTCGGAACACCCAGCAAGTCCTGACTGGACCATGCGAAGATATCCCGATTCTCACGGAGGAAGTGGATGAGCTCGCTTTCCTATTTGCTGTCCAGCCCGGCACCGATGATGACGGTGTGGTCCGGGTTAGACTCGTCTATGCCCACTTTCTTGGACTCCTTCGCTGCCTGGAAGGTTGCAGTCTGCTGCGGGTTGGCCGGACTCGGTATACCGAGTTGAGCAGATTGGGCCAGAGCTACTACCTCATGGATTCTCTTCTTCTCGGCTGCAATCACAAGTGACTCGGCCAGCAGTGATCCGGCAGAGGCACACTCCATCGAACGCTTGTAGTCACCCGAGATAGTGATGACACCATTCGGACCCGGCATCTTCATCTTCAGATAGGCCACATGAGTGGACGCCATGAACTTGGCGAGTGCTGGCCTACCGAGTAAGGCATGATACGGGCTTTCGAGGTCCACAACCTCGAACAGCAGACTCTCGGTTCTGCTATTGCTTTTGTCGCCGAAGGCAACGTCAACCCACACGGTGCCCATAGGTGCATGCGAGACACCCGGCACAATACCATGAAAGGTAGTTCTGCTTGGCTGCATCATGTTTTCGGTTATACCGAGCTTGACCATGGTATCTCGGTACATAATATTGATGCTGCTCCCGTTGTCCACAAGGACCTGGGTGAACCTGACATTAATGTTGGGTCCGACGAATGTCGGATCCACCACCAGAGCATAACTTCCGGGATTCGGCATGATCTTGGGATGGTCCTTGATACTCCAACTGATCTGATCCTCGGACCAGTACATGAATTTCGGCACCGCCGGCATAACAGCATTTACCTCCATTGCACGCCTGTGCTGACTCTGCTTGTCGTTGGGTTCGGTCACAAAGACCATGTAACTCTGGTGGGGCTCTCGATACTGATTCTGCCTACTTGGGCCTGCATTGCCGTTGTAATTGTTGTTGTTGTTGTTTGCTACCTGGTTGACATCCTCTTGCCTAGGCTGTGCATTCAGGGGTTGAGCATTTGCACCTGTCAGAGGTGCGGGTCTCGGTGTCGGACCAGTAGCCGCTGGCTGATTCTTGTGCCGGTCACAGTCGCGAGTCGAGTGTTGCGCCGGTTTGCTGGGGTGTCGGGTGTGAAAGCAGCAAGGGCCATCCAGCATCTTCTCGTAGATGTACCTCTCCTGATCATCCAACTGTTTCTTGTTGCCACTCCATGGCTTCCTTTCGCCGCTCCATGGCTTTCTCTCGCCGTTCCACGGCTTCCTCTCACCGTTCCATGGCTTCCTTCCTTCCGAGTTCTGGCCCCAAATGGGACCCTCATTTTTCTGGCGCTGGCTGCTGCCGGCACCCGCTTGATCTTGGTCGACAGCTGCGACCTGGTCCGACCCGTACCGGTAATCCGGTCGGTCGTCTCTTCTCTTGTTTCGGTTGTCCGGGCGATCGCTACGCCGGCTCGATCTATCTCGGTCTTGAGCAGGATATCTCCTGCCCACATCAACCTGGGTCAGCAAGGGCTGTGTCGGGTCACCGAGTGCATAACTGTCAGCAATTGACATTGTCTCGGCCAAGGTGGCCGGCATCTCCCTCTGGAGTCTCTGCCAAAGCATGGAGCCATGTCGGCATCCTTGCGCGAACCAGGCAATGGCTTGTGACTCAATCACTCCTTCACAGGAGTTTCGGATCGTGCTCCACCGGGTCAGGTACTCCCGGTCTGTTTCGTCTTCTCGCTGCCGACACATGGACAGCTGTTGAGGTCGATTCGGCCTCTTGTAAGTACTGGAGAAGTTGCTGACAAAGGCGTCGGAGAAGTCAAGCCAGCAGTCAATGCTGTTCTCCTCCAGGTTATTCAGCCAGATTCGGGCTGGTCCCTCTAGCATCTGCGGCACATACCGCACTGCCCATCTGCGACTTCCGCCGGCAATGTGCACAGCGGTGACATAGTCTGTCAGCCAGTCCTCCGGCTTGGTGCTGCCGTCATAGGTCTTTGCACCCCGGGGGAGCTGGAAATTCGGCACCGGTGCCTGCTTCATGATCCGGGGTCCAAAGCATGCAGGACCCGGTGGGCCTTGCTCCTCCAGCAGTTCAGACAGATAGATTCTGTCCAGCTTGTTGCGTACATCGTGAGCCGGTAATTGGCGAGCTCCCAGCCTGGCACCGAGTGCACCCTCGGTCGCCAGATCTCTGTATCTTGTATACCCGACACGCTCCATGGCCGAGTAACCGTCGTCATACCGGTCAGCGGCCGGCTCGGCATACCCGGCACCCGCTTGATGACGAGGTAGAATGGGTGCCGGATACCGAGGTGGCTGACCCGGATTCGCCGGATTGACCCGGTTGGCTTCTTGTCTGCCCTAAACGGGTCCTGGGCCTCCCTGGCCGACATTGCCTTGGGCAGCCTTCTGCTTTCCGGCATATACCGGATCATACGCTTGCAGCTGTTTGTTCTTTCCAGAGTTCACACTCTGGCCACGGCTTGCGCCGACATACGGCGAAGAGGCCTGTCCCTTGGACGCTCCTCCAGCATTTCCACCCGAGTAAAGGTACCCGGATCCTCCCACACCCGGATTTGCATTCCGGTATGCCTCATTCTGCCTGTTGGCTACAGCTACCAACTCATTAACTCGGTCCTGCTGCCTACTACGAGCTTCACCGGATAAATTATGTAACTCAGCTATAGCAGCCTCAGCAGCTCTAAGATTCTTGCCCGGGGTACTATATTTCGGCCGGCCTGCCGACACATGACTAGCAGTTTTACCAGATCTAGCTCTACCATCTCTAGCTATCTCGGCATTGAGGTCTCTACCTCTAGCACGCACCTCATTTATGCGACTAACCGGGTTGGCTACCGGCGTAAAACCATGAGCGATATTGTACTCACGGAGGGATATGTCAAAGTCCTGTCTGACTTGGGCCACCACCTGAGCCTCTCGGAGTATCTCCTGACGCTGCTGTTCCAACTCCGCCTGAGTCAGAGCAACATCTGCGCTCGGAGCCACTGGCGTCGCCAGCTTCTCGATCGCGTCTTGAAGAGGACTCGGCGTCACCGGCACAGCTGATGTACCGGCCTGCTCCGGACGATTCTCCGGCCTCTCCAGCGGCGGGCGCGCCGTCCTGGTAGTTCTGGTGCTGACCTCGGCATCAACAACCGGGGCGGTCATCATGACCTCTGCACAGCTAGCAGCGGGACGGGCGATACGTCGGCCGCGAGCTGCGCACACAGCGGGGGGATCTGCTGCAACCTGCACCCTTTCGGGAAATCGACAGGGAACCTCGGTGGCGACGTAGACGGTGAGGGAGCCGAACTCGATGAGGCAGCCGTTCCGGGGCAGTGGCCTGCTGCCGAAACAGCCGGCGTTGTCGCTGACGACGTTGAGCGAGCCGAACCTGTGGACAAGGCCACAGAGAACGCGCTCACCCGACTCGATGAAGGAACCCGTCCGGATGAACACACCAGCCAGCGCCGCTGCTGGCCCCACGGTGGGCGCCAACTGTCGTGGTGGTGTCACGGCAGATGCCATATAGGCTTGATGTGGGGCCGATTGGACGCTGGAGGTACCGGGGAGGGCTTGCACGCACGGCGTACAGACACGAACACACACACACTCACACACACACACACACACGCGATTTACCCAGGTTCGGGGCTCTCGTGAGGAGATAACACCCCTACTCCTGCTTGCTGCTTGATTTAGATGTGGGTTACAACTAGTTACAAGATTGCTCCTCGAGCTGTATGCGAAGAACTGCAATACCTAAGCCTCAACCGAGTCTCAGAACAGCTCTCTGGCTCTCCTCTAGCTCCCAGGAAATGCGAAGTATTTGCTCAGCGTCTCTGCCTATCGTCTGGGAATCGTCCCTGTAAGAGGAGCCCCTGGTACCCCTTATATAGGGAAACCCAGGATTACAGTGAAAAACATTGCTACTGGCGCCATACTCCTTGGTCTCCGGCCGGCACGGGCGCCGCTGCGCCATACCCAGACCGTGGCAGCGCTGGTCGCCACGGTCGCCGCTGCACCCGACAGCACGCCCAAGCCTAGGCCTAGCGCCACTGTGCCGCGCCGCACGCGTCAGAGGCGTGGCCGAGGCTTGGCACGCCGTCCACTTGCAGCACGCCGCCGCCCTTGTTTCGCTCCGTGTCTCAAGGAGCTTGGACCACCGTCCGAGATGACCCCATCCGGCATAGGCATGCCCCATGCTCTTGACCCGGTTTAACCCTTCCTGCATATAAGAACAACAAAGGGGATTCCGACATATAATAATCATGATCCGACATAGGGATATGTCGGTTAACCTTTACCCGGATGACCCCGGCTAAAACCTGTACGGTATGTCGGTTTCCATTGACTCGGTCAACCCGAGTCAACCTTATTTTACCATATTGACCCCACTCGGGGGCTTCCCCCCGACACACGGTTTATGTGATTTCGTTAAGGTGTTTAAATACCGCAACCCCTATATGTTGGAACTTCTCTTAGAAAATTATATAACTCATATGATCAGTTTCGCGTAATTGTTTCCATAATTTTCCCATTTAACATTTCACATTGTTTTCCATTGAAAATGCTCATAAACTTCACATACGTGAACCCGAAGGTTTTGAGTTTAAGATTTGCGGCCCATATGTTCCTCTGAATACATTCAATAATTTTTGGGAACGGTACGTAGATTTGGCGGCATGATCCCGAGGAAAGGCCCCAACAGACATACATAGACAAGTTTAATGTGTACATGTGGACAACATTAATCAGACAAACAAGTGCACTTACAATTGTACAGTAACGAGTTTTGGATGGTTTGGACGAAAATATGATCAATTTTGTTTCACAACGCACAAGTGCACTTACAATTGTACTAGAAGGAGAGTGAGAGTGGAGCCGCGTGGCTAATCGCACGCTCAGAACATGTCATGTCATAAGACGCAGTTCGGCCTTTTTTGTGCACAAAATTCTTCAGTTGTACTATACATCTTTGTAGCGCCACAAGTTATCAACAAGTTCGTCGATGTACTGCTCCTGCCATCCCTGGTCCACAAGAACCTCTTGCAGCTTCTTGGCATTCCTCGCAAACACCTTCCCTTCTTCCTCCACCATAACGAGACGCACCGCCGTCGCGACCCCATCCCTACGGAACGATCCATCACCCATGTCTCTCGCTACCTCTACGCCGACCCCCTTCTTCACCATGGTCCGTGCGACGAGTGGCTGGTCAACGACGAAAGGGAGCATCACCAGTGGCAATCCGAACATGAAGCTTTCAAGGGTGGAGCCCCAACCGCAGTGTGTCAAAAAGGCACCCACTGCTCCGTGCGCGAGCAACTTCACTTGTGGCACCCACCATGTGCTCACGAGACCGCAGTCACGTGTCCGCTCCTCGAACCCATCAGGCAGCCCAATGCGCCTACCCACATCGGCTATGACATCATCACTGGTGTTCTCTGGCATTCGTAGAGCCCACATGAAGCGCACATCAGCGAGCTCCAGTCCAAGAGCAAGCTCTTGCAGGTTCTTGACACTCAGTGGGGCCTCGCTTCCCAGTGCCACATAGATGACTGACTTCGGAGGCTGGCCATCGAGCCATTGCATAACATTAGAAGGAATGCTTTCGTCGTCATCAAGTTCATGACGTGGTGGAAGAGTCCTAATCGGGATTGATGGCTTTTGAAAGAGTTCGGCAAGGAGGGAAAACATCCTGGGCTCGATCTCATTGCAGCTACGGTAGATGGCGATGTGACACTGTTCGTTTATTTGCCAGAAGCGTTCCATGTTGGAGACACCAGACGCATTAGTACAGAAGGAGTCGGCGAGCCACCCTGCCTCATGGCGATCGTAGACGATGGTGGAAGAAACGGGGAACCATTCGGGTGTGACGGTGAAGTCATCCAGCGTCGTGCGGGGATGTGCAGAGTTTGCCCACCGCGGCCCAACATAGGCAACCATGCCAGCTAGGACGATCTGGAATAACGCACATGGCACCTATATTCATCTTTAACTTGTTAGTAAAATGTGAAAATATGATGAAGAAAAAGAAACAATTTCCGGGAAGCCGAAACATAGACGATTTATTTGTAAGAAAATATAAAAGTAGGAAAATGCTGGCCCGGCTACCTTCTTCCCTAAATAAGTTCATGCTTCACATAATCCTAGTAACTTTGATTTTTGGATGACTCAATCCCCTAGCCGGGTTTATAGGGAGTTTTGGTGGATGTAGACGGTGCTTTCGGGGAGCAAGTGAGCGGACCAATAGCTAATTTGGAGTAAGGTGGGAATAGACATTTCTCTTAAAGATATTCTTCTTTTGTGTGTGCTAAATATGATCACATAAGCGTCTTTAGGATTTATCACTTCATATATCATAACACAACAAGAGACATATAAACCAATCTGATGAATATTTCAATAGAATAGTTTTTGTTAGTTTATGTGTTTTAATGTTTTTGTAATATCTTATGTAGAAGATTATGAAGCTTACCAAAAACGAACAGCGGTTGGTAGTACTTTATTGTTTCGAACATTAATTCTAGTATCAAGCGTTGATTTTTTAATCTAATTTTGTAAATTTTTAGTTGCTTTCATTTCAGTTTTTTTGTTTTTGTTTTCCTCAACTATTGACTGATTCGAAGTTTTGGTCTCTCAGCTCCAAGCCTCCAATACCACGTATCTTCAACCTAAACTCTTGAATTTGGACAATTTTGAGCCACGACTTTAGTCAAAGTGGTATGACTAATGGGATTATTAAACGATAAGATAGGTAAAAGATAGAAGTAAGTGAAAAAAACATGAAAAGTGTTTACCATAAATATAATGTATCTTGTTTCCGAGTCATGAAAATTCAACCATATATGTGAATTTTTACGAATAATCAAAAATATTGTAAGTGTACGCAGAATTCACTACTTTTCTTCATAGTATATACATCTGATTTTTTTTTCTTACATGTTGGTGCATCTTTTCTATTCCCACGTTTTTAATAACCTGTCTTTCTAGATTTATTCCTATCCTTCCTAGTTTTCTAATTCTCTGGAATGGAACATGTCACTGCAATGTCTACTCTAAGGTAGATCACGTAGCCCTGAAAAAAAAAGGAAAAAGGTCCATTTTGAACCTTTAACTCGTAGGGAAAAGCTAAATCGAACTCTCAACTCTCAATCCCCGAAATCGGCACCCTGAACTCTCTAATCCCAGTCTAAATTGAACCCTGAGACGTCTAACACGAAAAAACGCTGACGTGGGTGATGGTCAACCGGGATTGCTGTCAGTAGTGGGCCATGATGCGGACTTGTTGACCGGTGCCGCACGGGTTGTAATCGTTGGGCTAGATTATAAGCCGGCGAATCACTGACAGCGACATTACATAAATTTGAAAATTTTGAAATCCGCACATTTGTTTTCCAAAAATCGAGAAAAAAATACCAGGTGTAGATATCACCTAGATCTACAAGCGTGCCAAATTTCAAGTCTAAATTCGTTTTATTCTGGGCTAGATCTAAAAGACAAATTTCTGAATCGACATACCCAGATTCAAAATTTTGAAATATGTCAGAATTTGTCTATTTTGCACAGCCCAAAATACAACAAATTTGAAGTCAAAAAAATTCACGCGCGTGTGTCTCGACACTACCTACACCTGTGATTTTTTTCGCGTTTTTTGGAAACTCAAAAATGTGAATTTCCATTTTTCAAAAATACCGAGCTCCCTGGAGCTCGGGAGCCAAATCACCGCTCTCCAGCAATCCTGGCTTCAGTTTTCTTTTTTAGAGAATCCCTGTTTGGAAACGACCCCAGGGTTGAATTTAGACCGGGATTAGAGAGTTCAGGGTGCCGATTTCAGGGATTGACAGATGAGGGTCCGATTTAACTTTTCCCTACAAGTTCAAGGTTCAAAATGGACTTTTTCCAAAAAAAAAAAAAAATACTGTACATCACGTAGACAGGCGTATACCTTGTGCTCTGCAGCGATGGACGGGAGCCAGTGGTGGCAGAAGTCGTTGATGATCCAGTCTGGCCTCCTGCCGCCGGCGACGGCGTCCGTCAGGAACGCCGCAAACGGTGCGGCGAGGCCGTCCATGGCCTTCTTGAGGAGCTCGTCCTTCCCGGGCCGCACGTCGGCTGTGGACTCGGCGCCGTCCGGCAGCCCGTCGACGCGCGGCAGCGGCAGCGACACGAAGCGGAGGCGAGCGGAAATGTGCGGCGGCACGGGCGGTAGCCTGGCGAGGTTCCGCGGCGTAGAGACGAAGGCGACGGCGTGGCCGCGGGCGGCGAGGCGCTTGGATAGCTCGAGGAACGGGAGCATGTGGCCGAACGCCAGCCACGGGAACACCACCACCTCCATCACCCCGCTGGGGCCGGCTGCTGCTGCATCCATCGCTGCGATAGCTGTGATCGATGGCCCGCGCAACGGATATGGAGGCAGAGCATGCAAAGATAAACCAGCTTGGGTGTTGTGCTCCAGCCTTCAGCACAGTTTTATTTTGCGGAGCGGGGACCTCGCGCTTCTCGTGTTCCGTTTTAAAACTCTTTTGAATTGATACGTGCGACGACGTGCGAGTCACCTACTAGATCAAATGTAGTGCCTATAGATAATAACCACTAAAAATTACAAGATTAATCTAAAAGAAATCGCTAAGTTTAAATAACCACGTCATTGCCTGTGTGCACTCAACTAGACTTCTTAAGAGGAAAGGCTATTTTGTTACAAAGTATAAATACTCGCTACTTGATTGGTGATGCAACCTTTTTGTTTTTAAACTGGGGGAGTTTATTGAATCAACAGCATTTTACAGAGACAAATTTCAGCAGTTAAATAGCCGATTCAGAGAGAGCAGCCCGCACTGGTATTTGTATGGAAGATCCTCGAGGGGTTGAAAGCAGAGGCACCGCCGGGAGCATGGCGAGATTCCCCGGCGTGAAGACGAAGGCGACGGAGTGTCCACGGCCCTTGGAGAGCTCGAGTAACGGGTGGTGAGGCCCTTGGAGGCGGAGCATGTAAATATAACAAGTTGGGTGCTGCGCTCGATCACAATAATGTTCTTTCAATGCGGGAGCTCACGGCTCACGCGCGTTTCTTCTGCCCAGTGTATTGGACTCTTCCGAATTGATGCATGCCTCAACCACTAGATCCATGTCGTGGCTAACCACCAATCACTAGGTATAAAAACACATGTGATTGTCGGCTTGCGCAGAATCTGGTTTGTTGGAAGCTGCTGAAGTGTGTAGTTGGCCTATGGATCACGGTATCAGCTATGTATGTGAACTTATGGAGTGTTTTGATGTCGCGAAGATGGCCGGAAAGGTCGAGTTTAGGCATTTGTCTCAAGAGAGAAACAAATGAGGCGGCATACAAGATAGCTAGCTAGGTTGTGTTTTTCGAATAAGAATTGTTGTAAACTTGTAATCAGTTCGCTGGACTCTTGTCTTTTCGCGATGTACTCTCATGTAACTAATATTTTTATCCAAATCAATAAGCAAGCCATGCTGGCTTTTCCTATGTTATCATATTATTTCGTGTAAGGGGTCGTTTGGTCCCATCATTTCAAAGGAATTCATTTCAGATTCCATGCCAAACGTGTTTGGCTGTCATGGAATCGGAATGTCATTTCATTTAGAATTCCAAAGAATATCTTTACTATGTTAAGTCAATTTATGTCCCTAACCCTGTCATTTCTCTGGAATTGATTTCATTTAATTTATTTTTGCCAAATAAAATGAAATGAAGGGTGCCAAACGACCCTGTGCAATGAGCTCTACAAACATATTGATCTTTGACAAGGATTAGGAAACCTTAGTTATAAAGAAAGCGTATGGAATTGACGGGAATGTTGTTCTAGACTTGAGTCAACACACCTCATATAACACTAGTAAGTGTTAGCCTGCTAGGCAAAGACATCAAAGGGATTTTGCCACCGAACCAACGGCAGTGCCCCAACTTAACAACTTATGACATCAGTGTGTACGGAGTAAACAATCGATAAAAAAAATGTCACTTTTGAGTTCCGATCACGGATGGAAAATGTGGAAACCCTAAGTAGGAGCCAAGAGTGCTCATGCATAAGTCACCCCGTGACCAGTGACGCGCTTGGTCGGTACATGTTGGTTAGGGAGGTGGAGTCGCAAGTTTTTGTTATGTGTTCATCAAGTCATGGTTTAGTTCTGAACATGTAACTAATCACAAACGACCTGCTGGGTGAAGATTTATGGAAACGTAATGATCGCGACATGGCTATGTTATCATATTATTTCGTGTTATACCTTTCTTGGTAGGCGACTCTCTAATTTTAGGCATAATAAGAAAACGAGAAGGTCAAAGTACGTAATAATTTGGAATGTGTGGTATGTCGTGCTGGTAACGGTGGTGGAAAAAAGGTAGAAATTGAAAAAAGTTGGAATGAGGTTGAAGTTCCATTAAAATGGCTTAATTACGATACTTATGGGTGCCCTCAATTTCGTGCTTGCACTATGAGAACATCATCGAAAGATGTACTCTAAAACTGCTTTGGGATGTGTCTTGTTTACAAAGAACTATGGATTGAATGCAAAATTGGTAAAATAGTTTGTTGTTCTCTAATTTCAAAAATTGCATTTTCTGACTTGTATACCTCTCTAATATGCCTTTTTACATGTAACTTGATTATAGATTCGCAAAGTTTACTATCCCATTGATTCTTATAGATTTTGTGGATAAAAGTTTTTCTTGGGAATGTATATACAATTGGTGTTGTATAAGTAGGACAAATCAATAAACCAGAGTTATATTTTGGGCCGGCCAAAACATGACGCGTAACATATTGGAATAAGTACAATTTATACTAAAATCTTATACATTTAAAAAAATCATGTTACAATATTAACGAGTATAATTCTCTATTAGTTCTTTGTCATTGTTAATCACATAGCAGTTCCGCGAAATGTTTGTTGCAGTGTTTATTTTTGTGCATTACAAATGTATATCTTCAAATAAACTAGTGTTGTGGTAAATTAGAACGGTATTCTGTAAAAAAAAAATGTACTCCTTCAGTTAATTTTCAACAATTACAGCAACTATAGAGAGTTTATGTATTTATGGTAAAGGTATATTAAACATACGGCATAAAAATATCTTCGTATTAGTTTCTAATGTATGACAAACAATATTCACCGGAACTTCTAGAGTATAAATGAACCATTAACATGATTTTACTTGTTTAATTAAATTTAAATGTTCCTTATAATTTACAATGTGGCTTCAATAATAAGATGTGAAGCGAGGCGAACCTCCAACCAAGTTTTTTTTTGTTGGTTGTAGTACGTTGGCAGGCAGGCGCTTGTCCGTATTTATTTTGGGAAAAGTCTACTACTCCCCCGGGGATCCCACGCTTCTATCCCCCGGCTCCTATGCGTGCCAGTACTATGGAAAGGCCTATTAGTGACGCACCTTTTTGGAATTCTGTGACGCATCCTGGAAAAAGTGGGATGCGCCACAGAAATGTGGCTTTCTGTGCCGCATCTAGCCCCATGCGTCTGTGGCGCATCCAGACCCATGCGCCACAGAATTCCAATTTTCTGCGGCGCATGGCTATTTGGTGCGCCACAGAAATATTTTCTGTGGCGCACGCCTATTTGGTGCGCCACAAAATGAGTTTTCACCTATAGCTAGTTTCCTAGTAGTGTGACGCGTGTCCTCTCTTATCCACAGGCACACGGTCTTCCCGTCTCGTCTCCTTCCACCACTCACCCATCTCCCACTCAATCCACCTCCTACCCCGACCTCCTACACCACCCAAGCCTGCGCGCCGCCCGACCTGCAAGGTCCCGCCCCGCTGCCGACCTGCGAGGTATCGCGCCGCCGCCGCCATGGCCGGGGCCCACGCCGCCGCCGACCTGCGAGGCCTCGCGCCGCCGCCATGGTCGAGGCCCGCCCCGCCGCCGACCTACGGGGTCTCGCGCCGCCGCCGCCATGGCCGAGGCCCACCCCGCATCACCGCCGACCTGCGAGGTCCCACCCACCGCCGTCCTGGATGAGCTCCCGAGCCACCGTCGACCTGCTAGGTCTTGCGCCGCCGCCCTGGCCAAGGGCCTGCGTGTGGACCTCCTGCTCCGACCTCCCGCTGTGCGTGCCACTACCATAGGTGGGATGTGCTGCTACCAAGTAAGTTCGTGCCGCTACCATAGGTGGGATGTGCTGCTATCAAGTAAGTTCGTCGGTGCTACCATCGGTGCGGAGAGCGGTGTGCAGTGCTCCGTAGGCGGCGGTGCTGCTACTGACGGTCGTCGTCAATGCTATCAGCGGAGGCCGACGTTGCTACTGACGGTGCTCAAGGTTGCTACATGGTCTCCGGCAATGTCTACCATGGTGGCATGACGGTGCTCGCAAGGCGTGGTGCTACTAAGGTGAAACGGTGGTGCTACCATCGGTGATCTTCGTTGCTGCCTGCGGTGAGCGGAGGTGCTGCCTAGAGGGATGGCAGTGCTACCAACGAAGTTTGTCGATGCTACCAGATCATGCAAAGAATTCTTTTGCTACAATTGTATGTATTTTCGCAACATATGTTCTCTGAATTTGCATTATAAGAAGAATATATTTGTTACATTTTGTTCTGCTGTTTTGCATCATAAGTCTCATTGGAGTACCTCGGCAGAAGAATTTTTGCTACGATGCTGAAATATAACAATTTTTTTGCTATTATAGTTTTGTGGTTTTGCTACCTTAGTACAAAGATTTTGCTACGATGCTGCAATATACTTTTTTTTGCTATTATAGATATGTGGTGTTGCTACAATAATATAAAGATTTTGCTACGATGTCTCCGGTGAGGTCTTCGTTGATATCTCCGGCGAGATTCTCCGGCGATGTCTCCGGCGATGTCGAATTTGCTACAATAACACATTTTTGTTGCTGTGAGATCTCCGGCGAGGTCTCCGGTGAGGTCTCCGGCGAAGTTAGTCTTTTCTTTTTCTATTTTGTGGACGAACCGTTTTTTGCTACCTGGAGCCACCTCCCTCCTAGGGCCCCTTCTTAGATTGCAACACGTCACCGTTGGCACACATCTCAAAGTTGCTTCTAATTCACTACTCAGTTGATACGTATCTGTACACATACCGTAGTGGTGCAGCAACCGTTAACCGAAAATTATGGAGACGATCATGGCTGATCACAACGGACGAAGTTAGCGGACGAGGAAAATCATGTCATATGGAACTACTCGTCGGAGGCAGCTGCCTTCGCCGGCCGACAGCCCGACGTAGCCGCAGGCATAGTTCCAATCCTGCCGCCGCCGCCGATGTCCAGTACAACAACGCCGCCGCCGCCGTCGATGTACAGTACAACAACGTCGTCGTGATTCTGTTGGAACCTAGCCTAGCTCTCTTCTCTCTCAGCTCACGAACAGGAGGAGGAGGTCGACGAACAGAGAACTGAAACTCTGACGAAACTGAACTTTTGGTGGCGCACTAACACCTTTTCTGAATTTTACTGCAACCCGAGCTCTGTCCTCATGGTCTTGCCAATGGCGATTACAGGGGTGGGTTATATAGGCGCTGGCTCGCACATACGCCACCACGCCGCGCACACGTCGCGCACTCACACAAACTCACGCACCCACTACGCCGAGCTCCACTCGCCCCAGCTCGCGCACTCGCCGCGCTCTGACGCGGTCACACGGCCGTGCCTGCGATGGTGGACTCGATCTCCTCCGGCTAATTCTCTATGGCTAACTAACACACACACACGCGAGCACGCACCCGATCGCACGCAATGGCGTGCCCATACACGCCACACACGCTCGGTCGGATGCGCCTGATACAACCATGCGTGCACACCATGCCATGCACGTTCCAGGGCGCACAGACGCCGGCCAACATGCACGCCATGATCGCCATGGCTTATTGCCAACATTGCCCCTCCTAAGCCATGACCTAGTACAGGCCCGGCTGGTCGTCGACATCGGCGAGGAGCGCCTGCTCCTCCTTCTTCTTCTTCCTGCAGTCGCGCTCGAAGTGGCCGCGGATGCCACAGTAGTGGCACTTGCCACGCCTCCCGTACCCGTCCGCGCTGCTCCCCGCGTCGTCGTCGTCGTTCCCGCCGCCGCGTGCTCGACGCCGCGCCTCCCACTGTGCCGCCGTGAGCAGCAGCTGGTCCCCACGACGCTCGCCGCCAATGGCCTTCTTCCGTCGCTCCGACCGCTCCTGGAACGCCTTCAGCCGCCCGAGCACCTCGTCGAAGCACACCTTCTCCAAGTCGCAGAACTGCTCGATGCCGGCCACCGCCGTGTACAGGTCGTCAGGCACCGTGTCGAGCAGCTTCTTCACCATCTCGGCATCGCCGAGCGTCGCGCCGAGGTTTGCATACCTCGCCGCCATGCCGCTGATCTTGCCAGCGTAGACGTCCAGCGCCTCGCCGTCCGCCATGATCAGCCGATCGAACTCACCGCGGAGCGTGGACAGCCGGGCCGCCCTGACGCGATCCGCACCAACGAATCGCGCCTTGAGGCTCGCCCACACCTCCGCCGCCGTCTTCTTCGACGAGACCTGCAGCAAGATGTCCTCCGCCAGCGCACCGAGGAGGTAGGCCCTCGCCGGCTTGTCCTTCTTCGCGATGATCGTCGCCGCCGCGTCCTCCGCCGGGACCACGGCCTCCCACAGCTCCTGAGCGTCCAGGTTCGCCTCCACCTTGATCGCCCACACCATGTAGTTGTCGCCGGTGAGCTTCGGACAAGAGAGCGGCACCACGCTCCCCCCAACGCCAGCGCCGTGCGGGACCAACGCCATCACTCACCTCGCTCTGATACCAAATGTTGGAACCTAGCCTAGCTCTCTTCTCTCTCAGCTCACGGACAGAAGGAAGAGGATGATGAACAGAGGACTGAAACTCTGACGAAACTGAACTTTGGTGGCGCACTAACACCTTTTCTGAATTTTACTGCAACCCGAGCTCTGTCCTCGTGGTCTTTGCTATGGCGATTACAGGGGGTGGGTTATATAGGCGCTGGCTCGCACATACGCCACCACGCCGCGCACACGTCGCGCACTCACACGAACTCACGCACCCACTACGCCGAGCTCCACTCGCCCCAGCTCGCGCACTCGCCGCGCTCTGACGCGGTCACACGGCCGTGCCTGCGATGGTGGACTCGATCTCCTCCGGCTAATTCGCTATGGCTAACTAACACACACGCGAGCACGCACCCGATCGCACGCAATGGCGTGCCCATACACGCCACACACGCTCGGTCGGATGCGCCTGATACAACCATGCGTGCGCACCATGCCATGCACGTTCCAGGGCGCACAGACGCCGGCCAACGTGCACGCCATGATCGCCATGGCTTATTGCCAACAGATTCCTCATCGGCGGCGGCCCCGACGCCAGCGCTTCCGCGAGGAGTAGCAGAGCTACCGAGGGGCGGCTCGGGATCAGATGGTGACGGTGAGGAATCATGCGCTTTTCCTGAAAGGCAGCAGAGCCGCGCCAGGGTGAGTCGCGAGCAGAAAACGGCGCCGAGGAGGCGGACCCTTGACGGCGCCGTCGCTTCTCTCGAAGGCAGCAGAGCCGCTCCGGGGCGAGTCGCGAGCGGAAAGCGGCGTCGAGGAATCGGACGCTCTCCGGCGGCGGCGCTCAGCGAGATGCAGCCGGAGCTGTACGACTACAAAGACAATACAGTAGCTTGTTACGGAGCACGGCGATATGGAACGCGAGCGACAGGTAGCTAGATATTTTGGCCGTTTCGCTGGTACGTTGGGATCTGGGCCGAAACTCATTTGTGTGCAATACGATTTGTGAATACATGTCGTTTGTAATAGTGTTCGTACTGGGCTGGCCCATCTCTACTATGTTTCTACCTGAGCGATGGTGTGTGCCAGGCGTAAAGACTAGGGTACCAGCCCACGTGAAGAGTTCTCACACAGGCACATGCCATCGCCACAATTTCATTGACTGTTGCCCCATCCTTATCTCTCTGGTGTGCGAGCGGCTGTGTGGATGTGTGGTCCATCAGGCTGCAAGCGGGAGCGGACAGGCCGCGGCGCCGCTTTTCCAAGTCCACATATTTGTGTATGCGGAAGCCCGCGGTACAGGTCTGAAAATAAGTGGCATAAGCGGGCCGGCCCGCGGTAGCCGCGGCTCCCGCAATACGACTCGCAGTCTCGCGGGACGGAGGGGATGGCGAGGTGCCGCCGCCGCCGGAGCGCCGGCGCGCCGCCATGGGAGCACTGCTGCTCCTCCTCGCTGCCGTTGTCGGAGTCATTCCCATAATCCTCTGCCGCACCATCTCTCAACTCTTCTTCACGCCCGTTCTCCTCTGTCGCACCGGCGCCGGCGGCGGTGGAGGAGCCGGCAGTGCGCGCACCCGGTTCTTCCTCACCGCTTCGATGTCTTGAAGTTGACCTTGGGGCCCTCGAACTTGAGCTTCCGACGGAGGAGCTTGCGGGCCAGGAGGCGCACGGTGAAGCGCGCGAGCTCGCCGGCGGGCAGGATGCGCCTTGAGCGAGAACCTGTCGGCGTCCTCGCGGTGCACGGCTGCGGCGTGCGCATCGTCGTAGGCGCCGATGTGCGCAGCTCCATCTTGGCCCGGGATCTGAAGGCCGGGTCGTTGGTGAGCAGGGCAGCGGAAGAGGCAGTTGCGCGAGGTCGACGAAGACGAGCCCGGCGCTGCATCCCATGCCGGAGAGGTTGTAGGCCGCGACGTCCTCCCGCATCCCGAAACGGGACACGATCCGGGACGCCAGCGACGGCTCCGGGGAGAAGGACCCGACGTTGAGCACGAGGAGGTCCGAGGTCGAGGTCGCGCGCGGAGACGTCGGTCTTGGCGAGGACGCCCCGGACGACGTCATCAAAAAAGGCGTCCATCTCGTCGAGCGCGTCGTCCTGGGCGGCGCACTCCTCGCGGCCGTCGAGAACGTTGCGCGGGGAGTAGCTGTGCTCGCCGATGCTCGTCGTCAAATGCAAGCTAGCTAGCTAGCGTATGAGTCTGCTGCGTACACGGCCTCGAATGCAAGCTAGCTAGTGTATGAGTCTGTGTACACGGCGCGCGCGGCGCCGCAAAATATCGCGGCTAATACGCGGCTCATACGCGGCACACCGCCTAAACATTGCGGCGATATGCGGCGTGTACGCGGCTCCCGCGGAGCGTCCCGCTTGCACCCTGAGTGGTCCACCCAGGCGGCGAGAAGCCAACGGAGGCGTCGTGTAGAAAGTCTTTGCCGGATCCGGTGGAGATCCGGTTCAGTCAGATGATGACGGCGTTCTAGCGGCCGGATTTGGTGGTGCTGCATCACCAACGACCTGCCACCGGTGGAAGGCGTCGCCTTGGATTTGGCAAGATCTGGCGCCTTCCGTTGACATGGCGCCTAGTCCCTGGCTGTCGACAGCTTCAAGATCATCAGAGCCTCGAGGTCAAGGTGGTCCATGGCTCATGTGGTGATCTATAATATCTATAAAGTTCATCCCCACTTTCTTCATTTAATGTTTGCAAGCTGCACATGCAAAGCATCCACGTCACCATCTATTCAGCCAACACGCGAGACTCGCATTCCCCCGATCGAACCTCATGTTCACAGGCTGCAGCCCACCTGATGACCCGACCCGGAGAAAATAAAAAAGGTGTTGCTCGGCCGGACATGCGATGCCGTTGTATTCATCGCTGGCCGCACCGGCCACTCGCATGCACGGAAACTGCCTGGCGCCTTCTAATCTCCCATATGGCTTCAATGGTTTTATTAATCTTAGCCCAATCAGAACACTAACCGATGCACACACAATTTAATTCCCCGCATGCACCATACACTTTCTTTTTAATTTCATGTGTTCGTTTCATCTGAAATGTGTGCCCAGATCAGGGCCATCATGGCGATCTGGCCACCTCCCCTCTCCCTAATAATTCCCCATCTCTTCTCCAAAAAAAATCCTTTATAGATCTGATCCTGTCAACTCTTTCTTTCTAGAAACTGCGGCGGCAGCTCAAGATCAAAGCAGAGACAAAAGGGAGAAGGTGGAGGAATCCTACGAGGCTATGAGGCCACGTCCTATGCGCTGACATGCACAAGGAGGGCTAAAATGATCCATCAGGTGGAAGACTCTGTATTGCTGATTATTTCCTTTTGGCAACAAATTTGTACGTGAACAATGCACTACTGTTGATTCGTGTTTTATTCATGGATTATGTTCTTCATCTCCACTAATCTTGATTGGCGAAATATATTATAGCGATGCGGTGCTCTGTTTGTGTGGCATAATCAAATTCTTGGCAACTACTTTGTGCAAAAAATTGCAATATTATGATCAATGCACTAATCTGTTTTGGCAAATAATTAGTGCAATATATAGTTGTGCAAGATTATGATTAACGCACTCATCTATTCTTGGCAAATTATATAATGTCCTTGCACTTAACTGTTCTGGCAAAATATGATTGATCTTCACTTACTATAAATTTACATGGCACTAATTTTTTTTGCAAATAATTGGTGCAAAATATAGTTGTGTGCGATTATGATGAATGCACTTATTTGTTCTTGGCAAAAGATAAGATGTCCTTGGCACTTAACTATTCCGGCAAAATATAATTTATTTTAACAAACTATAAATTTATTTGGCACTAATCTGTTCTTTGCAAAAACATTGTCCTTGGCACTTAATTAACTGTTCCGGCAAAATATAATTTATTACACAAATTATAATTTTATTTGGCACTAATGTGTTCTTTGCAAAAAAAATTGTCCTTGGCACTTAACTGTTCCGGCAAAATATAATATATTTTCACAAACTATAAATTTATTTGGCACTAATATGTTCTTTGAAAAAAATTATCCTTGACACTTAACTGCTTCGGCAAAATATAATTTATTTTCATAAAGTATAATTTTTATTTGGCACTAATCTTTTCTTTGCAAAAAAGGTTCTTGACACTAATTTGTTCTTGTTAAAAATATTATTCTTCTTGGCATCTACTCCCTCCGTCCCGATTTACTTGTCGCAGGCCTAGTACAAACGTTTTTTGCTAATTAGTCCAGACAATTCAAATTAGTGGCAAATCCGTCCGTCGACCCTCGCGTCCTCCTCCGTCCGTCGACCGTCCGCATGCAGTACCTCGCCGGCTCGCCCGTCGCCGTTCCCGCGCTCGCAGGAACTCCACCTCACTGTCGCACGGGAGGGAATCTATCACAAGGACCTCGCCCGTCCCCGTCCGCGCCCGCGGGAGGGAGCTCGCCGTCGTCGTAGGCGCGCAGGAGCAAGCTCGACCTCGCCGCTGCCGTCCGTGCAGGAGGGAGCTCGACCTCGCCGCCGCCGTCCGCGCAGGAGGGAGCTCGACCTCGCCGCCGCCGTCCGCGCAGGAGGGAGCTCGACTTCGCTTTCGCAGGAGCAAGCTCGACCTCGCCCCCGCCCAACAGGGGGCTCAACCTCCTCGCATCGCAGCTCCCTCCGCGTCTCCGTGCGGGGAAAGCTCGACCTCGCCGTCTACATCCGCGCGCAGGTGGGAGCTTCTCCTCACCGTCGCCCTCCGCGGGCACGAGAGAGCTCGTCCTCGCAGTCGCCCTCCGCGCGGAGGAGGGAGCTCGTCCTCACCGTCGCCCTCCGCGCCAGGAGGGAGGTCGACCTCGTTTCCGCGCCGCCGCTCCGCTCGCCGTCGGAGGGCTCCCGCGGGTGTCGCCCACCTCATGCTGCTCCACCATCCTCTCCTGCCCATCGCTCCAATCGAGAGCACGAGGTAGCAGGCGCTGAGGCCCTCGAATTGGATGCACCAAGAACCTGCTGAATGTGAGGTTCAGAGTCTGGCACTTGAATTTGCACTTGAGGTTCAGATCAGGTTCAGAGTAGTCTGCATTTGCACTTGAATTGAACTGTATTCAGAGTAGTCTGTATTTGCACTTGAATTCTTGTCTGCATTTACCTCCTGCAGAATTCTAGTCTGCTTCAGAATGCCTCATGGACTTGCTCACCTCCTGCAGTAAAAATGATCTGAATGTGATCAACTTAAACATGCATCAGGTTCAGTTAACACTAAGACACATTTGAGCACCTGATGCACTACTCCAGGTTCTAAGTGTTTCAGGAGAAATGCATAGGGATGTCTGGTTCTTTCTACTCCTAGACAAGAAATGCAGATTAGCAAGAATACAGATTAGAAACCTGAACCTAGTTAGAGTAAACTAGCCTTTCTCATGAGTACCTGAATAATATTCAACTTGTACTAGTACCAACTTGATCAACTGTAGGACACAAACACCATTTCCAGGTTGCTGCTGCTGCCATGATCTCAGTTTGAAATTTGATTGATATTGCTGGCAGAGTGTAAACTTGAGTGCATGCCTTGCACACAGGAACCTGCACACAAAAATTTGATTGATAAATTTGGCCAGTTCCACATGGTGTCTGCAAGCTCTAGCATGATGTTCGGGATTGATCTCAACATGAGTCCTCAACAAGATGATGCCTCGGAACCTGAAGATCAACAGGAAGAACCAGTCAATGAAGAATCAGTCAATAATGAAGCCGCAGGTACTACAACAGCACCAAGCACTGTTAACAGAATTTAAAAGTGGCTTATGTTAGTTGCAGTATATACACAGATATAGACATTTTTTACCTTGTTAGAACTGCAGCTCAACAACAAATGCCACTAATTTATCACAAGTTCACCAAAGTAGGTGACCCTACTAAGTAACCACAACCGTGTAACATCTCACCTTCCTATTATTTGCAATAGCTAGATGACTTATCTTTCGCTCCTTATTTGACAGGGGAAGAAGCAAGTGGTGTAGAGGAACCAATTCATGACGAAGCAAGTGCTGTAGAGAAACCAATTCATGAGGAAGGCAGAGAACTCACAAATGAGGAGAGATATGGTATTTATTTTGCACTCACGGTGATCAAGACCAAAAATGGACAAGTTCTAAAAAAAGACAAGGAGGTCATTGCTAGCCTACTCGATACAACCGTAAGAACTGTTGAGAGAATATGGGAAAGAGCTCTTAAACAGATTGCTAGCCTCCAGGCAGCAGCAGCAGCAACAACATCCTCCAGGCAACATTAGTACCAACAAGCTCCAAGCACCAGCTTCCTTCAAGCAGCAGCAGAAACAACAACCTCCAGGTAGCAGGAAAAGAGAATCATCCGCCTTCAAGCAGCAGGAAAAGAGAATCATCCGTCTTCAAGCAGCAGAAACAACAACCTCTAGAAAGCAGCAGCAACAACAACCTACAGGCAGCCGCAGTACCAACAAGCTCCAAGCACCAGCTCACTTCAGGCAGCAGCAACATCAACAACAACCTACAGGCAGCAGCAGTACCAACAAGCTGCAAGCACCAGCCCCCTCCTAGCAGCAGGATAAGAGTAGCAACACATTCCGAGCACCGGCACTCTCCAAGCAGCATAATAAGAGCAGCAGGATAGAAGCACAGGATGATAGAATCACAAGATGAAAGGAGTACTTGTATAGGAAAGGAAAATTCAGGTTCAGGTTTCATTGCAGACACAGGATGATAGAATCACAAGATGAAAGGAGTACTTGTATAGGAAAGGAAAGAAGTACTTGTACATACTCCAATAAGTACTCCCTAAACGAAAGTTGTATTGTTGTCCAAGTTTTATCATTGTACTCCACTAATAAGAACAATTGCATGACCTTGAGAACAATTGCATGACCTTGAAAATGACAGTAAGTGGAACTCAGAAAATGACATTACTAAATCATGTGCAATTCAGATTGTTATTCAGGAAAAATAAACAATACTACCCACTTGTACTTGTATGTACCTCTGTCATGCTAAAATTACAGGAGTAAGATGATCTAGTTGATTTCAGGAAAAGAAAGTTGCATTACTTACCATCTGTTTCCTTGCCTTGATTATTGTCTGTTGCCTTCCTTTGCTTGTAATCTGCATGTACAATTCCTGAATACAATGGTACATATATAATGGCAGTTATACGTTTGATGGTGATATGGAAGTACAAGAACATACAACAGTAGTAGCTCCTGAATAAAATGGTCAGGTCGCAGTAAATTCAGTTTGCATAATTATTTTGAACAGAATCACATGAGAAATCACTAGCTCAAAGTACATAAACTGAAATGGATACTAGCATGCATAAGTATTTGGAATAATTATGTTCTTAACGTATACAGTACACTGAAAAAGTTTCACAGAAAAGGTTTCATTGAAGCTTCACTGAAAAAGCTTCAGTTTCAGTCTCAGGCTCTCAGCCAAGCTTCAGTTTCACATTTTTATTTCAAAATTTTCAAACTGACACTGCATACAAATACTCTAAATAAACAAGCAGGTTTGTCAACTACAGAAAATCATGTGCTGCAACAAGCAAGCTACTCCATTTACAGCAAGTAAACAACGCCTGAGTACTCAATTTACAGCAACAACATGAGCACATGATAGCAGAGGTGGTCGTTGATGTCGGGGGCGACGGCCGCAGGCCGCGAGGGCGGCCGTCTGGTGGATTCATGAGAACCACAGCTCCGGGAACCCGTGCATGAGGAGCACTACCAGGCCGGCGGCGCGTCCCTGCTCCGCGACGTGGAGGGAGACGCCGTTGACCTCCGCTCTCCGGTGCCGCATCCTGCTCCGGTTGTCCTTCGCCGTCGATGACGAGAAGCGCTGCTTGCAGATCAAACCTCTATCTTTGCGCCCAGATTACCAACGGCGGTGCGAAAAAATCCAACCTTCCCGGAGGGGGGGGGGGACGAGGAGGGGAACGAGGCGGCGGTGAGATGGTAGGGAAGGAGGCGACGGAAGCGCGGCGTGGGGGGTGGCGGTGGGGGGGATCAGGCGGTAGCAGCCTGGGTCGGAGGCGGGGGCAGCAAGGCGGCTGGGGCGGCGACGGGAGGGGAGCAAGGCGGTGTGAGCAGTGACCCTGTCGGAGAGAGAGACGAAGGACTGCCGGATTGGTCGGGGGAAGTAAGAGGACTATATCGCAAAATAACCGCCGCGACAAGTAAATCGGAACGAAGGGAGTAGTTATTTATTTGACCGTGTTCGTAGAGTTATTTTATCCAACATCATTACCAATGGTGTCATTAGTAAGATCCTATTTTCTAACCCAAAAGAAGTAGACTGGCCAAAGTTTGTCAGAAATCCCACGATGATTTGGTCGGGAACCCTCCCACATGCCAGTTCATGGACCAATCTACTATGCATATGACTGAATACGACATGTACAATTTTGTAATACAGCCTATAGTAAATGCAAGACTGACACAAGAGAGGATCACGAGTGAATTTGACCGAAAATAACCATAAACGGAAAGTATTTCACAAAATAAACGTTCGCTGAAACTATTTCAGGAAATAACCCTTTTGTGTAGCGCCTCACGATCAGGCGCTATACTATGCGGTGTAGCGCCTCCGCGCGAGGCGCTACACATCCTGCCAGCGTGGCGTCCGAGGGGCCCACTCGTGAACATGTAGCGCCTTACTGCGAGGCGCTATGCTGCGCACCGTAAAGCGCCGCGAAGGCTCACCCTAGTCGCCACTCGCCGAGACTCCGCAGCAGCCGCTAGGGTTAGGCGCCGCCCCCGCCACGCTCCCGCCGCCGCCCCCGCCGCGCTCCCACCGCCGCCCCCGCCGCGCTTCCACCCCCCCCCCCCCCCCGGCGCGCTCCCTCCCCGCCACCGCCGCCCCCCCCTCTCCCGACGGCTCACCCTTAAGCTGCTCGACGGTTGTGGCGGGCACAGAGGAGTAGAGGACGGTTGCGGCGGCGCCCTCCCCCCGTGCCCCCTCCCCGCCGTGCTCCCTCTCCACCGCGGTCCCTCTAAGCTCCTCCCCCATCCTCCCTCTCCGCCTCGCCGCCGCAAGTCCGTGCTCCTCCCTCTCGGCCCGAGCTCCTCCCAGCCGGAGCTCCATCCGGTCGGCCCGAGCTCCTCCCAGCCGGAGCTCCATCCGGTCGGCCCGAGCTCCTCCCGGCTGGTTCTTTTGCCGCCGACGATCAAGAGGGCGTGCAGGACGGAGACGTAGTCGAGACCTGTGGTGGCAGGTTGCAATTTTTATGCATTTTTTTGCTTGTTAGTGTGTAGCAAAATTTAGCTTGTCAACCTAGCTGAATGTTTTGTATCTGCTGTTGGTATTTGTGTATATAAGACCAATTATTCACTCCGTCTGTCACTATTAATTTTATTAGATAGGAAATTTTTGGATGTATGGACTAGTTGTTTGTTGTGAATAATTTTTTTGTTTTCGTTTTGAGATGGACACAAATGGATAGCTTTGCATTTTGTCAGTTCGTACATTGAGTAGGCGTATCTTTTGCGGGTAAAAAAATCCTACTACCTGCTGTTGTTATCTTGCTTCTTATATGACCATTTCGTATTGCTCTAGGATTGTTTAGCATTAGGATTGTTTAGTTTTGCTTAAAAACGATTGTATATGTTAGAACAATGCTCACATATTTGCCACTTGTCAACCGATTGTATATGTTAGAATAATGCTCACATATGTTAAAACCGATTGTTTAGCATTAGGATTGTTTAGTTTTGCTTGTCAACCTATTAGCATTAGGATTGTTTAGTTTTGCTTAAAATCTTATCAACACCACATCACGGTAGGAGGACATTGTAGCACCACTTTTTATTACGACGGAGTATAATAATTTGCATAAACATTGCTATGTAATTATCTGGGGTAGGATTACTTGCTATGTAATTCGCTATTAGATTATGCCATCAAGCTTCTTACCTCGACACATGTGAGTTGCCACACAACTAGAAATGTGCCATTCGGGTCCTTTCTTGAAAGGCACGAGACGCACAACCCATGGGCATCCATCGTCCAAGCATCGCACCGTGTAACGCTTCTTTTGGTCCGAGTGAACCACCTTAAACGGACGATGATACTTAACCGAGAACTCCTTGATCCATATCTTAAATTCCAATAAAGTTCCGAACTTCAAACCGGGACATATCCCATTCACCGCGTGATCCGTATCCCGGAAAGAAGTTGGCCTTGCTCCGAGTACTATACCCTTGCCGCCGTCAACCGTGGCTTCATCCGCGAGACTTATATCACGGAAAAGCGTAATACGATGATCACGGCCTAATACCTTTTTATGAGCTTCGGCCTCCTTGACCGTGAACCCCTCCTCATCAACTTCTTCATCGGGACCATCGTCATCCGAGTCCGATGCATAGCATCGAGTGTAAGGGATGTCATGATCCATACTCTCTTGCTCAAGGTATGTGTCATAATCTCCAACATTGTTGTCATGGAGGTCAACCCCATATGGATCATCGGCATACCCATCATCTTCGTGCTCATCATTTCTCCTCAATGCCTCATCTTGCCTCACTTCATGTTGGGAGGAAGGAGGTTCGATCACTTCATCTTCGCTCATCATTGGTGGACTCCGACCACAATGGTTCAAGTCCAAGTCCATATGAGCATCAACCTTCTTAGTGGCAAATAACTCAATAGACTTGTCTAGTGATTCGGCCACGGTCTCCTTGTATGCAACCCAACGAAGTTCCGAATTGATACGCAAAAACTTCCAACGTAGGTGCATACCATGACCCGCATTGTGTCTTCCCTCCAACTCTACAACATCACTTGGGTCCATCCAATTCAACTCAATCCTCACTTCATTCAAAACCTCGGCATAGTTAGGGCTACGCTCAAACACCAAGACTACCTCTTCCGGATCCGGTTCCATATTGCCCTTCAAAAAGGCGTCTTTGTCCACATGATGAACATGAACAATTCTCGACATTCCTAAAATAATAACAATCATATCGTAGAAAGTTAAATCAAACACTAGCATAACATACCATATCCATAACCTAACTATCCCTAACATACCATATCCATAACCTAACTAGCATCCTAACCCTAACGCTAGACATCATACTAATAACCCTTACCCTAGACATCATACAAGCCACCATTTGACCAACGCACCAACCGTATTAACAACCCTTACACAAAAACATGATAAAATTCATCATTTCTAGGGTTTCCAAGATTTAAACATAGATCCACCAAATAAAAGATTTCCATTGGTTCAAACATGGGGAAATGAGAGAGATTACCTCTAGCAACTTGAGGGATGTTGATTCACGGAAGAAATCTTCAGATTTGAGGTGGAGGGGAGAGGATTTGAGGGGGGGGGGGAGAGAGAAGCCGCCGCCAGCACTTTGTGGAGGCATGTCGGGTGTTGAAATGAGGTGCTAGGGTTTGTGGAGGCCGTCGCACTGCGACTTAAGAGTTTTCAATGTGTAGCGCCTTACAGCAAGGCGCTATACAGGCACATGTAGCGCCTCCGGCTGAGGCGCTATACTACGAAATTTTTTCACCCCCCGAGCGCTGCTCCAGCGATACCAACGGGGGAAACGGCTAAGTCAAAGTGTAGCGCCCCAGATCAAGGCGCTATGCATGTGTAGCGCCCGTTTCTAAGGCGCTACACTATGGAATATGATTGACATATGAGTTTAGCAACAACAATTCATCTAATTTTTCGAATACACAGCACAAATAGAACAATGGAGTTCCCGAAATACATAAACAAGGTGCCAACAAACACAAATAGTTCACTTCATACATAAACAAGTTGCCAACAACCACAAATAGTTCCCGAAATACGACAAGTTCTCTACGGACAAATTACGACTATATGTCTAAGACACGGGGCCATTTTCCCGAAATACGACTATATGTCTAAAACACGGGGCCATTTTCCCTTCTTATCACGCTGGATGTCTTGAGCCCGTGCTTCCTCCGCCCTCTCTCGCTTCCTTGTCCTCTCCGCTTCACGAGCCTCCTTGGCACGGCGCTTCCTCTCCTCCTCCCTCTTGCGTTGAATCTCTTCACGACGTTTGCGCTCTTCTTCCATCTTCTCTTGACGCTCCATCTCGAGCCACCTAGCCCTAATCTGCCTACGCTCAATTTCCATAAGAGCCAAGGTACTTTGGGGCTGCTCGAGATCTATCCAAGTGTAGTACTCACAAAGAGGAGGGGGAGACTACAAAAAAAAAAGCATACATTAGTCTTTGGAGATGAAATGCAAATGCGACATGATAATTGGTGATTAACGTACCGGTGGGCGATCATATGCATTTCTTGGACGTTCATGAGAACGGGTGTAGTTGGGACACATGAATAACCTTCTTCCTCTGGTGTCGGAATTCTCCGTGCACACTTTCACAATACATGGATCATTGCACCAACAAGTAGGAGTTTTCACCCCTTTGTCTTTACCTTCCAACCACAAATTGCTACGGTTCGCTTTTCGTGGCCTCCATTCTTGATCAGCACAAGGAGGCCTATCACTAGGCTCGGAGGAGGACATTTAACTAACCTATACATTTTTAAACATGCATAATCAATTTTCTAACATTGACAAATAAGTGACCTATAACTATTTTACAAATAAATAGTATACCTATCCTAATGGTAATGATATTACAAACATCCCATTATTTGCACAATTAAATCAAAATGAAATAGCCATTGCATTTGGATCTAAGCTTGAGTCAAGATATCAATCTATTTGGGGATAGCATCTACAAATCGGAGAGCACTAACACACTACAAATCGGAGATCACTAACACATATCAATCTAGGATAGCATCTACAAATCGGAGAGCACTAACACATATCAATCTAGGCCACCATCCATAAAAACAAACTACAAATCCAAGGACAAATCATAGACAAATGGAGGGGATCGGAGAAGAATACCTCGGGGAAATATTTGGGGAGAAAATCCCCTCACTTTTCTTTCAAATCGGAGAGGATTCAGTGGGGGATTAGAGGAGGGGATGGAACACCGCCGCCGCCGCCGCCACTTCGTCCCTGCCCAAGCGTCTCGGATGGAATGGAATGGGCAACGTATGGCTCGGGAGAAACGGACGCGGGATTTAGGTCACAGGGCATAGCGCCTTACATCAAGGCGCTATGCC
This sequence comes from Puccinellia tenuiflora, assembly GCA_012064385.1. Taxonomy (NCBI): domain Eukaryota; kingdom Viridiplantae; phylum Streptophyta; class Magnoliopsida; order Poales; family Poaceae; genus Puccinellia; species Puccinellia tenuiflora. The sequence goes on along the minus strand of QRDG01001914.1, from coordinate 361,822 downwards.
ACTGCATCATAGCGCCTCGCAGTAAGGCGCTACATGTTCACGAGTGGGCCCCTCGGACGCCACGCTGGCAGGATGTGTAGCGCCTCGCGCGGAGGCGCTACACCGCATAGTATAGCGCCTGATCGTGAGGCGCTACACAAAAGGGTTATTTCCTGAAATAGTTTCAGCGAACGTTTATTTTGTGAAATACTTTCCGTTTATGGTTATTTTTGGTCAAATTCACGGATCACGAGGCAGCGTTTAGACTTTTCGACTTGTTACGGTGTTACGGATACGGAAACTCGGAGGTGAGCCCGAGCTCACCTGCACCCTCGCATTTCGCGAAATTCAAAAAATAGTAAAACTATATGAAAAATTCGGGAAAAAATTGGGTGCATATGTATACAAGTTCTTCACACTCGTGAATTTTTTCAGAATCAAATGACATTCTATGCGCTCTGTGCAAAAAAGACAAAATCAGCATTCCGAAAAATGTGTTTCAGATCTAGATCTGACAGATTATTTTGTCTTTTTCGCCCAGTGGAAATAAAATGTCATTTGATTCTGAGAATTTACACGAGTGTGAAGAACTTGTATACATATGCACCCAATTTTTTCCAGATTTTTTTTCATGTTTTACTATTTTTTGAATTTCGCAAAAAAAAAGGGTGCAGGTGAGCCCGGGCGCTGAAAATCTGCACTCGGATACGTTTTGCGTACAGGTAATATGAAAGTAGTACACGAGGAGGGAGCTTTGAGATTAGTGATAAAAGCTGAGCTGTCCATATCCTACGAGGGGCCTCACGAAGGAGATGCTGCGGCCCGGCCCAGAAAATTTTTCTCCCCCGCTGACCAGGATCGAACTCGACAAATCTGGTGCGGATCCTCCAGCTCGCCCACCACGTGCGCGTCACGACCTCCGTACCCCGACGAGATCCACGGCAGGGCCCACCCGCCCGCTTGTCCCTACACGTCATGGCCGCCAGCTAGCACCACGCCGTGTGGAAACAGATCACCACCAGCCCAGTCAGTGCAAGCTCAGCCGGCCACGGCTCAAATAGGCAACAGCGCGTCGGAAGACGGCGACACCCCCGCCCACGCACGCACGCGCGTCCGTACCCCGCTCTGTATAAGATCGACCCGGCTCCTGCCCCCGCTGCTGGTCAGCTGCTTGATCGGTAGACAGATCGCTGTTCGTCGAGATTTGATTTGGGTTGGTTGGTTGGATTGGGGGTTTGTGAGGAGGAGGAGGAGGGGATATCATGGGGGCGCTGTCGCGGCCGGAGGAGGTGGTGGCGCTGGTGAAGCTGCGCGTCGCGGCGGGCCAGATCAAGCGCCAGATCCCGCCCCAGGAGCACTGGGCCTTCGCCTACGACATGCTCCAGAGGGTCTCCCGCAGCTTCGCGCTCGTCATCCAGCAGCTCGGACCCGAGCTCCGCAATGCCGTAAGCACCCCCTTTACAACCCCTTCCCCTCCAAATCCGCTCCGATTCGAGAGCTTCCGAGATAGCCTCATGATCTGACGCGCCGGATTTGGGGCAAGTTTCTGACACGCGGCCGCTGATGATGTTGTTCTGTGCAGGTCTGCATCTTCTACCTCGTGCTCCGGGCCCTGGACACCGTCGGTGAGCGCTAACCCGTTTGAATTCGTTTTGCCGCGTCGGGTGATGTGTCGAGTTCTGTCAGTGCTTTCCGTTTTAAGAGCGGCGCTCACTTCTGATTACGACTGTGGGTGCAGAGGACGACACCAGCATCCCCGACGAGGTGAAGCTGCCCATCCTCCGGGATTTCTACCGCCATGTCTACGACCCCGACTGGCGTTACGTATGTACGTACGGGATCTCTCTCTCTCCTAAGAACAAGCGGTTGTTGTGCTGTGTTACCGTGCTGTTCTTGTTGGTCTGAACATGTTTTGGCCTTCAGGTGGAACTAACGACTACAAGGTGCTCATGGACAAGTTCAGATACGTCTCCACGGCTTTCCTGGAGCTGGGTCAAGGGTAATCGATCCCTGTTCCGAGTTTCAGAGCGGTTGCTAACTTGCTATTTTCTGAATTTTTACTAGTTTCAGACCGGTTGCTATTTTCTGAACTTTTACTAGTTCCCGATCTGTGCTTGGGAACTTGTGGCTTTGGACGGATTGTTGTTTTGTCAAAGTCTTAGGGAACATGCCAACCACCGTTCAGTCAGCACTGATGTCACTTAAAAAAAAAGTAAACTCGAGACTTCTCTAGATGTGGAGCTTTTAATGAGTATTACTGCCGAACTATGAAATTGTGATCTCACAATCAGGCTGTAAAGGGTGAAACAAAAAGTGCGCAGTTACACTACAAGAGCACATTCATGAGGAGAATGTGCTAAATTGTTTTGGCCAGATTGCCACAAGTGGACCAGACAAAACAGGGGAAATGTTGAATAGTGGTAAATAGCTGTGCATTGCCAAGGTTTTTTTTTCTGTGTTCAGATATCATAAGCACTAGAACCACCCCATCTTTTGCCTTTTGTGTTGAGTTCTTCCAAGTGGTACAAATGACAGAATCTCTCATGCTGTTATCTGGTAGTTAGCATTAAAATGCCATTTGGAAAACTAAGAGAGATCATTTTGTAATTTGTCAACGTGAAATGCCATTTAATTGCGAGGCCATGTATGTGGAGGCATTTTAATACAGTAGATACGTTTTCCCCATTCAGCAGACAACAAGCCAAAGTTATAGATCCACTGTCCATTTTCCGAACCAGGATATTAAAGTCATCGTATTACTTTGCATGTTGCAAATGAAGCTTCTTTCTGCTCATTTGTTCTTGCATCAGATAAAGTTTTTCATTTAAGTCCAGGTAAGTTCATTTGAACCTTGCAGGAAATAATCATCTTTCAGATTTTCTTTCAGATATCAAAAGGCAATTGAGGAAATCACTAGGCGAATGGGAGCAGGAATGGCAAAATTTATATGCAAGGAGGTATGTCAATCTATATCAATCAAAATATTCGATCCTTGTCACAGAATTAATATGAAGTGATTATATAATCATTTTATGTATGAATGTTCATCTTTATTTTTGGTATGAGGTGGAGCCTTCTTCAATTTTTAATAAAACTAGGAATACTGTCTGTATTCCCATCTCAGTATAAATGTGTGTACGTCATATAGTACTCTCTATGGCTCATTCGGCTCCATCCTTTGTGCCATTCTTTTGTAGATTTTAAAATATCTGATAATTGTCAAGTACTCAAGTAAAATATTGAGTATCATGAAATGAGAATGCGTTACACATCACACATTCAAAACTATGAATACTTGTACCGGAATTCACTTGATAACCACATTTTATGCCCAAGGGCATGGTCATTCAATTATGCTACACTTCTTTGGCTACTACTAATTGGTTTGAAATTCCAGTTTTGGTGCACAGCAATGTGTTAAGTCTTTTGGTCACTTCTCCATATGAAAAATGGTTGTGGGTATTATGGCATTGATAAATGTAGCTGTCATGCCAATAGTGACAAACACTTTGCCGTGAATGTATTGTCTGCACAAAACTGTGATACAAACATCTGTGAATAGAAGTGCTTCTGAGTTCTAGATGTTTTACTTGTATCTAGTTAAAAAAAAGGGTAGTATAGGAGATTCTTTTTGGGCAAGAGCACAAGAATCATTAGTTAGCTCTCGGAAAAAGGAAGTATGTAGGTTTTGTACATATGTTATTAATAGCAACTAAATGCTGATATTGTTGTTTGTTTGAACTAATTCGAAACAACTTCATTTTGTAGGTTGAAACTGTTGATGACTATGATGAGTACTGCCACTATGTAGCAGGGCTAGTGGGCTATGGACTATCCAGGCTCTTTCATGCTGCTGGGACAGAAGATCTGGCTTCAGATCAACTGTCGAATTCAATGGGTTTGTTTCTGCAGGTATTTTCATAAGTATATTTTTTATCAAATATCTGTAATTCCACTATCATAATGGTTTGAAACCTTTTTTTACATTTGCCCTGTAACTAATAGTTGGACTTTCAATTGCAGAAAACCAATATAATAAGGGATTATTTGGAGGACATAAATGAGATACCAAAGTGCCGTATGTTCTGGCCCCGAGAAATATGGAGTAAATATGCGGATAAACTTGAGGTATGTCAATCCATTTGCTTATATCTATTTATCTATTCTCTTGACTATCTCTAGGTACCATATATTCTGAATCACAAATGATCACACATCCACAATTTTCTATCTTGTGGAAACGAGGGACTTCCATTGGAATCATATTATAAAATAAATGCAAAAAATTCCTCTGTTCTGATGATTTTGAAAAATAATGACAGCTGGTAGTGGCAGTAATTGAGATATTTAATTGAACAGTCAATAATGTAATCTAAATACCTAATCCAGTCAATTTGCATTAATTGGAAAGTCATCCAACCTATATCATCCTTTTTGGCACTTCTTTTTCAAAGTACCTTTGCTATTTTTCCATCTATAATGATGCAATATTTTTGGGTTACTAAATCAGGACCTCAAGTATGAGAAAAATTCAGAAAAGGCAGTGCAGTGTTTGAATGATATGGTGACTAATGCTTTGATTCACGCCGAAGATTGCCTTCAATACATGTCAGCGTTGAAGGATAATACCAATTTTCGGTTTTGTGCAATACCACAGGTACACTATAGTCCTTGTTATTCCTATTATTGTCTTCACACTTGTGATGTCAGTGGAACCTGGCATAGCTCAGCATAGATTTATGGTGCTGGACATGATTTATGGCAATAGAACCTTCTCTCTTTGGTTTCTGGATGTAATTGGTGTTGGAAGGTACCAAGGATTAAAGACATGTTTTCCATGTTAGTGTAGTGGATGTATTATTACACCCTGAGGCAATTAATAATGATAAGTTTTCGCCAAGGGTACGAGGTTTTTACTTTTAGGATTGATCTGTTACAAGTGCAATTATCTTTCAGACCAGTCATACTTTCTTTTTTCCATGTAGATACTAAAACATTCGTATGGCTACTCGAAATAGTTCTCAACAATAAAAGAGAACTTATCTTAGAAAGATCTACCTTACAACGCTAATTTTCTTTGATTGTATTTCATGGCTGAGTGGCTTTTCTGGCCAACTGTTTTTCAGATAATGGCAATTGGGACCTGTGCTATTTGCTACAATAATGTGAATGTCTTTAGAGGAGTTGTTAAGATGAGGCGTGGTAAGACATATTGAGTTACTTCAAGGTGGCAAGTTGTGATAACCTTAATTTTACCAGAAAATATTTGCATGACCACACACTATGTTTAGAAATTAATGTGGACAGATTACTCAGTACTCTACTTTCGTATAACACATTTGTGAGTATATGCATTTTGCATGCCTACTTTTATATGGTTAGGAATTGATCAAATAATATAAGAAATCACATCATGGACTGCTTTGATTTTCATTGGCATCAGGAAATACAATTTTATCTGATTCAGAAAGCATCATAAGATCCACTTTATGAATGATGATTCAGTAGTTAAATGATGGCTATACTTACTCGAGTTTTGGTTGATATGAGAAAAAAAACATGTTATGCATTTGTTGAGTTGATTTGGTCGAGAAAGATTTGTATCTGTGCGCCTTTTGGGGCAGTTCACAATTGAGTAGAACAACCTCAGATTTTGTAATCAGGTTACAAAAGGAGCCAAGTATAGTTTGTTCTCTAAGTGGTTATTATCCGCTTAACCAACTGTTACTTTTATGCTGCCTATTAAACTGTTACTTTATGTTTTTTCTGACCTGATCGGTAAATTAACATGTACTCCCCATCTCTTAGGGCTCACTGCACGAATAATGGACGAGACAAAATCAATGTCAGATGTCTATTCTGCTTTCTACGAGTTCTCTTCATTGCTAGAGTCGAAGGTATGCTCTCGAATGTTTACGCAAAAAACATGGTGTCTAGTCTAGCATACAGATAATAGAAGGTTCGGATATCATGTCATGTTTACTTTGACCTCAGAAATCCATAAGTAGGTAGCTTCATTTCAGGATGATGGTGTGTTTAGCTTTCAAATGTATGCATGTTTGTATAAAGCTTGCCTTTATTTTGGACGATCTGATGGTTTTGCTCCAAATGGCCAAATTTAGCAAACCTTTTTAATGGTTCCTGATCCATGATGCTGTTGGTGATGGCCTTTGAAGGCGACCTTTGTTGTTCTGTAGTTGTGACTTTATGCGTGATATGTTTGGTCGCCATGTCCAGAATAATGATAGTGACTGAGTTTTGACTTGGGACTATGCATAACATGTGTGTTCGCCATTTCCAGATTGATGACAACGACCCAAGTGCTGCGCTAACACGGAAGCGCGTAGTTGCAATAAAGAAAACCTGCAAGTCATCTGGTTTGCTGAAGAGAAGGTTTGTCGACTACTTAACAGTTGTACTTTGCTGCTATTGTCTTCACCTTCACTGATTGTCTCATTCTACAGGGGATACGATCTGGAAAAATCAAAGTATAGGCATTTGCTGGTGAGTAATACACCTATATGCTGAATAACCCTGCTGGTTTTCTGTTTTTACAAAAAATTCTCAAGCTGCTTATGTGACATCCTCAGGTCATGCTTGCACTCCTATTGGTGGCTATTATCTTGGGTGTGCTGTACGCCAAGTGATTCGGTCAACATGGTCCTTTTGTATTCTTAGTGATGCCACCTAGTGCCTGGTACAGTTATCAGTTTCAAGTAACAAACTGATGATATTTTGTTTGTAACTTTCGATTCGGAGATGCATCTGTGTAGGTTTCACATGTGTACCTGCTGACTGCAGATGGATAACGGTTGCATGTAGTATTGTGCTACCATGATGCCATGTTAATTCTTTTGTTCCTTGTTTTTCTCGTTGAGTATGTTGTTTCAACCTGTGAAGCTGTTTGAATTTCGGGGGAACTTGTAACTTGTATCCTATACGAATTTGGTGTAGTGTCCTTTTTTATGATGATGCTGTTTGCATTGTGTTAATTTGTGACTATGTAAATGATATAGTATCATTTGCCGTGCTACTTGTGCAATTTCATCGTAACCAGCTTGTGGCTAGTGAGTAGTTCCACATATCACAGGAATATGCAGTCAGTCCTCTCATAGCGTTGTTTGTGCATATAATAGTATTCAAACATAAAAAATCTAGAAAATATGTAGTAGAATGCACAATTCATTTGAAAATTTCAAGTTGTGACGCTAGATTTATGATTACCATGGTTAACTAAAAACTCCTTGGTTACTGTACATAATACAATTTTGAATTACAATTATTTTTCAATATCGTTTGTGCCCCGTACACAGATGCAATTTTTAATTATAAAAGGGATCACTGTAACTGGGAGCCAAAATTACTTTTCGGTTTTGTTGCTGCAAGTGCTCGGCCGATCTCTAGTGCCAGTGCTAGTGCTGCTATGGGTGGGCGTTCGGTCTGTTCGGTTTGCTCGGTCTTTTGTATTCTTGAAATATTTTGGTTATCTAGAAATGCTACCCAAATTACCTTCGGTCTTTTCGGTCTTTCAGTATTCGGTCTTCGGTCTTTTCGGTTCGGTCTTCGGTCATGACCATATAGACTAAATAAAGAAATATAACACCAATTTTATTATATTTTCATATTTCAAACAACACAGTTATATACAAAATATAAGTATAACAAGATGAGCATTTTAATCACTTCTATTTGCTGCAATGTAAAATCACAGAACTGTGTACGCAAAACAAGCAGCACATGTCATAACTTGAAAAATCACAAAATATGTAGTGTCAATTTCATATAATAACCAACAGACAGCAGCACAAGTGTACAAACAAGAAACAAAAGTCGCCACTTGAGAAATAAATGCACACATAATTTCACATGGTCTCACACATATCACAACCACAAGAGCGCACATGGAATATATGATAGAAAATTTCTGGATAGTGAGCATTCCATACAATTTTTGCCTTGTTTTTCTCTGTACAAAACGAGCATGATCTCCGTGCATGCGTTGCATGCATCCATACAAAATAGATGCCCTAGTATGAGAGAAGCAAAACAAGCCGAGCATAGTCTGAAATCCGTGGGCATTAATCTTTCGTGAATTAAAATCTTCGGTTATAATGGGTAATTCGGTCTCCTGATGGTGAGGATCGAATAGACCATATTTAATTCAATCTTTGAGTTTCTAGGATCGTATTTAATTCGGTCTTTTAATTTTCGATCATTACAGTTTCGGTCTCGATCTTTTCAGGTTCGTTGTTCGGGTTCGGTTTTTTATGCCCACCCTTAAGTGCTGCTAGCAATCGGCCGATCTCTGGTGCTAGTGCTAGTGCTGCTAGCAATCGGCCGATCTCTGTGTGTGGTAGTGCTGCACGCTGGCCGGCCCGGGCTGCTGGTGTGCGTTCAATGGAGGCTTCAACATAATCCAGTCGATCAAACAGCTCTTTTTTTGCAAAAAGTAGATGCAACAAAAGGCATCGTTAGAGGATCTGGACCTGCGAGCTATGCGACAGGAAGATAAATGGACCAGGAATCATGTGCCCCAGCAAACCTTACCGCCCATGGCCATGGAAATTTCGCCTTGAATTTTCGGACCCACGCGGCCGATTATAAATATACTGCATTTTCTGGTCTCGAGAACGATATCTCACCGGACACCGGCCCATATCTATCGCAGCATTTCTCTGGTACTATTGTAGTATTGTGCGTGCTTCGACCGGACAAACGAGACGCTGAGTTCCACTTTGACAGGCCAAACATATGCTGGCGTCTAGGGATTATCATGGCCATTCATTCCCTTCATAGCTAATTCTTCCTCTAAAAAATTCAAGTCTCAAAAGAGATTCTTGGCGGTTTTCTCCATTTTACAGCTAAAATTTGCTATTACTAATCCTTAGTGTAGATTGAGATTATTATACACTCACTGCTATGTGCTATAGCACTATTATTCGTCGAGTAGTCCAATCCCTCCTTTATTACAAACAAAAAACATTTTGTTCTGCCACCACGAAAATGATGTTGGGATGTTGTAATCATTTCAAATCTACAGAGCATCAATTCAATCTAAAAAAAAAGCAGCCACGAGAAGCGCGATGACGCGAGCGACCTGTAGAATATACAAGAAATATTCCCCGCGCGTTGCAGCGGGACCCTTTAGAAACTATATTCTGTAAATGAAAGGGTATAAAAATATGATACATTAAATTGTCTAAAGGAATATGCAAAATTCAATTTGTCATAGTCGACATACTAAATTTATTCGACATGAAATATCCATGTATTAAAAAATATTAACGTGGACAAATAAATAATTAGAAATATAATATGATGTGAAGTTTGTATGTAGATATTAATTAATATTAGTGGGGATGACATGGACAATTGATTGTCTAATACTCCCTCCGTTCCACAATATAAGATGTTTTAGGTGTTTCACATGTTGTCTAGATTCGGACTAAAGGATGGAAGAGAGTGAACATATACACTAAAACATGTCTAGATACATGTGGTCCAAATATGAATGTGGAAAAAAACCTAAAACATCTTATATTGTGGAACGGAGGGAGTAGAATGGATGATGTGGATAGGTTGCATGTTGAGATAGAAAAATCATAAATGCACTTAGTGGAGTTTTGCTTTATAAGAAGTATAGATACGCTCGCCAAGGTCGCCATCGATCGAACAAAGCCATCCCAGCTCCTGCTCCGACCCCCCTCCGCCGCACGCGCCATTGTCGACGCTGATCCCGCCTATCACACAAACGAAGGATGGAAGCAACTGCCGGCGCCGGTGATGGCGGGATGGAGGTGGTTGTGTTCCCGTGGCTGGCGTTCGGCCACATGATCCCGTTCATCGAGCTCTCCAAGCGCCTCGCCGCTCGCGGTCATGCCGTGGCCTTCGTCTCCACGCCTCGGAACCTCGCCAGGCTCCCGCCCGTGCCGCCGCACCTCTCCGCTCGCCTCCGGTTCATTTCACTGCCGCTGCCGCCCGTGGACGGGCTGCCGGAGGGCGCCGAGTCCACGGCCGACGTGCCGGCCGACAAGATCGAGCTCCTCAAGAAGGCCATGGACGGGCTCGCCGCCCCGCTCGCCGCGTTCCTCGCCGACCAGGCCGCCGCGGGGAGGCGGCCCGACTGGATCGTCCACGACTTCTGCCACCACTGGGTCCCGCCCATCGCCGACGAACACAACGTGCCGTCCGCCGCGTTCCTGATCGTCCACGCCGGGTTCGTCGCCTTCCTGGGCCCGCGGTGGGCGAACGTCGCGCACCCGCGCGCCTCCACGGAGGACTTCGCCGTGCCACCCGCGTGGATCCCGTCCCCGTCCACGATCGCCTACCGCCGCCGCAGCGAGGCCGAGTGGATGGTCGGCGCGTTCCGCGCCAACGCGTCCGGCGTGTCCGACATGGACCGCGTGTGGGGCATGTTCGAGCGCTGCCGCCTCACCATCTACCGGAGCTGCGACGAGGTCGATCCCGGGATGTTCGCGCTCCTCACCGACCTCCTACGGAAGCCCGCCGTCCCCGCTGGCGTCCTCCTGCCGCCAGTCGTCGCGTCCGCCGATGTCGACGGCAGAGACGACGAGGTCCTGCGGTGGCTTGACGAGCAGCCTCCCAAGTCCGTCATATACGTCGCGCTGGGGAGCGAGGCGCCACTGACGCTGGACAACCTGCACGAGCTCGCGCTCGGGCTGGAGCTCGCCGGGGTGCGCTTCCTGTGGGCTCTCCGCAAGCCTGCCGGCCTGTTCGACAACGCCGGGAACGAGGCAGAGGTATTGCCGGCGGGGTTCGAGGAGCGGACACGGGACCGCGGCATGGTCCAGACGGGGTGGGTGCCGCAGGTGGCGGCGCTGGCGCACGGCGCGACGGGCGCGTTCCTGACGCACTGCGGGTGGGGCTCCACCGTGGAGAGCTTCGCGTTCGGGCACCCGCTGGTGATGCTGCCGTTCGTCATCGACCAGCCCCTCGTGGCGCGGGCGATGGAGGAAAAGGGGATCGGCGTGGAGGTGGCGCGGGACGACGCCGACGGCTCGTTCGACAGGGACGGCGTCGCCGCAGCAGTGCGGCGCGTCATGGTGGACGACGAAGGGAAGGTGCTCGCGAGTAACGCCGGGAGACTGCAAGAGGTTCTGGCGGACCAGGTGGCGCAGGAGAGGTACATCGATGGTCTTGTGGAACACCTGAGGCGCCATTGAGACGATGGCTGCCCGACGAGCTTCAACATTCGTCCCTGCTTGCAAGTTCGGATTCTGCAGCAAATGCCATGAGCGATCACATACTTCCTGTAATCCCATGTATATGTATGTCCGACAAATTGAGTACAAGAAGAAGGGCAAAAACGCAAGGCATCCGATGCATGCGCGAAAGCATGCTGGACACAAATTTAAGCAATTTTGATGCACAGACTAACCGCTGGCTATATACAGATTTGAGTTAAGTCAAGTGGCTCATCAATCATGAAAAGAGAAACAAAGTACATCGAACAACAGGTAATTTCGAAATTGACTCGAACTCTCTCAAGTCAAACTGATGATTGCATAAAACACAAAAAAGGTGACAGAGCATTTGGATTTGTTAATTCTCACTTAGCTTTGTTCTCAGTCCACTTTGCAACTGTTAGATGTGGTGTGCGAATATTCCGGGTACACTGGCTTTTTTGTTATTGTTTTCTTTTGTCTGGGCAAAGGAATCCTGTATGAAGCGGAACGGAGGTAGCGGCAATCTGGAGTCCTAAAGCCCGGTATATCAAAAATTATTTCAGATCAATATTTTAAGTTTCAAAAAATTCGGAAAAAAATTAGGTGTAGATAATGTTGTGATCTACCATTGTGTAAAATTTTGATGAAAACTTCGTTGTATTTGATCTGGACAAAAAAAGACATATGTGCAGCCGTAAACAGCGCCCAGAATCAAGATTTTGATTTTTTTTTCAGATTTTTCTTTTTTGCCAGGTCAAAATACAACGAATTTTTCATCAATACGGTGGTAGATCTCGACACTATCTACACCTAGTATTTTGCTCGGAATTTTTTGAAACTTAAAATATCAATTTCATTTTTTTAGAATACCGGTAGCCAGGCTCCATTTTGCCTTTTCCCTCGAAATGGGATGTATTCATGTATCTATCTGTGCTTCTATTTTATTTGGCGGGCTGGTGTTGCCCACGATCTGTCTAGGGGCTTGAAGTGACCCAAGTTGATCTTGTGGGCTTTGTGAGTTGGGTCCTTTTTTGTGTAATTTTTCTTATAAAATCGCACTTAGAGCATCTCTAGCAGTGACCGAAAAAGCGCGGAACTGGAAAAAATAACCGCCCGTTACGGTTTCGGAACTGAAAAAAGAGGCGGAACAGGGACCGAAAAAGTGCGCGGCCTGAAAAATGTTTTTCGGGCGCCCGAGAATTTCCCCCTCCGAACCGAGTATACGCAGGTTTCGCCGCCGAACCAACGGTGCCCTGAAAACAGTGCGAGGCGTTGGCGGGAGGGACATTTCAGCTCCCTAGCCTCTCGTTCCCCCCCCCCCCCTCCCCGAGCCGCCGCCGCGCCCGCCGCCCTCGAATCCGGTCGTTTCCCCGCCTCCTCTGCCGGCGAAATCACGCCACGAAGTCGCCGCCACGCTGTGGGAACCCGCCAGCCCCGCCAGCAGCGCCGCCGGCCCAACCTCCGCCGCCGCACCGGATCTGTCGGTGAGTGATGTTGCGCTCGTTTCCGGTCGATTTTCCGATGGATTACATGTTTATTTTAGATTCCCCGTGTCCGTTTTAGATGGATTTGAGCCCGTGCGACCAATTTTTGCTCGAGGACTCGTCGTCGTCCGACGACTCGGACGTCGAGACGTTGCTGAGCAATAATCGGCAGCAAATGGTGGTGGCGGTCCTCACCGTGAATGAGTTTGAGGACAGGAATAGGAGGACGAGGCGCGGATCCACCGTCGGTCGGCTATGCATTCCCCAGAATCGTTTCTTCGGCAACGAACTGCTGATGCGCGACTACTTCGCCGCGATACCCACCTATCCGGCACACATCTTACGTCGAAGGTACCGAATGCGTCGATCCCTCTTTGTGAAAATTGTAGAAGCTTGCGAGGCGAATTGTCGGTATTTCACTCACCGGAGGAATGCGGCGGGATTGATGGGTTTTAGCGCGTACCAGAAGATATCCGCTGCGATGAGGGTGATTGCATACGGCATTCCGGCGGATTATGCCGACGAGTATCTTCGCATTGGCGAGGATACTACAATCGAGTCAGTGCGCCTTTTTGCGAAAGTGATAATCCATGTCTTCGGTCCTACTTATCTTAGAGCACCGAATGAAGATGACACGATGAGGTTGATGGCACAAAACGAGGCTCGTGGTTGGCCGGGCATGCTAGGTAGTGTTGATTGTATGCATTGGGCATGAAAAAACTGCCCGAAGGCATGGCACGCGCAGCATTGTGGCAGGGGTGGTGATGCAACAATTGTGCTTGAGGCCGTTGCATCCCAAGATTTGTGGATTTGGCATTGCTTTTTTGGTTTCCCGGGCACACTCAACGATATCAATGTATTGCAAAGGTCTCACTTATTTGCGAGGCTAGCTAGTGGTGATGCTCCGGCTTGCAACTACACTGTCATTGGGCATGAGTACACAAAGGGGTACTATCTTGCCGACGGTATCTATCCGGCTTGGGCTACATTTGTGAAGACAATTCCAAAACCTGAGACCAAAATGGAGATTCAATTTGCCAAGGTACAAGAGGAAACCCCGAAAGGACATTGAGAGAGCCTTTGGGGTTTTGCAATCTAGGTTTGCCATAGTTCGAGGTCCCGCTCATTTTTGGGACAAAAAAACCCTCCAAAACATAATGGCATGTTGTGTGATTCTTCACAACATGATTGTCGAGGATGAGAGGGACTTGGACTTGGATTTAGTCTATGACAATGTAGGCAGGCGTGTCAAAGCGGATAGAAACCCATATCGTATTCGCGTATTCCTTCAGACTTACCGGGAGATTGAGGATCCGAAGACTCACAGCCAGCTTCAAAAGGATCTCATGGTGCACCCTGGCAGAGAGGCATGGGCAGTGATCTGCCATTTTTCTTTCATTTGTGAGTTGAACCATTATTTGAATTCGGTTTGTATTGGATTATTATTTATTTATTTGGATTGTAATTTATTTGTCGATTTGATTGTAATTTAAACCATTATTGTAATTTATTTGGATTTGATTGTAATTTAAACCATTATTGTAATTTATTTGATTTCATATTGCTTTTTATAAGTTAAATGATGCATATATGTTAAAATGCTGGACAAACATGTGTTTTTGGGCTGAAAACGGCTGCGCGCAGAGCAGAAACCGAAAGCCGAGCGGCAAAACAGAAAAATTCTGTTTTGCCGCTCGGCTTTCGGTTTCTGCTCTACGCGCAGCCGTTTTCAGCCCGAAAAACGCGAACCGAAAAACGCGGACCCTATTTACAATTAGAAAATTCTCTATTGCAAGTTTGCAACCTCATTTACAACTGGAAAAAAAAACATAGTTGCAACCCCACCCGTAGTTAAAAAGAACTCAGTTTTAACCGTACATGTAACTGAAAAAATCATAGTTGCAACCCATATGAAACTGGAAAAATCTCAGATGGAACTATCAATTTTGACACATATGCAATTAGATAATCTTAGTTTTAGTTGAAAAATAGTTCTCCTATCACAACAGACCAACAAGAGAAGAATAGGCCACATTCATCTAAAAAAACATCATGTAGGTGGTTGCGTCAGCTAATGGGTCGGGATTGGGAGTAACACAAATAGATAGTAATCAACACGCTAACATCATTTGACTAAAAGTTTTGACTAACAACAAGTCACGTTTTGTTTTCTAAAGTACAAGTTGATGCATCTAAAATGCATACATGAACTTTGCACTATAATAGTTATATTCCATTCATATTTGCATCATATAAGGGGTATATTACTGTTATTTAATGATTTTTGGTAATTTATAATGATTTCCCCTTTATATGGAATTAATCCTGCGCAGGCAGAAAACCCCTATTTCTTTCTTTATTTGTTTCAGGACCTTAACGACGTCATAATGAGCTATAAATTTAGGGGGGGTCATTATTTTGGAAGGAGAAGATTTAGGAGCGAAAGAAGTCAACGAACGGAGGCCGGAGGACCAAAAGGGGGGTCCCACGCGGCTACAGTACCATGCCGTGTGGGCCCATCCAATTTGGCCCTCGTGGCCCCGTTTGCATCGATCCTTCGCCCAGAAGCATCCTCGTGACCTAAAATTGCCTATATAAAAGGTCCCCCGATGTTTTCCAGAGGGAGGCGGCGGAGAAACACAAAACCAGAAATAGAGAGACAGAAGGCTGCCGCCGGAGAAGATCGGAGGGGGGAAACGCCGCCGGAATCACCTCCGGAGGTCTTCTCCATCCCCCCTCTGGAGTCTCCATCAACACCACCGTGCGACATTGTTTTGTGGGGAGATCATAGTTTCAGATTGTGTTGTATCAATTGTACCACTAAATCATATCATGTCTTGGCGTTGTGAGTAGTTCTCTCATGTTCCTGGGGGTATAGGATGAATTGGCAATGATTTTTATATAACATGTGTTGGTATCCTGTCTAATTTTTATCTTTGATGTAATTCTATGATGGTGTTGTGCGAACGTCGACTGCATATCACTTCACCTATATGGGCTCATAGGAGAACACTATGATGTAATGAATTGAGGAGGTATTAGGGGACATGTAAACCCGAGACCAAGTTATGAAGTTACTTTATGGGGTATTAGTATCGGGGACCTTAAAGATTAATGCTATGGTGGGACTTTATGTCTTAATAACTCTTGTGTAGTCATTTACTTGGCACCTTGATCCATCATAAGAGGTGTAGTTTATTTATTAGCTATTCCTAATTATGGCTCCGTCCAAAGAAGATTAAATCTTGACAAAATGTTTACCTTGTTGTTCTAGAAATATTTATACCATGAAGTCTAATTAGCCCTTAGGAACTCTCTCCACCTATAAGAAACACACACTTGAGCTTGTCCTCTTGCTGCATAGAGGATTGGGCTTTCTCTCTTTAAGAGCTTTCACTTGTCATATTGCATTCTTAGCATTTTACTTTCTTGCAATCTATACACCAAAAACCCAAAAACACTTGCATCATTTAATCATTTTAGTTTGTCTAGTGCATAGATAATAAGGGAAGTGGCACTCTTATTTGAAAGGATAAATACTTATACCTTCTACTCCTCGTGGGATCGATACTATACTTACACATCGAAGACTTCAACGATCCCCTATACTTGTGGGTATCAAGACGTTTTCTGGCGCCGTTGCCGGGGAGTGTAGCGCTTAAGTTTTTATTCTTGTTTGCACTAGATTTTTATTTTCAGTTTTGCATATAGTCTAGTTTATTTTCAGTTTTGCATTTAGTTTAGTTTACTTTCAGTTTTGCATTTATCAAAAAACCCCCAAAAAAAATACAATGGAGAAACTTTCTGGAATGTCTATGGGGTATGTCAAAACTATGGGAGCTTACTATGAATATCGATCAACTAAAGAAGGAAATAGGATGCTTGAATTATTTGAACATCTCAATGATATGGCTATTAAGTTTTGTGAATTACATGATGCAACTTGCTGCTTTAGAAAAGACTATAAACACTTTCCCTATCAATGTAAGCACAACAGTGATCCTCTAATTGCTTGTTATCATGAAAATAAATTTTCATGCCCTGATATAGAACAAGTTGAGAAATATATTGCTTATGTTGCTGCCCATGAAATAGACTTTCTTATTGATAAATTTTTTGCAACTAGTCATGAAGCTCGTGTAATGAAAGGACAAATTTCTATTCTTCTCCAACTTTGCAAAAAAGAGTCTAGTGATAATGTTTATGTTAAAGAAAGAATTCATGCTGGCATGGAAAGTATTAATAATTTGCAGGAAGAAGATGTTGAAAACATGAGCTTGGAAGAGGAAGTATGTGAAGAAGATGACAAAAGCCTAAGCTTGGGGATGCCCATGCAGCCCCAAGAAGAAGACAATGAAGAGCAAAAGGATGAAGAAAATGATGAACAACTAGAGAATGAAGAGAGGAAGCATCCACCTTCACCACCTATGGATGCGGGTAACACTCAAGACTTTGCTAATGATAAACTTTGCTTTTATGATCCTGATGATGAGAAAGAATATGAACCTATGCCTAATGAGAATGTTAATGATAATGATTTTAAAAATGATGAAGAACATGGTTTGGACATGCTATATGATAATGCTTTAGATGATGGTCCTATGCTTATTGATAATCCTCCATGTTTGGTTGTTACTACTTTATGTGAGGATAAAAATGATATACTTGCTGCTTGTGATAATACTCTCACTCATGAGAGTCCTACTTTATTTTTGAACTCTCCTATTCACACCATAGAAGAGGAAATTTGCTTTGATGATACTATGCCTCCTATATATGATGATTATAATGATGAATGTGATCTTTTCAGCCCACCTACTATTGAGCATAAAATTGCTTATGATTATGACATGACTCCAATTTATGATGATTACAATGATGACTATGAATGTTTTACTCCCACTATTACTAATGAGAAGAATTTTGCTTATGTGGAGAGTAATAATACTTTTATGATGATGAAGGAAAAGAATGCTTTATGTGATAGTTACATTGTTGAATTTGCTTATGATGCTACTGAAAGTTTTTATGAGAGAAGGAGACATGACTTCATATATCTCAATAATACTAAGTCTTCTCTCTTTATATTGAAACTTTTGAAGTTCCACTTGTTTTATCCTCCTATGCTACTTGCTTTGTGTTTCAATGATTTATTTTCTTACAAGATCCCAATGCATAGGAAAAGAGTTAGACTTAAAAGTTAATGGTTTAATGTTTTGTGGTGTGTTCCTTATGCTTTAACTTCCAATTCTGTTTGGGCACACCTTTATATCTTGAGAACTTGAAAATTAACTTTATGTGGCACCCCGATCCGGAGATCGAGTTACCCCATATATCAGTCCCAGGGGCACTGAATATATGACATCTTGATAACAGAACATAACCACTTTATTAAGGGGTCGGGAACCGACGATGGATTACAAGGGTCTCATTACAAGGCTGCGCCCTAGCGCACACAACAGTTTGTACATTATTTATCGAACATGACTTCATCAGAGGGCGTCAGCGGATTGGCGGAAGCGTGCGACGAAGAGGGCCTAACTCCACAGGGCTCTGCCTGGATACCGGATCTAGTTCTCGTATAAGGGGTACTCGGCGACGGGGGTAGGAGGATCTGGCCACATGAAAAGCCAGGTGAGTACATGGAATGTACTCGCAAGACATCAATCCTCAATCAACCGTAACCAACGGTCCTATATGGCATGGCATGGGTGCAGGTGCGAGTCCAAGCTTAACGGTTGGACTTAACTTACCTACTTACCTGTGACGAAAACCGTGGCTTGTGAGAACGAGTCTCCTTTCCACACAATAACATTCTCAACACTTAGGTTCTCAAGTTTGACCAACTCTGGTCCAACCCGAGCTCAGCTTTTGACCAACTATGGTCCACCTCGAGGCTTAGCTTTGACCAACTATGGTCCACGTTTCTGCTCATTCAGCCTTGGCCAACTCTGACCGTTTGGTGAATTTATTTCTCCGTGTTCGACTGGACTGACTCTAGTGTGACTGGACCCAACACCGTTCCTTAGGTAGGAACAATACTAGATTCTAGATTTGACACTCTCGAGAGGTTGCAACTTTTATCCACGCGTTGGGGTCTAAGCTTGTACAGCCGGTACCTGCCGCACAAACCTATTCCCCCGTAGCCGTCCGCACTACCAAGGCACTCCTTATGTAGCTACCGACTTACCACTCGGGCTAAGTCTTATGACGAAGTGAATCCGGCACGTCCCCAACTCATGAGCAACGCCTAGCTCCGGAACCTTCACAAGACTAGCCCCGACCACAACTATGCAGTAACCGACTAGACTTGCCAAGTGGGTAGCATCAAAAGAGGCTCGGTAGGCTACTAAGCTACGGTCTTCCCATTTCAACGACGCATGGTTGTGCGGGTGTGTTTGGCGAGTGGCACTATTTGACTCAATCTAGTCGACGGAGGTGGTTATCTTTTAGTCAATTTTTATTCTCGACCATAAGACAGCAACAAACGTTAGTCCACAAGATATACATGAGCATCAAATAGTCACATAGTAGTTCAGCAAGGTAAAATAAGGTCAACCGGGCGATGGCGGAGTTTCCTCCGACCAGTGACAGCCACAGGTTGGGTAAAGATAAAATAACAAAATCAACCGGGCGAGGACGGAGATGTCTCCGGCCAGTAGCTGCCACGGGTTGAGTAAGAAATTAAAATGACAAAATCAACCGGGCGAGGACGGAGATGTCTCCGGCCAGTAGCAGCCACGGGTTGAGTAAATAAATACGCACACCCCACTCTGCGGAAAGTAGACGAGATTCAATCCACGTGGGCGGAGCCCAACATGTATTTAGTCGCCGGCCGGAACTCAACCCACACTTGATGGGTTTATCGTATTGCAGGAAAGTAAAGTTGCTGGGAATAAAAGTACTGAAAGTAGGCGAGATTCAATCCACGCGGGCGGTGCCCAACATGTATTTAGTCGCCGGCCGGAACTCAACTCACGGAACATGAGTTTATCGTATTGCATGAAATAAAGGTGACAATAATAAATTGCATGAAATCATAAGCATGAAATATTAGCATAGGGGTGACATATGAGATGCAACTACCGCTCAATCAAGCAACAAATAAAACATCGAGGACTTGGAACAGATGGTTGGGGGCTGATGGCTTGCCTTCAGGGATAGGTTCAACTTCCACTTCGATAGGGGGGTTGGAATCTATTACAGAAATTCAAAAATAGGGTTAAAACCTTCCACAAGGCATTCAAGAGTTCAGGGGGCAAATGAACTTCAAATCAATTGAAACCAGTGGCATTGGATAGAGAGTTTCAAAACAAAGCCAGCGCAAAAAGATTCATATTTCTCTGTTTATTTTTGAGAAAGTTATACCCTTTCAAACCTAGCCCTAGAATCTGCCCTTTTTAAAAACAGAAACAAATAAAGAAAAACGTCTCAGGAAAGTTTAAAAATCTGACGGCCGGGACCCACTGGTCAGCGGCTACTGGGCCGAACCGGTACGCGCCTGAAAAGAAAAAAAAGAAAGGAAACAGGGGCGGGTTCTTCTTCCCCGGCGAGCTCACCGTGCTCGGCCGGCGGCGTGGGGCGGAGGGGGAGCAGGGAGAGGGCCTCAGTGTGCTCCGGGATGCCCGTATGGGCTACTGGCGGAGCCTTGGATGGCGGTGTGGCATGCAGCGACGGCGACGTCGAGCTCGGCGGGGACCGTGGGGCGGCGAGGACGGAGGCGGCAACTCAGGTCATCCCGCGCCCCGTCGAGGACGGCCACGGCTCCCTGATGGTCTGGATTGGGGGAGGGGGTGGGTAATTGGTGTCGGGGTGGCTCTGGAGAGGGTAATTGGCCAGAGACCGCGCGGCGGAGGGGAGCTCGTCACCGGCGATGTAGGGATCTTCGGGAAGCGATACTCGAGGAGGGGGAGGCTGGGTGAGGGAGGAGGCTAGTGTGGTGCTTGGAGGCAGCCGGGGGGGTCCTTTTATAGGGGCTCGAGGGTGTGTCCGCCGGGGCAGGATGCGGTGGTGGCGGGGTGAGGTGTCGCGGGCGGCAGCGATGGGACGACGGCTGCGGCGTCGTCGGTGTAGCGTGCAGGCGGCGCTGGACGACGTGAAATCCGCGAATGCGGATGGGGACGAGGGTGGCGAGGTACTGGTGCGGGAGAGCGATGTGTCCGCGACCGGCGAGCATCGCGTCGATGCTGTAGCGGGCGGCGCGTCGCGGAGTGAGGAGGGCAGGGGCCAGACGACGGGTTTCGCGGCCGGCGGATAAGATCGACGGTCACGGGCGCATAGAGGTGGCTACAGGCGAGGGGGTCCCGCGGCGGGTCCTGTGCGTGCGGTGCGTCGCCTTGCGGCCGACGGCGCACAGGGAAGGGCGGCGACGCGTGGCTCGGGGGGAGGGTCGAGGGGGAGGTGAGGAAGGCAGGGGGCTCGAGGGAAGGCAGCGGGGAGGTCGCCGGCGGCGACCATAAAGGGGCGGCGCCATCGGGTGCGGGCGTGCCCATGTCATGGCCATGCCGACATCGGCATGGTCATGTTTCTCTCATCCTAGAGACCAAAAGGGAAGAGTAACCGTGTCACCTTGCGCCAAATTCAAAATCCTACGATTTTGCAGAACAGAATTTTACCAAAATCCAAACTTGGTCTAAACAAAAATCTCATCGAACACTTCTGGTCAGAAATGGAAAACAGGTTTTGGGATTTTAAAATAAAATATTTTTGGCCAGAAAAATTCATGGAGGTAGGGGTTGGTTAGGAGCATCTACCCTGGGGTTTTTGGAATTTTTGGAAAATGTTTAGTAGGGTTTCCAAAAATAACAAGGTTTAGGCCAGAAAGTAAAACAGGGAAAAACTCAATTATTTCCTTAGCAAGGTATCAAATATTTTTACATATTTGGGTTATACACTTGTTGGAGATCCTCCCTGAATTTTTGGAGAATTTTTGAAGATGGTCTTGACATACATCCTTTGGAAAGCTAGGGTTTTGGGGATTTTTGGCAGAAAATAAATCAGGGAAAATGTCAACCCTTTTCTTAACAAGTCACCCAATATTTTTGCATAAATGGGTTCTAGGCTAGATGAGGATCACTCTGGAATTTTTGGGGAATTTTTGAAGTCACCCTTGGTATGGCTCCTTTGGGAGGCTAGGTTTTAGGTCCCTTTTGTATTAAAGAAAAGACAAATATTTTGTGAACCTTGAGGGTTTTGGAAATGTGGAATGGAATAGAGGGCGAAGATCAAAAGATCCAAATTCAAACCCAAATTTTGGTTTTGTCAAAGAAAATTTTATGGGGCCAAAATTCGGGATGTGACAAACCTTCCCCCCTTAAAATGAATCTCGTCCCCGAGATTCGAGTTGCTCATGGAATAGGTATGGTTATTCTGCTCTCAAGAATTCTCTCATTTCCAGGGACTTCCTCTTTGGTGGTTTGTCCTCTTTTTACTTATTTATCCTTGTGATTCTGCTGTGGGTGTGGCGCTCTGGCTTGTCCAAACTTTGGAGGGGACATTCCTCACGCGTGAACTCGTGGCTTAGGTCCAAGTCTAGGGAAAACATAAAACGGTGCCTTGCAACGAAACCTTATGACGAGGGAGTGGGGAGTTCCAGGGTCAACAAAAATTATTGCAAGTTTAGCGTTGGTGGTTCACATACCAAGCGTCACATCTGAAGCTTCGTAGGTTTCTTCGGCGGACATGTGGTGGACACGAGCGACTTGAGGTGGCTTCATTGTTCCGGCGGGAGGGTTGTTGAGGTGGCCATTGTTGTTACTGCCATTGTTGTTCTTGGTCAACGGGCAATCAGCTATGTAGTGCCCCTTCTTGCCACACTTAAAGCAGGAATTTTCCCTCTTGCAGTCATCTACGAGTGGACGCTTGTGGTAGAACTCATTGCGGGGGTACCCTTCCTTTCTGGGTGGGGTCCAAGTGGTTGGAGGTGCAGTGGCCTGGGAGTTGGTTGGCCAGGTACGGGGCTTCATGTGAGCTTCTTCAGGCTGGTGTTTGCGAGACTCAAACTTCCTCTTGTGGGAATCATAGATGGTGCGGTGTTCCTTCTCCGAAATCAGTGTGGTGTTTACCAAGGCTTGAAAATCTGGGAACTGTAGGACGCTGAGCTGAGTCTTGATGGCCTGGTGCATTCCGTGGAGGAATCTGTCCTTTTTCTTCTCATCTGTGTTGACATCATCTGGGGCATAACGGGCAAGGTCGTTGAACTTGGTCAGGTACTCGCTTACAGTGGAGCTGCCTTGGGTGAGTGCTAGGAGTTCCTGCTGCTTCATCTTCATAAGGCTTGAGGGTATGTAGGCTTTGCGGAAAATTTCTTGGAATTCTGTCCAGGTGATAGTGGTTCCATTTCCTCTCATGTCTTTCTGATTGTCCCACCACACATCGGCTGGTCCTTCAAGATAGTGAGTGACGAAAGATACCTTGTCTTGCTCATCAACGCGAGCGATCTCTAACTTCTTTTCCATGGTACGGAGCCAATCATCTGCTTCGAGTGGGTTGGTGGCCTGCGAGAACTGGGGTGGCCGAGTACGCTGGAAGTCTTGCAGCTTGGACCGGGTCGGGCGAGGGGCGTTCGGTGCTTGCATGTAGGTGCCAAATTCTCTCATAATTTGAGTCATGTACAGCTGGTGGCGTTCATCCATCATCAACAATAGATGGCTTGGAGTTGGTTCCTGTGGAGTTGGCGGCTGTGGGGGCATTGGGTCCATGCCGGCTTGTCGGGCTGAACGGCGGATTGGGGTTCCTTGGCTGCCACTTGTACCTGTGTTGGGCCTCATCCTGGTTGGTTGAAGGTGGGGTTGACGGGTGCCATGAGCTTCCATAAGGGGAGAAAGAAATGCAACATCCAAGAAGATCCAAATAAAAGCAAGAGATAAAACCAAGGCGTTTTTATACAATGGAGAGTTGGGTTACATGACACACGGTACACAATATTATGCGAGGGACAAGCCATTACTCCTACATTATTCACGTGCGCGTCGGACTACGCGATCGTCGGCTACGATACATAACTAGGATGCAAGCGCTACTGCTCCTGAGACTAGCGTCTAAAGCTACATCTCAAGGGGAGTAGCAGGTGCGATGATGTCGATGCCGTCGATGCTCCTTCCCAGCGCTATGGGGGTGTACGAGGGGAAGGGTGTGCCAATGTCGACGCGGAGACACTGGGCCTGAGGTTCCTGAGGGTATCCAGTGAAGAAGCGAGGAGGGGCGCTAGAGCTACGGAACGCGGTGGCTCGAGCGGGAGTGGAAGCGAGTTTTGCTCTAAGCTGGCCAAGAGTAAGGGGAAGGTGAGCTGGGTGTGGAGGGATCTGACGAGAAGAGCTAGGTACTGGTGCTCTCACTACCTCGGCTGCATTCATGCCATTGCGAAGTCTAGGTAGCTGAAGAAGAGTGTCATGCAGATACTGGTGGAGGTGGGAGGTGTACTGGAGTAGGGTGGTAAGTTCTGGAGAGGGATTCCATGGGCTAGGAAAGAGGATATCCCCATTGCTCAAATCCAACCTCGGGAGGTGTGCATAGCGGGTGCACTCCTTCATGCGGGGGTCGTGGGTGCGGAGGAGAATGATGGCATCTGCGGCGGCTTCTTGGATGGCTCGGGTCTCCTGGTGGGTGATGCCGGAGGAGAGGGAGTATGTGTGACCACGGCCCACGGGCGAGGCGCACAAGTAGACGGTGGCGACGAACTCAGGATGAGTCCCACCAGAACGGGAGGCGAGTACGCGGTATGTCGGGGGAGGAGAGGTTGGGTAGAGGTGTGCCCAAATCTCGCGGAGGAATTGTGGCATGCCGGGAACGTTCAAGGCGGGGGTTTCTACGGGTAGCTCGAACATCATCTGTACCAAGGGTAGAAGCCAAAAATGTGAGTTGCAAGGTTAGATAAACACAAACAGATAGAGAAACAATTAAAAGCAAGCAAAGCAACGTTCGCTATCTAAGGCTCCGTTTAGAACTAGGGTATCCTACAGGCAGTTAGGCTCTGATACCAAGCTCTGTGGCACCCCGATCCGGAGATCGAGTTACCCCATATATCAGTCCCAGGAGCACTGAATATATGACAACTTGATAACAGAACATAACCACTTTATTAAGGGGTCGGGAACCGACGATGGATTACAAGGGTCTCATTACAAGGCTGCGCCCTAGCGCACACAACAGTTTGTACATTATTTATCGAACATGACTTCATCAGAGGGCGTCAGCGGATTGGCGGAAGCGTGCGACGAAGAGGGCCTAACTCCACAGGGCTCTGCCTGGATACCGGATCTAGTTCTCGTATAAGGGGTACTCGGCGACGGGGGTAGGAGGATCTGGCCACATGAAAAGCCAGGTGAGTACATGGAATGTACTCGCAAGACATCAATCCTCAATCAACCGTAACCAACGGTCCTATATGGCATGGCATGGGTGCAGGTGCGAGTCCAAGCTTAACGGTTGGACTTAACTTACCTACTTACCTGTGACGAAAACCGTGGCTTGTGAGAACGAGTCTCCTTTCCACACAATAACATTCTCAACACTTAGGTTCTCAAGTTTGACCAACTCTGGTCCAACCCGAGCTCAGCTTTTGACCAACTATGGTCCACCTCGAGGCTTAGCTTTGACCAACTATGGTCCACGTTTCTGCTCATTCAGCCTTGGCCAACTCTGACCGTTTGGTGAATTTATTTCTCCGTGTTCGACTGGACTGACTCTAGTGTGACTGGACCCAACACCGTTCCTTAGGTAGGAACAATACTAGATTCTAGATTTGACACTCTCGAGAGGTTGCAACTTTTATCCACACGTTGGGGTCTAAGCTTGTACAGCCGGTACCTGCCGCACAAATCTATTCCCCCGTAGCCGTCCGCACTACCAAGGCACTCCTTATGTAGCTACCGACTTACCACTCGGGCTAAGTCTTATGACGAAGTGAATCCGGCACGTCCCCAACTCATGAGCAACGCCTAGCTCCGGAACCTTCACAAGACTAGCCCCGACCACAACTATGCAGTAACCGACTAGACTTGCCAAGTGGGTAGCATCAAAAGAGGCTCGGTAGGCTACTAAGCTACGGTCTTCCCATTTCAACGACGCATGGTTGTGCGGGTGGGTT
Organism: Puccinellia tenuiflora; assembly: GCA_012064385.1. Lineage (NCBI taxonomy): Eukaryota > Viridiplantae > Streptophyta > Magnoliopsida > Poales > Poaceae > Puccinellia > Puccinellia tenuiflora. The sequence goes on along the minus strand of QRDG01001914.1, from coordinate 336,086 downwards.
TGGCGAGTGGCACTATTTGACTCAATCTAGTCGACGGAGGTGGTTATCTTTTAGTCAATTTTTATTCTCGACCATAAGACAGCAACAAACGTTAGTCCACAAGATATACATGAGCATCAAATAGTCACATAGTAGTTCAGCAAGGTAAAATAAGGTCAACCGGGCGATGGCGGAGTTTCCTCCGACCAGTGACAGCCACAGGTTGGGTAAAGATAAAATAACAAAATCAACCGGACGAGGACGGAGATGTCTCCGGCCAGTAGCAGCCACGGGTTGAGTAAGAAATTAAAATGACAAAATCAACCGGGCGAGGACAGAGATGTCTCCGGCCAGTAGCAGCCACGGGTTGAGTAAATAAATACGCACACCCCACTCTACGGAAAGTAGACGAGATTCAATCCACGTGGGCGGAGCCCAACATGTATTTAGTCGCCGGCCGGAACTCAACCCACACTTGATGGGTTTATCGTATTGCAGGAAAGTAAAGTTGCTGGGAATAAAAGTACTGAAAGTAGGCGAGATTCAATCCACGCGGGCGGTGCCCAACATGTATTTAGTCGCCGGCCGGAACTCAACTCACGGAACATGAGTTTATCGTATTGCATGAAATAAAGGTGACAATAATAAATTGCATGAAATCATAAGCATGAAATATTAGCATAGGGGTGACATATGAGATGCAACTACCGCTCAATCAAGCAACAAATAAAACATCGAGGACTTGGAACAGATGGTTGGGGGCTGATGGCTTGCCTTCAGGGATAGGTTCAACTTCCACTTCGATAGGGGGGTTGGAATCTATTACAGAAATTCAAAAATAGGGTTAAAACCTTCCACAAGGCATTCAAGAGTTCAGGGGGCAAATGAACTTCAAATCAATTGAAACCAGTGGCATTGGATAGAGAGTTTCAAAACAAAGCCAGCGCAAAAAGATTCATATTTCTCTGTTTATTTTTGAGAAAGTTATACCCTTTCAAACCTAGCCCTAGAATCTGCCCTTTTTAAAAACAGAAACAAATAAAGAAAAACGTCTCAGGAAAGTTTAAAAATCTGACGGCCGGGACCCACTGGTCAGCGGCTACTGGGCCGAACCGGTACGCGCCCGAAAAGAAAAAAAAGAAAGGAAACAGGGGCGGGTTCTTCTTCACCGGCGAGCTCTCCGTGCTCGGCCGGCGGCGTGGGGCGGAGGGGGAGCAGGGAGAGGGCCTCAGTGTGCTCCGGGATGCCCGTATGGGCTACTGGCGGAGCCTTGGATGGCGGTGTGGCATGCAGCGACGGCGACGTCGAGCTCGGCGGGGACCGTGGGGCGGCGAGGACGGAGGCGGCGACTCAGGTCATCCCGTGCCCCGTCGAGGACGGCCACGGCTCCCTGATGGTCTGGATTGGGGGAGGGGGTGGGTAATTGGTGTCGGGGTGGCTCTGGAGAGGGTAATTGGCCAGAGACCGCGCGGCGGAGGGGAGCTCGTCACCGGCGATGTAGGGATCTTCGGGAAGCGATACTCGAGGAGGGGGAGGCTGGGTGAGGGAGGAGGCTAGTGTGGTGCTTGGAGGCAGCCGGGGGGGTCCTTTTATAGGGGCTCGAGGGTGTGTCCGCCGGGGCAGGATGCGGTGGTGGCGGGGTGAGGTGTCGCGGGCGGCAGCGACGGGACGACGGCTGCGGCGTCGTCGGTGTAGCGTGCAGGCGGCGCTGGACGACGCGAAATCCGCGAATGCAGATGGGGACGAGGGTGGCGAGGGTACTGGTGCGGGAGAGCGATGTGTCCGCGGCCGGCGAGCATCGCGTCGATGCTGTAGCGGGCGGCGCGTTGCGGAGTGAGGAGGGCAGGGGCCAGACGACGGGTTTCGCGGCCGGCGGATAAGATCGACGGTCACGGGCGCATAAAGGTGGCTACAGGCGAGGGGGTCCCGCGGCAGGTCCTTTGCGTGCGGTGCGTCGCCTTGCGGCCGACGGCGCACAGGGAAGGGCGGCGACGCGTGGCTCGGGGGGGGGGGGGGGGGGGTCGAGGGGGAGGTGAGGAAGGCAGGGGGCTCGAGGGAAGGCAGCGGGGAGGTCGCCGGCGGCGACCATAAAGGGGCGGCGCCGTCGGGTGCGGGCGTGCCCATGTCATGGCCATGCCGACATCGGCATGGTCATGTTTCTCTCATCCTAGAGACCAAAAGGGAAAAGTAACCGTGTCACCTTGCGCCAAATTCAAAATCCTACGATTTTGCAGAACAGAATTTTACCAAAATCCAAACTTGGTCTAAACAAAAATCTCATCGAACACTTCTGGTCAGAAATGGAAAACAGGTTTTGGGATTTTAAAATAAAATATTTTTGGCCAGGAAAATTCATGGAGGTAGGGGTTGGTTAGGAGCATCTACCCTGGGGTTTTTGGAATTTTTGGAAAATGTTTAGTAGGGTTTCCAAAAATAACAAGGTTTAGGCCAGAAAGTAAAACAGGGAAAAACTCAATTATTTCCTTAGCAAGGTATCAAATATTTTTACATATTTGGGTTATACACTTGTTGGAGATCCTCCCTGAATTTTTGGAGAATTTTTGAAGATGGTCTTGACATACATCCTTTGGAAAGCTAGGGTTTTGGGGATTTTTGGCAGAAAATAAATCAGGGAAAATGTCAACCCTTTTCTTAACAAGTCACCCAATATTTTTGCATAAATGGGTTCTAGGCTAGATGAGGATCACTCTGGAATTTTGGGGAATTTTTGAGGTCACCCTTGGTATGGCTCCTTTGGGAGGCTAGGTTTTAGGTCCCTTTTGTATTAAAGAAAAGACAAATATTTTGTGAACCTTGAGGGTTTTGGAAATGTGGAATGGAATAGAGGGCGAAGATCAAAAGATCCAAATTCAAACCCAAATTTTGGTTTTGTCAAAGAAAATTTTATGGGGCCAAAATTCGGGATGTGACACTTTACCTACTGTTCTCTAACAATTAGTCTAAGATTTTCACTTTATATAAAATTTGGGAAAGTAAATGAGAAGGATGAGTAATGGAGATGTTGGGGTCGACCTTGAACATGTGTTGTTCATGCCAATGGAACCATTGCAAAGTCTCTATCATTAAAACTTCTCCCAAAGCAAAAACTAAATAAAAAGAGTCAAGGTGTTTGTTTACTACTGTAACCACACCTTTGTATCTTATTTTTCGTCTTAATGGCAAGCTTAATCTCTTTTGAAAGATAAGATTGAACAATAGTGATTTGCTGTCCAGAAAACAGATTCCTAAGCTCACCCTGCATACAAGAATTTAAGCTTGGGGATGCCAAGCCACCTCACTCCAACCATCTTGATACCAAGTAAGTAAGCCTAGCTATATGGCTATAAAGAAAGCGCTTTACGGGAGGCAACCCGGTTGTTTTTATTTTTGATTTTCTTTGTGTTCTCTTGCTGTAACAAGAGACTTAGTTTTTAGTTTAGTTTCTGAAATTTTTAATAAAGTGCCAAGTTTTACCCATTTTGGTTTGACAAAGTTGCTATTTCTATTCGGAAATTTTATTCCTGCACGAAGTCTGTGCACAATTTGATTTTTAATTTTTATTCTGTAACTCCGAATGATCTGATATTTTAACTGTAACTGAAACTTTTCATCCTCTGTATGAATGAATTGTTTCATAATTTTGCGATGAGTTTAAGTAGGACAGAAAAATATGTTTTGCTGCTGCTGTTTCTCTGGACAGATTCTGTCCCATATTGTTTTATGCATAGTTTGAACTTTTGAGTTGAATCTTTTTGATCCAATTGAGTTTATGAGTAGGCATACAACATTATACACTATCTGAACATTCATAAGTATTTTAGTCCATGGATTATATGCAGCAAGAAGCCTATTTGTTTATCTCTACTGATATCACCCCACAGAAAAGAAATGGGAGAAACAGTGTTTTGAAGTTTTTTTCACAGGGATTAGAGGAGATGCACCAAGAGCTATCCAAGGATGGTGAAAGCCATAAGCTTGGGGATGTGAAGACAACCCCACTGGACCTACACACTCTCGGTTTACACACGTCTAACTTCTGTTTTTCTATCAATGCACTTTATCACATAAACTTGGAGCGTCTTTTTGTTTGTTTTTGCTTTGATTTTTTTTATTTTGTGAGACCACCACACTATCATTTATATATGAAAAACTTGTTTCCAACACCTTCAACCAAAGTTTTTCCAGTGAGTCCACCATATCTACCTATTAGCTTTATGCTATTCCAAGTATGTTTATCATGTTATTTGTGTTATCTATGCCTCTAAATGAAAATGATTATGTTATTTATTGTAATGGGAAAAGTTGGTTAAAAAGCTCTCGTGAACTTGATGCACACTTTAATTTTATTGCATTTAATAAACATGAATCATTGTGATTAATATTATGATGAAAGTGGCTGGATAAATGTTTAAGGTTGGGAGTTAGCCCATATGTGCTGTCACATGCAAATCTTTCAACATGTTCCATTATCTATTTAGTTGATATCATGTACTTTTGTCTATGGATGCCTATCATGACGAAATAATGTGGAAATAGAGTTAAATTTAAATGAGTTTGTATAAATGGTTAGAGAGAATCCTGGGTCGCTAATCTAAGCCATGCATCATTCATGGTGGAAATTTACTTACATGCTATTTTGAACTCTCTGTGATACACCCTACGATAAAAAGCTATATCAAGTGGTAAATAAAGAGGGTGTTGAGATTGTTCATTATGTTTGTTTGTCTTGTTGTTTTTATATGGGCTTGATCCATATCATGGGACAAGAGGTACCCCAGTTGAGACTCTTGATGATACCGTTATTACTTACAATGATAGATAACTTAAACTTGCTCTGTTTCCCAAGTTGAGTAATCATGGTGTAGGTACTTGTATTCAAGGGGCATGAGACATCTAACCTTTACTTTATCAAGGGCACTACTCATATTTGCTTTCACATTCAACTTTAATCATTCAAGATGCTATGATAGGGGAATGAGAGCTTGACACCAAGTATTACCATTGCATTCAATAACTTAAGTAGAATAGTTTGGAGGATAGATGAAACTTATGCATGCTTTACCTCTACTTATTTATACATCTTTTCCAAAGTGTCCACCTTTTATATTCAGATTTTCTACACTCTATGGACCACAAGTATGCAAAAGTAAGAATGTCCATAGTACTATCTTTTATGTTGCACTTTGTGAACTATCATTGATCATCTTTTCATTGAATACTTGATATCACTTTATAAACTGTTTGCATATTGCTACTTCTTTGAAATAATGAATCATTTGACTTTATGTAGCAGTAGCAATCATCTTGTATATCCATGTTGTTATTATATTGCAAAGTTCATGTTAGTTTTATCACTTTCATACTCAAGGACGAGCATGAGTTAAGCTTGGGGATGTTGATGCATCTAAAATGCATACATGAACTTTGCACTATAATAGTTATATTCCATTCATATTTGCATCATATAAGGGGTACATTACTGTTATTTAATGATTTTTGGTAATTTATAATGATTTCTCCTTTATATGGAATTAATCCTGCGCAGGCAGAAAACCCCTATTTCTTTCTTTATTTGTTTTAGGACCTTACGACGTCATAATGAGCTATAAATTTAGGGGGGTCATTATTTTGGAAGGAGAAGATTTAGGAGCGAAAGAAGTCAATGAACAGAGGCCGGAGGACCAAAAGGGGGGTCCCACGCAGCTACAGTACCATGCCGCGTGTGCCCATCCAATTTGGCCCTCGTGGCCCCGTTTGCATTGATCCTTCGCCCAGAAGCATCCTCGTGACCTAAAAACACCTATATAAAAGGTCCCCCAACGTTTTCCAGAGGGAGGCGACGGAGAAACACAAAACTAGAAACAGAGAGATAGAAGGCTGCCGCCGGAGAAGATCGGAGGGGGGAAACACCGCCGGAATCACCTCCGGAGGTCTTCTCCATCCCCCCTCTGGAGTCTCCATCAACACCACCGTCAAGACCAGCACCATCTCCATCACCATCTCCATCACCATCTTCGTGATCCACTTCATCCCCCTCATAGTTTGAGATTGTTTGATCCCTAGCTATTGTCTAAGTGCTATTCTACATGTTTGTGAATTGCTACTTGTCATTGTTTTGTGGGGAGATCATAGTTTCAGATTGTGTTGTATCAATTGTACCACTAAATCATATCATGTCTTGGCGTTGTGAGTAGTTCTCTCATGTTCCTGGGGGTATAGGATGAATTGGCAATGATTTTTATATAACATGTGTTGGTATCTTGTCTAGTTTTTATCTTTGATGTAATTCTATGATGGTGTTGTGCGAACGTCGACTGCATATCACTTCACCTATATGGGCTCATAGGAGAACACTATGATGTAATGAATTGAGGAGGTCTTAGGGGGACATGTAAACCTGAGACCAAGTTATGAAGTTACTTTATGGGGTATTAGTATCGGGGACCTTAAAGATTAATGCTATGGTGGGACTTTATGTCTTAATAACTCTTGTGTAGTCATTTACGTGGCACCTTGATCCATCATAAGAGGTGTAGTTTATTTATTAGCTATTCCTAATTATGGCTCCGTCCAAAGAAGATTAAATCTTGACAAAATGTTTACCTTGTTGTTCTAGAAATATTTATACCATGAAGTCTAATTAGCCCTTAGGAACTCTCTCCACCTATAAGAAACACACACTTGAGCTTGTCCTCTTGCTGCATAGAGGATTGGGCTTTCTCTCTTTAAGAGCTTTCACTTGTCATATTGCATTCTTAGCATTTTACTTTCTTGCAATCTATACACCAAAAACCCAAAAACACTTGCATCATTTAATCATTTTAGTTTGTCTAGTGCATAGATAATAAGGGAAGTGGCACTCTTATTTGAAAGGATAAATACTTATACCTTCTACTCCTCGTGGGATCGATACTATACTTACACATCGAAGACTTCAACGATCCCCTATACTTGTGGGTATCACAGGTATACATGCATATTTGAGAAAAGAGATATAGCTAGAGAAGTCCTTTCGATGCCTAGAAGGATAGGTAGTAGTGCACTTTGGAGTGCTCCAGGCGTTTCTTATGCAGTTACCTTGAATCTCTTCTGTCGATCAAGCAAGAGCCGCTCCAGGATCCTGTGAAGGGCAAAGCAGTAGTGCACTTTGGTGATGTACCTGGGAGGAAGAAGAAAGAAGCCCAAGTCCAGCCGCCTAAACCCTGGGTCATGCCAACACGAGGAAGAGTGAAGCTGAATGTTGATGGTTCGTTCAGTGCAGCTGATGGTACAGGTGGAGCGGGATGGGTGCTCCGAAATGATAATGGCTCAATTGTTATGTCTGCTTGCAAGTTTCTGAGTTCATGCACAAGTCCGCTAGAGGCTGAACTCGTCGCTTGCCGCGAGGGCATAGTCATGGTGAGGGAATGGTCAGCGTTCCCCTGCTTGATCGAGATGGACTGCGCGGAGGCAGTTAAGATGATCAAGGCACCAGGGCACCAGGCATTGACCGATCTCAATACTCGAGAGTAATCCAGGAAATAAAGGAGCTCTTCCATGCTGATGGAAGCTTTGAGGTAGAGGTAGTTAGGCGTGAGCAAAATACTGTGAGTCATGTGTTAGTAAACCTTGGTCGTACCTCTACCCTTACGAGGGTCTGGCCAAACTCTGGGCCGGTGGAAGTCCTGGATGCTTGCCAGGCAGATTGTAATATTCTCTAATTAATTTATTTTCAATTCACAAAAAAAAAGGTAGTAGTGTTCATCGATAATCTTCGCATGCAAGGGGAATAACACCACGAACAAGGTTGTTCGTTGAGTCATTTGGCCCAAAAATGTCACCATGTCACGATAGCTATAACCAGTGGTAGAATATATGAGATGTAGCCAAAAGGTGTGGAGATCTTGTTATACATTCCTTGGCGCAGAAAGAAACACCAAGGATATATTGTTGTACACTCCTTGGAGATCTTAATGTAACCAGTGGCAGAATATCTGGTAGCGGACACATGATGATGCATGCTTGCAGGGCGGTGGCACTGTTTGGCATCATGGCGGCATCGATGGCAGGCCTGATCAAGGAGGAGAAAGAAACAATAGTAATGTGGTCTCGGGCACATATACTGAAGATGGGTCAGCGGCGGCTTCCGAAGCGTGCACATGTGATGGCACGTTGAGTGTCTATTGGACCATTTATGCTCTCGGATTGCCATTGGGCAGTTTGGCGAGGCCTTCGAATTTAGATGGTGGGGCTTTGGTGTGAGGTCAGGGCGATGACCCCGATCATGGCCACCCCCATCATCAATTTGTGAGATATAGCAACACATGTGACATGATATGGTGACTTTGGACATATCGATATATTTGTTTTCTGTTTTTGTTGAATTAGGTATGCATCATTTTTATGCACAGGGCGGGAGTTTGAACCTCCTTTTCATAACAATAAAAATTAATATTGTACTAATGTTAGTTGCATCTGTAAAGGATTTAATTGTTCTATTTATCTGCTAACATGTATTTGCTTCCCACACATCATCAAGAATTATCGAGTATCTATTTTGCAACAGAAAATCTCTAATTTTCTTTCCCACATCAAACTCTTGCATGTGATCAAGTGCTCCCACACTTTGCTTCATAATATCCTTCAATAAATCAATTCTCTTGAATGTTTGGGATATACTCATCCACGCAAAAATCTCAAAGCGTTGTTTGATTCTAGGTGAAGTATATACTTTTCTAGCCAATGTCGTTTTTTCTATCCCACCCATGGCAACTTTGGACACGACACTAAGCATGTTCTCTTGGTCATCTAATTTATCCACCATCTCTTTGTACTCGTCATGAAAAGCAGCCATCACAATATCATGTTCAAAGTTTTGATGCATTGGGCCATAATCTTGTGGAAACCCGACCTTCTCAAATCGAACCTTGACTAGAGCAGTATTATTCAAATAATTTCTCAGACATTCGACACTTTGAAATATCACGGTGAGATTCCTTATTACACGTTGAATCTGCACACCTACATTAATTATGAAGTACCAATTAGTTAGTTGATTAGAGAGCAAACCTTGAAATGGCAATCCATGAACCCCTTTTTAGCATGTTTGTCATGTCCATGTAATATGTGGTTTCAGTGACGTTCTCAACCTCATATGATGCAACCTTGATCCAGCTGACCAGTATAGCGGCTCCTTTATTTCCTAGCATTTCTTTTCCCTTGGCGTCTTGGAGGTAGCCTTGCAGCAGCCTTAGACCGCCTTTCAAGAACCCCACTTCAAGAGTGATTACGCAGGAGAATTTTATTTTGTGATCTGCGAGATTGGCCACATTCCCAAGCATGGTTCTAACAACGGACTGAGCAATTGTTTTGATCTTATCCTCCCTCGAAGATGGGACGTATATGCTTGATCGGATACAACAAATTATACTGAATTTCTTGTAGAGACTCTGTTTAGCTTCCAATCTTGGCTCCCAATATTTGTACTTTCTCTTGATCAACCTTGTATTTTTCTTCTCTCTTCATTATGATGATGTATTGAAGGTAAACAAGAATGTTCCTCTTCTTCAAGACATATGCACATCACATTGGTCATCATTTGATCTTCATCTTGTTCTGTCACAATCTCTTGAGATACATAATGAGTTCTTCACTTTATAGAATGCCCAAGCCTTGGTCAATCATTGCCCACACATGATTCTGTTATGATGTCAACATAGAGCCATATCTTTAACTCTTAAATTGTAATCATCTTCTCAAGATCTTGATCCTATGGTGCTTCCATCATAAGCTAGAGCAAGAAAACTTTTGAATTCCACAAAATAACTCGTTATTCTTTCACTTTCTTGTTTTTTCAACCTTGAATCCAACATATGGTATTCAAGCATTGACTATAAATAAATCCTTAAAGTATAACTCAATGCAAACATTGTCCATAGCTAGGGATTGTCATCAATTACCAAAACCACACATGGAAACCATGCACTTTATGTGATTCACCTTCGGGTCCCTCTTATATTCTATGGTCATGTTGTGGAGGGTCAAACAACATGTCATGATGTCTACGAAAGTCTTCTTATCCCAAAAGAAAGCTGGTCGCGATTGCAAACATAACTTGCAACACTCCAAATGCCCGCACAATGTCCTTCCTTGCTAGTTCTTAAAGCTTTGCATAGTATGTATTCTTCCTACCTCGAGGGTTTTGAATTGTCTTCACATAGGGGATCAATCAGTGTAGATGCCATTAGCTAGATAGTAGTCCATATCATGTCTATTAGCATTGAAGTTGTATGTTGGAGCTTCCCTATTTTATAGCCGGGTTTTTTTATTTCTCTGCCCCACTTCCCTTAGTTCTCCTCGTTCTAGCCCCACTTCCTTAGCTATCCTCGCCTTTGCCCCACTTCGCTCTTTTGAGGCTCAAAGACGGCCAAACGGTGTGTTTCCGTCGGGTCAACCTCGTTTGACCGTTACTGCACTAAAGTATGTCACATGTGGGACCTTTTTGTTTTTTGAGGGAATGCGTGTGCACCCGTGCGCCATCCCCACTTAAAGCTTACAAGTGGGACCATTGGAGAAGGGGCGCATGCAGCCGTGCCTGTGCGCGTCCATGCTACTTGTCGTGCCCGTGCGCCCCTCCATGCCGCTCGCCGTCCCCGAATTAGCGTGCCTTTTATGGCGCTATCCTCTGGCCGGCAAAAGGCTGCATCGCCGCCTACGCTGTCGGCCGCTACCGGCCTGGCCGCTCATTTGCTCCGATGCCTTGTCGTCTCTGCCTGCCTAGTTCGTGCCAGTCTACCGAGCCGAATCAATGCACCTGTCGGCGGTGGCCATTACTGCCGGCCCGGACGCAGATGCCTAGAAAAGGATCCCTTTTCCTCTACCATTGCACCAACATCGCCCACTGACCTCCTCTTCATCTCTACTTGCCACCCACGCCTCGGTGCTCCGATCTTGCCATGGCTCGTGGTGGTGGCTGCTCCACTCCCGGTCGCGGCGGCAGCTCCAGCCGCCGCCCCCGCATCCCCTATCCTTGGTTTCTTGAGTCGAGCAAGGGTGGAGGAGAGAGCAGGACTCCTCCGAGATCGAGCAGGGGCAGGGGAAGCAATGTCGTCTGTCGGGCCATTGCTCCCGATCCCATTCCATTCATCGATATTGAGTCCAATGAGGAGGAGCAGGTGGTTGACCCGGGTCTAGCATGGGCTAGGGCCGACTATCAAGCCACGGAGCAGGCCAAACATTCCGCTGACCAACAGCAGCTCATAGAGACTCTGGTCGCTTCTGCGGTCACCGTGGAGCAGGCAAGAGCTGCGGAGGATGCAAGAGCCACGCAGTATGCAGAGGACCTGCAGAAGGCTCTGAACAACTCGGTGGAAAACCACGAGGGAAAGGGCAAGGGCAAAGGCAAGGATCCAGTGGAGGTTTCCGACGATGACGACGAGTGGTAGTTCTTTTTAGTTCTAGGGTTCTATGTAAAAGGGCACTCTATGTAAAAGGGCACTCTATGTATAATTATGTTGGAAAACATGGGGAATGTTCCTTCTAAGTGTAGTAGTATAAACTTGCAATTACATAATATTTGATAACCTTGTCTTGGATGAAGATTTTTCTATTTTATTTTTAAACATTTTATTTAGTGCCGAAACCCCCATTTTTTGTGAAGTAGGCACCACAAATAAGATTGGAAATTGACATCTCACAATTATCACACAAACTATATCATATGGGAGGCATAACCCCTGAATATAATGAACTTTTGAGATTTTTAACTATATTCCACTCATTAAATGAGTTCACTAGCATTTATCGAGAAATAAAGAAATTTGAACTAAAAAATTATGTAAAAATCATAATAACGTAGTCTATCATGATTGCACGCAATTGCAAAGAACAAAGTAGGAAAAATTCACCCTTAGCTATGAATGGTCACACGGACAATTTTGGCCCTGTTTTGAAAAAAACTCATAAATCGAGAAAACATCAAAAAATGTAAAACCAGGGGGATCTTCCTTTTTAGTGTACTAGTATGGAAGGGAAAATATAAACTTGCAATTACATACTATTTGATAACCTTGTTTTGGATGAAAATTCATGGCTTTCAAGCCAAAAGACCAAGATCATGGCATATCCATGTCTACCTTCGTGCTATGATGACCATACTCGGCACAAACATGTGTTTTAGCATTGTCAACAATGTTGCCGAAGCAAGATTCCAAGATTTTTTATTTTATTTTTAAACATTTTATTTAGTGCCGAAACCCCCATTTTTTGTGAAGTAGGTACCACAAATAATATTTCAAATTGACCTCTCACAATTATCACACAAACTATATCATATGGGAGGCATAACCCCTATATATAATAATTTTTTGAGATTTTTAACTATATTCCACTAATTAAATGAGTTTACTAGCATTTATCGAGAAATAAAGAAATTTGAACTACTAGTGTGTTATAGTTTGGCCCCAAAATTATGTAAAAATCATAATAACATAGTCTATCATGATTGCACGCAATTGCAAAGAAAAAAGTAGGAAAAATTCACCCTTAGCTATGAATGGTCAAACGGACAATTTTGCCCCTATTTTGAAAAAAAAAATCTCATAAATCGAGAAAGCATAAAAAAAATAAAACCAAGGGGGTCTTCCTTTTTAGAGTACTAGTATGGATGAAAATTCATAAACTTGAAACAACATAATTTTATAAAAGAAGTGTTAACAAAATGGACAACCTTGTCTGGAGTTAAATGGCTTTCAACCCAAATGACCAAGATCATGGCATATCCATGTCTACCTTTGTTCTATGATGACCATACTCGGCACAAACATGTGTATTGACATTGTAAACAATGTTTACAAAGCAATATTCCATTTTTTTACATTTTGTTTAGTACCGAAATCAACATTTTTTGTGAAGTAGGTACCACAAATAAGATTGGAAATTGACCTCTCAGAATTTTAGCACACTCCATATCATATGGGAGGCATAATCCCCGAATATCATGAATTTTTGAGCTTTTTAACTATATTCCGCACATTAAATGAGTTTAATAGGATTTACCGACAAACAATTTCCATAAATCGAGAAAAGTCGGAAAAATGGAAAAACTGGGGGAATATTCATTTTAAGTGTACTAGTATGGATGAAAAATCATAAACTTCAATTCACGTCCAATTCATGTCCAGAGCGCGTCCAGAGCGTGCAAGACAGCACTATGGCGCGCTCTGGATGCGAACTGGCATGGCATGAATCAAATTATCACGTCAGTTCGTGTCCAACATGGTCGAGACATGTCTACATGGATCACATTGTATTTTTGGTCTCATTTACAGAAGGACGAAAAAACTTGCTTAGAAATGGAGTTGTTTACCCTAGCTTTGGAGCTCATTTGAAGCACAAAAATGCATGTGACGCGTCGAGATGTTTAATATGTTAAAATGCATGCGTCCACATCAGAGAAGGTTGTCCACGTCAGAGATGGTCATGATTACGTGAAGAAACGAAGCGTCTTGTCTTGTGAAAGTGGTCTTTCCAAGAAACGAAGCGATCTCCGTCGGCGGTTAAATGTTCTAGATTTACTCGTTGCGATTCCCACACTTCACCACTCTCCACTCTCCCAAAACCACCAAAAAAAACCAACACCACCAAAAAACCCTAATGGACGGCGGGGACGACCACTGGTGGAATGACGGCACCGTCCCGAGCGACAACGCCTCCGCCGAAGACCAAGAGGGCTTCCAGGGATGGTGGGAGGGGGACCCCTCGTTATCGTCCTCATCGGAGCCCTCCTCCCCGGAGCCGGAGGAGGAGGAGGAGCAGCAGCAGGAGGAGGCGGAGGCGGAGGAGGTCCCCGCCGATGACATCAACAACGACGCCGATGACGGGGAGGAGGAGGAGGAGGACGATGCCGATGACGAGGAGGAGGAGGACGCCGACGACGACAATGATGACGATGAGGAGGAGGAGGAAGACGCTGACGACGATGAAGACTCCTCCGACGCACCGCCGGCGAAGAGGCGGAAGCCCTAGAATTAGGGCTTCGTAGTACTAATTTAGTACTATTAGTTCAGTAGTTTAGTATTAGTTCAGTAGTTGAACATCTTTTGTACCATCAAGAACTTGATCGAGTACTAATGAAATCTTATTTCTTGAGGTTTAATGAAATCTTGTTTTGTTTCAACGAAAATGTTTACATGTTTATCATGATTTAATCATCGGGGTCGAGGGAGCACAGAAGAAAACGACGTAGTTAATCAACGAATTATTTCTAAACAAAAGAAATTAAATGTTTATCATGACTTAATCGTCGGGTTCAAGAGAGCACAGAAGAAAACGACATAGTTAATCAACGAATTATCTCTAAACAAAAGAAATTAAATGTTTATCATGATTTAATCGTCAGGTTCGAGAGAGCACAAAATAAAGCGGCGTACTTAATCAACGAATTATTTCTAAACGAAATAAATTAAATTTTTATCATGATTTATCATCGGGTTCGAGAGAGCATAGAAGAAAACGACATAGTTAATCAACGAATTATCTCTAAACAGAAGAAATTAAATGTTTATCATGATTTAATCCGCACATAAAAACTAAACATGGTTCTATGGGCCCAATCACAGTAATTGAACATCTTTTGTACCATCAAGAACTCAATCGAGTACTAATGAAATCTTATTTCTTGAGGTTTAATGAAATCTTATTTTGTTTCAACGAAAATGTTTACATGTCTATCATGATTTAATCATCGGGGTCGAGGGAGCACAGAAGAAAACGACGTAGTTAATCAACGAATTATTTCTAAACAAAAGAAATTAAATGTTTATCATGATTTAATCATCGGGTTCAAGAGAGCACAGAAGAAAACGACATAGTTAATCAACGAATTATCTCTAAACAAAAGAAATTAAATGTTTATCATGATTTAATCGTCGGGTTCAAGAGAGCACAAAAGAAAGCGGCGTAGTTAATCAACGAATTATTTCTAAACGAAAGAAATTAAATGTTTATCATGATTTATCATCGGGTTTGAGAGAGCACAGAAGAAAACGACATAGTTAATCAACGAATTATCTCTAAACAAAAGAAATTAAATGTTTATCATGATTTAATCCGCACATAAAAACTAAACATGGTTATATGGGCCCAATCACATGATTGGGCCCATAGAACCATGGGTAGTGCAACCTCTACCGCATTGGAGTTTATAAACCGGTCATACGCACTGTAAACTAGCGAGGTGGGACTAAACATGCAGTCTGCCATGGCTGTCCGGGCCCATACATCAGGTCAAGTAACGGTCAAACATTGTTGACCCGACGGAAAGGCCGTTTGGCCATCTCCGAGCCTGGAAAGAGCGAAGTGGGGCAAAGGCGAGGCTAGCTAAGGAAGTAGGGCTAGAACGAGGAGAACCAAGGGGATTAGGACACGAAAATAAAAACCCTTTATAGCCTTGCAAAGAGAGGTGATCTTTTCAATACATTGATGTTATTGTGAGATCTGACATCCCAAAGTAGCAATTCCAAATTTATTGGTCTTCAAACTTAAAGTATGATAGTAGGATATTGTTAATTTATCGTGCCGTGTTGCGGGGAAGTTATTCCGCCTCCACAGCATTCAACTGATGGTACCATGCATCCCCGACCAACCCCTAGCCGCATTAATTGCCAAGATCCTTCCACTGTAGGCCTCATTGGGTGTTCTAAGGTAGTACCATCTAGAAACTTTGATCGTAGTCTTCGAAAACATCCTAACTCTATTGAGTATTGTGTCCTCTCCAATGTGCATGTACTCATTAGCTAGGCACGCCATATTCAATCACATATATTTTTGTCATGACATTCAACATAGCACTAAACATGTCGAGGGAAACCTGAGGGAGAAGCCATAGGGTTGGCTATCTATGACATCCTGGCTCAGGCTCAGGATTGAATAGGATTGACAGAAAACTCATGTCAACAAGTTGCAACTTCTTTTCCAAAAGCTCGCCTCAAAAGAACTCCGATGTTAAGTATGTTGGGCTTGGAGCAATTTAGGGATGGGTGACCGACCGAGAAGTCCTTCCCGGGTGCGCACGAGTGAGAACAAACTGTGTAGAAAAGACTAGTGTTGGTGTCTGGATCAGTCTAGAGATCCTAGAGAGCTGCTAGGGATGACAGCCGCCGGGGTGGGTCGGGGTGTTACACTATCGTAGTGAGAGGATTGTAAGGAAGGTTGTCGTGGAGGCCAGGGAACGAGACAAACATGGTGGTTTTACCTAGGTCCAGCCCCTCGGGGTGGTGATAAAAAGCTACTCCTGCTTGATTGGAGATTGTATCTCGATTAAAATGGGGATGTGTGTGATTGTTTCACTGTATGAATCTTTTGTCACTTTTCTAGGTAAATGTAGGATCGTGCTTATAGGATATGAGGGCCGGGTTACAATGATATTACTATAGTGGGCATTAACTTACTATGATTACCGACATGCTAACGTATAATGGCGCCGACTGGAAATGTACGCCTTAATTGTTTGGTAGCGTCCGTCTTAATGGGGCCGATTGGAGTATGTCAAAGTTGATAAGAAATGATTTAGTTAAATGAGTCTCTTAATTAGCATTTTAGATTTCCTGGCAAGTCTAATGAGAGTCCTATTACAGATCATCTGGTATTTAGTTTGAATGGTCGTGTTTTACATATTCACGAGGATTCTACTACTCTTAAGAAAATATGGTGCTCTCCGAGCTAGCATTCCAAGTGAACCTTCGAGGAGTCGACCCAGTAAGCAGGGTGGAAGACTTAGTTCTGATCAGGTGATAATATTGTACTTGACATGGGTCTTGGGCCAATGAGTTGTCGTGGTCCACCTTGAGCTTGTTGGACCAACTGATGAATTTGGGCCACCCGATGATCCTGATGGCATTAGCCCACGAGTTCACTGAGGCTTCATTGATCAGTGACTAGACCATCCATTCTAAGGTTGGATGATGAAGTTTTTCCTTCTCGGGTGGCTAGCATGTACGTGAAACAATTGTGTACATGTCTCGCCCTTCTCGGGCCGCAGCATCCTAGAACACATCCTCGCTATAGTCCTCTCCATCGCCATATCAAACCGCAGAATTAACTCATTTCGTCATGAGGATCTATACCTTGACATTACCCACGAACTTGTCACCCCATCTTGCGGGACATTTTGCTGTCGCTCACGGCCGTTCCAATAAAATTTTGGGCCCGGGGCATATCAAAATAAAAATGTTTGTACTAAATTTTTATACTTCTGGATCTTAGTTTTATTGTTACAATTTTAATTTTCTATTTTCTTGCATATTTTAAAAATATGTATCTTGAAATATTACTTGTTGTATTTTTTTGTTTGTACCGAATATCACTGAAATATATTAAGTTGTACTTTGTAACAAAAGTCTATTTTAGAGCAATATTTTCTACAATACATATACTATATAATTTATACATATTACGATAGATCTAACGAATATCTCACTAACAGTTTCTAGTGTATCATTAAGTAGGGCTTTTTTATAAAAACTTATAGATTATAAGCCGAATAAATAACAGTAACTATTTTTGGTCAAAATTGTATAGCAAGTAAAAATTTAAGAAAGTGTGCATGCTTTGTAACTAGTACTGAAACAATATTGATCACAGTAAACACCAATGAAAATAAAATGGTGTGAATTCTTGTTTGCTTGCATATGTAGAATTTATTATTTGATTGTACTATTATAAAATGTGCTTCATATAATCTCATGTATACAAGTCACCGCTAGTTTATAAAATAAAATGTGTTGCGCGGAATTAAATATGAAAATCTAGTTACATCGATTTCGAGGACTTCGTACCGAAAAGATTATGGAATGCTAATATACTTGTTGTCGCCGGTCATGTTACTTTGTTTTTACTTCCAAATAAGCTCGTGATGTGTATTTACTTTCGCAAGTTAATCATTTTATTATGTAGAGATACTCCCCGTTTTGCCAAAATTTAAAACATGCATGATTTTTTACCAATCTTTATTTCACGTTTTCCGCCACCAATATCTATAGAACTTGTATAAATAACATAGTTGCACTTTTTCACGTGGAATACCTTTTTATATGTATTAATACTAATTTTTATTTCTATTTGTTCTTTAGAAAAAGTCGTTAATGCTTTATTTTTCTTATGGGGGAGTATTAAATATATTCTGGTGTGTAATTCATACTAGCATAGCGATTATTATAAAAAAAATAGGCCCTTCTCTTCTTGGTGCCCTTGGCGTCGCACTTCTTGTCCGGCCTATGGACCGGCCCTGCGGTCGCTCGCATTCTCTTGTCAAAGTTCACATATATAGTGGCTTGGCAATTGACATATTGCCCTCATTGAAAAATGCAGTTGCAACACAAGAATTCCCACCTCCACCGCTTCTCCCAATGCGATGAACATATACGTAGTCATCTATGTCATTTGGTAGGCCAAAATCGATGACGTGGGCAACATCTGGTATCTCATGTCCACGAGCAGCTACATGAGTTGCTACATCAGCTTTTTTTTTTCTTTTTCGAACCTGCACAAGTAGGCTTTGGAAACTTAAACGCCTCTGCCTTGTTCCTAGACAAAATTGTGGCGTAGCGTACCCCCGTATCTGAGCCTCCGTTGAAATCTAGTGCTCCTAGCTGGATCCATCCATGGCCAATCTCGTCGTAGCCGAAGCTGCCGTCGGTGGCGAGCTGGAGGTGGTGATGTTCCCGTGGCTCGCGTTCGGTCACCTGCTCCCGTACCTCGAGCTTTCCAAGCGCCTGGCCGCCAGGGGCCACGCCGTCTCGTTCGTCTCCACGCCGCGCAACCTCGCCAGGCTCCCGCCAGTGCCGCCGGGCCTGTCCGCTCGTCTCCGGTTCGTGCCGCTGCCGCTGCCCACCGTGGACGGGCTGCCGGAGGGCGCTGAGTGCACGGCGGACGTGCCGCCCGGGAATGACGGGCTCCTGAAGAAAGCCATGGACGGCCTCGCCGTCCCGTTCGCGGCGTTCCTCGCTGGCGCAAGGAAGCCGGACTGGATCGTGCACGACTTCTGCTACCACTGGATCCCGCCGATCGCCGACGAGCACAAGGTGAGTGTGCACGTGCATTCGTAGGTTGATTACGACTTTCCTCGAGTCTAAGTCGGCTTAAACAAGTACCACTTCAGTTTCACTGAAAACTATACTTTTATGAAACTGAAATTACACTTTTCTGGATTATTTAGTTTAAAAAGTCTTAGTTGACCTTGAATTAGCAGACCGTGCACCTAATTTCTATTAATGTGTATTCATGATCGTCTTTCATCTCTACTACTCCCTCTGTTCCAGTTTACAGGTCTCACGCGAAGGGAAGAATATTTCATTTTATGGCCGAAACTTGTATATTTCTTCAAATTTGAAATTTTTTTGTCGGATTAAAAATGTGCCTTTGAATATTTTGAAAAAAAAAACTTGGGAATAGCAGTACTCAAACACGCAACCACCACGAACCAAACTGGCGTCATTAAACTACAGCACCAGCACAAAACTTCTGCCAAAATTTGGTCATGTTTACGATATATTCACTAACATACTAGAATTTTCAATTTGGTTGAAATTATAAGCCAATATTTCTGTATTTTGTCCCAAACAAAACAATCGTAAATTTTGCTAATTTCATTTCAAAATTCGTCAAAACTTTTTTCCTGCCTACGCACATACCTAGATCGTCAATTTGAACAACATAGTATGAGGTATATATTACAAACAAAAATCTTTAGAAGCTTCATATGTTATATTTTCTAATGTTATAAATTTTGTGTTAACCAATTTAATTAAATTGGTAGAACTGACGATTTAGGGATACACACAAGTACTATAAACCAAAATGGAGGAAATATTAAAAGGAGCATTTGGTTCATCCTACCTAACCTCAGCCCACCTCTCATCATCCCATATCCCACCGAAAAGAAGGGCAAGAAATCTCTACTATTAAATGGGACGTATCCCATCTCCCCTCATCCCATATCTAGCCGATAACAAAGACGAAAGAAAATGAAACTGAAAATTTGCCTTATATTAAAGAAATAAATACTCTAACATCCCCACTCTAAAATTGTTCGTTAATTACTCTCCATTTCTTATTAGTTGTACTCCCTCATACTTTGGTCTTGGATTGGATCATTGATGTGAAGAGAGAAGTCGTGCAAGATGTACATGCATGTTGTAGTGGTCCTGTGAACTGGTAGAAAACAGAGCTTTAGTCGCGGGTCTAGAGGGCCTTTGGTCCCGGTTGTAGACCCGCGACTAAAGTCTCGGGACTAAAGGGGGGGGGGGGGGGGTGGGCTTTCGTCCCGGCAGTCCACGACCCGGGATGGAAGGGCCTCCACGTGGGCGGGGCGGGGGGGCTCCGGGCCGGAACCCTTTGGTCCCGGTTGGTATTACCAACCGGGACCAAAGAGTTTCAGCTTTTTGTTCCATTTTTTGGGGGGTTTGATTTTTTTTCCAGTTAATTGTTTTTGCGTCGATTGCGTCAGTGGTACTACCATTCACATTTGATTCATATATACATACATAAATCCACACGTCGAGATAACGTTTCTCATACGTCGACATAACGTTTCTCATATACATAAGTCCACACGTCGAGATAACGTCTCTCACACCGCTCAGTGGTAGAGCAATTGACTGCTCTAATTGTTCAAGTTTATACTACACCGACATAACGTTTCTCACATGTCGAGATCACGTCAATTACATTTCATCAGGCAAAACATAATTGGGATTGTGAAAAAATTCTCCACCTCTCTTCAGGACCTCGGAGTTAAAAAAATCCCGCAATTTTCTCTTGAAGTGCTTTTAGGCGCTTCGATGGTATGAGCTTGTCCCGCATTAACTCCATCTAGATCAATATGAATATGTGAGTTGTTTATAACTATATATATATGAAATCATAATAAAATAATTTATGGATGGTAGTCACACAATATGGTAATAAAAAATTGCGAAGAGTGTATACATACATCACGTGTTCTTTGTTCTCTATCCCGCTCACTGACAAAAGAGCGTATGTACTCGCAAACGTAGTATGCACATAAATTTGTCCCTTTTTCCTGCCTCAGACACCACTTTACAAAAAATAAAATTTAATCAAATAATAGTCAAGCTTGATAATGGTATTGAAACTAGAATTAAAGAGTTGCGCGGACCTATATATATAGTACTACTTACTTTGGTGGTATAAAAATACAGCTCCGGTTTCCACTCCCCTTTAACAGCCGCTTTGAACCGTTTCCAAACACTGCCAGCCAATAGAAAAATGATTAAAGGAGTTATTGACTAGTTGATATCAGAAAATGAATGAAAGAGGTCGATATAGAGCGATAATGATTGAAATTAGCTCTGGAGCATATCTTGAATGCTTTGGTAGTCTTCCATTGGTTTCCTTAACGAGTCCATCACTTGAACGACTCCTTGGTCAACTCGAATGATTAGTAGAATCCAGTGGAAACTACACACGTTTATATGTCCATGACACATCGGTTACACTAAAGATATACAAAGCAAAATAGAATGTGTAGAAGGTAACACTCACGTGAAAACGTAAGGAAAAAGTATTTCTGCGCAGGTATTTTGTTTCACTAACCACCGGACCAAGCTATCCTCTCTGTCCTGCCAATTGTATCTTACGGTCACTTCATTAATAAAATTTGGGTCAATGAACCCAGTGTCATAGATGCGACGGTCCCTGCATTCTGTCGGGGAACTGTCCCAGGAACTGGGTGTGTCTCGAGAAGGATCGAGTAAGGGGCTGAACACGGAATCAAACAACCCTCAACGTGCTCCGGCGACGGTGCTCGTCGGACTCGCTGCGGGACAGCACTGCAGAGATGGAACACTCGGTCTTACCCAGGTTCAGGGCCCTCTTATGGAGGTAAAACCCCTACGTCCTGCTTTGGTGTATTGCACTGCTTGGAGAGGTTTACAGTACAAGGAGAGCTTGTCGAGCTCGAGGTGGCTAACAATGGCTACTTGCTAGTCTTCAGATCTAGGGTTTGGTCTAAGCTCCCAGATTCCGAACCGAACCCTTTGCTTGGGCGTGCCCCTTCTCCTTTTATAGGCGTCTTGGACCTCTTCCGCCCAAACATTTGGGCGGGAAGGGTTACCACATGGCGACGAGGGAAGGAGTAGGGTGCACGATAAAGGTGGAGTCCATGGACGCGGTCCATGGCAGGGACGGCGCTGCCAAAGCTGGAAAAAGCCACCGGCCAACCGGACGGTGGGCTGGCGC
Source organism: Puccinellia tenuiflora (assembly GCA_012064385.1). Lineage (NCBI taxonomy): Eukaryota > Viridiplantae > Streptophyta > Magnoliopsida > Poales > Poaceae > Puccinellia > Puccinellia tenuiflora. The sequence goes on along the minus strand of QRDG01001914.1, from coordinate 313,871 downwards.
TGCTGACGTGGGAGGTGACCCATGGTGACGTCGCCCTTGGAGCGTAGCTGCAGATGGTCCCCTTATCACCAAAGTGGCAATCCTGGGGGCTCCTTTGCTTGGTGCAGCTTTGTTGACTGCTTTATACATGAGAATGGCAACTGCAGCGTTGCCGTCACTGCGTGCAGACGCGCGCGTCACTCTGCAGCGGGCGCAGAGCCCATGTGCGCTCTGCTGCGGAGGCAGAGCTGGCTTCGTGGAGAAGGAAACCGGCGAGGCAAAAGTCCTCGCCGAGCCTTTCGGCTTGGTGAGGTCCCTCGCCGAGGAAAAACCCTCGCGAGGCTTGGAGAGGTCCCTCGCCGAGGAAAAACCCTCGCGAGGCTTGCCAGGCTTGGAGAGCCTGGTCCTTGGCGGGGCTCGCCAGGCTTGGAGAGCCTGGTCCTTGGCGAGGCTCACCAGGCTTGGAGAGCCTGATCCTTGGCGAGGCTCGCCAGGCTTGGAGAGCCTGGTCCTTGGCGAGATCTTCTGGAGAGTGTAGAGGGTCGTGGCAGGCCGGCTAGTGGTACCCTGGTATCCACTACGCCGACAGTAGCCCCCGGGCCCGCGATGGGCACGCTGGAGTCCACTGGACGTAGGCGAAGCGTTGCGGGCCCAAAAACAACCTGCCTGGCCCGAGACACGCGGGGCGCAACGGCCGCGCCGGTACTTGTTGACGAGGTTGGTCGATGAAGAGACGAAGGCTCCACAGGCTTGGGGAGCACCCTGGAGTCGTTGTGGTGCCTGTGACGTCCACGGCTGGCGAGCCATGGTGCGCAGCTACCCCTCCTCCTGCGGATGAACACCGCGAGGAGAGGGAGGTTGAAGAGGCGGCGACCGAGGCCGCAAAGACGCCAGAGAGGCCTGCCGAGGCCGCGGCGGGAGCGGCCGCAGCGGGAGGGGCTGACGAGCCCGAGGCCGCGGCGGGAGCGGCCGCAGCAGGTGGGGCACCAAATGCCAGGGGGGCTCCCGCATGAGCCCCCAGGCTCCACCTGAGACCGCCCAAGGTGCCTCGACAAGCATCGAGGCCTCTGCGCCCCGTGACGGTGCGGTGGCCTTGATGGACGAAGAAGCTGCTGCGGACAGCGAAGGCACCTCAGGGGCCCGGCTGCTTGAGCTTTCCTGTAGCTAGGTGCGTATAAGGCACAAATTAACTTAGTTTTTCTTGTAATGTCTTGTTGTAAGGACTTGAATTCACTTGCGCGTGCCCCTCGGGAGACTTTTTATTTCCTGTCTCATGTCTTTTTCGCTCTGCGTCGTAGGACCCTTCTCTTAGCGCTACACCACCGCCGCTTCGGTATGTGAGAGTCAGGGCTCCACAAGGCCGGGGGGTGCGTGAGGCCTCGAGAGGTAAGGGCTCCCGAGGCGCGATGCTCGGGGCTCCCCTTTGACGCGCAAGCAGCCCATGAGGCGTAAGAGAGAAAAAGAAGCTCGAGGGACGAAAACCAGCGAATGCCCCTCGGGAGGCTTTTATCTCCCCTTTCATGTCTTTTTCGCTCTACGTCTTAGGACCCTTCTCTTAGCGCTACACCACCGCCGCTTCGGTATGTGAGAGTCAGGGCTCCACAAGGCCGGGGGGTGCGTGAGGCCTCGAGAGGTAAGGGCTCCCGAGGCGCGATGCTCGGGGCTCCCCTTTGACGCGCAAGCAGCCCATGAGGTATAGGACAGAGAAAAGAGCCTCGAGGGGCAAAAAACCAGCGAAAGGAATTTTAACCAAGTGTTTGGACTTAGCTTGGCGAGGCGCTTTTGCCTTGGAGAGGGTGCTGGTTCCCTGACGAGGCGTTTTTGCCTTGGAGAGGGTGTTGGTTCCCTGATGAGGCGTTTTTGCCTTGGAGAGGGTGTTGGTTCCCTGACGAGGCGTTTTTCCTCTCGAGGTTGCCTGAGGCTTGTTTCCTGCGTTTAGACAGATAGGCATACCCACAAGCAATACATAGCTAGATAACTCATTTGCGCTCGTAGGTTCCTTCGTGTGTGTCTCGCGAGGAGAACAGGCACCAAGGTCCTTGGTGAGTTAACGTGCACGGGAGCTGACCCATGAGTTCAGAGCTCCTTGGGAGTTGACATGCATGAGAGCTGACCCGTGAGTTCAGAGCTCGGATCCCTTGGGTTTGAGGTACTGCTGGGATGCTCCCGAGGCACAGGCACCATGCTAGCCCCCGCTCGCGAGATACACAGGAGGGATCATACGAGCGAGAATGAAAAGCAATAACATAACAGCTTACCGAAGCAACAACATATGCTGGCGCAGAGCGCAAAGGTTCAAGGTGACCTGAAACATAGGTTCATTACTCTGGCGTGGCCAGAAGTGCAAAATCCGCCATGTCTGGGCATGGGGTTCCGCATGGAGTGGCTGAGACTCTCGCGGCCCGAGGCGACGCATGTAGAGAGAGAGCTCAGAGGGGGCCCCTATGCGGGGGTGGCTTAGAGTCTGCGTTTCACCATGACCGGCATGGGGATCCACCTCGCCAAGGCATGGTGCTTGAAGAAGTCACCTTGCCGAGGCTTGGTGGCTTGGGAGTCTTCTCGAACGGCCCGTGCCAACGTATAGTAGAGAGGGGAGCCCGAATATTTTCCTCGTGGAGGATGTGACCTTGGCCACGATGTTTTTACCGTGGCTGCACGGGGTGGCTGTCACGGAGAGGAAGCCTTGACGTTTTTACTGTGGCTGCACGGGGTGGCTGTCATGGAGAGGAAGCCTTGACGTTTTTACCGTGGCTGCACGGGGTGGCTGTCACGGAGAGGAAGCCTTGACGTTTTTACCGTGGCTGCACGGGGTGGCTGTCACCAACGAGGACCGGGGCCTCGCGAGGGGATCATCCTCGCGAAGGGCGAAGCCTCGGGAGAAGGCCGGAGCCTAGACGTTTTTACCGTGGCTGCACGGGTGTGTCTCCAACGAGGACCGGGGCCTCGCGAGGGGATCAGCCTCGCGAAGGGCGAAGCCTCGGGAGAAGGCCGGAGCCTAGACGTTTTTACCGTGGCTGCACGGGTGTGTCTCCAACGAGGACCGGGGCCTCGCGAGGGGATCAGCCTTGCGAAGGGCGGAGCCTCGGGAGAAGGCCGGAGCCTAGACGTTTTTACCGTGGCTGCACGGGTGTGTCTCCAACGAGGACCGGGGCCTCGCGAGGGGATCAGCCTTGCGAAGGGCGGAGCCTCGGGAGAAGGCCGGAGCCTAGACGTAGGCAGCGCGAGCCCCCGAGCCTCGTGAGGTGGTCAGCCTCGCGAGAGCCCGGGCCCCGGCGAGGGGTGGCGCGATGCTCCCGAGAGGTGGCTCAGCCCCCGAGGGGAGCTCATCGATCCAGCGCTTGCCGCTGGCCTTGAGGCGGTTGAAGCTTCTTGACTTGAGGCCCTTGAGCACTTCGACGTTGGCTCGCTCAGCCTGCCCATGCTTCGTGGGTGAGCCACCGAGGCGTAGCAGATTTGGGCGCCGAGGCTGCCGCAGCAGGACTTGAAGGCGCCGCGCTGATTTCGCCGGGATGGTACGCACAGGTTCCACCTCAGGCCACTTGGTGAACTTGTCGATGGCGACGTAGAGGTAGCGGTAGCCCCCGAGCGCTCGCGGGAAAGGTCCCAGAAGGTCCAGCCCCCAGACCGCGAACGGCCAGGAGAGCGGGATAGTTTGGAGTCCTTGCGCGGGCTGGTGAATTTGCTTGGCGTGGAGTTGGAGTCCTTGACCGAGGCCCTGGCGAGCCTCGCGAAGCCTGGAGAGCCTCACGAAGCCTGGTGAGTCTCTCGAAGCCTGGAGAGCCTCGCGAAGCCTGGAGAGTCTCGCGAAGCCTGGTGAGTCTCTCGAAGCCTGGAGAGCCTCGCGAAGCCTGGAGAGCCTCGTGAAGCCTGGTTGAGGTCGGTGAAGTCTTTGGTGGCATGGGAATGCCTGCTGTGGTAGGCGCAGAAGGGGCGATCACCTTTCTTCTCGGGGCCCGCGGCTGGAACGGCAGCGCGAGGCTGCTTGGCGTCAGGTTCAGCGTCGGGATTTCTTCTTCTTGGACCCCTCGGCAGGGTCCCTGGCTCGTTCTTGACGAACAAGCGGCCATCCTCAGCCTTGACGTGCGCCACGTCCCCCACGCGCGCTGAGAGAACCAGCGAACGGGACGGGGCAGGAGCGGTGACGCGGGCGGCGCCGACGAGCTCGGAGAGGCGGTTGAGCCGGGCTTCTTGAGCCTCCGGCGTGGGACGGTACTGCAGCAGCTCCTACGCCATGAGGAGCGCAGTCGCTGGGCTGGGCGCAGGGCGGCCCAGCGAGGAGGCAGCACGGTCCCGCGACGGGTGCAGGGAGGAAGCCTCCTCTTCGCCGAGGTCGTCCTCAGCGTGGTCGTCGTGGTCGTCCTCCGGATGCTCGACGCGGGGCTCGGGGTCGACGTGGCGCTCCGGAGCAGCATTCCCACGCGGGCGGCCGCGCGGGCGGCCTGCAGGAGCGGTGACGGTGCTATCCGTCCGGCGAGTGAGACGTTCGGCGCGAGAACCGGCCATGGCTGTGTCGAGGTTGAAGACGCGCCTCAGCCCCCTACCTGGCGCGCCAAATGTCGGAGAACTGTCCCAGGAACTGGGTGTGTCTCGAGAAGGATCGAGTAAGGGGCTGAACACGGAATCAAACAACCCTCAACGTGCTCCGGCGACGGTGCTCGTCAGACTCGCTGCGGGACAGCACTGCAGAGATGGAACACTCGGTCTTACCCAGGTTCAGGGCCCTCTTGTGGAGGTAAAACCCCTACGTCCTGCTTTGGTGTATTGCACTGCTTGGAGAGGTTTACAGTACAAGGAGAGCTTGTCGAGCTCGAGGTGGCTAACAATGGCTACTTGCTAGTCTTCAGATCTAGGGTTTGGTCTAAGCTCCCAGATTCCGAACCGAACCCTTTGCTTGGGCGTGCCCCTTCTCCTTTTATAGGCGTCTTGGACCTCTTCCGCCCAAACATTTGGGCGGGAAGGGTTACCACATGGCGACGAGGGAAGGAGCAGGGTGCACGATAAAGGTGGAGCCCATGGACGCGGTCCATGGCAGGGACGGCGCTGCCAAAGCTGGAAAAAGCCACCGGCCAACCGGACAGTGGGCTGGCGCTGCTGAGGTGGGAGGTGACCCACGGTGACGTCGCCCTTGGAGCGTAGCTGCAGATGGTCCCCTTATCACCAAAGTGGCAATCCTGGGGGCTCCTTTGCTTGGTGCAGCTTTGTTGACTGCTTTATACATGAGAATGGCAACTGCAGCGTTGCCGTCACTGCGCGCAGACGCGCGCGTCACTCTGTAGCGGGCGCAGAGCCCATGTGCGCTCTGCCGCGGAGGCAGAGCTGGCTTCGTGGAGAAGGAAACCGGCGAGGCAAAAGTCCTCGCCGAGCCTTTCGGCTTGGTGAGGTCCCTCGCCGAGGAAAAACCCTCGCGAGGCTTGGAGAGGTCCCTCGCCGAGGAAAAACCCTCGCGAGGCTTGCCAGGCTTGGAGAGCCTGGTCCTTGGCGGGGCTCGCCAGGCTTGGAGAGCCTGGTCCTTGGCGAGGCTCGCCAGGCTTGGAGAGCCTGATCCTTGGCGAGGCTCGCCAGGCTTGGAGAGCCTGATCCTTGGCGAGGCTCGCCAGGCTTGGAGAGCCTGGTCCTTGGCGAGATCTTCTGGAGAGTGTAGAGGGTCGTGGCAGGCCGGCTAGTGGTACCCTGGTATCCACTACGCCGACACATTCGACAATCTTCATTCAAAAGTACAAAATAATATAGTGAGATAATTACAGGCAATGAACGTGCAGAGCTGGAGACTTAATTAAATTGCAGAAATAAATCACTTACAAACAATAGGAACTGACGATGACTTTGTCGAGGGCGTCTTGATTGAATAACTGAAAAATTTCAGAAAACGGAATATATAACAAGTCATCCATGAAGTAATGCTCTTTCTTATATTTCACCCAGAAAGCTTCATGCCCGGCCGCTACAGCTTTCTCGTACCAGTGATGCAATCGACGCAATTGTGTTGATAGAGAATTGACCTCCTCAGGTCTGACCAGGGACTTCCCGGGGACATATGTCCATGCATACTGATACTTCTGGGGGCCGCCTATCATCATCGTGCTCATCAACAATGGGCTCTTTTTCAGCTTCGTCTTCCCCCATTGCAGTATCACCGTCTTCGGTGAACGTAGGATAGTTGTCATTATCCTCCTCTTCTTCATTTTCTTCCATTATAACCCCTCTTTCTCCGTGCTTGGTCCAACAATTATAACCGGACATGAAACCATGCTGCAACAGGTGGACGTGAATGGTTTTTGAGGTAGAGTAATCCTGCGTATTCTTGCAGACGCTACATGGACAAGAAATAAAACCATTCGACGGCTTGTTCTTCTCAGCCACACGGAGAAAACTATGCATGCCATTAATATAGTCGGGACATCGTCGGTCACTCACTGTACATCCATTGCCGGCTCATCTGCATTATATAAATATATCAAAAACTATTGCACTACATCAAGAGTATATAATAGTGACCAAATTAATTAATACAAGTTCATCACATTAAAACCAAAGTAAAGTAATTGTAATGCATAGTCCTCATAAAACATACATTAATTGAAACTAACATACAACTATCTAAAGAATTTAAATCCAACACCAAATGCGATCAAAATCGCAACTAAGGTAACTACTGAACCAACAACATAATGGTACCAAGCCTCCTGACTAATGGAATATTTTCTAATCTTTTTAATCTTCAATTGCATTGCATCCATCTTGATCTCATGAGCATCGACGACGTCGGCAAGCTTGAACTCGTGTTCATCGATGATGTCGGCAAGCTTCAACTCCAATTTCATCTTCTCTTCTAGGCATTGCAGACGAAGATCTTCACTTCTTTCCAATTTTGCCTTCAAATCATTGTTTTCTTTTACAAAAAAACTCGACAATAGGGTCGGTTGGAATTTCCTGTTCAACTACCTCCTAGATAAAAGTGTCTATGTCAAGTTGGTAGGTATAGTTGTTATAAACACGAAATGAAACAAATAGTTATGAAAATATACCACATCCGAATCATAGACCGGACGAGGGACGACGGGGGCGGATATCAAAACCATGACACTATACATATAAAAAACATAAGAAAATTATACAAAAAATAAATATGCTTTTAAATCATACAAGTCATTTTTCTTAAAATAGAAGATAAAGAAAAAAGGCTCACCGAGGTGGTGCCGGTGACGGGACGACGCGGGCTATCGACGGCGGTGAGGACGGGACGACACTAAAATCCACAAATAATAAATTAATTTGAGCTCAAAATGCATATAAAAAATAAACTCTCTAACTTAGGCATTTCATCAAACACCTAGCTAGCACTACAAAAAATGAAATGAGCTACACTAGCAATGAAATGAGCTAAAGTTGCAACTTCGGAGGAAAGGATGATGTTGCTAACCCTTGAATAGATGGGGTGCCTTTAATCCTCACAAGTGGTGCAAAAAAATGGGGATTAACTTGAGTGAGGGAGAGGAAATGGAGGAGAAATGAGTGATGAACTCGAGCTCAAAAAGGTGGTGGCCTCGGGTGAAAGATGATATATGTGCAGGGAAGACCTTTGGTCCCGGTTCCAGCCACAAACCGGGACCAAATGCTCCCTGTTAGGGGTCCCACGGCTGCGGCAGATGCCAGCTGCATGTGCTAACCCTTTGGTCCCGGTTCCAGCCATGAACCGGGACCAAAGGTCTCCGGCGGCCCGGCCGATGGAACCGGGACCAATGCCCCCTTTTTTCGCGGTTCTTTATTGTTCCGGGACAAAAGGGCAAAACCGAAGCCCTATTTTCTACTAGTGGTGTGACCACGTGGTGGCTGAATAAAAAGAACGCTAATGACTTACGTCAACAAAATAGATCATTGCTTGCTTGCAAAAATGTCCAGCCTTGACGACAATGTCATTGCATGCATGAGAACATATTTTCTGCATATCCATATATCCATAGAGTGTCTCAATATTAATAAGTTTGAAATTGTGATGGTTCGTCTACATGTACCATAAATCAAATATTAACATACTTGTTCTATAATTTATATCTACAAGATACATGAAAATGGCTGGGTACATTCAGGGTACTTGTTAAAACAAAATTCCAATTAAGTCAAAGCTCTTCAACAAGATGTAGATTATTTGCTTGACTTTCAAATGTTGATATTTTTTTGTTAAATTAGCTTTCTACTGATTTTTACATAAAATTATGGTATATTCTGAATTGAATTGTGTGACATGGCAAGACATAGTGGTGAAGTGGGCTATACGTATATAGGTACCACATTGGTCAAACTCCCTTTAGAACAGTCAAAGCCGTTATCAGGGAACAAAATTACATGGTATTATTAGAGTTGAAAAAACAAATGGATCTACTTTTGGCCAATATTAAATAAAATGTAGGTACATTTTTCCTAATTAAAGACGCCAATCATCTCGTACTCTTGTAAAAAATGCTTCCTATATCCACGTACTATGCACATCATAGGCAATTGCACTAATGTTGGGAGTGATGTTTCTACTCCCGAGCTCACATGCTCCTGCCTAAATGAAAAGCCGAACAAAATAGTAAAATATTTCAAAAGAAATCTGAAAACATTGGTGATGACCATATACAAGTTATACGTGCCAAGTTTCATGATGAAATGACATGTGTGGTGTTGTACACAAGAAAAAATAGTGCTCTGAAAAATATAGTTTATAAATCCTATTTTGGTCACTGATTTTTTTTTCACATAGCAACATAAATATCATTTCATCATGAAGCTTGGCATGTATGTGGAAAACTTGTATATGTTCAATTTTTTCAGAATTTTTTGAAATGCTTTACTATTTTTTTGTTTGTGTGTTCGGGATCCATTTTGAATTTCCTACTAATGTTCATCTTCTGCGCATGACTTCATTACGACAATTGCAGGTGCCATGCGTCACATTCCGAGTCGCCCCGGCCAGCCTGCTCGCTTTTATGGGGTCGCGTTGGGCGAACGCCGCGCACCCACGCACAGCGCTCGAGGACTTCACCGTTGTGCCCGCGTGGTATCCCTTCCCTTCCACCGCCGTCTACCGCCGCCACGAAGCCGGGTGGATCGCCGGCTCTTTTCGGCCCAACGTGTCCGGTGTCACCGACATTGAACGCACTTGGCAGGCTAACGAGCGATGTCGTCTCTCCATCTTCCGTAGTTGCGAAGAGATCGAGCCAGGGATGTTCGGCCTCCTCACCGAGCTCTTTCAGAAGCCAGCCATCCCTGTAGGGATACTGCTACCGGCGCCATGTGACCTTGACGACGAGGGCGCAGTTCTCCGTCCCGATGTCCAGTTATGGCTCGATGGCCAGCCTCCCAAGTCTGTCATCTACGTGGCGCTAGGGAGCGAGGCGCCATTGACGGTCAAGAACCTGCACGAGGTCGCGCTTGGGCTAGAGCTCGCCGGGGTGCGCTTCATGTGGGCTCTTCTACGGAAGCCGGTTGGCATGTCCGACGACTCCGGCACCGGCGCAATCCTTCCCGACGGGTTTGAGCGGAGGACCCATGGCCGCGGGCTTGTGTGCACGGGGTGGATTCCACAGGTGAAGGTGCTCGCGCACGGAGCGGTGGGAGCGTTCCTGACGCACTGCGGATGGGGATCCACCCTCGAGAGCTTCATGTTCGGGCACCCGCTGGTGATGCTCCCGTTCGTCGTCGATCAACCCATCGTCGCGCGGACCATGGTGGAGAAGGGGATCGGCGTGGAGGTTCAGAGGGACGAGCGGGACGGCTCGTTCGACAGGGACGGCGTCGCGGCAGCGGTGAGGCGTGTCATGGTGGATTGTGACGAAAGGAAGTTGTTCGTGAGCAACGCAAGGAAGATGGAAGAGGTTCTTGCAGATCAAGGACGGCAAGAGCAATACATCGATGATCTTGTAGAGCACCTCAGACGCTGCAGAGACGATGACAGCTAGTGGCGTGCGTCCGTCGACCCTGCAACCGGCCGGACGTGCCCTCCATGTGTTTACTCTATGTCTCTATCCTTTGAAGAATATGATCGTTCCTACCTATCCACACTGCATGCCCAAGTCAAAGTGGATAATGATTTGTATGAAGAAAGGTTTGGCCAAATGCTCCTTGACAGAAGAAAGGGAAAAAATCAATAATACTCCATATACGTAATTCGGTGGCTGGGATTGAACTTTTTTTTTCGTGAGTACCATAGTTTTATAGAAGGTAGAAGTTATTTTACAAGAATATGCTAACGTAGCAAACAACCAGAGCACACACAACACCAGCACATCCATCTAGCCTAGTAGGTTAAAATCTCACCAAATAATTTAGACCACCAGCACCTGCTAATTTCCAGCGCTCTAGTTCACCCAGAAGATAGGAGGCTAGCACGTGCGTGGATTTGATTTGATTTTTTAGATCATCAGGGTGCTTGCCCCCCGGCTCCATTGATAAAGCTCAACGAAACCTGGCGTTCCAGCAGGTTCAAGTAGACTAGACAAGCTACGAAAAGAAAAAACGAAAACAGGCGAGTCTCAACTAGCAGAGCTAGCCCCTACATCTTAGGCAAAAGGAAAAACAAAGCCACCAAAGGGATACGGCGTTTTTTCTTCTCTGCGACTTTGATTTTTGTTTTTCCGGCGGGTTTCTTCAGATGACTGGGGAAGCAAGGGCCTGCTCCAACGTTGATGTCGGAGTCACCCAGGTCCCATGAACGGCAGCCTTCTTCAGCTCGGGCGATTGGTGTCCTCCTGTGTCAGCTTCACCAGAAGGAACCAAGGAAGATCTTGCAACTGAGTGCCCAGGCATCAGCCATTTTCCAGCTGCAAAGGCGATCTCAGGAGTTGCAAGACGTGGGAGCAGAAATCCTCTACCCGCCCCTTCATGTGCTCCTTGAAGATCAGAATCCATCTCTTTATAGAACAGAGAATTCTTTAATGTCAATCCAAGTAGAGCCATTAAAGACCAGGTCGTTTCTATCTTTCCAAAGACACCAAAGTTTTATTAGAAACCCAGAATCTAGCAACAGAGCTGTAATTGGTTCCTATCTCAGTTTCAAAGAAAGCAGAGACCACATTCCAGCAAGCATTCCTCTGCTTCCAGAGGTTCCATGCCGTTAGCATCACCACCGAGTCCAGCCCTTTTCTTCCTTGCTTTGGAATGGAAGACCTGACTTCCAGGCTTCCAGCCACCAATCCTCAAACTTGTCCTGGGTATCAGGCAGGCAGTCTTGCTGGAATGTTGAGCTTGGAACATGTTGAACCACACCTGACGAGCACAAACGCATTGCATAATAATGTGATCAGTTGTGTCCTCCTCCTGACAGCAGGATTTCCACAGCCTATACTGAAGCGCCAGCCAGCAGAAAATTTTACAGTTAAGCGGCGCCCAGATCTTCCAAATGCATATGGCTGCAGGGAAACGTGCAGTTCCATGGCATTGGGCTCTGTAGGTTGAGACAGCAGTGTATACCTCAGTCGAAGACCATATCTCCAGCTGAACTTACGATCCTCAGAAGCGATATGCTCTAAACCTTCGATAGCATACCAAAGTCGGATGAATTGCAGCACGCCTTGAGCAGATAGTGGTAGCAATGTACGACACCCAACCAAAATTCGTTAGCGCATCTGCCACTGGTCGCCTCTGGGATTGATCTTTCAGACACGATTAATTTTCAGTTTCGCTAGTTCAGTTGCTCCACATCATCATTGGTTTGATCCGTAAATCGAGATTCATGCAAGTACAAAGACGAATGAGTAGGCCTTGAACCCTGGCGCTGTGGCGATGACGCGATATTCGTTTTGCTTGCGAAAACACTGAAAATAGTCCTACGCCGGGCTATATGGCGTCAGCATAGCCAAGTTTGAGAAAGAGGGTTAGACTCAGAAATCTGTTTTCTTCTCGAAAAAAAAGTAATTCGAAACCAAGGGGGTGTCCAAGACCAAGAACAAATGATGCTTAAAATGCTCTAGATCAACCTAACTCTCCACCCCTGGATTCCGTCATTTTGCCAACGAAACATCTCAAAAAGGTCCACTGACATGATTGTAATTACAAGGTATTATGCGTTCTTTATTAATCACTTACTTAAGATGGCATGAACCTTGATGAATTTGTAAATCTTCTTATACAGAATTAAGCTGCTTACATGTTGGAGACCAATTTGAAGAAGACCGTGCTATATCCTGCATACATACTGTCCAGTGTGGGTCAATCAAACGCATACTGCTTTGGTTGCGATGTTTCTTACCAGTTTTTCTTTGAAATTGCTGCTATGCCGAGTATGCACAGTTCAGTGTGTAATAATGGTCCTTGTTTTTGCAATTTCGCCCATGAAGGGTATCATGCAATCTGCTAATATAATTATCAAAATATAAATTGCATAGAGGAACCTAAACATACATTATGTTGTGATTTAAGAGAAGTTGCTGACATGGGAAGACAATTGAAAGCAAAAAAAAAATCCAATATTTTCCATCACCAATTCACCATTGCTGACATAGAAGTATCTAGAAGCGCAACAGTGAGCTCCAACCACCCAACAAATACACAGCATCCAGAACTACAGCGAGAACCGGTAACGCAACAAAGAAAATTAGCCCACCTGGACTTCATGCCAGTAACAAAATAAGCGGGTACACAGGAAACACGAGTGCAGTGACAACCAGCCACAAATAAGGTAAACGGGGGCATTTTCCAGCACCAGACCCCACCACGGTGACTACAAATCCCAATATCTGTTTTCAGCTAAGTCAAATAGAATACGACCATCAAATTTCAATTCTCAAGGTAACCAGGAGATGCTATCAGTCCCAGGAACTAGATGCGCCACCACCGTAACCTCCACCGCCACCACCACCACCATACCCACCACCGCCTCCATAGCCGCCTCCACCACCACCGCCACCACCCCTGGTGTCCCGACGGAAATCACGGCCACCAAATCGAGCACCACCACCACCTGATCTGCGGTTTCTGCCCCCACCACCACCAAACGATGCACGGGCACCATAACGCTCAAGCCACTGAGGAACCTCCTGATTAGCTTCTTGCATCAGTTCACATAATGACCTGGCAATTGACATGTTGCCCTCGTTGAAAAATGCAGTTGCCACACCAGACTTCCCAGCTCGTCCAGTTCTCCCAATGCGGTGAACATAGTCATCTATGTCATTTGGTAGGTCAAAATTGATGACATGGGCAACATCTGGTATGTCAAGTCCACGAGCAGCTACATCAGTTGCAACAAGGATGGGAGTTGCTCCACTCTTGAAGGATCTCAGCGCATATTCTCTTTCCTGAATAAGACCAAAGAGGCACACCGAAAATTGTGATATCCAATCAAAAACCTATATGAAGTAGAAATACATATAGTATGTGGCACAAAGACAATCCCAGAACAAGCTCAATCTGGACAAGTAAAAAATAAAGAGAGATCTATTTAGATGGTGATACCAATAACACTGTATTATTTTTAAGGACAAATCATTACATGGAGGTTAGAATCATACAAAAATGTGGTCATGTGGAGCAACATTTGTTTATCATGTAAATACTTCCCTTTCAAAATACAATCATGATATAGATGTGTAGTGCAGCCAATAATTAGATGTAGCATGTATATTCAGGAAATAATAAAATGATTAGATTACACAAACTGACTTTCACTATAATGTAAGCAGGTAGGTACAGCTATGAAAGTACCTGCTGTGTACGATCTCCATGAATACTTGTAGCAGGGAACCCATTTGTATACAACCAGTTCTCCAGAGCATCAGCTCCCCTCTTTGTCTCCACAAAAACCAAGGTAAGAGATTGCTGCAAACAGGAAAACAAAGGTTGAAGAAATAATATTTGGATGAATTAACTACAACATCAAGTTCAGAATATTTGAATTAATGAACTAAACAATAGTTGCATGAATTATGACACCAATATCCGCTTAGCTTGCAGTTGCAGTACAGCTTTCTCGGTTTTTAAGCTGGAGTCAAGAAGAAATTTGCAAGAATTCTGTTATTATCTGTTTGGCAAATCACATTAGGTAAATGCTGTTATCGGACGATTGCCCTCTCACATTAATTACGAGTACAATATGTCCTGGAGTGCAATAATAAACACTACTTCACATTTTATTGCTTACAAAAGAAGAAGTTACCATAGTACTCCATTGCAGTAATAAACAAAGCCTTAGTCTAGTAAAAGAAAGTACAAGAACTAATAGCATCAAAATAATGTAGGTCACCTTCCCAGGAACAGCATTAGCTTTCTGTGCATGGATAAGGTCCATGAGGTAACTTCTTTTATCCGCTTCAAGGACAAACTCTACCCTTTGAGCGATCAAATCAGTACTGGAACCAACTCTTCCAACAGCAAGGAAGATGTAGTCCGCAAGGAAATCAGAAGCCAGACGCTGCACAAAAGAAACACAACTAAGAAAACAGTATATATGACATGATACAAAAACGATCAAACAGACTATTTCCCAGCCATCTGAGATTAGAAAACCAAGCAAATGAATGTCAAATATTATCATACCATGTGCAAACAATAGATTTGACAGTTCTTAGCAAAATAATTCCTATTAATAATATTCAACTTTAATGCAGACTGATAAACACAAATGTTAATGATTGCAATCGAAGTTTACAGTTTCCGAATTTTTTTGAATGCATGACTCTTATTGCTATTCACCTTTAAATGCAAACTGGTGAGCACAAATGTTCATGCCTGTAATTCTCCTACTATTTTGAACAGCATAATGGAAGTACAACTTGAAAAACTATATTATGAGAAATGGCAATTATAACACCCAAGTTGACAGCAACAGAGATTGCATATGAAAACTCCTACTGACTCCACTAGATTGCTAGCATAAAACCTATAATTACAGAAGACAGCTGAGGAGCCCAAACCTGTATCTCTTTTGGAAAAGTAGCACTAAACAGCATTGTCTGTCTCACACCACGAGGGGGCATGTCCATCTGCTCAACAATTTTACGTATCTGTGGCTCAAACCCCATATCGAGCATTCGGTCAGCTTCATCAAGAGCTAAGTAATTCACCATTTGCAGTGATACCCTAGCCCTCTCCAGCAGATCCATCAGCCGGCCAGGAGTTGCCACAAGTATATCAACACCTCTTTCCAATTCCCTCAACTACAATAACACAAAAACAAATGCTCAAAAGGCAGCAGCAAATGTCATTCTGCAAGGGTTACTGTGAAATACACATAAGATACGGCAACAATCATCTGGTAAATAGTGAAAACATAAAAAAGGCAACTGCTTTTCAAATATGTTTTAAGCTGATTAAATTATCCATTAAGGAAGAGTTTCTCCCATGGCTATTCATGTTCATGAGAGAGCTTACCTAAGCTTAGCACATGTGAACACAGTTGAAAACAAAGCATAAAAAGCTAACCATGTTCAAGACAAACATATACCAATAACGTCAACATCATGTTATAATTTTTTTCTACAGAAAATCAAGCACAGTTATATAGCAAGTTCCATGCCATCAATAATGAATAATTTTCTATTCATCATCATAACAATCTAGAACCATCCATGTTTACAAACTATGCATTACTATTAATTCTAGTGCGCAGACACAAAAATGCATGTCTGTATCATCATCATCATAAAATAAGTATGGCAGGACTTTGGTATTGCAAATAAGCGTGACACAGCACATCAAACACTATGAGATACACTAGAAATAAAAGAAGACCATTAATGTGATCAGTAAAATCATAGCAAAACTGCAAAAGAAAATTTTAACACCAAAAAGTACCTGCTGGTGTATTGGTGCCCCACCATATGCAACACAAGCCCTAACACCAGTCTGGTATGCAAATTTCTTTGCTTCTTCATGAATCTGAGGCACAAGAGGTATAAATATAAGAAACCAAAACAAAATAAATGAGAGCGTCCCAAATGAAATAAGAGTGGTGACCTACTTGGACTGATAGCTCACGTGTAGGAGATAATATCAGTGCGAGAGGATATGCAGTTCTGGAGCCTCTTGGCCTCTGTGGTGGCCTTGACTTCATGATCCCACTAATGATTGGGAAACAGAAGGCAGCCGTCTTCCCTGACCCAGTCTGGGCACAGGCCATAAGATCCCTCCCTCCAATGACAATGGGAATTGCATGACGCTGTACTGGTGTAGGCCTCACATACTTGCACCTCCGTATGTTCTCATTCAGAGCATCACCCAGATCAATCTCTGCAAAGGTGTTAACAGGTGTAGGCACATCGTGGCCACTTGTTTCCACAGGAATGTCCTCGTAGGCATCAAAGTTGATGCCTGTGTTGGCCTGATTCTCGAAGTCAATCTCTGCGGCCGTCGGGGCGGCAACCGGCTCACTGTCACCAAAAGGGTTTGGTTCACGGTCCCTGCGATCCCCAAAACCAGGGCGGGAGTTCCAACCCCCACCACCACCACCACGTCCACCACCACCAATCGGGCGGGTCACACCTACACCACTGCTAGCGCCACCAGGAGGGGCAGCCCACCGTGAGCCACCGCCACCAACAGCGGCTGCGTAACCAGAAGGCTGCACAGGACCTGAGGGCTGTATGCCAGCTGGCGCTAGGCTATCTGGCGAACGGCCACGGAGGTGTGGAGGAACGTAAGAGCTGCGAGTGGGACGCGAGTTCTGGTGGTTGGCAACAGGAGCGGGAGCAGCACCAGTCGCGGGCGCCGATTCCTCGGCGTTCGCAACTGAATCAGCCCATGAAGATCGCATAATTTTGCACAAAACCTTTGATGAAGATGCTACTGCTGATCGCTAAAACCTATTAATTTCAGAAATATATTCCAGATCAGTACCAATGTTAGTGGATCACAATACATATCTCAGCAGCTAAAAATATAGAATCTAAACAAGACATGCTTAAATATAAATGAGAATTTCAGTTCGAATTTACAATTTCCAATCATCATTAACTTGCAAAGCAACAGAAGTCCAAATCCTAACCACGCTTTGATACGGCACAAAGGATTAAACTAAGTGACTAAATTGTTTTATTGGATTGCATCAGCTCCTACAATGCAGGTCAAATCCTAAATATAAACATCATACACAGACTGGAGCACAATCTAGGCTTCAAAACCAGAACGATAAATAACATAAACAGGCACCAAAACGTTTGTAAAACTACTCGAATTTTCCTTTAGAGGACCGGATACTACAGCAAAACCTAGGGCAAAGCAGAACCAGGTCAAATTTACAAATGTGTGCCACATAGCAGCAAAAACCCAACATGTCCCGGAACCAATACTAAACCAGCACAAGCTGCACTGTCGCGCATTAGATCTACTCACGTGGACAGACCAACAGGTATAGTAGCAGATCTCGACTAAATGCAAAACGGGAAGTGTGAAAACAACATATTAACACGGGCAGGTAAAGTTTACAACACCGGAAACTTATATCCAACCGAGAAAATGCAGCATGCATGCGGGAGATCCGACTAAGCCTCTGGATCGAGCAACATAGGGAGGAGGAAACCAGCGGCGCTAGGATTAAGCAGCAGAATCTCGGACTAAACCCTAGCGAGGGGGGGGGAACAATTAACCAAAATCCGCCGCTGCTCGCTAACAGAAATAACCTAGGAATCTGACGATACTACCGAGACAAGCAACTCGCCGACACCTGAAAAAACTCGGGAAAAAAACAAGCAGCACTAGCGCCATGGCTCGCATCAGACACGCTGGCAGAAGAACACTGGAGAGACGCGGAACGGCGGACTGGATCGAGCAAATCGAGCGCGGCCAGATCGGCGAGGGGAATCGGGGAGGAGCTGGGTGCTCACCTGCGGGGGCGAGGATGGACCGGATTCGAATCGGCGGAGCGAGGGTTGGTGGGTGTCGCGGAGAAACCCTAGAGAAGCGGTGGGGAGATCGGAGGAGAGGAGCCGAAGGAACAACGGGAAAGCAACAAAAGCTGCGGATGATGGAAGGAGGAAGGGTGCACGCACCTTTGCTGGCTAGGGTAGGAGTAGGAGAGGAGAGGAGAGGAGCCGCACCCAAAATATCTGGCTTGCCCTGCCCTTTTCTGACTTGGCCGGCCCGCAACGCGTACACGCCACCGCCGCACGGGCCCCTTCCTTCGCGAACTAGTGTGACGAAACGGCCCTGACGGCTTCCGGGCTGGATTCGTCCACCGCGATATGGGCCCCTCCATGGCGTGTGCCACCCGTGTTGTGGTTTGCAACAAAAAAGATGCGATATTTTTTTACATAGACTTTTTCTTTTTCTTCTTTTGTGGGAAAAATACTTTTTTCTGTTGGACTGGAAAGGGAAATTCGTTAAGTATTTAAAAAGAAAATTCCATGAATAAATTATGTACACCCTTGACATGATCAGTATTAATGTCCAAACTCGACATGATCAATATTACCTGGTCCACGGATGCTAATGATTCAAGGTATGCTTATTGTATGAATGTATGATTTTAGTAGAATAATAAAGGGATTCCAGTTGCGAAAACTAATTCTTAAAGATTTATTCCATTAACCTATTAAGACTTATGAAACGAACTTTTGTTAATGTATGTTTTTTTGTCTTTGATAAGTCGGGATTATTACTTGGTGTATCAACTACCGTCGATTCTTACTTTTACCTACCGATAATACAATCTAAATGTGTCAATTGTAGTGAAATCTCGCTTCATGTGGGCCCCTGGTTCATCTTGTCGGCACACACAATACCAAGATGATTACATCAGAAGATCGCACCTCATTTATTACAATGTCCGGAGTGCTTATTACATTATGATGGACGACATTACAAAATAAACGATATAAATGGTCACGAATCCACATGAAGTGTCGAGTATAGAATTGTGACCCTACATCGACTCTTCTTTATTGTCCAAGTTTGCAACGTAATGTGTAGCAGATGAGCATAATGAATGTATTCGCAAATTATATCAAAGTGGGTAACAAAAATACAATGCATGCATAACTTTGCTTTGGTCCTGATGTTGTAGATGATCTTGATCTTCAAGTTTGTCATGAGTTGATGTGGATGTTTCACCTTGAGGTTCCACCATATCTTCACTTGGACAAACGTCTCCTATGGTCATCCTCTCGATTGATTCGAATGGAGGATCATCGTCCGTCCCTACATCATTTATTTAGATCAACTTACCTAACTATCGAGCTCTTAGATTCATCAAAACCCATATCGATTGCATAACTTGCTCAATGAAGGAGTTGTAGATTCTATATGAGTGTGAGTTTGCACCATAATCAACAAGATAACCTCAATAGTTTTAGCTTGCAATTTGGAAAGACGTTCACTCTTAAGAATCTCACACGGAGTCGTCTTCGAAAACTTCCTCATGAAGACCCGGTTTGATATGTGGCCTACAGTGTTGACGACTTCAGCCCAAAATCCACAGGGCATCTTGTATTCATCAAATATTGTTCTTGGCATATCCACAAGTGTGCAATTGCCACACCATTTTGTCGAGGGGTGTATGGAGTAGCACATTCATTCTCAATTTCCTCGAACTCAATGGATTCTCTCACATTTATATTCTTGCACTCGATGCTATTTTCCGTCCTTATATTCATGTTGGCACCAAACTTGTGTTGTCACGTTGCTACAAGTGTATTTAATTGTCATTGAGTTGCACTCTTGAACTTCAAAAACAACATCCAAGTGAAACGAGAGTAATCATAAACAATAACAAGACCATATTTACTACCCAAAGACTATCATACGATGGAGGTCCGAAAAGATACATATGAAGATGCTTGACGAGTAGTGGACTCGGCAAATCCCAAGGTTGTGTACCCCGGGTTGATTGAGGGGGAGAGAGTATGAACGTTGGTGGCTAAGACGGCTAACAGGGGGCGAGTTTACCCAGGTTCGGCCCCTCGAGATGAGGTAAAGACCTACTCCTGCTTGTATGGAATTATCAAGGTGGCTACAATGGCGAGATGCGATCCCGCTAGGGTTTGTGTGCTGCTTGCTTGACCTAGACGACGCACCCTCCTGGCCTTTATATCACAGGCCAGGTCTCGGGTGGACGGTGCGGATTGCACGTTACAGAATAAGGAAGATCATCACCGGCTTCACCAGCTACTTGGGCCACATGGTACACTTCATGGGCATCTCTTGGCGTGACCCAGGTACTACCACCGTGGGGTACCCGAAAGGTAGCCCCACGACAGTAGCCCCCGAGTGCTTAGTCGAATCGCAGAGTCGAGTAAAGGACTCCTTCCTCCGGGCACGCCACCTGACTCCTTCACGAGCCAATCTTCGGCTGCTACTGTCTTGAATAATCGAGCGCGCTTCATGATCTTCTTGACTCGCCAGCTTTCGACTGTCGTTGTCCTTAGTCATCGGGTGCGCGAACAGCGCTCCCGATGGGAGTAGCCCCCGAGATTAAGCTGAATTGCTTGCAATTGAGGTTAAACTCAATTTTTCTTCAGTCGAAAAGCCCGCTCCCGATGGGAGTAAAAAGATGACTCGAAATGCCCAAGTCAAAACTGGCCTTGCTCGACTTACTTTGTACTCAGCCTTGATGGCCTACGGAATCGACTTAAACTCAGCTCTGAAAGCTTACTGGTTGGAGTCCACTCGAATGATGAATTCGGGTGTCATCAGCTTTGTAAAGCTTACTATGTACTTGTATCACTCGAATGGATTATCGAGTCGACTCAGCTCTCAGAGCTTACTGTTCCTTGTCGCACTCGAAAAAACTGTTCGGGTGCTCCATCAGCCTGTTAGCTTACTTGACACGCCTTCGCTGATGACGTCAGGGCTGACGTTTTCGGCGTGCTCTGCATCCGATGGGACGTAACAGAGTGGTCCCGGTGTCAGTATTGACTGTTCTGACCGTTGGGCGCGAAATTTTCGTGGTATGATGATGGCGCCTCGATTCCCGCGCGTAGTGGGCGGCGTGGCCGGCGACGGTTGCTATCTCCGCGCGACACGTGGGCGGCCGGATGTTGCCTCGAATTTGCCGCGTCGTGGAGGACGGCCAGGATGAACTGACCCCGTGGTACATAATTTTCACCGCGGTGGGGAATAGTTCACGCCTTCCTCATTTCGCCGCCATCTCCTCTGCTTTCTCCTCCAGTGCTGTTCCTCCATTGCTGCCCTTGCGCCCAGTTCACCAGAAACTCTCTCCTCCCCCGCTAGCACCATGGGCCAGAAGAGGGTGAAGGGAGCGGAAGGCTCCGCCGCCGGCGACGACGCCGGCATGAAGAAGCTGGAGGGTGACTGGGGGAAATCGTCCGTGAAGGCGGCGGAGCTGGACACCCTCCGCGAACAAGGATTGCTGCCGCCGACGAGCACGGCGACGACGCGCGCCCCCGGTAAGGATGTGATCCCCTCTCCTCGCGATGGGGAGCGCGTGTGCTTCGTGGAATTCCTTCCACGGGGCTTCGGGTTCCCCATCCACGATTTTGTTCGTGGTCTTCTTTACGCCTATGGGATTCAGATCCATGATCTGAATCCCAACAGCGTATTGAACATCGCGAGTTTTATTGTGTTATGCGAGTGCTTTTTGGGGATCGCACCCAACTGGAACCTGTGGAAGTCGCTCTTCATGGTGCGACGGATGGTGGGGCGGTCGAAGCAGACGTTCCCCGTGGGCGGCTTCGGAATCCAGCTGCGCGGCGACACGTGCTTCTTCCAGCTGAAGAAATCCGACTCCGTCCAGAACTGGCGGAAGAAATGGTTCTACATCAAGTGGGACCAAGAAGGCCTTCCCGAGTTCGCCGCTGATCGACCTCTGCGAAGGACCAAGGCCTGGTCGCACCCTCTGTCAAAGGAGGACAAGGAGTCGACCAAGCCACTGCTGGCGCTGCTCCGCGGGTTGCTGACGACGCTCGGACGCGAGACAGGTGGCATTCACCTTATCGCGACTTTCCACAAGCTGAAGGTGCAGCCGCTGAGTCGACGCGAGCCAATGTGGGAGCTTGCAGTCGACACCTCGCTTGATGACGCACAGATCGCGACTAAGGTGAAGAACATCACCAGCCTTCGGGCCGCCGATCCGTGCAACGTTAGCTGCCCGGTCGAACCATATGGGCCAAGCAATCCCGTGCCTGAGGTAAGCACCTTGAATTCTCTTTGCTTTGCTTTAGTCGACTGTTTTTCTTGACTCGCTTTTCTCCTCGCTGCTCGTCAGGATCGAAGGGCTTATGTGAGCCTTCCTCCGCTGATGGAGAATGGACCTCACGACGAGGCCACAGTCGTCGAGCAGGACGACGATGAAGATGAACTCCCTTCTGCTCACTCGCCGAATGAGGAAGTGGAAGAGGATGATGAAGACGAAGAGCCGCTGCGGAAGCGGCTAAGACGAAGGAATGTCGACTCCACCTCGGGGTCGTCTCCTTTGAAGGAAGTGGCTGCGGAGGACAAGGAAGCCCGCGACTCATCCTCCAATGCAAGTGAGCCGGTAGAT
Organism: Puccinellia tenuiflora; assembly: GCA_012064385.1. Lineage (NCBI taxonomy): Eukaryota > Viridiplantae > Streptophyta > Magnoliopsida > Poales > Poaceae > Puccinellia > Puccinellia tenuiflora. The sequence continues at coordinate 291,481 of QRDG01001914.1, read as the reverse complement.
CCGCTGTTCGTGTCTCCACTGAATTCAGCGCCGCCCGCTGGGTTTGGGGGGATGGCATCTCCTCCCATGAGCAGCGAGGATGAAGATGTCAACAGGTAAGCCTCTGCGAGTACGCCTTTTTGTCTTTGTTCTTCTTTCGACTCCTCGGACGCTTTTCTGAAGTTTTGCTTCTTTACACAGCCATCACACTGGTGGAGATGGCTCTTCGCCTCGAGAAGAGGAACATCAATCCGCGGCTGTCCCGGAGCGAACCACTGGGGCACCCGAAGAGGCGCCTGAGGCCAATAATCCCTTGACGTTGAAGACGTCAACCTCCAAGGGGCCAGAAAGAGCTGCTGATACCACTGCAGTGGATGCTGAGCTGCTTGGGCACGTAAGTATATTCTGTCTTGACCTTGCAGATTCTTGTGTCGGGTGCGCGAACAGCGCTCCCGATGGGAGTAGCCCCCGAAGATGTGCGTGACTAGGATAGTCGGGCACAGATTGACGCTTTTGCTCCTTTGCACAGCCTTTTTGTCGCCAGCTGCTGGAGGGAGCCAAGTCCTTCATGCGCATGGAGAAGGAGGAGGGTCGACTCCGCAGTGCTCTGGAGCGAGCCAACAGTGAGCTACCAACCCGTGCATTCAGGAGTTGTGTCGACTATCTTTGTTTTTGACTTTAATCCGGTGATTCACAGGCGAAAGGGAGAGTCTGGCGAGGCGGGTCGCCGAGCTGGAGAAGTCCCTGGGTGCAGCTCAAGAGCGTGAGCAAACCCGGGGTGAAGTAGAGAAGACCCAGGTTGAACGCTTGCTCGGACTCGCCCATGTAATCGGAGGTAAGTATCTCGGCTCACTGCCTACTTTGACTTGTGTTGACCTCGGATGTGTCACAAGTGTGGTAATCTTCGTTGTTCAGAGCCGTGCGGAGGCGCTCCTCCAGAGATACTTCCAGTGAGAGTATCGACCTGGAGACGGCTGTTGGCTTCGTTGACCGCGCCCATGCGTATGCTTCGACTGCACTGCAGCAATCTTCAGCGGCGCTGCAGAAGTCGAAAGATGCCCTGGCAAGTGTGCATCGGGGCATCTTCCCCAACCAGGCGTTGCCGGCCGATGTTGATGGACTTGCGGCCCCGTTTGAAGGCGAGGCGACCACCTTAGCGGACTACACGCGTGCTCAGACGGTACGCGGCTCAGAGTTCACTTTCCGGCTTTTGCTTGGTCATGAGGTTGCAGGCGACTTCGAGGCAGTTGTCAGCGACTTTCCTCGAAAGCCCGATGGCAAGACCAAGTCGCTAAACAGCGTCAAGGCGAAAGCGAGTCAGTTAGCTGTTAAGCTAATTGATACCTTTGAGAAGAAGCTTGCCAGGGCTGCAGAGTTAGCCTCCAAGAAGAGTCGCTCGCAGTCGGAGTCTGCAGTGTAGTCTGTGTAGTAGGGTTCCCTTTTGATTCGCCTTTTGTATTGAACTTGATGAAGTCTTTTTATCAATGCATTTTCTGATTGCTTCATGTGAATGTACCTTGTCGAGTCTTTTGCTATAATGAATATGGCTTCTGTTTGACACCACATGACTTGGCAGCCGGATGAAAATGCTGCTCCTGAAGTCGCCGAGGTCGCCTGTGTGAATGAGGGTGAGGGTGCCTCTTCTGCTGTGCTCGCTCGCCAACAGCACCCAGCTGGTCCAACTTCTACACGAAGCGTGAACGACCAGCGGGTGTTTAACTATATGAGGAACAAGATCATTGAACTTGAGTCGAAGCTGCGGATAGCTGAAGTGGAGCTTGAACGCCTCAAGGTGCGTTCCGCTGGGCCGTTCAATTAGCACGAACGGTTCCTTCTTGACCAAATTGATCTGATATGTCGACAGCTGCAAGGTTGGACTCTAGCTGCTTCGCTTTGATTTCTTCATGCTTGTGTTGTTCTGCATCTTGACCCGTGAATTGCAGTTGTTAACCCCGACTGGTAAGCCGAAAACACTCGAGTGAACGAGCGCGTGGAGGTGGAAGCCACCGGTAGCTCGGTCGAAGCTCGTCAATTCTGGGTACATAAGGAAGAGGGCCGTGTACTCGCGCGGATGCTGGATCGCACCTGGCGGGCTGCGTTGATTCTTGAAGGTTGCAGGAAAGCACTCTGGCAAATCAACAAAGTGTTCTTCCCCCTTGATGAGCAGCCGGAAGGGTTGCCCGCGCTGTTGGAGAGGTTCCGCAGTAGCAGGGCGTTGAAGGGGGTCGTCTTCGGTCAACTTGTTGCCGGGGCCAACACGGCGTTTGCCTATGTTCGACTGCATCGACCTCATGTTCCCTTGGACAGAATACTTGATGGCTTGCCTAGAGATGTTGATTATGCTGAATCCCTTGAGGCCGCACGTCAGGTGATGCAGCAGGTCCTGAATCATACAGAGCGACGTGTAGGGCCACTGGATGCGCCAAAGGAAGAGCCTGTCGACTAAGAATAGCAGTTTGTTGTATGATGTTAGCTTGTAACATAAATATGCATGTATGTATGCCTATGTGATGTATAATGTGTGATTTTGCACTCGTAGACCTGTATGGCGCGAGCCCCCGAGTGAATCGAGTGGCGGCCTAGGGTTTTTGAGTTATGCCTATGCGGCGCAGCCCCCGAGTGATTCGAGTGGCGGCCAAGGCTGTACTTTGACCTGTATGGCGCAAGCCCCCGAGTGATTCGAGTGGCGGCCTAGGATTTTCGAGTTATGCCTGTGCGGCGCAGCCCCCGAGTGATTCGAGTGGCGGCCTAGGCTGGACTTAGACCTGTATGGCGCGAGCCCCCGAGTGGTTCGAGTGGCGGCCTAGGATTTTCGAGTTATGCCTGTGTGGCGCAGCCCTCGAGTGATTCGAGTGGCGGCCTAGGCTTGACTTAGACCTGTATGGCGCGAGCCCCCGAGTGGTTCGAGTGGCGGCCTAGGATTTTCGAGTTATGCCTGTGTGGCGCAGCCCCCGAGTGATTCGAGTGGCGGCCTAGGCTAGACTTAGACCTGTATGGCGCGAGCCCCCGAGTGGTTCGAGTGGCGGCCTAGGATTTTCGAGTTATGCCTGTGTGGCGCAGCCCCCGAGTGATTCGAGTGGCGGCCTAGGCTGGACTTAGACCTGTATGGCGCGAGCCCCCGAGTGGTTCGAGTGGCGGCCTAGGATTTTCGAGTTATGCCTGTGTGGCGCAGCCCCCGAGTGATTCGAGTGGCGGCCTAGGCTGGACTTAGACCTGTATGGCGCGAGCCCCCGAGTGGTTCGAGTGGCGGCCTAGATTTTCGAGTTATGCCTGTGTGGCGCAGCCCCCGAGTGATTCGAGTGGCGGCCTAGGCTGGACTTAGACCTGTATGGCGCGAGCCCCCGAGTGGTTCGAGTGGCGGCCTAGGATTTTCGAGTTATGCCTGTGTGGCGCAGCCCCCGAGTGATTCGAGTGGCGGCCTAGGCTAGACTTAGACCTGTATGGCGCGAGCCCCCGAGTGGTTCGAGTGGCGGCCTAGGATTTAGGTTGATTGCTCGCAAAGGAAGAAATGACAAGTCTTTTCCTTCAAATATCTTTATTGATTCTCGCAAACAGGCCGCCTCGTTAAAACCCTTCCAGTCCCCTTAGGTACCCTGGCGAGGGAAAGAGTGCGTAAGAAACCTGCTGCTACTTAACAAGGTGAAGCTTACAAGCTGGGGTTGATCAGGCGTAGAAGCGGCGTAACTGTGCCACGTTCCACGGATTGCTGCAGACTGTCCCTGTCTTCGAGTCCTTCAGGCGGTAAGCTCCGTTGCCGATTGCCTCTGTCACAATGTATGGCCCCTCCCATGGGGAGGCGAGTTTGTGCACCTTCTTCTGCTTGAGCCGGAGAACCAGGTCCCCTGGGACGAATGCTCTAGGCCGCAGTCGCCGACCGTGGTAGTTGCGCAGGTCTTGTTGGTACACGGCTGTGCGGCTGAGGGCGATGTCGCGTGCTTCATCCAGGACATCCACATCATCTTCAAGTGCTTCTTCAGCGTCAGACTCGTCGTATGCCACCACTCGTGGAGCGTCAAATTTGATGTCGCAGGGCAGGACTGCTTCGGCACCGTACACCATGAAGAATGGTGTATACTGGGTAGATCTGTTTGGCGTGGTGCGTAGGCTCCACAGCACGCTTGGTAACTCCTCCACCCAGGCTCCTGCGGCTCGCTTCAATGGTACTCGCAGGCGCTTCTTGATGCCTTTGCTGACTAGGCCGTTGGCTTTCTCGACTTGCCCATTGGACTGCGGGTGCGAGACGGATGCATAGCTGAGCTTGACACCTTGTTCAGAGCAGAAATCCCTGAATTCTTCGGCTGTGAAGTTCGTCCCGTTGTCGGTGATGATGCCGTGTGGCACACCGAACCTGAAGATGATTGACCTGATGAAGTTGACCGCTGAGGTTGCGGTTGAGCTTGTGATTGGGACCGCCTCGATCCACTTCGTGAACTTGTCGACTGCCACCAGGAGGTGAGTGTGCCCGCCTGGGGAGGATTTCTTGAAGGGACCTACCATGTCGAGTCCCCATTGCGCGAAGGGCCACGCGAGTGGTATTGTCTTCAGTGCCGACGCTGGTGCATGCGGCTTGTTGGCGAACTCCTGACAGCCAACGCACTTTTTGACCAGTTCTTCTGCGTCTTGCATTGCGGTGGGCCAGTAGAACCCTGCTCGCAAGGCCTTGGCCACCAGTGCTCGACTGCTTGCGTGGTGCCCGCATATGCCGGCGTGGATGTCGAGTAAGATTGCTTGGCCGTCGGCTGGATCGATGCACCTTTGGAGGACTCCTGAGATGCTTCTCTTGTAGAGCTCGCCGTTGATGATGGTGAAGCCTTTGGAACGGCGAACGATGCGCTTGGCTTCGACTGGATTCTCCGGCAGCCGCTGGTGCAGCATGTAGGCCAGATACGGGTTTGTCCATGTGGGCTCGACCAGCATTATCTCCATGACCTCCTTCTCCGTGCTTGGCGGGTTGGCAGTGCTTGCTGCCGATGTAGAGGGTCCTGGCGGGGGGCGGACCTTGATTGAGCGCTGTGTGATGCACTCGAGAAAGACTCCGGGTGGCACCGGAGCTCGATCCGAACCTAGGTTGGCCAGGACGTCAGCTTCTTCGTTGCTTTCGCGGCCGATGTGCCGCAGTTCACAGCCGTCGAAGAGGCCTTCTAGTTGGTTGTACAGCTCCCTGTAGGCTATCATGTTGTCAGCGATGGCATCACACTGCTTCATGGTTTGCTGCACCACCAGATAGGAGTCGCCGTAGATCATGAGGCGAGTGGCGCCGCAGTTCTGGGCCATCCGCATGCCGTGGATCAGGGCTTCGTACTCTGCTTCGTTGTTGGAAGGAGTTGGGAACTTCATCTGCAGCACATACTTCAGCTTGTCGCCTTTAGGTGAAATGAGCACGACTCCTGCTCCGGCTGAGTTGAATTTCTTGGATCCATCAAAATACATTGTCCATGCATTGGACAAGTCGGGCTCGTCGGGCAGTTGTGCTTCTATCCACTCTGTGGTGAACTCTGGGAGGACCTGGGCCTTGATTGCCTTCGGGTGTGCGTACTTCAGCCCCCATGGCCCTAACTCGACAACCCACTTGGCGACTCTTCCTGTCGCGGCTGGGTTAGTGAGGATGTCGGATAGGGCAGAGGAGCTTACCACCGTGATCGGGTGTTCGGAGAAATAGTGGACCACCTTCCTGGACGTCATGAAGACTCCGTATGCCAGCTTCTGGTAGTGCGGGTATCGTTGCTTGGAATCAGTTAGCACCTCGCTGAGGTAATACACAGGTCGCTGAATAGGGTGACTCTTTCCCTCTTCCTCCCGCTCGACTACGAGTACGGTACTGACCACCCTGTTCGTGGCTGCCACATATAGGTACAGTGGCTCGTTCTCATGTGGTGCCACCAGCACTGGAGGGGTTGTGAGGGTCTGCTTCAGTTTGTCGAATGCATCTTGTGTCTACTCTGTCCACTCGAACTTGTCTGCCTTTTTCATCAGTTGGTAGAAGGGCAGGGCCTTTTCTCCCAACTTACTAATGAACCGACTGAGTGCTGCGACTCTGCCGGCTAGGCGTTGTACTTCATGAAGTTTGGTCGGTGCAGGCATGTCGAGTATGTTCTGCACCTTCTCAGGGTTGGCTTCGATTCCTCTCGCAGAGACAAGGTACCCCAGTAGTTCTCCGGCTGGGACGCCGAAGACGCAATTTTCTGGGTTTAACTTGATCTGGTACTCGTTAAGCGCATCGAGTTGAATGCTGATTCCTTGGATGATTTCTTCCGTGGTGGAAACAGAGTCCTGTCGTTGTCGACTGCCATCATCTCCAGGTGCTCGTCCATCCCAAAGAACTCAGAAATCCTGCTGAACTCGCGGTCGCAGCTGTCAGACCGGTCGAAGTCGCCTTTCACCGTGATGACACCCTTTGGTCCCGGCATCTTGAGCAGGAGGTAGGCGTAATGGGGCACTGCCATGAATCTGGCGAAGGCCGGACGACCCAGTATGGCATGATATTGTGACTTCCAGTCGACTACCTCGAAGTCGATCGCCTCTCGCTGGAAGTTTTCGGGTGTGCCGAATATGACGTCGAGTGTAACTGTTCCCATGGGCGTGACTGCTTGCCCTGGTACAATACCGTGGAAGGTATTTGCTGATGGTGTTAGGTTGGATGTTGACCTGTTCATCCTCCTTAGGGTGTCGGCGAAGATGATATTTATACCGCTGCCTCCATCCATGAATACCTTCTTCAAGGTGTAGTCCCCGATCTGAGCTTCGACTACCAGAGCAGCGTGCCCGGGTCGTGGTATCGCCGGCGGGTGGTCCGCTCTGGAGAAAGTGATCGCTGTTTCTGAGCCTCTCAGGTAATCGGGTACTGCAGGTGGATTGGTGAGTGCTTGGTAGACCTGGCGGGTGATGATTTTCTGGGTCCTGTTGGAAGGACGTCCCTTCTGTATCATGTTGATCTGCCCTCGTGCTGCCGGGAACACGTTAGCAGGATCCTGCGGCTGTGGCTGTGGTTGTTGTTGCTGTTGCGGGTAGAAGGCCAGCGCTGCTTGCGCTGGGTTGGCGACTGGAGGAGGAGGTGGCGCCTGAAGGGCCAGCTGTGCGGCTGGCTGTGCCACGGGTGCCGCTTGATTATCACGCTGTCCGTTTTGAGGTACTATTCGTGCAAACGCCCTGTATATACGCTTTCTGCAATCCTTCAATAGGTGGCGGGATCCCCACTTGCCTGTTTCTGGGTCCCTGAACATGTGATGCTTGCAAGGTTGCTCTAACTCTTCTTCCTCAGTCAGTGGGCGTCTCCGCCACTCGTGCTTGCGACTTCCGTCTCTATGGTAGCTGCTGCCACCGTCTTGGTTGTACTGTCTTTCATTCTCACGGGGGGTTTCGAATCCCGCCGCTACTAACTCGATCGAGTCGTTGCCGACGTAACGCGGCTTCTTCTTCAGGCGCCCTTCTCGCCAGTTGCTAGGTCCTGCTTCTTGCCTCGGGGATCGTGGTGCATCACGAACAGAGTCTTCTCCATCTGCCCACTGATTGGCTATCTGCATGAGCTCGATCATGTTCCTCGGCCTAAGCCTACCAAACTCCTCACGGAGATCGCGGCGGTAAACGCCGTGCATGAATGCGTCCATTACCCTGTCTTCTGAGGTGGCTCCGTCCATGGTGTTGCGAAGTAAGGTCCACCGCTGGATGTACGAACGGAGTGGCTCGTCTCGACCTTGCTTGCACGCCTGGAGCTCAATGAGGGTTGTTGGCCTTGCGTATGTCCCCAGAAAACTCTTCACGAAGGCGTTCCTGAACTCTTCCCAGGTGCTGAAAGCGTCCCTAGGCTGAGTGTTGAGCCACCCGCGAGCAGATCCCGTGAGCATCAACTGGATGTACTGCATGGCAGTAGTCGAAGTACCACCTTGACAGCTGCACGCGATGAGGTAGTCTTCCAGCCAGTCCCTTGGGTCTTGCTTCCCATCATACTTGGGTGTCTCCGCTGTTAGCTTGAAGCCTTTGGGCATCTTCGTGTCGCGGATGTTGAAGCTGAAACATGCGGCTCCGCGTGGCTCGAAGTCGTCGTCGTCGTAGTCGTTGGCTTGTGCACTCGCCGCTCGCAGCCGTCGACTACGGTCCACCCTTCTCTGTGCGACGACGTTACGGACATCTTCGCCTGGCTGCGGCTGTCGCAGTCGAATTGGGGCTGGGTCTGCGAGTGGTGCGGGTTCACGATCGCGGCGGCCTCGATTCTCGTGCACCCTTTCTGCTGGTGCTGACTTTGCCAGGACTTCCTCGACTTCCCTGAGGGATTGAATTTGTCGCCTGTGGAGGCGGGCGTGGGCGTCACCCTCCGGCGGCTGTGTTAGTCGCAGGTAGGTTTCGACCGCCATGAGGGCCGAAGCGGGTGTCTTGGGGACGGGGATTCCGTCCGCATCTTCCGTCATGAATGACGACTCGAGATTGCGAGTGAGGTGGACGCGATCAGCTTCTGGCACCCGTGGCATGCGAGCCCTGTGACGTCCTCCTTGCGAGACTTCCTCTGATCCGGCCAAAAACGAGTGTGCTGCCCTCCTGGCACTCGACGCGTCGGCTAACTCCTTGCGCCGAATCAGATCGGCCTTCTCTTGGCGGACTCGCTCGGACTCCTTCCAAAGCAAGTATTGGACCGCCAGTTGGTCTTCTCGGGGTTCATCTGGTGAAGGGAACGTGCCTTCGTCCACGTGCTTCATGGCCTGGATCGCCATCTCCCGAGTGATGGTGAGTCTTGTCACCCTGTCCGGCATGGTCACCTCCAGCGGGTATACGGGTTCCCCGCCGTTGGATCGTGCTGGGCTGGCCATACAGACTTGCGCGGGGTAAACCCGCCGAGTGGGGCTGATGCTCCCAGTCCTGCTTCCTTCATCTGAGCTATGCTCAGAGTCGAAGATCACAGCGACGTGGCGGGTGCCACGGCCACTGCTACTGGCGACTCCGCGATGCGGAGACGCGATTGGCGTAGATTTTGGCTTCATCCGGGGCGCGGACAAGAAGGTCGGGGTAGACTTGTTTCGCGCCGGGGTTGCAGTAGATGCGATTTTTCTGGTGACCGCGGGTGTGGTCACCGCAGTCGCCGTTGACGCGGTCGCAGACGGTGCTGACGCAGTCGAAGTGGACGCGATCTTTGCGGTAGTCGATGACGCGACCGCCGTGGCCGCAGTAGATGCGATCTTCGCGGCGGGTGAAGCCGCGGTCGGCGCAGTCGATGTAGATGCTGGCGCGTCCGTCGCGCGCAACGTGGCCAGCGTGGGCCGGAGCGTTCCGCGACTGTCCACCAGATAGCGCAGACTACCGAAGGTAATCCACGTGCTCTGCTGCACCTCAGCGTACGCCGGGAGATCCGCCGGCGAGTGGTGGACGAACTCGAGGAAGCCGGTGTAGATCGACTCCCTGGCGCTGATGCTGTTCTTCATTGCAGATGAGGCCGGCGCAACCATGATTCCAACGATCTGTTCTTTCCCACAGACGGCGCCAATTGACGAGTAGTGGACTCGGCAAATCCCAAGGTTGTGTACCCCGGGTTGATTGAGGGGGAGAGAGTATGAACGTTGGTGGCTAAGACGGCTAACAGGGGGCGAGTTTACCCAGGTTCGGCCCCTCGAGATGAGGTAAAGACCTACTCCTGCTTGTATGGAATTATCAAGGTGGCTACAATGGCGAGATGCGATCCCGCTAGGGTTTGTGTGCTGCTTGCTTGACCTAGACGACGCACCCTCCTGGCCTTTATATCACAGGCCAGGTCTCGGGTGGACGGTGCGGATTGCACGTTACAGAATAAGGAAGATCATCACCGGCTTCACCAGCTACTTGGGCCACATGGTACACTTCATGGGCCTCTCTTGGCGTGACCCAGGTACTACCACCGTGGGGTACCCGAAAGGTAGCCCCACGACAATGCTCCAATGACCTTGAGTAGCAATCAAGTTCTTGGTCAAATGAGGTTCTCTAACTTGTTCTCCGATGCTGCAATAGATGCATTCCTTATGCTTATCAAAATAGACATTTGTTAGTCCAACAACATGATTGTCCTTTTGACGATCATTAAACATTTTCATATTCACATGACCAAGCTTCATATGACAAACCAACCTTTGTTGGCATTTCCATTAATTATATGCCAATTTCGATTTATATTTGGATCAATCCACAACATAAAAGCTCTCCCTCAAGATAGCCTTGGGTATGATTTGGATGTTATCCCTTGTTGTGGAATGAGCGGCAGAAATAAAAATACCGTAGAGGAACAACCAAGATCTACTAAGAACGAGCAGAAAGATTGAGATGTCGTCTAGATGGGTTGAATATGAGTTTTAAAAAAATATTACAAATTTAGCTTGAAGTAATGGGTAAACTATTTGTTTAGTGTTCAAACACAAAACTTAATATGCCAGACTCAACTAAATGCACCAACAACTTAATATAAGCAAGACGAACAAAATAGATATCTCACGTGTGATTACAAAATATATATTCTTTCAAACTCAAAGGCTATCATAAGGAAATAATCTCACATATATAGACAATTGAGATGCGCGAAGACAAAGATATATCCTTACATTCACTTTTGCGAAGGAAGCTACTAATATTGGAGATGTGCGGGGTACCACAAAGGACACCGGAACAGTGCAGAGGCTCACATTCTTATCTGAACCCCTCCCCGAAGTTAGGTCCCCATTTCTTATGGCTAGATTTGAACGGTTACATAAGGGAATTAAAAAAATCGCCTTACAAGTAACACTGCAAGATTTATCTATGAAGGCACAAGCATCGTAAAAGGATAAATTTAGATCCTCATCCCGTATTCTAGTATCTACATAATATAAATTCACGCATTGCTTGCAGAACATGTTGGATACTTTCATACCGAGTGGAGCCATGTTGTATCTCTCTTTCGTTAGAGGAGCAATTCCCAATCTTGGAACATCAAGATTAATATACACTCTGAGTTACCCGGAAGATGCCGTTATGAACACCTTGTTATAGTGTGACGTTAAACAGAACTAAAGTAACATTTTAGTATATACAATCCTAATAACCACATGGTATAAGGATGTATATACATGCCAACCTTGCTATGATAATACTATTAACAATGTGACGAAACAATCACATAGCATATCAACAATTGGGTAAATCCAAACACATTGTTCTATCAACAATGTGCTCTTATTGATGCGGGCAAACACTTGCTCACGACCAGAAAAACAGAGTCATCAAGCAATCAACAAGTTAGTCTAAGAGGCAAGACTGAGTCCGTTGATTGTGTTCATGTCTCTACACGTGCATATAGTTTTTTCTCTGAATTCTTTATTCGGAAACCAACAATTATAGCATAGAGTATAAACATTAATTATGAATTTTTTTTAATAATAATAATAATAATAATAATAATAATTGCCTCTGAGGCATAACCCAACAAGATTTCCCTCAACCTCTGAGATTGCAAGGTCCACAAACCACTTCATAATCCCCACAAAGATGAAATCTGGCTCTTCACAATCAAAAGCTCATCACGGCCACAACCACCATCAAACCGTTTATAAGGACACTCTCGAAGAGTAACAAGCTCACGAGCTCTCACTCACTCGAACGAATCAACATGGAGAGCTCATACTGATGCAACGAATGTAAAACAGTGTCACAAAGAAGTGATCGTGTCCTTCTCTCTCAATTTTTACCAAAACAACAAATGCTAGTAACAAATAGAAGAGGAAGAACAATGAAACAATAATGAAGAAAAGAATTCTTGTCTTCTCTTAGCTAAGAGCATAATCCCTTAATATTATAAGAAATAAAAGACACTTCTTGCTAAGAGCATGATGACGTGGATCACACGTTCGTTGGGAGACCCCAAGAGAAAGGTATGATGCAGCAAAGCAGCAGTTTCCCTTGATTACAAAACCAAGGTTGTCAGATCCAGTAGGACTTGGAGAAGGCTTAGCAAGGTGTCAATCTACTCTGGCGCTTGTAGATTAATGCGGACCTGCACACAATCACAATCAAGTACTTTGCCCCAACGAAACAGAGAGGTTGTCAATCTCTCCGGCTTGCTGAACACAAAGGATTAAATGTGTGGATGTAAAATATGATGAGAGCGAAATAGGACCAGCGAGCAAATGATGATGAAAAGCTATTAAAACGGTTGTAAGCAATGTAGGAAAATAGGACCGGGATCCACAGTTCACTAGAGGTGTCTCTCCAAAAGATATACATGATGTGTAAACAAATTATAGCATGTGAAAGAACAAGCTATGCCCGGATGTCGCCTAGAGGGGGGGGGGGGGGGGTGAATAGGCGATTAAAACTTTCTCTATTTAGGGGCTTGGTAATTGCGGAATAAAACTATGTGTTTAAATTAACAAGCCAATAACCTAATTACTAGGCTCACCTATGTGCACCAACGAACTTATGCTAAGCAATTAAAGCAACAAGGTGATAGCTATAGAAAAGAACTTCAAGCACGAAGGCTATCACAATGTAAATTGCATAAGTAGAGCTCGGGTATAGAAATAACCGAGGCACGCGGAGACTAGGATGTATTCCCGAGTTCCTCCTTGTTAAGGGAGTACGTCTCGTTGGAGGGGTGTGAGCTCGCCACAAGAGGCCTACTCAAGATGCCACAAAGGCCTCACCCTATTCTCCGATGAACCTCACCCAAGGGATTGGTTCACCTTACACTATCGAAATCCTTCGGGGCGGATTCCGGAGCCCTTTACAACTTCTCTTGGGGCACACACCCACAACTCAATTGGGGGCTCCCAAACTCGTGCCGAAGCTTCACAACTCGAAGTCTTCGCGGCACCTCCAACCGTCTAGGGTACACAATGCACCCAAGAGGCAACAAGCTCTTGGGAACATAATGTACCCAAGAGTAACAAGCTCTTCAACCTTCAACTTCATGTATCACCGTGGAGAGAGCAACCCGATGCAACTAATGCAAGAGGCAAGAACACACGAAGTGGTCAAGTCCTTCACTCTCAAATTCCAACCAAGCAACAAATGCTTTGGGGGAATAAGAGAGGAAGAACAAAGGGGATGAACACAAAGCAACCCCAAATCTAGATCCACAAGGTTCCTCTCACTTAGAGGAGAATTTGATTGGTGGAATGGTAGATCTAGATCTCCTCTCTTGAAACCCTAAATTTGGGCAAGAATCATTGGAGGGGAAGAGAGGAATCAAGCTCACAAGGATTAGAACAAAAGGGAAGAGTAAGAAAAAGTGAGCAAGAGCAGCAGCCAGGTTTTGGGGGGGGGGGGGGGGAGAAGGCTTTTTATAGCCCCCCAAAACTAGCCGTTGGAGCCTATCCAGGCCGGAGACTCCGGAGTAAGTGACCGGAGACTCCGGCCTGCTGGGTCATCGGGGAGGCCGGAGATTCCGGTCCTTGGGGCCGGAGACTCCGGGCACCCTCCGGGGTAGCTCCGGACCCCTATCCAGAGGCGCACCACACAGATGCAAAGAGCGGAGAGAAAAACTTGGGGCCGGAGATTCCGGGTCCCTTGGGCCGGAGACTCCGGTCCATCTCCGGGGTACCTCCGGACCCCTGTCCAGAAGCGCACCACAGCAGACAAACGACAGCGAAAATTAGAGGGACCGGAGACTCCGGTCCAGAGGGCCGGAGACTCCGGCCAGGCCGGAAACTCCGGACCAACTCCGGGGTAGATCCAACAGCAAATCCAAGACCCCATAACTTTTGCATATGGACTCCGTTTTCGACAATCTTGGACTCGTTGGAATCGTCACGATGAGCACAACAAGATTATGTAGAGAAACATCATGGTCCAACAATATATTGTAAAACCAAATGGGGAACGTTAAAAACTCTTTTTCGCAAACCGAAAAACCGCATCTTTTGCAATTGAAGTCCGAAAGAGATAAAACCAATTTCGTTGGAAAGAGGACGACAAATGCATCCTTTGTAAATGATAAAACAAGTAAAGGAGATTTTGCAAATAATTGGAAGAAGTAAATCTTCCGCACGGATGAACCGGCAAAATCTCCAATACTGAAAACGCAAATGAAGACGCATATGAAAACCGTTTTTGGTGAACTTGGGTTTGTTATGACAAGCACGACAAGCACCAAGACCACACCACGATAAGAGAAAAATAAGAACAAATAAAGAAGATTGCATGGATGCAAAGGTTTGAGCTCTCCACGAACGATACGATCACGATACTCGGTCGAGAGCCCCTCTTGATAGTACGGCTATCTATCCTATAACCCGGTCTCTCAACTAACATCATGAGACCAGTAAAATAAAAGCCCTACCAAGATCATACCTTTGCCTTGCGCATTAATCCACTTGAGGTCGATGGAGACGATCTTCATCTCCTCAAGGCGAACCATCTTCTTGATTGCGCTTCGCTTGGTGAAGATTCACATGTGGCTCCCCCATACACCAAGATGGGAGAAGCACCACTTCGGCATATCTTCACTTGGCCTTTATCTTGATGACGAACACCTTGGCCTTGATCAACAAATGATCTCCTTCCCTTAACCTTGACTCCAACACATGGAGAACAAGTAAGACATTGACTCCAACACATGGAGAACAAGCAAGACCTTGACTCCAACACATGGAGACAAGCAAGCTAATGGACACCTACAAATATAGCTCAAAGCAAATATTAGTCCATAGAGATTGTCATTAATTACCAAAACCATGCATGGGGGCAACCATGCACTTTCAATTAGGCGACATCCGGGCATAGCTTGTTCTTTCAGCATGGCAATTGACAGAATTGCGGGCGCACAACAAGGCTATCATAAAACAATATAGTTCACCGTTTCATCTAATATGGGCATTACGTCAAAATACATAGACTGTCTTCCAACTGCATCTATGACTAATAATCCACCTTGGGATCGCTATCCAACATGTCACCCAAAACTATTAAGTTGCAAGCAACAGATCATTGCAATAAACAAAGTGCATAATGTAAGCAATGTAAATAACACAAGGAAATCACACCGTTGTTTTCTCCCTAGTGGCAACAACACATCTCTCGTCTTAATCGTTTCTGTCAGCCCGAGCTCAGACAAGAGAGGCATGAACCCACTATCTAGCATAAATACTCTCTCATACAACACTAATAATTATTTGGCCAAAGCATCCACTAGCATCGGAGAGCATGCAAGATCATAGATAAAACAGAACATATAGATGAATAAAAGCAATGACTTCCACAATTCATCGGATCCATGCAAACACAATCATGTAGCAGTTACAGATAATATGATCATGATCATGATAGACAGCTCACAAGATCTAAACAATAGAGTACAAGGAGGAGAGACAACCATCTAGCTACTGCTATGGATCCGTAGTCCCGTGGTGGACTACTCACGCATCACTCCGGAGGCAGGCATGGTGGTGTGGATGCCTTAGGTGTCGATTCCCCTCTCCGGCAGGGTGCCGGGAAGAGCTGCAGAACCCTTTCGAACTAGGGTTGGAGATGGCAGCGGCTTCGGACGTCTTCTGGAAAATATGATCGGGTGCTTAGGGTTTTTGCGTCGAGGGAGAATTTATAGGCGAAGAGGCGACGTGAGGAGGTGGGCCACCTATCCAGGTGGCATCCCGGCGCGGCCTGGGGGGAGGGGCGCGGCCAGGTGGCGTCTGGAGCCCCTGGGGCTCCCCTCCGGGCGTCCTTCGGGTTCCGTCTTTGTTTCATATAGGAAATAATTTCAGTAAATTATCAACGCAATCCGAGAAACTTCGCAGAACAACTTTTCTGAAACAAAAAGATAGCAGAAAACAGGAACTAGCACTGGGCATCTTGTTAATAGGTTAGTTTTTCATAAATCATGCAAAAAATAATATAAAAAACATTATAAAAACATGTGGCATTAATATATAATTAAGCATGGAACATAAAAAATTATAGATACGTCGAAAACGTATCAGAGCACAACCCCATAATACTAAGAAATACAAGACACCTCACCCATTGTATAAGTTGTCATCTCTTAGTCACATTTATCTAGTTAAATTTTAGCTATCTCGTAAATTTAAATAATTATTAGAGATAACACTAAGAATTAAACTATTTTATTGTATAATATAACATGTGGTTAAAAGGACAATCGTAAAGTCAAGTGTAATAAATGCTCATGCTCAGCTTTGTGCATGCACCTTTATTTGTCTAACATATTAAAGGTTAATTAAGAAAATGATGATTTCAAATCCCAATTTGCAAACTGATTTTATTAATGCAAAAAATTACCTAGCACATCAGTTGTCTAGAAGAAGACGACTATATTTCATAATTTTGCAAATGAGATTTGTTCCTGTTCATGACGGTACATTTCTGTATTAAATTGGAATTTGTTCATGTTCTTCATGCAAAAAAAATTGATCACATTTCACAATTATTATTCAAGTTTGCCACGTAAAAAATGCTCGAGCACATCATTAGTTTTCTAATAGATTTAAGATTAATTAATTCCCGAAAGACTTGATACAAAAATCTAATTGGAGAAGCATTGAAGAGGGTGACATCACATGCGTACTTTTGACAGAGAACAAGCGAGCTCGGGCACTCTTTGGAGTTTCCGCTAACACCATCCACTTCCATATAAGGAAATACTCTCTCTCTCTCAAAATAAGTATCCCTAAAACGAATATAACTAATGATTTTCGGAAAGAGGAATATTAGTACTCCAGTATTTATCTTGTCACCTCGACCTGTTCGTAAAATCTGCAGTTTAATCACTCTGAGAACTATTTTACCTCGACATCGATCGCCCCTTCCCTTCCAAAGTTCCAAGTTCAGCACCACCACGAGCGCTCGCTCCTCCTCTTCTCCGCTCCTCGGCCTCGCCGCTATCTAAAACTAGGATTCCAGACCGCAATTATATAACCACCGCCCCTTCCACCTTTCCAGACCTTTTGCCCCACCTCCCGTTCCCTCCCCTCCCTCCTTCCCCGGTCCTCCTTCCCTCCCGAGGCGCGAGCGGCGGCGAGATCTGCCCAGGGTGGACCTCCGGCGAGGATGAGCAGCCCCCATGGCGGCCTCGACGAGCAGATCGAGCGCCTCTTGCAGTGCAAGCCCCTCCCCGAGGCCGAGGTAACCGCTTCGCGTCTCTGTCTCTTCTCGGCTGGGGATAGGCTGGGTTCGCCAGATCTGGCGGAATTACGGCCGCGCTGCGCGCCGGCCTGGGTTCCAGGGGAGATCGGGGCTCTGGGGCTCCGGTTCGTTCCTCGGTTGCGCTGAAATGCCCATTTGGTTGGTCCGTCCGACGGGAATCAATCGCTGCTGTACGACGTCCCCTCACCCATGCTTACGGCGTCGTAATCCGATATGCCCGCGTGAGCTGAAAACGGCGTTGTAATCCGATTTATCCATGATCCTTGGGTCGTTGCTGAAATTTGGCAGCTGGTCCCCTGAAAAAAAAAAGATTTTTTCGCAGCTGGTTAATGTTGTTGGGGGAAATGGAGGAATAAGTGCAAGGGAGATCGTTAGGGAGGCATACGCGCATACGGCTTGTCCAAACTACTACTCTAGCCAAATAGATACCTTTCTTATATTAGATAGGTTACCATTGATTTGCTCTGATCTTTCAATGTTTACCCTATAGGTTAGAGCGCTGTGCGAGAAGGCTAAGGAGATTTTGATGGAGGAGAGCAATGTTCAGGTATGCTATTTTACTTCTAAAAAGATGTCTGCCTTTGTCAATGCCTCCTTACGATGAGCCAGCCGCCCCGCATGTATGATCCTTGTTTTGTTCATCATAGTTAGTTTCAGCATTTTGGTGTTAATGGTTAAAAGAGAAAGACACTAGACAATAATTGAATGTACTAGACGAGGATATGTTATAACTTGTACTGTAAGGCGTTCTGAACATTGAATAATACATGTCTTTTGAAATGTAGAGGTGCTATCTATTGAGAAGTTGTATGCATCTGAGGAAACACAATGATACATTATTTTACAAGGATAAATATTTCTTCTTTGGATGGCACTTTTAACTTGGGTGATTTCTTTGGCATACTTGCAGCCTGTAAAGAGTCCCGTTACAATATGTGGTGATATTCATGGGCAGTTTCACGATCTTGCAGAATTGTTCAGAATTGGTGGAAAGGTGTGGATTGTTTTGTACTATTCATCTTCGTTTTTGCCATCTTTTTGAGGCATCAAGAACAAGGCCTGATCTTCAATATATTGACTACTTTGTTTTTTTGCCAGTGTCCGGATACAAATTATTTGTTCATGGGAGATTATGTAGATCGTGGCTACTACTCTGTCGAAACTGTCACGGTAAGAGTTATACAAGCATTAGCATGACTTTTTGCTTGCACCACAGAAAACAATATTGTTGTTTATGTGCAACATTTGCTTGTACCTCAGCAAATTGTTACTTTAGTAGCTTTTGTCACTGATGGTAATCTTTGAAAATAAACAGCTTTTGGTGTCTCTAAAAGTTCGTTACCCTCAGCGGATCACCATTCTCAGAGGAAACCATGAAAGCCGACAGGTATGGAAATTGTTTTCCTAGTTCTTGTATTTGTCTATGAAGTTTCTATTGAGTTTTGTTACATCTCTTATTCGCAGTTACATTTTTTTATATGCTGACAGTTGAACTGAATAATTTTGGCAATCAATTTCCAGATCACTCAAGTTTATGGATTCTACGATGAATGCTTAAGGAAGTAAGTATCTTCCTTTGTATATAGTGTATATGGTAGTTCTACTCTAAAAAATATTTTCCTGATTTTTATTCTGATAAATAATCTAGTATTAGAATAATAAGATTCCTCAGGTTATGGTTCCACTTGTCGTGTCTGAATTAAAGCTGACCATCTTGTGTTCTTTTTTGTGAATGAAATGACAATAATTGCTTTCCCGTTTATTGCAGGTACGGAAATGCAACTGTGTGGAAAACCTTTACTGATCTATTTGACTACTTCCCCTTGACAGCATTGGTGCGTAATCCACTTTTGCAGCATTTCCATCAATAGGATAACCTATATATCAAGTTATATATTTTTTACTTTATCCACTAAATTGACATGCAAACTGTTCACTCTTATCATAGGTTGAGTCCGAAATATTTTGCTTGCACGGTGGATTATCGCCATCCATTGAGACACTCGATAACATACGGAACTTTGACCGCATCCAAGAAGTTCCTCATGAAGGACCCATGTGCGATCTTCTGTGGTCTGATCCAGACGATCGATGCGGTTGGGGTATTTCTCCTCGAGGCGCTGGATATACCTTCGGACAGGTATGTCTTCCACAACAAATTATTGTTTGCTCAATGTATTGAGCCAATTCTGGGGTCTCTTTTCCTCTGACCTTCAACTCCTATCATTTCAGGATATATCAGAGCAGTTCAACCATACCAATAACTTAAGGCTTATTGCTAGAGCTCACCAGTTGGTCATGGAGGGATACAACTGGGCTCATGTTAGTATCTGCTCCTGAGTTCCATATTTGTCTGTAGACCTTACTATATTTAGTTAACACTTTACCATATTGAACAGGAGCAAAAAGTGGTCACCATATTTAGTGCACCTAATTATTGCTACCGCTGCGGAAACATGGCATCAATCTTGGAAGTTGATGATTGCAGGGAGCATACTTTCATCCAGGTATCATTTATATTTTTTCATTTCTTTATTTTTTCTGTTAGATTTGATGACTTGTCACAAGTATTGGGTTATATTGTTAGTATGGTCCAAGTTGATAATCCAGTAGGAAGTCTAACCAAAGTGTTTGACTAATGGCAATTTCTGCTTTCACAAATTGGACATTTTTCCACAACTTGATTTATCTTGATCTTCAGTCAGTTGAGTTGTCATGGGAAGCTTGTCTGTCATGTCCCTTTCTCCTGTTATTTACGTGGGCTTTGATGTGTCATTCTGCAGTTTGAGCCGGCCCCAAGAAGGGGAGAGCCAGACGTAACCCGTAGAACACCCGACTATTTCCTGTGATGCGACGAAATTGGTGTCGATCTCTGCACCAAAGGTTTGGTAGCTAGCTGAAGTTTCCTGGCTGCAGATAATCTTTTTGCTGAAATGTCGGGTGTGTTATTCTTCTTATTTTCCCCCATGATGCCTTTGGCTTTTGCGAGCTGCGTTGCTGCACCGCATCGTGATTCAAGTGTATACGTACAGCCTGGAAGGAATTCGTTGTGTTCTCACCTCTCTAACTGATTGGCTGCAGCTAGTGACTTTAAGCATCAAGCAGCGTTTGTATTGTGACAGGAAAACTATTTCCCCTTTGTAATTCATTTTTTTCACCTAATTTTCTTTTCCATGATTCTTGTAGAGATGAACAATGTAGTTGTACGGTTCTCTGTGGAGCCCCTGGGTCTTGTGAACCCATCTTAATTTGTCGTATAGAAATACTTTGAAGAAGTAGCATGTTGAGCACTGGTTTTGTATCTGCGTCGACGAATGTTTTGTCTGGTATTCTGTTTAGTAGATTGGTTTACTTATGGTGCAAAGATGTGGGTTTATCGCGGTTTGTGATCACAACTTGGTCCGTCAAATGATTGTCCTGGAGATAGAGTGATTGTTGTTCCATCGCCATAAGCAAGAAGGATATGCATTCTTACAACCCTTATGCTTTCAGAAAGAAAAGTTCACCTCCAACTAATGTTGTCTTCGAATGCATATGTTTTTTGACACGACTTGCATTACTGTACGCATTATTCAGAAATGTGACTGCTTGATTTATTACCGTCTTTCAAATGACGTTTGGCAAATTGGCAGTGACCTAGGAAGGTCTTTTTGTTTTGTTTTGCGGTTGGTACTGAGTACCATATGCCAGCCTTTTTGAGCCTTTTTTAATTTCCCTGACAGCTTAAACACAATTCTACCTTCATGATGTGTGTGGCAACTGCCGGGAGTTGTTTCTCGTGTCCAGCAGCGGCTGGTGACGCTGGAGGGAGGGCTGTTTTACCTCTGGAGGTCACATGCTGCTGACCAAATAAAAGAATAGTAAAATATTTCAAAATTCTGATTTTTTGATGATTAACATATACAAGTTTGCTACATACGTGTCAAATTTCATGATGAAATGACATGTTTTCTGCTATGTGAAAAAACAGTGCTTTGAAAAGATATTTTTATAATCCCAATTTGACCACTAACAGAACACAAATGTTATTTAATTATAAAATTTGGTACGTATGTAGAAAATTTGTATATGTTCATCACCAATTTTTTTTAATTGTTTGAAATGTTTTACTATTTTTTCCGGTTATGCTCGGGTTCCAAAATGAATATCCGCTAGAGTAAAGCTTACTACAGTAGTTATATTTTCTTTTAATTTCCAAAGAAGGACATAGAATCTAGAAACCCATCCAACATACCTACCCCGGTCGCCCACGTAACGTGCCATGTCTTGGTCAACAGCTGGAACTGGACGACACTAGCGGTCTACCGCAGGCAGCATGTCGACGGCTTCTTCATCGGTCACTTTCCTTCTCCAACATCGACGAGTGCTGGTCACACAAATCACAGGTGCCAATACAATTCAGAGGCAGTCAAAGGTGCTGAAGTCATCACACATACATCCATCTCAGCCTTTTTCCGATTTAAGAATCTACACTGCCCCATGTATGATTTTCTGGTCCATATTTAATCTATCCATGTTTTCTTTTCAAATGTTAGCTATGAGTCCTCAACGAGGAGTAAATAAAAAAGATTAATGAAGTGCAAGAAGAATCAACCAAAATCTGAGCCACAAAAGACTTGGAAGCTAGGTCGCTGATATTCAGAGTTAAAGAAAGAACGCATACAAAGGGAACATGGTGGTCAGCATCGAACCCAGCTGTAGCATAAAAAAGGCAGGAGAGAAAACATCACGTCTTTGCAGTTAAAGCCTCAACATTCAGTTTAAAGCACCAACGGTGCACATGGGCCATGGCGGTCAGTATTGCCAGAACAAAAGGTCATTAGGTCAATGCTTTCCTCATTCCTACTCTGAGGAAAACTCCTGTACAGTCAGATACAAGACAAGTGGAGGGCGTGCTAGCCAGATATACAACAACAACAAAATGAGGTCAGAGGTAGTGCCAACCTCGAGCGTTCAGCTAGACAGCTACAAATTTAAATGGGTGAATATCACCGGCACCAAGTCGACGACAGACCACGCGAGGCCGGCGTACTGCACGAACCGTATGCCGGTGTCCACGTCGTACGCCTTGCGCAGCGGGAACAGCGAGAAGACCTTCTGGAGGTACCCGGCCTGCCTGGGGTCGGACTTGCTCGGGCTGCAGCTGGGTGCCTTCAGCGCCGGAACATAGCAGGATGAGACGACCGGGATGCCCAGAGTGCTGCACATGACCGGCAGGAGCCATTTCGAGAGCGCTTTGCTGCAGGATTTCACGGCGAGGATGGTCGGGATCCCGACAAGGACCCTCCCGATGTACGCAAGGAGAGGCAGTTGCTGGCTCAAGATGAGGGGGGCATCAGGGCTGTGGAAACGGAGGTAGGTTTGCTGGACGCCGTAGACCTGAACCGACACATGGAAAACAATGTTAGAGCTCCTTTGTGCAGATATTGTAATTCATACGGGTAAAATGGGATGTATCTGTAACTGAAAGAGCACAGATGAAAGATCTAGAACTAGACTTCATTCGAAAGAATTCTTCTGGGAAAACCACATATAGTCTACTGTGAAGACGATTGGCGTTGATCAGAGTTCAATGTGAATAGTAATGAATTTCCATTAGAAAATTTAAAATAAATTGGAGCCTTACAGAAGGCCAAGCGAGTCTCATTAAATACGAGTGCATGCTATCTTGTTTTATCTTGAAGTTATTTCAGTTTTCACAGCTAAGCTCATTGTAGATAATTATCTTGTATGTGAGCAGAATCCTAGCACAAGTTTAAGAGCAATAGTTGTTTAAATTAAGCAACCATAAGTCGTAAACAGAGGGTTCTTACAATGCCGAAAGCAACCCCGTTGAATGCTGTGTGGAATTCAAAGCTAGGAGTTGGGAACTCTGGCTCCGGATATGCAAAGCACAGCAATAAAGAAAGGCTTGCCCAGAAGAATGTAACTGCAGTAAAGAAAAACCATGAGAATATTCTTCGCCTCTGAAAATCACATTTTATCTATCACCAGAATCAAAGTGGCGCTGAGGCATATGGACATACCGTTCTGCCCAGAGACAACAAAGGCATCAACATAATCATCCACAACCAACCAGAATGCAAGTATCACAACGCCAATACAGATCCCAGCGATAACATCTGTCAAGCTGTGCATGCCCAAGTACACCCTCGCTAAAAATTTCAAGTAAGCCACACCATCAGTATTTTTCGATAGCTCAACAAGAATACCACATGAAGAAATTAAAAACTCACCAATGCCAACTAGCACAACTTGCAAGAAAGCTAGGGAGAGACCAGCGGTAATCATAAAACCGTCACACGGTCCATATGAGAGGACATAATGCAGCATATATCTGCATTCATCCGAACCAGCATTAGCCGGACAAACCCAATGAAGTACAGCAATGAAACTATTCATAAGATAATATTTATAACAGGAGTATACCCCATCAAACAGACGGTCATGAGAGTGTGTGATGAAGGCAGTCCATATTCCAGGGCATGTTCCTTCTCATCTTGGGTGGCTGTGACTCTTCTCACAGGAGGAGAGCATGGCCGAGGAGCCGACACTACATCCTGCATCCACAAATACCCACAGTGGCAACAGCTAAACCAACTGACCAGAAAACTACGTAATCAAATAACAGGCATTTCATGTATGATAGATAGAGGGTAACCTTCACAACATTGCCAAGGTAATCAGCGAAAGCCATGAGGAGGGTCATCTGCCTAGCCAACTTCCCGTGTCCACTCTGCATGCCACACCGAGGAAAACAATTCAGAATCACAGAAGGAGAACAAGAGGTGGTCAATGTGGCACTAGACATGGGACATACCCAGAAGAGCAGGGGCAGGAATCCTGTGTAGAAAGGGACGGATACAACGCATGACAGCACAGAGAAGAAATTGTCTAGCAACTTGTGTTGCATCCTCTGCAATGATTGAAAAGAAATTAAGTAAATAAATAAATAAACAGACAAACAAACCAGAAGCATACAAGTAGGAACTTAGAAACCGAGGCCATGTAAATATGTACAGCAAACACTTTCTATACGATGATGATGAAGTTTCTCTCGGTTAGTCAGTTTATTTCCTTCCCACATCATGTATTGCGGGTCAAATTTATCTCTAACCACATCTATGTGTATTTCTTCTCTCTGGTGAGGAGCTAACAAATCGGACACCAGCACCTGCCTACCAGAAGGGGCAAAACGATCCTAGAGCAGAAGATGGACAAAATGCAGGAACTTTCGTTGCTTTGTTCGAATTGGTCATCCGTTAGGTTGGGTGGCAGAGAGGAACGGACCTGGAAGCTGAGGATGGAGGGCGTCTCGGCGTGCACGCGGCGGGTGATCCAGGGCTGCGCCAGCGCGCGCGCCCGGCGCGTGAGGTCGAAGTAGGAGGCCGCCCACACCCACCCGGCCGCGCCCGACAGCGCCGCCGCCTGCCACCCGGTCAGCCCGGCGCCGGCGGCAGCCGCCTCCATGTCCATATATCTCCCCCCTTGTCCGTCCGATGGCGCGTAGTTCCGGAAGCGCGCGAGATCCCCCAGGAGAGAGAGAGAAGCTAGAGAGATGCAGCCGCACGGCGCCGGGGAGGGGCTGCTCTTGTAGAGGTGGCGGGCGCGAGCGGGCGGTGGTAGCCGGCGACGGGGACGGGAGGGGAGGAGGGTGGTGGCTCTGGCCTGGTTCGTTCCGGTTTGCCGGCCGCCCCCCGCTCTGGACCGGGAGCACCACGCGTCCTTCTGTATCTTTCTTTCTTCCTTTCTTTCCCGTGTGTTGGTTAATACGAGTATTTATTAATCCAGTGAGTTGATGGTGACTTTGGAAGGTTCTGAACTCTAATCCTGGATCCTGATGATTTTACACAAGTGTTCCTTCTCCGGCTCATGCAACCAAGAACAGCCAGCCACAAATCGTGCCTCCGGAACTTCTGATTATTTCTTTTCTTCAATGAACTTGTGGAAGCATAGGGTCCTATCAAATTAGCTGGCACTTTGGAACCTGGTGCCGTCGCCTAGGTGGCTGGATTCGTGTATATAGAATTTAAGTAAGTAGACATTGCAGTCAACATGTCCTTACGTTCAAATTTAGTTAAATTCGTTCGACAAAACGACACTGGCAGAACTTGAAACCAGGGGAAAACTATTTTCTGTTCTTCAATCATTGCAACCATACTACTATCTCTTATGCCAGAGTCAACGTCTGCTGACCGTACTGAGAATTCTAGGAAGTCAACTAAAATAAACGAATAAATAGAAACAAATACCAGAAAAACTGAAGATTAGAACAGGAGAAACAAGGTATTTTTTTTTATATCAAGAACATGCAAAGCTTGCATGTCATGTTATTAATATAAGAAACAAGGTAATTAATGGAGTGAAATTATCATGTATTGCAATAGAATCTTCTGTTTTCCAAATTTTCCTAAATATTGACACTGATGCGACTTCTTGAAAATTTACAACAAGAAAAAATTGCAATATGTCTTGGTCAATTGTTAGATGTACATCGATGGCCGACCGCAAAAGAACATACTCCCTCCGATCTGATGTAGTTGTCACCATCTGCATACAAATTTCTACTGGCCTACCTCTCCTCCTGCCGCGGGAGTCCCAGTAAAGTAATTCGGATAAGAGGGTGTATGTTTTTTATGGTCGCAAAGAGTGGCAAAAGCAAACTTCTACCAAAGCAAGATTACACAAGTAACATAACATGCATCTAATCCGGCAGCCGGATTCATGGGTGAGATCTCATTGATGCGGTGGGCTGACTTTGAGTGGATACCCGGGCGTCTCCAATGTTTAATTTCAATTTAGAACATAAGCTGGGCCCCACAGCTTATGCTAAGGCAGCCTAAAATCCTCACAATGTTTAAAGTTGAGGTGAGCATTAAGGTGGAGCCCATATAGCAGAATTTCTTGACCGGTGGCCACATGCAAACAGTGTAAAGTAAGTGAGACAAACAACAATATGTTGTATTTTATTTCTTATTGCCAGGCCATAGTGGTATGGGTGGGTCTTAAGATTTTAAGGATAAGGTCTAGTGCCACAATGTATATGGGTGGGTCTTAGGGCCACTTTATTGCTTAAGACCTCCTCTTATGACTACATTGGAGACACCCTTAGAGCAACTCCAGCCAGCCCCCCAGGAGCACTTTTTGGTCGCCGGCGGACGAAAATCGTCCCAGTCGCGCCCCCAGGACGTTGTTTTTCGCCGGATATGGGCAAAAGATTCCCCCGACGTCCCAGGCCGAACCCAGCACGCCGACAACTCCTTTTTGCATGCAGCAGCCCCACAGTCAGCCACCCACCCGTCCTCTCTCTCCTCCTTTTCTCCTTTCTCCTCTCTCTCCTTTATCCTCTCTCCTCTTCCACCTACCGTGCAGCGGCCACACCGTCCTCGCTCCACCGCCCGCCACGCGTCCTCTACTACTTCCTGGGTTGGGGTATGACTGGGAATCATCTCAACCCCAGAGCAAAAATCTCCGCCGGCGCCCCCCCAAGCACGCCGGCAAATCGTCCTGGGGGGCACCAACGGCTGGGGTTGCTCTTAAGCTTGACTCCTTTGGCCGTGGATGCATGTAGCCGTTCTCTGCAAGAAAAAGCAGAGGTGCAAGTGCAGTCTGTGTTCTGCCGGGTGAGTGAGCCTTCCCTCACACAAGTCAAATTAGCCGTCTAGACAGGGTTGTTTTGTAGCATGGGCACGATTAGCTCTTGACCACAATGTGAGCACGATTATCCTTAGAAACCATGATATGATGCATGACGTGTCTGGAAACCTGCACGCTAAGCTTGCTGAAGACGCAAGGATTCTCGTCAATTTTTTTGTTTGGAAAATCTTGTGAACAAAAAGTCACTGGGATAATTGATGTGTGTGAAGGTCACGTTACAATCCTAGAATATGCATCTCATCTGGCAGTTGGATTTATGTGGCCTGGCCAGGGAAAAAAGGGTGGTGATCTCATTTATGCGGTGGTTGACTTGGAGACCCTCAAGATTGACTCAGATATATAGCATACACAAAGATGCACTTCGACATAGAGTACGACGTTTTAGAGGCCGAGCTCCATGGAGCTTGATATTTAAAAAAAATCAAAATTGATATTTAAAAGTTTCCAAAAATCACAAAAATTCTAGGTGTAGAAAATGTCGAGATCTACCATTGTGACAAAATTTCAATGCCAAACTCGTTATATTTTAGGCTGAACAAACAAGACAAATATGTAGATATGGAACGGTGAACAGTGCACAGATTAAAAAAATTGATATATTGTCAGCTTTGTCATTTTGTGTAGCCTACACTAATAAGAGTTTTGCATTGAAAATTTTCACAATAGTAGATCTCGTCATTATCTATACATGTATTTTTTTTTCAATTTTTTGAAACATAAAGTGCAGATTTTGATTTTTTTTAAAGGGATCCCTAGAGCTCGGGCTCCATTTGGGGTTTCCGTTCGACATAGCCATATTCTGCAACAAAAACAGACAAGCATCGTAATTTAAGCTTGACTCCTTCAGTTTTGACATCTTGAAAATTTGGCTCATCTTGTTGTGTTGTGCAAGTGAGCTTCCCACAATGAAATTCTCCACCTCGGCGAGAGACTTATATGAAAGCGAAGTGCAAAAAATATTCCTTTCATTTCTTTCGAAAACAGATTGATTTGAATTTAACATTTTAAATGGATACTTGATTTTTTTTTTGAGAATTCAAAATGGATACTTGATGCTAGAAACCATCTAAATAAAGTTCAGATTCATTAGATCATTAGTTTGTGCTACCTAAAGAAACGATTTTTTTAATTAAGTCATAGTTCAGTTACCCTTGAAAATCATGCACCCAATCAGTCAGCATATATGTAAGAAGACAAAACACTTATATAGCAAAAAAGGCAAGTAATGTACTAGCTAACAAGCAAAGGCAACCGTCGAAAAGTCGAAATGGCACCCGAGCTCCATGTAGCTCGGGATTTTCAAAAAAGCGAAAAATGCATTTTTCCGTGTCAGAAAATTCTACAAAAAATCATAGCTGTAGATAATACCGTGATCTACAAGTGTGCAAATTTTCAATTCAAACTTCGAATTATTTCAGGCTCTACAAAAATAACAAATCAGGAAAAAATTCAAATTTTGAATCTGTACACTATTCACAGATCCAGATTTGGAGATTTGTCATTTTTGTCCAGGCTAAACTATAACGAATTTTCCCCTGATATTTTGCACAGCGGTAGATATCTATATTATCTACATCTAGGAATTTTTTTTCAGATTTTATTGAAAGTTTTAAATCGCGATTTTGAATGTTTCAAAAACCGGGCTCCATGGAGCCCGGGCTCCAAAACGCCGCACTCAGGCAACCGTGTGTTACCTAAGCATATAAAGGGACATCATGCGGATATTAAGGGCTTCTGGTCACATTGTTGGCCTTTCAATTAGGGAAACGCTTGTGTACCCCCGGGGGATCGCAACGCTTGCGTCCCCCGGGTCCAGCGCTCGCCACGCGTCACACTATGGTAGAAAAAAAGAATCGCAGGCGGGTCCAACCATGTCAAGGCTCGGCAGCGGTCAAGGCTTATCTTCTCCTTTTCTCCCCGCACGCGTCGTCTTCTCCCGTGTGAAAGCTCCCTGCTGCCATGGAGAGCTCACAAGTCACACCACAGCCGCTCCTCATCCCAGCAACTCACCACCGCTGACCCAAGCTCGCGCCGCCGCGACGCCGCCGGCCCAAATCCCCGCCCCTCTCCTCCATGTACGAGAATAAAAAATCCCCCATGCCATCTTCTTCTCCAGCGAATTTTTTGAGACGAGATTGAGATCTCCCCTAGCGACGGCTGCTGCAGCATATGGGGGAGCAGCTCCTCGTCGGGATGGTGCAAGGGCGGGATGGCGGTGCTGCAAGGGGCTGCCGACGGTGGGCAGCGGAGCTGTGTCGAGCGACGACGATGTAGCGAGTCCGATGTGGGATGCTGCAATTACTGGGCCGCGCAGCTCCCTGCGGTGGCAGCCGGTGCTACCGACGTTGGGAGCCTGTACTGCGGGTGGTGGGGGGTCGCTGCTACCGGCGGGGGCCGGCGGTGCTACCGTCGGTGGGCGCCATGCTACCATAGGTGGGGGCTCTGGAATTTTTTTTGCTACCAAGACTTGTTTGTTTTGCATCATTAGAAAGAGAATTTTTGCTACCACCGTTCATTGTTTTGTATCATTGGAAGAAGATTTTTGCTACCATCGCTACTTCGTTTTGTATCATTAAAATGAGATTTTTGCTGCCACAGTTCATTCGTTTTGTAGATTTTTTGCTACCATAGTTATTCCCTTTTTGCATAATTAGAAGGATTTTTTTGCTACATCGTTATTTGTTTTTGCATCATTAGAGGGAGAAACCTGCTGCAACTAGCGCGATGGAAGCAACAGAAGCAGCGGTGGTCTCGCCGGAGCTGTTGGTGGGCAGTGATGCTGCAAAGACGAGTCACCGCAACGTCTCTCGCCGGAGTAAGGCGCATTCCAGGTGCCCTCGTGTGTGAGATTGTGAGGATGAGTCCCACGAGGAGGGGATTTGCTCCGAGCGCTCAACGCTACAGCTGTAAAGGACATCTGTCTTCTCCGGCGATGGCGTCCTACACCAAAGCTGCAAACCAGCTCCGTCGACCAGGGGCGTTCACAGCGCGATTGAGGGTCTGGAGCCATCGGGGGGAGCTGCACGGTGAAGATCGAGGATTTTCCTCTCCCAGATGCGGTGATGTCAACGTGGATCTCGCCGTCGCCGGAGCTGGACGGCGGACAGGGCAAAGTTGACCGCCGCATGGCGACGAAGGTTGGGAGGTGCTGTGCGCGCACGACTCGGGGAGAACCTCGCCGGAAGATTTTTGCTCTGATGCTGCAATACAACAATTGTTTTGCTATTATAGCTATATGGTTTTGCTACCTTAGTATAAATATTTTGCTACGATGTCTCCGGCGAGGTCTTCGTTGATGTCTCCGGCGAGATTCTCCGGCGATGTCTCCGGCGATGTCGATTTTGCTACAATAAAACATTTTTGTTGCTGTGAGATCTCCGGCGAGGTCTCCAGTGAGGTCTCTGACGAAATCAGTCATTTCTTTTTCTATTTTCTGGACGAACCGTTTTTTGCTAACTGGAGCAAAAGCGGGTTATATATTTGCTACATGGAGCAAAAGCGGGATTTGATCAGAAAACATGAGACACGTGTCAGCACGGGGACCCGGGGGATGGGAACCTCCCGATCCCCCGGGGGACGCTCAGCATTGTCCTTTCAATTAAGGTCTTTGAACAAGACAGTTGGAAGCACATCACCGAATCTTCTACTTATATATGGAGTACACAATCGAGTATACGCATACTTCATGTCAATTATGATCATCCACGCCTTGTCATGGAACTCATCCCTTACCACGCAGTACATGACATCCGGGTCATCGACGGCGATGACCGGGAACTCCAGAAGAGGCTGCTGCGCTATACCCAGAGCTCGGTAGGTGCACTGCATCCAAATGTATTCCAGGTCGATCGCATACTGCACCTCCCACTCGAACCTGAATTCACCACCATCCTCGTCGTCCATCATGTTCAGAGTCCAGATGGTGATTTTGGAACCAAGCGATTCATGATGTTCACCAGAGTCCAAATGGTAATACCCAGAGCAGTCACCGTCACCACTTGCGCCAGTCAGTGCGATATGGCAGGCTCTCTGGTGCCAGTCAATGGGATCATCCCAGCCATCGTCATTCCGGCAGGCTCGCCAGTAACTGTGATCATACCAGTCATCGTCACTGCGGAAAGCTCTCTCGTGCCGGTAATGGTCGATGTGGACGAAGCGCATCATGCCGTGGCTGACGGACACGCTCCGGAATCTCCGCGAGTCCTCGTGGAGAGGGTACCATTCTACCGGGAACGGCACGAAGTGGAGCACCGGGTCCGGGGAGGAGTCTCCTTCCCAGAAGTCGGATAGCACGACGCCGCTGGAGTAGTCGACCCAGCACAGGAAACGGCCGTCAAAAGCGAGCACGTCGTCGGCTGACCAGAGCTTGGGGAACTCGCCGCCGTCCTGCGGCTGCGGGGCACGCTTGGTGATGATCCTCCAATTCCCTGTCTCTGACGAGAAGACGCGCAGCGTGGCTAACATGTTACTGTCGTCCTCGTCGTCGTTGTCGTCGTCGTCGGAGACAGTAAGGTCGCAGACGATGAAGCCGTGGTCTTGGTCCGCCGACGCGAGTCGCAGGATGCCTGTGGACGTTCTCCAGGGGACGAAGTCTTCGGCGCACGGAGGGAGCCGCAGCGCCGAGGGGGGAGAGGAAGGACCGGCCGCGTAGACGAACAGATCTGTCGTGACGTCGTGGTAGCTAGGCTGGCTCGGGATGGCGATGCGGAGGAGGACGAGGTTGTCGTCGGCTGCCAGGACGTAGAGATGGGCGGGCAAGTTATTGGCTGCTGGGCCTTCCGGCCAGTGGAGGTTGAGGTAGGAGACTCCTGGGGGAGCTGCCAGGGTGAAGGAGAAGTAGCAGGTGTTGCCGGTGGACGTGTACGCTGCGGCGGCGGTGTCGTCGTTGTTGACAGCCTCGTGGCAGTCCGTGCGGCCGATGCGATCCAGCATTACCCAATCGGGGAAGACGACGGTGTCCTCCGGCTCTGGCGAGCCGCTGCGACAGGCCATGGCGATCGGGGATATGGAAACAGCAAAGCAGCCGCCGCCGCCGCCGTCCTAACCCTTTTTTTTGGGCAACGCTGAGCGTCCCCCGGGGGATCTCGCGCTCCGATCCCCCGGGTGGAGAGCCGTCGGATGGAATCCTCTCTGGCCACCGGATCGTGCTACGGCCCTCGCATGCAGAAATAAGATACGTCGCTTTCGCACGTTGACCCGTCTTCACCGCACCGCATGGGTCGCGCGTGGTCCAAATTCTCCTGCGCGCGTGGTCGTTCTAGAAAAGAAAAGAATAAGAGGTGTAGCACGTACAGGCCAAGGAAAGAAAAAGAAATGAGAGTAGGAAAGGATCGATCGCTTCATGTACTAGTTACACAAGGACGGTGGGCATTTTTGGCTCAAGTGCTTGCAGCATCGTCGCGACAGCAATTTTTTTTTGTCTTGTAGCAAAAACGGTTTGATCACAAAAAAGAAAATAATACATCAGCCAAAAAAATTGTGCTATTGAAGAAAAACCGACATCGTCGGAGACCTCGCCTAGCAAAAACTTTGTATAATTGTGGCAAAACCACAGAAGCAAAAAAAATTTGTTAATTGCAAACATCGTAGCAACAAAAACTTCCAGCGAGGCCTCGGATGAAACTTATGATGCAAAGCAGTAGAACAATTGTAGCAACAAAATTCCTCTTGTGATGCAAATACACCCAACGTATGATGCAAAAAAATGTGTTATGGCAGGATCAGCTCCTTGTCCTTGGTGTGTCATCGGTGATACGCCTATTGCCCGATGAGCACCACCATGACAGTGTCGTGCCCCGGTCGATTGCAGCACCGCCGATAATAGGCGGCGTCACCTTGCTGCACAGATAGTGTTGAGCGTCCCTCGGGTATGTGGGGCAAAAATTCTCCGGATCCTTCTACTGACACGTGTCCCTCTTCCTAACCCCCAACTTCCCCCAACCCCGCTTTTGCTTCTATGAAGCAAAACAGTTCGTTTGTAATAAGAATTTTGTGCTATTGTATAAAATGTCTAATTTTATACTATTATATCAAATGTCCAATTTCCTTCCAAATCCCACAAAATGCTTCTACGGAGCAAAAAGTTTCATTTGTAGCAATTTTTTTGTGGTCTTCGTAGAAAATACTTCTATGAAGAAAAAAATTGCTTCTACCGATGTTGTTTGCAGCACCGCCGTCGCCGGTGATAGCACCGTCGCCGATGTCTCGCAGCACCCGGCTTTGCCTATGGTAGCACCGAAGAGCACACCGGAGACCTCGTCGGAGATCTCATAGCAACAAAATTATGCTACTTTAGAAAAAATCGACTTCGTCGGAGACATCGTAGCAACCAATTTGTTCTGTTGTAGCAAAACAATACAATGATTGTAGCAAACAAATTCTACTGATGATGCAAATCCACAGAACCGTATGGCGCAAAAACACAGACGGGTGTAGCAAAACAATTATTCACATGATACAAAACCAAAAACTATTGTAGCACACAAATTTCCCTGGGCAGCACATCGACTCCATGCTGGCAGTAGCACCGTCGTGCCCTAACTCCATGCCGGAAGCAGCTGCCGTCGTGACCTGGCAACATCTCGGTCCACGCCGTCGGTAGCATCGCCACGCGCTCTTGGTAGCATCGCCGGCTCGTCAGTAGTAGCGCTACGTGCCCTCGGTACCATCGTCGGCTCGTCAGTTGCAATGCATGCGCCGTCGGTAGCATCACCGGCTCGCCGGTAGCAACGTCGCACGCACCCCGTAGCATTTGAAGAATAGAAATGTAGCAACAGAAATATAACTAGACAGAAATATAACTAGACATCAAAGAACAGAAATGTTGCAACGTCGCGCGCCCACGGTAGCGCCGTCGGTAGCAATGCCACGCGCCGTCGGTAGCATCACCACTCGTCGGGTCGCGATACGTTGGTTACCATCCTTCGCAGGACGTTTGTAGCAGGAGCCGATGAACTCGGGTAGCACCACCGGTGAGCATATCCAGCTCCGGCGATGAACTGGTAGCAACCGTCGATGCCCCTTGTAGCAAACACCATTGCTGCTTGTAGTAGCCCGCAACGGCGGGCACCGACGGTAGCAACGGCGGCTGCCCATTGTAGCACTGCCGGCCAGCACCGGCGGCTCTACTTTGTAGCACTACCGGTGAGCGGCGGTAGCACCGGCGACTGCCATGTCGTGGCACTGCCTCCTCGCGCCGGCAGTGTTTGCCATCGACGTCGGTGGGCGACTCGCAAAGCTAGAAGCTGCAGACACTATTGCTACAGGCACCTTTATGCTACAAAGCGTCGGCTGCCTTGCCGCCGATGGTGCAATGACCAAGGTTTGGCAGCATCACTGTCGTGGTTTTCAGCCCGTCGCGGTCGCGTTGGTAGCAAAAACAGTGCAGGTTTGCAGCTATGCGTGGCCAGGAGGGCGGCGACGCTGCGTGGACCTCCGGCCATGACTTCCTAGGATCGGTAGCCGCACCACCGTGCTGCAAAGGTTGGGTGGCCTTCCCACCGGTGGTGCACGGCCACGGCTTGGCCATGGGTTTGCTGCCCGTCACGGCCGCATTAGTAGCAAAAGGGATGCGGCGGCGCTGTGTGGACCTCCGGCCATGACGTGCAGCACTGGTGGCCTCCTAGCGCTGATTAGCAGCACCGCCGTCAGTGGGAACCAGCGACAGGCTGCGACGCGGGCAACCAGCGGTGAGCACCCGGCCCGTGCACAACATCAGTGGCGGCAGAGGATCTAGTCGTTGCGTTGTGGAAGAAAGCAGCGGCGAGGGGAAAGGTGAAGGGAGATGCGAGATGGGGCAGCCGAACGACAACGTGCTGGCGGCGCTCTGGGCAGGAGTGGAACGAAGGCGGCGCGTCGGCAAAATAGGAACTGTGGCGGAGAGTCGTTGGAAGGGGAGCATCGATGGGAGAAATCCATGGCTGAAAACGAGGAAGAAATAAGTGGTGGAGAGGACGAGATAAGATGGGCCACAATCGAGGACACGTGGCGTCGTCTGGAGGCGGGGGATCACGAGAAGCGATCCCCCGGATGAAGCGAAGCATTTTCCTTTTTTTTATCAGAACTGTCGCGAGAGAAGGGCGACAAAACCTTGTGCGTCAATTTGACTCCCGAGCTCCTGTAGCTCATTTGAATTTTTTCGAAAATGCTATAGAAGTTTCAAAAATTCCAAAAACATCTCTGTGGATATGTACATATGTGATCTACGTCTCCGTAAAGTTTCCTTAGTTTGGATTGTGCAAAAACAAATCTAGTTCCAAAAAAGAAAAACTTGATTTTTTTTGAGAAACTGATTTTGATCTCATATTTGTTTTTTTATGTGTAGATCACATCTGAACACATATGTGGATATTACTTTGTACGCACCTACTAGACATGTCTACTTGTGTATTTGTTTTTCGATTTTTAGTTAAAAAAAATAAGTTTTTCGAATTATAAAAAAACAGGTCCAGGGAGCTGGGGAGCTAAACGGACAAATTCAAGTTTATAACACTGAGAAATACCCGATAGGAAACTAGTTTTTAGAAACTTTTATGACATTTAAAGAAATATGATCTTTTTTTTTGAGAAAAAAATATGATCTTAACTATTAACATTTTCAGCACAAGTCTGAATCGCCTCCAAGCACTGGATTAGAAATTTACTTTATAAATGGCGTGAGCCTACCCGGCCTCCCAGAGCCTCCTCACGCTCAAATGCACCGTCTACGTTGGATTCGGCCGAACAGTAATTTCATGCCTCCCGCTTTTCACAGCCACCGTTGGATGCGTGATTTTTTTTCACTTTGGGGCTAGCAAGATGTATCGATGACAAGTGGGGCTTGCTGCGCACGGGCCCGTAAATCAGAGGGCAAAACCAGCTCGTCCTGCGTCTCACTCCTTTTGCCCGTGTCCGCAGCAAGACAAAACCCGTGGCCAGGGTGAAACCCTAAAGCCAATCCAAGATCTCTTTCTCCGTCCCCAATCCTCTCCCGCGATCCCGGCCTCCTCCTCTCCTTCTCCCCCAATCCGCCGCCTCCTCTTCTGTTCCCGCATCGGGCCAATCCACCCTCCCCACAGCGCCATCTCTCTCCGCATCCGGGTGCCTCCACGCGGCTGCAGCAAGGCGATCCCGCCGTGGGACGCGGCCGTCGGCACCCGAACTCGGAGCGTCGGGCACGCGGCGGCTCCCCGACGGCTTCAGCAAGGCGAGCGCACGCGGGGGCGCGGTCGAACTAGACCTCGCGGGCGGCCGGCGGCCAGGCTCCCGCTCGAGGGCGGCGCACCTCCAAGTCTTGCGCAGTCAAGTCGACGCCGAAGAAGTCGACGAGCTGCCCTGGCGTGACAGCTCGCGGGAGACGGCAGTGAGGGCGTCGCACCTCCGCCGGCCCTAGCAGCTCGCGAGCGACGCCGCGACCCTTACGGAGGACGCAGAGGGCACGGGCGAGGTTTTGGCTCGTTCCCATCTCTTGTTCACCTTTTGGTTTCTTCATCTCGACTCTGCTTTGCTCCTCCACTTTTTCCTGTGTTTGCTGTGGACCTGCTCTTAGGTTGGATCCGTCTGGTTGAGGTTGACCGTGATTCTTTTCCTCTCTGGAATTGTTGTTGTGACCTGCTTTTAGGTTGGATCTGGTGCTCCATAGGAGGTGCTGGTTTGAGGTTCGTGCAGGAGGGGAAGGAGGCCGTTGGGGGAAGGCGTGGTGGTGCAGGAGGAGCAATATCTTTGCCGTCTCCCTAGACGCAGGTGGAGCGTGGGCCGCAGAAACGGTTGCCAAGACGCTCAGTCTCTCCATGCGTGTGTCCTTCTTCCGATGCTGCTTTGATTTGCTCATCGATTGGATCTGGAGGCCTATGTAGAAGTCAAGCTTGGTGGTTAATTACCTCTAATCCATCTGCATTGGTTCAAAATGCTGCATGACTCTGCTTCTGTGTGCTGGTTACATATT
This sequence comes from Puccinellia tenuiflora, assembly GCA_012064385.1. Classification (NCBI taxonomy): domain Eukaryota; kingdom Viridiplantae; phylum Streptophyta; class Magnoliopsida; order Poales; family Poaceae; genus Puccinellia; species Puccinellia tenuiflora. The sequence goes on along the minus strand of QRDG01001914.1, from coordinate 254,841 downwards.
CTTTTTCCATAATGAAGTTATTTGCTCTGTATGGCTCTTTGCATCTTCTTCTGTTCCCAACAATTTGATTTTGTAGTAAATCCGAGCGGTGATGGTGGGGCAACTGATTGCCGTGTGTTAGTTTCTTTTACTCACGTAAATGTGTGTGTGCTTTCAATTATCTGTTTCATTGCAGCAGGATGTTTGTTATGCATAGTTTCTTAGGTATGCACCTCTTGAGCTGATATTTTAGCTTTGTCAGCTGCTTATCGCTAGCGTGAAAATGTTTGTGGTCAACATATTTTGGCTTGGGTCATTTGAGTGGTATCTGGTGCTAGCTCCAGCATTAGGCGTTCTACTATTGTCCAGCTAGAAATGCCAGTCTGAGATTCATGCTTATTTCTTCTATGATGCTAGGTCCAGTATGGTTGGTAGTTTTGTCTATGAATTATGACATCAAATGCGGTATATATTTATTGCTTACTGTTATCATCTGTAGAATAGGTCCAGTATGGTAGATAATATTTTTTATGAATTATGATATGTGTTGTGGTATATATTTAGTTCTTTCTATCTGTCTAATTGTTTTGCCTTCTTCCCAGGTTGTTTTCTCTGGTTTTGGCTTGCATCCTCACGTTGTAGAGAACGTTTGTGGCTGGAGACCGTGGTTCAGGTTTGTTCTTAGATGCCACTCTACCTTTCGTGGCTCAAGAACTCGGGGAAGCATGGTCGACGCCGCTGGCTGTCGCAGTATAAATAGAAGTAAATGTTAGGATGGAAACTATATTCCAAAAGTATGAGTTCGATTTATCTTTTTAGTTTTCTGCATGTTATTTCATATGCGGTTCAGTAAGAGAATTATGTCCAACATTGTAGTACCACAATCACTCATTAACTTTTAGCTTGATAATTTTGCAGCTAGGAGAGACAGGAGATGATGGAGCCAAAGGCACTCTCCAGACTGACTTTTTATTTAGGCGTTTCCCTTTTCCCCTTGTGTTGAGGAATGAGGACCAAGGCCGGAATCGAAGACAGCACGCTCGATCGCCTGGTGCTGCCGTGCCGACGGTACGTGCCCTCTCCTTTTTCTTAGGGTTTGTGAGATTGTTGCTTGGGGAATATGTGTTGAAAGCTCCATTGTTCTTGTTTGGGATTTATTGTTTGCAGACCCATGTCCCGATGGTGAACATACACTAGGACAGGTGCAGGCACAAGATGAATAAGTTGCTCCTGAATAGATTTGCTTCCTGGTGCAAATGAATTCAATTCCAGGGCAATACGATACTGACAGTTTTTTGTTGTGGTATGCTTGCTATCCACCCTGCTTGATCTCTGATGATGCTTGATCTCTGGTGATGCTTCCTCACCTACACAATATGAGTTGAAAATTGTTATCTCATGAAAATATATGGAAAATTGCTAGATTATTACTTTATTTGTAGTTTTAATGTTGGTATCCAGACCTTTCCCAGAGTTTGGAATAGAAATTTGAGTCTCTTCATCTTAAGTTGGCAAATTGGGTACTGTCTTAATTTGGGGCTGTAGAATTTTACTAGTCTTTGGTGGTAGCAATTTACATTAGTTGCAAAAGTAGGACTTGACGATGAACTGGCAATGGTACTCTGGTAATTTGTGTCTGTACCATGTCTCTGAATCTGTCTGCCAAAGAAGTATATGTATGAGTATATTTTGGGAGTATGTATGTATCCCATAGGGTCATGGATGCTGGCTGTCAGGCATTGATGTTTCAACTCAGATGCTTAATTAGTAGTTTCAGAATCTTTTGGTTGCTTATATTCCTCTGAAATTTCAATAGGAGTATCTATGGAAATGCCTTGCTCTGATTTGTGCATTTCCAAAGCTGAATTACTGCACATCTATAAATAGGCATGCTGGGAGTACTCAAATTATTGAGACTTGTGCTCAAATTGTATCTTTTGGAGTATGATGAGCAACTAATATATCTCTAGGAGTATTTTACACCCATGCCGAGCAGCAGTGAGCTCCGCCGATGCCTATAACACCATGGTGATTCTGCCAATCCTTCTACCCATCCACTCCTGATCTCTCTCTCCTATGCAGGCTTTGCCATGTGTGGTAGTTCATTATCCACAATGATGTTTCTTCCTTGTCTAAGTTTTATTTGTTTGTATCTTGAGGTCTTGCATGAAAGTACATGTGCTTCCATTGAGTGAAACATTGGTCATCGAAACAACACAGACCTGGATTTGCCGGAGCAGTGATGATTGTTGCCGTAGTAGCTAGATTTTATAGATTTAAAATAGGTTATTGGAAGCTACATAATTTAGTTGATTTGACTTCAGATTTTATCTGGATAGTGTGTGTATGCAAGGTCGCTGCTTGAATATCATTTTTTTTGTTCTTTCCAGTGATGTGCTTGATTCACTATCCTGCATTTTGGAAACTTCAAGATTGACTGATTTTATTTCGAGTTTCAGGACATAAACTTATTGACGTGCTTGATTCAGTGTCATGGGATAGGGCTAATGCGTTGTTGCTTACTTGTGTTTACTGGTTGCAGCTTACCTGACAAGGCTGCTGGTGTGAGTGCATCATCCGCTTCCACAAAACTGCATCTGCCGCCGAGACTGCGAAGGTTAAGTGTCGGTTACTATAGAGGAGGGAAACCTCGGCCACAACCAAGGTTGGCGAGGTGGTCAGGTACTTGAGATCTCCATATTTGGATTTGTATTGGCTGTTTTTTAATTTTTATACTCCGCTTTTATCTTTGTAATGTACTGTGCCATTTTAGGACTCTTTGAGCACAGGACGTCTTTCCATGTTGAACAATTCATATGTCTCTGTACTCTTGATAGGCATTGCAATGTCTTTTGACTGGCCCACAAATTATCTTAATTTCATGACTGTATATTTTGTTTAGAAAACAAAGTATTATATGCTGACTTATTCGTGCCTCTCCTATTTTGTAGGTTTGGTCCTTTATTTCCTTACTCTTTTCTGGTTATTTTCTGCAGATAATGGGCTCAGCAAAATGGTGAGAGATGGCTTTCAAATATTCCTCCACTAAAGCCTGAGATGAGTATGAAGGATGTTTGAGTCTTCTTCCGCTGAGGTTTGAGTCTTCTTCCGCTGAGGTGCATGTTGTTTTGTCCCATCCTATTTTGTAGGTTTGAGTCTTCTTCCGCTGAGGTGCATGTTGTTTTGTCCCATCCTCTCAAGCCCAAGCTTGTTGTTTTCACGCACCTGCAATGTTTGTAATGTTGAGACTGATTGGCCGATCTGATTTTTAACCTGTTATGAATCTTGCAATCAGATGCTGGAGAGGAGATAGTCAAGCATGGACGCAATGGAGGTCAAGGAGTGTCCCTTTCTGGCTATTTATCAAAAGGTATCATCTTAGGAGTGTTTTATTTTCACGGCAACGGGAATAACTATTATTCATGTTGTTAAATCTGTAATTATATTTTAAATATGTTTTAAAGGATATTGTATTTGTGCATAGGAGAGTAGGCTAGATAATATATGGTGCAGGTGACCTATACATGTTAGTTTGCCTTTTTGAAAAGAACAAAAAGTTGTTGTTTAATTTGAGTCTGATGAATGTAGCCGTACTTTATTATTTCAGGGACAAATCCCTGGGAAGGCAGCGGCGAAGCTTTATGTTCGACGGTTCAAGTTCCTAATAGAATATTGCCTTTTCCTTTATGCTGCAATCCTCGAAGAAATATGTATGTTAGCTCTCCTCTCGACTACATTTGTCACATATTTTTTCCTTTGGAGTCATATGTCTGTGTTAGATTATATATTTAGTTCTCAACTGTAGACTGTAGGTGTCCGTGTTTGGCCTCGAACCTGCTTTCTGTTAATTCAAATTGCTGGCTGAGAGATGGAATCTTGAGATCTGAAAAGGATAATTGGCTTGCATCATTCCATGTCTTTTTGTCACGATCCTGCACTATCACATTCCAATTTATTTTCATGAATTGCATGCATAGGATGATTTCACGCTTTGCAGAACTCAGATAGTATTTGTACTGAATCTCTTTCCATCTAAATAAATAGCATGTTATTTTTTATGCCAAATCAACCTTCTTATTTACATATATGTACTTTTTTTATTCAATTCCTTACAATTTGTACATGTTTTCCAATGTATGCTAGACTGAGCTCATGTATGTCAGCATTATAACATGTGTACAAGTGCAGACTGACCTGAACAAAGAATTAACTTAAATGCATGAACTGTGAACATGTACTAGATGGTAGGTATTTCTATGTTATGCGCAACCCCGCAAAGCTTAATATAGCATGTAGTAATTGTTATATATGCCTTCTCGCAAAAGAAGTTATATATGCCATACTGATGGAGCTTTGTTATCTTTTTAACTGGAGATTCTTTTTTCAACGATAACTGAGACACTATGTACTGAAAAAACAGCCTCACACTGGTACTGGTACTGGCTAGCTACAGAAAATTCAGAAGAACTCTACTCTTGTAATGTTAGAAAACTGTAAACAAAAGCTCACTTGAACTCTGCACTTGAAACTGAAACACTTACACTCACTCTTGTTGAAATGTTTCAGAACTGCACTTGTTCTTAACTAGAACCATTATATCTGATATTACACTTGACAAGAGCAGGTGATTCACTTGCTTTTAGCTGGCTAAGAATGAGTGACATCTGCGAAACAGTACATACTTTCTGCATGCTTAAAAACATGTCAAGAATACCTATGAATGGTCTATAAATACTCTGTTTTGGTAGACTGAAAATGGACTACTCTTCTTTCTTTTTCCCCTTTAAATTTTTTATCAATTCACCAACACCTATGTACCAGCAAGCAACGAATCCATCACTCAAAATAAACCAACGGTAGTCACAACTTGGGTGATGTGCTAAACCTTTTAATGTCAATTCTGTAAGATGGTGATTCGAGAGAAATTCTCTAATTGGCTCCTGAAGGTACGATGCATCATTCGGATTTGTTTAGCTGAGAGTGAGGCATGTGGGTGTGTGGTGCTTGTGGTCTTGCATGATTTGAATGTTTAGTGAGTGTGTGATGTGAACACTGGATCACATGGTGCAGATCTTCATGATGGTCCTGATCGACAAGGTCATGGTTCTGAAGCTCCACCCAGGTTTGTGGTGTAACCAAAGCTCTTCTATGTAACCTGTCGGTAGCTGCTACTAGGTTATGAGATCATGCCTGGTGCTACATGTTGCCAAACTTGGAAAAGGCGAACGGTTAGAACCTCCAACCCAGCCAACCGAGTAGGTTTCTACGACCAGAGGCTAGGAGATGCTTATAAAAAATGAACCTAGGAAACATTTAGTCGCTTCTAGAAAATATGATTTGTGAGTCTTGATTCTTGAATAAGAGTTGTTATGTAGCATAATCTACGGATCATATTGCAGCACAGTTAAAAAGTGCTCATTGAATAGTATAAGATTTACAGTGATGGTATGTCTCCTCCTGTTATGTCCTTGCTTGCATTTTAAACGGAGACATGTTTGTAGTTTAGCTCTTTTACAGATTGATGATTCAAAGCATGTCACATTAATGTATTGTCTATCTTATTAAGTATTTTTGTTAAACTAAGAAACAATATATTTTCTGCATGAGGTTCTTAACTCTGGTTATTGGACAATAGTCAGATATTATTTCAATAACTGAGTACAGAACATGGCATTAGTTGCGCTTGCAGAAGATACTTCTATTTTTGAATTGCAGCTATAATATATAAGTCCAACAGATATTTGATCACCGAATTACTTACCACATGATCCATCCTCACATGTATACTGATTTTCCATACAAGTAACTAACTGAAATTATGTGCCTTTTGATCATGTGATCCTGTGCGATATTCCTGAATTTGGTCAAGATAAATTGTTTATTTATTTTTGAAGTTGTCTCAGATTATTATTCAGAGCATACTAGAACAAAACTTCATCAAGAACCACCTAGGACATTGAACTGATTTTGTCTTTCGGTAATATTTATTTTGCCACTTGATGAGCTCTCATGTCTAATTCCATGTCTATATTAGCTGAGAAACTACAGCTCGTGTGTATTTCTGCAGACCATCCTGTCCGTGTTGCATTTGCCTATCAACCAGGTCTTGTATTCTGCTATTCTAAAGAAAGGTCTGCTATTCTGCTCATCTAAAGAAGGTCTGGGTATTCTGCTCATCTAGCCCATCGTACCAATCTTGGATCTGTAACATTTGTTCTTCATTCTTTCACGCCTGTTAGAAGCATCGCTCACAGAGATGGAAATTATAGTTGGATGTGCGTTATTGGAGATGTCCCCAATCTGCACTAGCTTACTGATGTAACAATCTAAATTTTTTATTTTTAGTGCATCTCTTTTGTGGACTGTACTATTCTTTAGCCGCACTCCTTGAACTGAATCGTGTAGGCTCATCTGTGAGTTTCACAAAAGCACCTTTCCAATGGACCATGTAAGTTGTTTTTTCAAATAAAATGTAAGTGTGTACGTCATGCACTGATCTTATTGTGTTGAGGTTCTATGTATTTATTGTATAGTCCTGCATGTTGTTTTATCCTGCATATTCAACTAAAGTTTTTTATGGAGGTCATGTTCACATGACATGCTCTTTGCTAACCTATCTAAGATGGTGTAGACCGTTGAGCTCGATCCGCTGCCTTTGAAACCAATTTGTTTCTATGAACCCACTGATGGGCTTTGTTTTTGTAAGCATTCCCCACCAGAAAAAATATGAGTTACAAAATCAAATCATTCTTTGCAAGGAAGCTATGGTTCAGATGACCTGTATGCACTGTGGTATTACTGCCTCCAAGCTTAATAACAACCGGATGTCTAGCGATCGCTTCTTCTCAAGGAAGTGAGCTAGAGCCAATTTATAGTGTTGGATCAATACAACAACGCTTGGTGGCATAATTGTGGCATCTCATTTTACAATTTCTGAGCATAGGTACAACTTACAACCATACGATCAAGAAAACTAATTTCTATACACCCAACCCATCAACAATCGAATATAACTTACGACGATGGTATCGATACGGTACTTACCCAACCATAGTCTGCCGATGGTATCGATACGGTACTTACCCAGCCATAGTCTTCACGTGAAACAAATTTCGGACCAATTCCGATACTTGTGTCGGTGGTATTGATATGAGCATCTCCAAAAGTATTGGTACATTTGCCCCCAACTTGTAAAAACTGCAATTTTAGCAATCTGGGCCAAAATAGTAACTCTAAGAGCATTGTATAAATGGTCCCCTGCTCAATTTTTTCACAAAGCTTGCAAAGTTTAGCTCTTAATTGACAAATATGCAAATTCAAAACTAAAAATATAGCAATTGCTAACAAGTTGTGCCTTACATTCCTATGTCCCATTGACATGTGGACAAGTTTGCCCCCCCATAATTTATGCTGGCCCGTGCTGCCTCCCTGTCCCCACATGACATTGGGTGGATTGCTACACTGTATAGGAAAGCTTTTGGAGCAAAATTGCTATTCCCAATTTTTAGCAATCCAAAATAGCAATGTTCTAGGAGATGCTCTACCAACTACCGAAATTCGAATTGACCAAGCTTCCGAGTACCAGGGTCAATAACTCTTATTTGCTAACACATGGATCCACGAAACTTGGAGTCTATGCGTCCGTGCCTTTTAATTGCTTACAATACCAACCCTAAGATAAATGAATCCAAATCAAAACAACATACATACAAATCAAATAAAACTTATGTCTTAAATACGGTCTCGATGGACATAGGAAGAGCAAAAGATAATGTGACCCATAAAAAGTGAAAGAATCTCTATAGCATAGCAACACAAGAATCATAAAAAACTCAAACACTGGCAACAACACATGTGTAAAACACGTAAAACTTATGGTTAAAATACAGTCTCGCCTCCGGCACTTGCGCCAGCGACGCAACGGGTCATCTAGTCTCGGAAATAGATGGACAAGAAGGACACAGTTTTCCTCCAGAAGAAATAGGAATAGTCTGAGAATGAGAGGTATGATGTTCAAAAGCTCCATGGTTCACAATGTCACCCCTGCCTCGACTGGCAGTACTTTGTTGCCAACACTTTCCAAATTCGCCACAATTTTGTTGTTTTGGCGGCAATTTATTGCTTCGTGCCACTAATCCTGGTTTGATTAACAGCACTACTGGAAAGTGTCTGAAGAAGGCGCATCAGCGGCACAATTGTTTCCGCCAATGTAGATTTGTTTTTTCTGCAATTATGATATGTGTCGCACATAGCTTACAAAGGCAGTTCTCGTAAATAGTGACGTGGATGGTTGAACTGTTTGCAAATACCCCTTGATGGAATTTACTTCTACTTTTTAGTCCTTCCACTTCTACTACTAGTCGGACAAAATTTAGATAAAATCGGATGGGGACACATTCTCTTGGAGTGCGACTAGGGAAAGGGTTCCCTTTAGAAAGGGAAAAAACCCTCCCGACTAGCGAACCCGTTTTCCCTTTTTCCCTTTGAGCGCCAGATTCAAAGCCTTTTTTCCTTTTCCCGCTCTTTTCTTTTCTGTTTTTCCCTTTGTTTTTTACGGGCATTGAGTTTTCAGGGGAAGAAATGGGAGGGATGTAGCACTTTCAACTACAATATAAATTAACTTTCACTTAACAAGAAAATAAATAAATAACGTAAAATGAATCTAATATTATTTCAAATAGTATATTTCTTGGTTCTAAATTTTAGAATAATTATTACGGCTCGGCTTCGCCTCGATAAATTTAATAAATATCTTAAAAGCGGTACATTCGACGTTGCGCGCATTTGTCGCTGCGCGCGTTCGTCGTTGCGCGTGCTGCGGCTCGGCTTTGCCTCGATTGCTCTTCTTTGCAGAGCACTAGGCGCCTATACGGCGCAACATCTCAGCTGCGCCTTAAAGGTTTTAGCCGCTCTAGAAGTTCGTATTAAGCATATTCCGTACTACAGGCGCACACAATCGGATATACAGTGAAAAAAAAGTTGTACATGCTTGAATAGCAAAGAAGTACAAAGAATTGGTTGTACATCCTCGCACAATAAGATGTACAAGAAGGAAAAACAAGGATGTACATCCTTGAATATTAAGGTGTACTAAAAGGATGGGCCATTTGCTGTACAACTAGGAATCGTTAGGAAGTTCAAACTAAGGTTATTGGTTGTACGGCCGCATACTATAGGATGTACAATAAAAAAAAAGGATGGTCCAATTCTTGTACGGCGACAAACGATCAGATGTACAAGCAAAAAATAGATGTACATGCTCTAAATATTAAGGGAGTACAAAAGATCAAAATGATATAATGGGCTCGGCTTCGTCGCCAGTCGACGCTACCGCGTCGACTGCGACTCAGCCTCGATAATCCAAGTTCACAAATAAATTAAATCTAAAACTCCCTTACATAACGGTATATGAGTGGGTTTATTTGTCACCCCCACCCTAAACCCTAATTTATATATACAATTTTCAAGTTTTTCATGATCTAGCGGCTCGGCTTCGTCCCCCGTCGCCGCTACCGCGGCGTACGGGCGGACTCAGCCTCGGGACGTTAGGGTACGGAGGCTTCATCGCTCGTCGACGCTATCGCGTCGACGAGCGATGAAGCCTCCGTACCCTAACGTCTACGCTAACGCGCCGCATCAGATTACATCTCAATTACATAGAGTACAAGTTTTGCCAATAAGTGCATGTGTCTCTTCGTCACTATGCAAAGCACTTTCTACAGAAGTTGCGCTGTATTTCTCAGCTTCTTCATTCCCCAGGTGGCTCTTATTATGTAAACTATTTTGGGTCCATAGTTCTGTTGGTGAGCTCTCCACCTTGTGTAGAACGAGGAGCAAGAGAATAGATCTCATTTGGCATTTCTTCAAGGCTGACCCGGTTCTCTGAGTGGAACACTGATGTGTACAGATATTCTGCCTTCCAGTCATCGACATGAGGCTGCAATACATCAAAAAGGAAATTTAGAACAGTTCAATGAAAAAAAGAAAAAAGTTCATCGGGCTAAGCGAACTTACATCGTTATCTTCAATTCTGTTAACTAACTTGTCTCCGTCGAAGCCAGAAGCAAACTTAAGGATGATTCGTAGCACACAGTCAGAAGATAGAATGTGCAGGTAATAGATTCGGAAAAAAATAGTTGTACATCCACGTAGTATTACAATCATCTCCTATAGTTGTACAAATGGAAATTTTCTTTTCAGAAAAAAATGCGATGAATGAGATGGTATATTTTCCTTTATTTTGGACTCCTATTTCCCAGATTCTTCGCCACCACACTCTGTAATAGATGCTTCTTTCTCTACATTGTCCCTTCTAAACCTTGCTATCAGATCTGTAAAAATATTGTGAATGTTGTTAGCCAGTAATTATTTTTTCAATGATTTTGGGGGCATGCAAGTTTAGATGTATCCTGCAACAAAAATAAGTGAATTGTAGTACGTTGTCACTTACCCTTGTAGCCTTTTGGAGCAAGATCTAAAATCTCTTTTGGTAACTTCACCGTGTTTCTGCTGCTGAACAACACGGTGTACAAGTACTCTGCCCTCCAGTCGACGATATTAGGCTGCAAGGACATATAAACCACAAGTTAGTTTTCTTGATGTGTAAATAAATTCACTACGCAGCAAATAAATTTATTATAGAGCTATATTACATCATCTTCCACTATTTCTCTATACTTCGACTTGTTCTTCTGTCTTTCATACACCATCTTATCTCCATCAAAGTGATAAGAATCATGCACCAGAATAAATCAATGCAAAACAAGTAATAGAAATACACAACAAAAAACATTTCTATAAAAAAAATTCTGAAACACTACAGTTCAGTTGATGTTATCCTCTGCATGGACACAGGGTTTCACAGAGAACTACCCAACAGAGGAATCAATGGCACAGAGCTCAGGAACAAGAAAAGCATACACAGAGAGCTCAACAGCAAAAGAGAGTAGTTCAACGGATGAACACTCAAGCAAACAGCAAGATGCCAATAAAACAGAGAGCCAGCAAGAAAATGATGAGACTCTGCATGATGACGATCCAACAATAAACCCTGATCCACCAACAATGATGGAAGAAGAAATGGACAAGATGTTCGACGCAAACAGCTATCCTGCAATTGATGAAATAATGAATGCAACAATCCCAAAGGAAGGTGAAATCTTCAAGACAAGAGAAGATGCATTCTACAGATACGCGCTGTATGCAAGGAAATCAGGATTTGCAGTAAAAAAATTTAGCAGCAAGAGGTCGAGAAAGGACAACGAGGTATATTACCAGCATTTCGCATGCAACAAAGAAGGGGTGACTAAAATGGATGTTAATCCTAGCAAGACAAGGAGAGCAACATCATTGGTGAAGACAGGGTGCGAGGCTTAGATAATGGTCCGTAAATGGGAAAAAGGATGGTATATCAAAAAGGTGCAGCTCGAACACAACCATCCGCTGGAACCGACTGATTACCTCATTAGGTTCTCTCACTGTCACAAGAGAATGACTCCACTAGACAAGAAACTGATTGAACTACTGCAGATGGGTCGCCTGCCACCAAGAAAAATAATGTTAATCTTCAGGAAAATAAGGAGCAGATTCAGGAACATCCCGTTTGACGCAATCGACCTTAGCAACATCCAGAGTCATCAAAATGCAATAGAGAAGGATCATGACATAGATCATTGTCTAGAGCGTTTCAAAACGCTGCAGAAAAAAGTGCCTGGATTCTATTATGCAATTGAAAAGGACGATCAGAAGAGGGTTAGAAGTATCTTCTGGATGGATGCTATGTGTGTAATGAATTACAAGTTGTTTGGAGAGTACATATCATTTGACACGACATTCAGCACGAACAAATACAACCTGCCATTTGTTCCAATAGTCGGTGTCAACAATCACGGATCAACGGTGCTTTTTGCCGTTGCATTGCTTAAGGATGAAACAATATCATCATTCAAGTGGGTCCTAAAAACTTTTGTTGAGGCAATGGGAGGCAAAGAGCCGCAGACGATTATAACAGACCAGGACAAAGCAATGAAAAGAGCAATCCAGGAAATTCTGACAAACACTACTCACAGGAACTGTTACTATCATATAGTAACAAAAATGAGTCAGAAAGAAGGGTCATTTTTCGCAACCCACCCAAACATGTCAGATGAGTTGAGATTTGCAGCAAAGAACACATTCACTCCAGAAGAATTTGAAACAGCATGGACAAACGTCATCAGAAGATACGGCGCGGAGGGAGAAAACCACCTTGCAAAGCTGTACAGAATAAGAAGCAGATGGGTACCAGCATATTTCATGGATAAATTCTTCCCATTCTCATCAAGCACAGGGCGAAGCGAAAGCACAAACAACATGTGGAAATGTTACAGCAGGAACACGGACACAATATCAAATTTCTTAGAACAGTACGAAGTCATACAAGACAAGTGCCTGTCTGCACTTGACAAGAAGAAGCTGAAATCAACCTTGAAAACAGCAAAACCAACCAGCCACCATCCATTCGTTAAGCAAGCACTTGAGGCCTACACTCATGATATCTTTCTGAAATTCTAGACGGAGGTAACAAACAGCACAGCTTTTCCATGTAGGATCATTCCAAGCAGGGCATATGAGATTGGAAAGAGTCAGTCATTATGAGAATATGGAGTTCAAAAGAAAATACTTTGACGTCCAGTATGACGAAGAAAAAAAAGAATTTCAGTTGCTGCTGCAAGAAGATGAAGAGAGATGGCATACATTGCTGCCATGTAATAAAGGCACTAGTGCACCTAGGAGTCAATGACTTGCCCGAAAGCTTTGTGATTCAGAGATGGAGAAAAGATATCGAGGTAGTTATACCAACACTAGGAGAGGCTGTAGATGTTTCCAACTCGGAAGAAACTCTAAGGTTTGCAGGCGCCATGAGCAGCATGGTAGAACTGTGCAATCTAGCATGTCCTGTCGATGAAGCATACAAGGTGATGATGGAATGCATGCAAGAAATGAAAACAAAGGTAATGGCTTCCTAGCAGGACAAGAACATACAGAGAAAGAAGCAGCACACCCCATCGAAGATGACAAGCTACACGACCCACCAATTACTTCCAGGAAAGGAACAAACAGGGGGAACAGACCAAAGCCTGGGTCAGAGAAAAGCAAGAAGGCAAGAAACGTTACATACAGCCATTGCAAAGAGAAGGGACATATCAGGACATCATGCAAAATTCTGAAAGATGAAATACAAGGAGCTGCAAAGACACAGAATAGTCAACAGGAACAACAAGCGCAAACCAAAACCGTGGAAATACAGCAAACACCCCATCATCTCAACAACCCAACCAAATAAACGGCAGGTCCAACTATAACGATGGAAGGAAAAAGTGTGGATTTGAATACCTCTTGTTTGGCACACAACAACAATACTAAAGGTAATTACAAGAACAAATATTACATGATGATCTACTGATTTTAGGTCTACCTCCAACTGTCTATCAAATTTATTGTAAAAAATTCCTAAATACTACTAAATTCAATACAGAACAAACAGAAGAGAGAGAACAGAGCAAGAAGACGAAGGTGACTTCATAAATCAGAGAAAATACAAGCGTACAAATGAAGAAGAGAGGACAAGAAGATATAGAAGCTGTNATTGCAAAAAATTTCTAAATACTTCTAAATTCAATACAGAACAAACAGAAGAGAGAGAACAGAGCAAGAAGACGAAGGTGACTTCATAAATCAGAGAAAATACAAGCGCACAAATGAAGAAGAGAGGACAAGAAGATATAGAAGCTGTTGTCAAGAAGAATTGAAGAAGATGATGATGAGAGTGAGTGGCATAGCAAGACGATAAACAAACAATTATTATGTATTTTATATCAACTTCCTGCAGCATTAACTGCACACATATGAAATGTATCAGGCTAAATCGAATATTGTAAAGCTGATGAATATATACCCGTTTTTATTTATGCTCGTGTATGGAAAAGGAATAAGAGAAATAACTGAGGTTGGCTGGACTTGTAGGAAATTTCCATGATGTACAACTCAGGTGTACGCCCTGGTACGGCCGCTCTCTATCTGTCGTACAGAGTAAGTAAAACGGATGTACAAGCTGGGTTGGCATGGGAGTACAGGGTAGATGTCCCTGTTGCCTGTACATCTAGCAATCTCCTGGAAGTACAACTCACGTGTACGGCCGCTCTCTATCTGTCGTACAGAGTAAGTAAAACGGATGTACAAGCTCGGTTGGCAAGGGAGTACAGGGTAAATGTCCCTGTTGCCTGTACATCTAGAAATCTCCTGGAAGTACGTCCAAAGGAAACTTCGTAGTACAGCCAGGAACGATAGGATGTACAGATAGAGTCAAAGGATTCTTGTGCCCGTGAATCGACAGGAATACGAGAATTAACTGAGGTTGGCTGGACTTGTAGGAAATTTCCATGATGTACAACTCAGGTGTACGCCCTGGTACGGCCGCTCTCTATCTGTCGTACAGAGTAAGTAAAACGGATGTACAAGCTGGGTTGGCATGGGAGTACAGGGTAGATGTCCCTGTTGCCTGTACATCTAGCAATCTCCTGGAAGTACAACTCACGTGTACGGCCGCTCTCTATCTGTCGTACAGAGTAAGTAAAACGGATGTACAAGCTCGGTTGGCAAGGGAGTACAGGGTAAATGTCCCTGTTGCCTGTACATCTAGAAATCTCCTGGAAGTACGTCCAAAGGAAACTTCGTAGTACAGCCAGGAACGATAGGATGTACAGATAGAGTCAAAGGATTCTTGTGCCCGTGAATCGACAGGAATACGAGAATTAACTGAGGTTGGCTCGACTTGTAGGAAATTTCCACGATGTACAACTCACGTGTACGCACTAGTACAAGTTTTAGTGATTCGAGTACAAATTCATAGTTTGACTGAGTGCAAAGCTGATGAATATTGAAGTTGAAAGCTACCTCCCTCCCATTTTATCCCCTGAAAACTCCCTGCCCGAAAATGACAAAGGGAAAAAATACAAAGGGAAAGAACAAAGAACAAAGAACCAAGATCCTAAATTTATCACCAAGAACAACTATGGATCTGAATAGAAAGACAAATATCCGAGAGAATGGAGAAGGGAAAAAGACGAAAAACTTTACTTGAATTCGCCGAGTCTGTAAGAATGCGCTTCTTCCATTCAGACGCCGCCATCGTCGACCCCCACCAACGCCGCCATCTGTCGACCACCACAGACAAATACAACAATGGCTTCCGTAGATCTCAATCAAAAGCAGTGCACCCCACCGAAGAAGCTTGTTTCATTGCGGCAAAAGACGGCTCCGCGGCCACCGTTGACGCGCCGTCGGCAGCGACCCGTTATCGCCTCGCATAGCCTCGAGGAGAAACGAGAGAGGAAGAAAGGAAAAAAAAAAAAAAAAGAGAAAAACTGGACGGTATATAAACCCGACCCGGTAAGAACCGAACCCGTTAGCGGGTGCGGCCGCGGAGCAACGGGAGCGTGACACATGGCGCGCGCGGAGGGATGGACGACTACGTCAACGAACGGGAGAGCGACACATGTCGCGCCCACAGCAACCGCGGGGTTCCCTTCGCGAAGGGAACCCTTTTTTTAGTGATTTCGAACAAAGTTATTATACGAGCACACACAACTTTGTTGTCTAAAAAAAACACAGCTTTGAAACTTTTCCGGATGCAACGACTCACCTCACCCGATCCACCTTGCTAAATTCAGTTCCTAGATAATTTTTCAGAAGCTCTTGACCTTCCGCGCATAAGCTCCGTGAGGATGATCGATCAGTCGTGGGGAACGACAGGATCTGCAGTGCACGGAGGCAGTCAGGCTCCAAATAGCAAGCCAGCTGCATTGATCAATCAGATGCTTCAAGCGACCGAGACATGAATTGTTAACACAAAACAGACATAGTTAAGATGCACAAAATCAATATCTTGTAAGAATGACATTTTTTTACCCGTGGGGTACGAGTACCCGTGGATGCTCTACCCATATGGGTAGGATATCGCATATTATTGTACCCACGGGTACCATATCCATGAATTTGCCGGTAGGGTATGGGTATGTTCATGCACGGATATATACTCAATCCTTACCCATTTTGATAGTATAATATATGTGCACTCTCGAGTTGTCGATCCATCAGCCCTCCCCATTATATCACGACTGTAAGTCGTGGAGTCGACAACCACCAATCTCCATCGCTCTCCTCTAGATCCACTCATTTCTTTGTTTCTTCAGAACCGGTGGGTCGACGACAAGTAGGAGCGTGGCAGGTAGGCGACAGGTTAGTAGAGAGTAGGAAAACACATATGGGATATGGCGGCACACGACTAGCTATGAACTATTGTATACAATGATCTATCAAGTGGGTACCCAATGGGTAAGGCTATCCAGCGGGTATGGGTAAGGGTATCCAACGGGTATGGGTAAGGGTTCATCTTTTTACCCATGGGTAAAGGTATGGATAGAATTTTGTGTCACGAGCTATAAGGATATGGGTAATTTTTTCGAAATGGAAAGTTACCCCGGCCTATGCATTGAACAGATGCATACGACCTTGATTTATTTTATTTATTCAACATAGACTGGCAAATCGCCTTACAGCGAACGATCATACAAGTCGAAGCCACCAAACAGTGACAAAGCACCATAACTGACACAAAACGATAGATGAAATAACAGGGCCTTATTCCCCAGCCAGAGCCATCGCTGGCTCACCGGCCGACTCCAGAGATAGCGTCTTGTGCGCACATACCGGACGTCGACTCCTTCTTCTTCCGCCAACCCATCTCAAACGTGTAGAACGAAGTGAAGTCCCTCATCAGGGTTCCCAACGATGCCACCACGACGTCCGACAAGGCCACCGCCCTACGCGCATCAAAAACACATGTCCGTCGTTGAGACCTCACCGTGCCATGCCGCCGATATTCGTCGTCGGCGATGGTGGAGATGTAACACCGCTCCACCATCAGACTGTAGCGCCCTGACCCCAGAGTTATACAGTGAAACGTTGTGCAACCGGTCATGCTACATAATCAAGGGTTACTGGGGTTACCAATCCCAGGCCAAAACACATTGGCAGGCGTGCTCGGAATACATCATCGGCACACAACACCTCGATCATGCCATAAGCTCGGACATCGCTTTCACGTATAACAAATAGACCAAGACTGCGGAACAACTGGCACATCACAGACTCTACGACACAAAGAGATCATAGTTCAACTCATATAATTGAGAAAGATAGCAAATATCACAATCAGAGGTCGCAGACCCATCATTACATCAAGCGGAAAGCAAATATAGTTGTCTAACAACAAGATCCAAATTATGGCCTAAGAGGCCCACAAATAAACATCCCGTGCCAGCCTGTTCCAAGACGTCCCAAGCTGCCACCTGGGAACCCCAGACTACTCGTCGATGTCAATAAAGAACCCACATTCCAGTTCGGTGACGTCCTCTTCTGAAACAAATAATAATCAACAAAGCAAGGCTGAGTACGACGTACTCGCAAGAATTAGTAGGGCGATATAGGCCCGATGCTGACGGAGGCTCTACTGCTGTATAAGTGGTTGTTTTGCATAAAGCTAGTTTTTCCTTCCGAAGACTAGGACTCATGGCATCGTCTAATCAGAAGGTTTTCATAAGGGGATAAGATAGTAACTTTTCTCTTTGGTTCTCAACGAACCATTTGTAGCCAACACCAACTCATCTCCACCAAGGCACTCCCTCGAATCACCCTCGAGGAAATGAACCTTTATCACACGTTGATTATGCAACCTCTAGCTGCCATTTGATTAAAGGTTCAGGTTCTCTATGATCTCACCTATCTCACCAAGATTTGTCCATAACCGTGGACACGGCTTTTCGAAAAGATTTACCCTGCAGGGGTGTACTAATTTACCCACCGGTACCGTCCGACTCACCTGATTGGTCCTCTTCCGGGGAAGACCGGCGAGTGGGCGCGGTTAAACCTTTACCTCGCGTGAGACTATCCAAGAGTCATCTGTGGCCACAGGGCAATTTTACCCAGCCTCAGCCCCTACCCCATCGCCACGTCCTAAACACCACCATCCTCATCATTTCTTTTTCCGCTCACACACACGGCAAATGGAAATAGCAAACTAGAGGACCCTTGGATACGCCCGCACAAGTTATTCGGTTAAAGGGGGTTCCATATGTCCCCACCGTTGGAAGCACGCTCGGTTCTTGGTTCGGTCGATAAGAACTCACACCTAGGGGCAAGAATGAGGCAAAACACCATCCCCGATGGCAACTCATCCAAGCCTTTTAGCAAATTAATTATCCACCACAAGTAACCATCATGTCCGAACATTCCACCACCATTCGCAATAATGGAATTAAATCATCGGACAAAATATATTATTTGACTAGCATGGCTAAGCATAGCTAAGCATATAAAACAACAAATATATCTTTGTCTCCGGCCAACACATCAAACCTAGGGTTTATAGGAGGGGAAGCATGTGATGGTTCAGGGGATAAACATGCATTCATAGGATACTCTACATCTTGATCAAAAGAGACATTTGAATCGCATGCAATATTCTGGTGGATAAAATAAGTTTATAAAACTTTAGGATGCTAGATGCCAAGAAGGTTAGGTTAGCTCTTGCCTTGCTGATAATACTGGGCGCGTTGATCGTCGAGGTATTGTGGTGGAACCCCGACTCCTGAATCTAACGAAACACAACAATAACGGAAACGAAATAAATAACACGAATACAAGGTGCAATGCACAATCATGATGAGATGGTCAAATTATGCATTGAAATCATATTGGGCATGTCCCACAAGTTAAATGGAACCCCTAAATTAAATATCACAATTAACGGGTTAAAACTCCATCTTTAACTTAGTGATTTGTGTTATTTACCAAAATGTCCAGTACTGAAATATGGGTCCTAAATGCATGAAAATGACATTATTAGATAGGTATTAGCCTACTGATCATTTTGGTACCTTGTTTGCATTTTTCCGATTAACGGTGAAGAAATAGTGATTTAAACGGTTATGCAATTTAAATCATTTTAACCAATTCGAAATTAACATCCAAGGAAAATTTATTTGCATGCTGTGATATTAACATAGGTAGATAGCATTTGCTTTGCTGGTCATTTTGGTATATCATTTGCAATTTTTGAAGTAATATTCACCAAGTTATGATATTCCCAATAATTGATTTAAATCTGCCATTTTAGTAATTTTTGGTAAACAGCACCAAAAGTTAAATCTCCAACTCTCTCAAATGGCATAAAGTGGTAGTCCATTGTCCACTGATCATTTTGAGCTATTGAACACAATTTTTGGACAAGTAAAACTAAAGTTATGCAATTTCCAAAATCAACATTATTTCTGCCATTTTAGTATTCAGCAAATAAAGGCAATTTATTTTGACAAATTAAATTAACCAATGGTACTAACAGATAGACATTTTATTGCTGAGCATTTTGACATATTATTTGCATTTTTCTGAATTATAAAACTCTAGATATGAATTTCCAAAATTTGAATAATTAACCGATGATTTGCATTTCACATTTTAAATTCAAATTTTACAATTCAATTGCATGTGTGAGTTACATATTTGAATAGGTTATGAAATTATAAACCTTCTGATACCTTATTTGCAATTTTTGGATCTACCAATTAAAAGATATTGCTCACACAATTTTCTGTTAATTTCTGAAAAATTAAAACAGATGAACTACGACGTCAGCATGACATCAGCAGGGGGAGCTGCGGCAAGTCGATCACGAATTCGTCCGAAAATGGTGAAATTGGCCACAGGCACCTTGCCTACGAGCTAGAGGGGACGGAGGCGAGTCGGGGGGAGCGGAGGGAATGACCAAATGGTCACCGGAGGCTCGCCGGTGACCATGGACAGCGGCGGCCGGCGGCCTCTCGCACGGAGGCGAGGATGCAGAGGGGGAGGGGGAAGAGGGAGTGGTCCAGGAGGCGCGCAAGCTCACCACGAGCACGTGGCCGTGGTCGGAGACGGCGGGGGAGGCCGGAATCGGAGGCGAGCGTCCACGGCGGCGGCGGTCGTCGGCGGAGAAGAACGGGACGGCGTCGGCAACTCGTGAGGACCCGCGCCGATTCCTTCGACGTAGAGGGAGAGGAGGTCACGGCGCAGCAGATGGAGCCGACGGCTAGCTCCGGGGCGGCCGGAGTTGACGGTGAGGTGCGGCGGCCGGAGGCGGGAAAAATGGTGGCGGCCGGGCAATTAGGGTTAGGGTTCCGCGCGGGGGAGAGCTGGGGGAGAGAGAGGAGAGGGAGAGCAGCAGGGGGGCCTCCTTATCCTCACCCAGGAGCGCGGCAGCGCGTCATGGCGCCAGTGCTCGGTGCGGTGGCGACGAGCGACAGCGACGGTGGTTCGGTCGCTACAGAGGAGAAGGCGATGACATTTTCCTGAAAAACCCCTGGCACTTTTTCCTTTTTCTGTTTTTAAAAATTACAGGGTTCTAGGTATTTAAATGAGGCCTTTAAACACTTTTAGAAATTCTAGGAAAATTCATGTAGGCTCCCCATCTCATTTAGAAGCTCCACTTAATTTGGTGCTGCCATATAAAATGTTTTGCACCACATTTATTCATAGGGTTTGAATATGGTAAATTTTAATAATTTCCAAAATTCAATTACTTGGGGTATTTAAACATTTCTAAAATATGTGAAAATATTCAGGGAGGCTCCCAACAATGTAATGAAGCTCCCTATAATTTTATTTGGGAAATTTGAAATGTTTAACTTGGTTTCAATTTAGGAAATGATTTGCACCAAATTTGAATTCTCACAATTATTTCTTTGCTTAGCAAGAATTTGACTTTGACAAATATTTAAACAAATATATTCTTGGAACTTCCTGGACAAATTGGAAATTCCAGAATAATTTGGTTTGCTAAGTTGAGCAAATGCATTTGGGTTGGGAATTTGGGAAGGGTTTGCTTCCTGCTAAATATTTTCCATGTTTGCAATATTTAATTTAGCAATTTAAATATGTATGCCATGATGCAATGCCAAGCAAAAAGTGAAAATTTGGCCCATATTTTAGGGTACCAAATCTGGGCTGTTACAATTCTATCCCCCTTACAAGAATCTCGCCCCGAGATTCCTAGAGTAGGAAGAGGGAGGAGGGAAACATGACAACCCTCAACTTCAACGATCTTCTTGATCCCACGATGATCTTCCTTGTTGCAGAGAGTAAGGTAGCAAGCATGACTTGCCGACGAGAAAGTCAGAAGATAGTTCAAGGTGATAGACAAATTTTCTCTAAGGGTTGGGAATATGAACTTTGCACAAGACCATAAGCCTTTGAGAAAGATGAC
This sequence comes from Puccinellia tenuiflora, assembly GCA_012064385.1. Classification (NCBI taxonomy): domain Eukaryota; kingdom Viridiplantae; phylum Streptophyta; class Magnoliopsida; order Poales; family Poaceae; genus Puccinellia; species Puccinellia tenuiflora. Next base: position 233,522 of record QRDG01001914.1, on the reverse strand, counting down.
GGAATTCAGGTATACCCAAGAATTACCCATGATCCTCGGCATAGTGGTTGAGGTTAGAGATTTAAGAGATTTGGTCAACGGGCCTTCCGGTGAGGTGCGTGAGCTACAACACCGGTCTTGTCAGGATTACTAGCAGGCTTAGGTCGTGTTCTTGACGAACCCCAATCATCATTTCTGCTTGAGATTCCGAGTTGGTTAGGTGTGCGGACACTTCAGGCTTTGCAGGTCTGAAGAGGAGGTTGCGTCAGCAACAGAAGGTAAGGTCACTAATGATCAAGACGTAGGCTTCATTACCAAACTCCAGAACACAAGCTAGATTGGGAGACACCGATAAGATGATGAGACTTGACCACTAGAGGGGAGTCCATATCCTCAAATGGTATTTGATGGTGGTGTGCAAATGGCATGAATATGAATGAATGCGATGCTCCAGAATCGAATAAACTGAAACTGGATATGTGTTGACTAGAAGCGTACCCATGAGAATACGGGGGTCTTCTTCAACTCCTTCGGCCGAGACGTGGTTCAGGCGACCACGGCTGATGGTCATGGCCTTGGCGCCTAGTGTAGAGGGAGCCGGTGCAGGTGATGAGGTAGCCGGTGCCTTCTGGGGACACTCCCTGGAGAAATGCCCCGGCTGGCCACAGCTGAAACAAGTGGGCCTTGGCGGTGGTGGAGGCAGCTGGGGGTGGTACCCACTTCCAGCCGCACCCAAGGTCGAAGTAGTCGGGCGAGGCGGAGGTGGCCTGTACCCTGAGGGCTTTGGCGCGAAGGGAGCACGAGGCACCTCACTAAAAGGCACAAAGACCCTGCGCTTCTTGCTCTCAGAAGAAGAGGGGCTTTGGTGGTCAGTGGGAGCTGGCCTCTTGGAAGCCTCCAGCTCATGCCTACCTTGCTCCATTGTGAGAGCCTGGTTGTAGAGATCCTGAAAGGACTGAAATTTGAAAGGCAGCAACTCATATCGGAGCCGCGGTGCGAGCCCCTTGCGGAAGAGGTACTGCTTGTCCTCATCATTCGTCACGTCCCGAGGGGCGTAACGGGAGAGGTGGTTGAACTCCCGCCCATAGGCTTGGACGTCCATGTGTCCCTGGGTCAAGTCCAAGAACTCCCTCCTCTTGAGGTCCATGACTGGCTTGGGGATGTAAGCCGCACGGAAGGCAGTGCGGAATTCCTCACAGGTGAACACATGATCAGCAGCAGTCATTGCCACATGGCTTTCCCACCAAGAGCCAGCGGCTCCCATCAGAAGGTAGGTTGCAAAGTTCACTTGTTCCGCAGCCGGAACATGTAAGGCAGTGAACTTGCGCTCGAGAGAACGAAGCCAGTCATCAGCATCCAGGGGCTCTTTAGCATAAGCGAAAGTGGGAGGCTGGGACTTTAGGAAGTCATTGACATGGTTACATTTAGTATTTCTCCGAGCCCCTTGCTGCACTAACTGCGCGAGAAGATTCTCATTGCGCAGACGGCCCTCCTCGATGATCATCAGTACCTCCGCCATAGTGGGTGGCGGCGGTAGCTCAGTGTTGCTTTGCTCACCATGACGGGTAGGAGCCATTCTGGAGATATGAACAAGGACATAGTTAGTAACCATAACCAGTCATTTAGGATAGGTCATTAGACTTCTTCATGATATAGAGAGTTAAGATGGCAAAAACAGATCAAGGCAAAAACAGATCAAGGCAATCTCCATCGCTCTCCTCTAGATCCACTCATTTCTTTGTTTCTTCAGAACCGGTGGGTCGACGACAAGTAGGAGCGTGGCAGGTAGGCGACAGGTTAGTAGAGAGTAGGAAAACACATATGGGATATGGCGGCACACGACTAGCTATGAACTATTGTATACAATGATCTATCAAGTGGGTACCCAATGGGTAAGGCTATCCAGCGGGTATGGGTAAGGGTATCCAACGGGTATGGGTAAGGGTTCATCTTTTTACCCATGGGTAAAGGTATGGATAGAATTTTGTGTCACGAGCTATAAGGATATGGGTAATTTTTTCGAAATGGAAAGTTACCCCGGCCTATGCATTGAACAGATGCATACGACCTTGATTTATTTTATTTATTCAACATAGACTGGCAAATCGCCTTACAGCGAACGATCATACAAGTCGAAGCCACCAAACAGTGACAAAGCACCATAACTGACACAAAACGATAGATGAAATAACAGGGCCTTATTCCCCAGCCAGAGCCATCGCTGGCTCACCGGCCGACTCCAGAGATAGCGTCTTGTGCGCACATACCGGATGTCGACTCCTTCTTCTTCCGCCAACCCATCTCAAACGTGTAGAACGAAGTGAAGTCCCTCATCAGGGTTCCCAACGATGCCACCACGACGTCCGACAAGGCCACCGCCCTACGCGCATCAAAAACACATGTCTGTCGTTGAGACCTCACCGTGCCATGCCGCCGATATTCGTCGTCGGCGATGGTGGAGATGTAACACCGCTCCACCATCAGACCCCTCGAGCCAGAACATGCTCCAAAACAATGCCACTATGAGGGTGAACGACACCGATAGTGTCGCTGTCATCAAACCCGATTGCATCAGAGCCCGGCTCTCACCGGCCGTCGGGATCAAATCCGTGCCGCCAAGAACCGCCTCCCCAGGGTTCGAGCCGTCGGAGAGGGATCCATCTCCATCACACCTCCGCACCATCGACCTGCCGCCATACTCGGGATCGACCGTCGTTGTTGGGGATATGCCGAACAGGTACCTTCACGGAGGTGACTAAAAGCCAGCATACCAGGGTGGCCCATAGTGGTGGTAAACCGAATCAGGCTTACCGGGCGGCCCAGTATGGTGAAGCGCAGGAGGCCCATCCGGCTAAGGGAAGCTCCAGAAAGCGGCCTACTTGTAGTTGACTTATTTCCCAAGGCAAGGTCCAAACCGAATTAGAGTAGAACTCTGTAACTTAGTCGGTTAGTTTCCTCCTGCAAACCCTAGTCCTGGCGCCTTTATAAGCCGGACGGAGGGACGCCTCGGGGCACGCTCTAACTTTCATTGTAATCGGCTATTGTTTCCTTATAGTGATTTATAGCAGCACGTAGGGTTTCGCCTCCGTTGCGGGATCCGAAGCTGGGTAAACTCGTGCCTATCCCGTCACCGGAATCACTTGCATCTCCTATACCCACCTCTCTACCTAGCCAGATGGCAACCTTGTCTAGGCTAGATTCGACTATACCACGACAGTTGGCGCCCACCGTTGGGCAAAAGATGTCCGGGGTTACATTCCGGGAAGGATCTACCGGCGGTGTCGGCGACACCATCGCGGTCGGCTTGGTCAGCTACTTCAATGAGACTGGAGCCGGCCACATCATTAACGACGGCTACTGTACGCCGGCAAAGGAGGATCCAGCCGGTTGGTCAACAATCTCCATCGGCAGTTTAGACATCTTCGTCGGCTTCACCACCGAGGCCTTGGACGATCTCGGCTTCGCCTCGAGCACGCCCGCCACCCACCCCAGCAACTTTGAAGACGGATCGGATCTGGACTCAGAGGATATTGCCGATCTCGATCTGGCCTTTGACGCTGACGATGAAGACTCTGATGACGACGCCACAAGCTACTGCAAGGCGGCACCAGAGTTTCACTTCGTCGGTGTCTTGGAGGAATCCGGCTCTAACGAGTCAACAACTGATCCTGAGTCTATCCTACCTGCTTTGCAGACCGGAGCCGACTCAGAAGCCGGATCAGGGGACACCACTCCTATGGAGCAAGATCTCGAATCTGAAGGAGAATCCGACGACTTTAGTCAGAAAGTTGCGTCTTGCCTGGGACGCCCTGTTGAAGTCTTAATTATACCCCAATACCTCAATGCTCGCTGAAGGCAAGGGGGCGACGTTTGAAACGCCTGCTGCTACCAAGCAAAAGGCGGATGTTTTCCCGCCACCAGCGCAAAAGAAGGGTCTTACCCCGGACAAGCCGCTGTGCTCAAATTACTTCCCGGATGACAAGGACGACATTAACACCGCACACGTCGCGGCAGTAGAAAAAGAGCACGAGGAAAGGATGGCAGTCATGCAAGAACTGCTAACTCCGCTTTCGCCTGACGTATCGGTGGCCGACATGGAGAAGCATCGCGTCTTGCTAGAAGAGCAGATGATCAAAGCCGACGAGCGCGAACGGGGCCTCAACATTGAGGAAACGGAGTTCATCCGAAAGCAGAGGCAGAAAGAGGCCGACGATGTTTTCCGTCCACCCGATGCATGTAAAATGCATACATGAACTTTGCATTATAATACCCATATTTCAATCATATTTGCATCATATAAGGGTTATATCATTGTTTTATAATGATTTTGGGAAGATTTCACAGTTTTCCTAATTTTTTGGAATTAACCCTGCACTGGCAGAAAACTCTATTTTCTATATTTTGATGTTTCAGGGACCCAAACGACGTCCAAATGACCTGAAAATTTACGAGCATCAGTTTTTCGAAGGAACAAAGCATAGGAGCGAAGGAAGCGAACAAACAGAGCCCCGAGGGCCAGAAGAGGGTGGCCCATGCGGCCAGATTCCTTGGCCACGTGGGACCCACCATCTGGGGCCTCGAGGCTCCGTTACCGTCGATCTTTTCTCCAGAACCTTCGTCTTGACCTAAAACCGATTATAAAAATAGTCCCCGATGCCCTTCGGAAAGGAGGCCACCGAAAACACGGAAACACCGAAATAGAGATCTAGAGCTGCAGATTGGAGGGGGAAAACTCCGGCAGAGCGCTGCCGGCGTGGTCTCCATCTCCCCCAACGACATCTCCACCGTCTCCATGATGAAGAGGGAGTAGTCCACCCCTGGACTATGGGTTTGTGGAAGTAACTTATGTATCTCTCCTCTCTCTTGAGCTTCACCAATTAGCACCGTATGAGCTGCCGAACATGATTATGGTCATCTATATAATACCTTTGTGGTGAATCTCTTTATGAGTTAATATATGTTTGAGATTGCAATTGTTTTGTTTTAGTTATGAAAGTAGATGCATATTATATACCCCGTTCTTGTCTACTTGTTTTGATCAAGCATGTGTATGAGAGCGTGTGTGGGGGAATGTGTACATTAGTTGGAGTAATGAGGGGGTGGCTAGTGCGGTGAAAGTGAGAGAAGTTCCGCGATCCACTTGGATATTTTTACCTTACTTTGTTGCCTCACTAGGGATAAACAAAAATACCATGCTGTAGCGGACCTGCACTTAAAATATAGGCACGATCCCTATGTATAGTGCAAATCCCTAGATCGAATCATTTGCACACAGTTAAGATGAATATCACAACAGTGCATCAATTATTACACGAATGATCCAAGTACTTAGGAAAATATCCATTACAACTTGCAAAGCTCAAGGCTAGCTCAAAGAGTAAACAGCGGAAATAACTTTATTCTTCATGGATCCCTCATCATCTTCATGCAGCCACAGGCGAGCATGTCGGTTGAAGACTCGAAACCCAACATCGTTCCTTAGTCATCGTCAGAACAACCTGCAACACGTAGGTTACAACCAAAACATTGGTCAGAACCATAGGAATGGATCTGACAAGTGACACTTTGTGGACTCATAGTGGGAAAACTCTAATAACCTATATGCATATTTGGCTTGTGGAGTTTGAAGACTGTTTTGCATAAAACCAAAATTTTCCTATCTCTTTTCAAAACACTTTTCATCTAAACGAGACAAGTATGGTATGACAACCATTGTCTCAACTACCCTTGTTGTCCCATCAGAATTTTAACTTAGAGAAATAAGCATGATGAGATCTTCCGTTGACGTCCTCGTCCAGCTTGCTTAGAATCGTCCGTAACCGGGGACACGGCTAAGTACTTAGATTGACACTCTGCAGAGGTTGTGCACTTTCACCATAAGACTTCATCAACCCATTCGGACCTTGACCCTTCTTGAAGTGAAAATGAAAGGAGGAGATGAAGACGAGACTTTTCCGAAGTACTTTCCCGACCACTGCCGTCCTGACGCGCTCCACCTACTTTCCTCTACCACCACCTGTCAGGCCGGGCCGGTTCCATACTACATACTTAGTCAAGCCAGAGCCCATATGACTTATGGCTGCACGGTAAGCTAACTAAACTCGGAGTAACATTGATCTCTTTGTCCCTGGGTGGCCATCCACAAGTGAGCCAATCTCGGGTGAAAAACACCATAGACATGGTCCCGAGTAGCCACTCAACCATAAACCACCAAGCAATGCCAAAATCCACCCAGGAGGTTCTTTAACTTAGTAGAATTTGACTTTTAGCAAAAACAACATTTTGCATAGCATTTCTATAATTCTACCAAGTTATCATAGGTGCATCTAGACCATCTAGTAAAGGGAGAAACTATTCTAAATAGTTTTTAGCATAGCAATACTAATAAGCCTATCATGCTATTTTCCAAGTATTACTAAACATGCATATATCAAAATAATGGGACAGAAATATGCAAGTGTGCCACTTGCCTTGGCAACAAGAGTGGCAGGAGTAGCAACCACCAAAGTCTTCCTGACCCTCCGGGTAATCTAACAAATTTCAAACACTCAAATAAACATACAAATCACAAATGTGACAATACAAAATTATGCCATGCATGAATATGCAAAATTTGCAACAGCACAAATGTAAAATAACTTTTAGTTCTCTGGTTATTCTATATGCATGATGCCACAAAACAAATTTTATTAATTTACTTAATGGGAATAATTTTAAAACACTCAAATAAGGATAAACAAAGAAATTCTAAAGTTTCTGCATAAAAACATTTTAATAAAATATGATGAACATGCTACTGGACAGAGGACATCCAAAGAAGATTTTAGCAATTGATGACGGGATTGATGAGAGTGTTCTTCTCCCTCAACAACGCCAACAAGTACTCTTGATACCCTGAAAGGAAGATAATATATTAGGGATAGGTTGAGCCTCCAAGTGCAAAGTATGTAGAAGTGGTAGTTTTTCCCCAAGAAGGTGACTCGAGGGTTTAATATCGAACTCTTGGGGAATCAGTAGTGTGGGTTTTATCTTCTTGTCCTTCTCTAGATTTCCTCAAACAAATAGATTGCTTTGTGCCCTCAACCTCACCAAGTGGTTGTCAAGCACAAGATGTGAGAATGATATTAAGATGATAATGAATGCAAAACAGTAAATAAATATGCAATGGTGGTAAATAAGTATGCAAGGATGATAGTAATGATGATAGATGGTATTTTTGGGGGTTTTTATTTGTGAATGCAAGAAGTAAAAGTGTTTTTGTATTTTTTGATTTTAAAATGGCTGAATGTAAAAGATGCTTAAAAGTGGTTGGAAAGTTGTTTCTTATGATTAAAAATGGACCGGGGTTCATGGTTTCACACATGCACTCTCTCTTTAATATAGTGTGGCAAATGAGTAGACATAGATTTAACATATGAGATTGCAAACAAGGTTAATGACATGTTACTAATTATATGGGCATCACGTCCTAACATAGAGACCTTTTGATTATTAGTCTCACTTATACTCCACCAAGATGTGAACTAAATCATGCACCTTAGTAATTAAGATAACATCAGAGTATAGCTTTAAGATTAATGACATGAAGTGAAAATAAACACATGATGGATCTAGTCTTAGGTAGAGGTATGTCACTCCTCCTACCCTACAACATGGTATTTTGGTTTATCCCTAGTGAGGTAACAAAGTAAGGTAAACACCCAATGGATCATGATATTCAAGTTGTCAGCTTATCACTTCACCACCCCCGTTACTCCAACTAATGCACACGTTCCCCCACACACGCTCTCATAAACATGCTTGATCATAACAAGGATACAAGAACGGGGTACATAATATGCATCTACTTTCATAACTGAAATATAACATTGCAATCTCAACATATATTAACTCATAGAAAGATCCACCACAATGGTAATACAACGGTGACCGTAATCATGTTCAGCAGCTCATACGGTGCTAATTAGTGAAGCTCAAGAGAGAGAGAGATACATATGCTACTTCCACAAACCTATAGTCCAGAGGTGGACTACTCCCTCTTCATCATCGAGACGGTGGAGATGTCGATGGAGAAGAAGGAGACCTCTCCGGCAGGGCTCCGCCGGAGTTTTCCCCCTCCAATCTGCAGCCTCCTGGTCTCTGTTTCTTGTTTCTCTCATGTGGCGGCTCTCCTCTGGAAAAACATCGGGGGACCTCTTATATAGGCTTTTTTAGGTCACGAGGATGCTTCTGGGCGAAGGATCGATGCAAACAGGGCCACGAGGCCTGAGAGGGATGGGCCCACGCGGCCTAGTACTGTAACCGCGTGGGACCCTCTATTTTGGTCCTCCGGCCTCCGTTCATTGACTTCTTTTGCTCCTAAATCTTCTCCTTCCAAAATAATGACCCCCGTAACTTTATAGCTCATTATGACGTCGTTAAGGTCTTGAAACAAATAAGGAAAGAAATAGGGGTTTTCTGCCTACGCAGGATTAATTCCATAAAAAGGGGATATCATCATAAATTACCAAAAATCATTAAATAACAGTAATATACCCCTTATATGATGCAAATATGATTGGAATATGACTATTATAGTGCAAAGTTCATGTATGCATTTTAGATGCATCAACAATTTAATTCACTCAAAAAGGATTTGTAAAACTCATTTTATAGCCTAAACAAGTTGATACACATTCTGCAAATAACAAGTTTATGCATGAGTCAAAAGTTAAAACAAACTACACTAATAAATTCTACTCATTTTTCTGAATCCATAGACATCAAAATCACTAAAATTGGATTTGTGGTTTAGGAGATATGAATTTTACAAGTTTGGATGATTTTCTGCCTAAAAACAGAGAAACAGAGAAAAAGATTAAAAGGAATGGCCACGTGGCGCTCCCTGGTTGGCTGGTATCGATTCAGTAATTTAATTAAAACGTGGCCGAACAATCAAGATCTAACGGCCCACATTGAAAGGGTCATAAACCGGCGGCGCACCGACCGAAACCCTAGCCGAGGCGGCGGCGACGGCGCGGCATGCGCGTTCCGGCGTGCATAGAGGGTGAGGGGACTAGCGAGGCTTACCACGAGGTTCAGGAGGTCGAGGCGGACGTGGTGGCGAAGCGGAGAGAAGCTGCGCGTCCTGGTCGTCTCGGAATCTCTTGCCGGAGTAGCTCCAGCGGGCGGCGGTGTCGGGCCGAGGATGCTCGCGTCGACCTGGGGCACGGGAGAGGGCGAAAAACGTGTCAAAAGGTGCGCAAGGAGGAATGGAAGGGAGAGGAGGTGGAGGGAGGGCGCGGGGACGCCGGGCTTCACCGGAATCGACGAATTCCGCCGGCGGCCGTGGCGGTTTTGCGAGCTCGAAAACGAGCAGCCCGGTGACGATTGGGAGGTGAGAGGAGGGGGCAAAGAGAGAGGAGGGAGTGGGGAATAAGTAGGACGTCGTGGGAGGGGAGGGGGAGCGGCTTGGTGGTCGGATTGAAGAGGGGGAGGTGAGTGCGGCGGTTTCGGCCATTGAAGGCAACGGGAGTGGAAGAGACGATGACGTCAGCATGACGTCATCTTTTTTTTTAACTTTTCTGAAAAAGCTTAATATCTCTTAAAATATAAGTCCAAAAATTATAAAATAAATTTCTAAAAGTTTGAAAATAAAAACTCTACCAGAATGTATTATTTGGAAAATATTTTGCACACTTTTTATTTATAGGAATGCCACTGGCATTTAAATGGCTTTTAAAGGCCATTATTCTTAAAAGAAAATATAGCTCAAATATTTATGTTTTTAGGAAAAATTTATTTAATTACAAATGCACAAATGCAGTGAATGATGCCATGATATGCATGAAATGCAATTTTTAAAATTTGGGATGTTACAAACCTAACCCCCTTAAGATGAATCTCGTCCCCGAGATTCGGATTGGCTAGCAAAAAGGTGAGGGTGGTCTGCTCGGAGATCATCTTCTCTTTCCCAAGTTGCTTCTTCCTCTGTGTGATGATTCCACTGAACCTTGCAAAACTTTATTGTCTTTGTTCATGTGACCCTTTCTGCTGTCTCCAAGATTTTTATAGGCTTTTCTTCATAAGTAAGGTCACTTTCCAGTTGAACTTCCTCTAGGGGCACTGTATCTCTCAATGGTGTTCCTGCCATCTCCGGATGACATTTCTTCAACTGGCTCACATGGAAAACATTATGGACAGCCGATAAGACCTCCGGTAGTTCCAACTCATAAGCTACTTCTCCCTTGCGAGACAAGATCTTGTAGGATCCGATAAACCGAGGTGCCAACTTTCCTTTGATCCCAAATCTCTTTACACCACGAAGTGGTGACACTCTAAGATAGGCTCTATCACCTACTTCATAAACGATCTCCCTTCGTTTGGATTCAGCATAACTCTTATGTCTAGATTGGGAAACCTTCAGTCTATCTTTGATCAGTCTCACATTCTCTTCTGCTTCTTTAATTATATCTGGTCCAAATAGACTACGCTCTCCTACACCACTCCAAAGCAATGGTGTAGTGCATTTCCTTCCATACAGGAGTTCAAATGGAGACATTCCAATGCTTACTTGAAAACTATTGTTGTAAGAGAACTCAACATATGGAAGGTTATCATCCCAGCTAGACTTATAGTCCAATGCACATGCTCTCAGCATATCCTCTAAAATCTGATTTACTCTTTCTGTTTGTCCATCAGTCTGTGGGTGGAAAGCTGTGCTAAACTCCAGCCTGGTTCCAAGTGATTCATGCAATTGCTTCCAGAAATGAGAGGTAAATTGGGTACCCCTATCAGATACAATCTTCTTAGGAACTCCGTGTAAGCAAACAATTCTCTTCATATAGATTTCTGCTAGCTTGGCACTTGTATAGGTAGTCTTCACGGGCACGAAGTGAGCTACCTTCGTCAAACCGTCCACTATAACCCAAATCGAATCATATCCCGATTTGGTTCGAGGTAAACTTGTGATGAAATCCATCCCAATTTGTTCCCATTTCCAGTCTAGCACTGGTAATGGTTGAAATAATCCTGCTGGTTCCTGGTGTTCTGCCTTAAAACGTCTGCACACATCACACTTGGCAATGTACTCAGCAATATCTCTCTTCAAATTGTTCCACCATAACCTTTCTTTCACATCCATATACATCTTAGTGTTACCCGGATGTATAGAATATGGTGAGTCATGAGCTTCTTGAAATATCAACTTCCTAGGATCCTCATCTTCAGGGACACAAATACGCTTTTCATACCATATGGTACCTTGTTCATCTTCTCGAAAACCTTTGGCCTTGCCTTTACTCAGATTCTTCTTGATTTCTTCCATCACTTTATCACCTTTCCGAGCTTCTTTGATTCTGTCCATCAAAAGTGGTTGCACTTCTAATGATGCTAAGAATCCCTCAGGTACCACTTCCAACCTAAGGTCCTTAAATCCTTTGCATAAATCTTCAGGTAATTCTCCTGCCGTAAGTCCATTTACATAGACCTTGCGGCTCAAAGCATCAGCCACTACGTTGGCTTTTCCAGGATGGTACTGTATACTCAAATCATAGTCTTTGATAAGTTCTAACCATCTTCTCTGACGCATATTCAACTCCTTCTGGGTAAAGATATATTTCAGACTTTTGTGATCAATGAACACTTCACAACGATTTCCAAACAAATATTGCCTCCATGTCTTCAAAGCATGTACCACTGAAGCTAACTCCAAGTCATGAGTGGGGTAATTTACTTCATGCTTCTTAAGATGTCTTGAAGCATAACACACTACCTTGCCTCCTTGCATTAACACACTTCCCAAGCCATGACGTGAAGCGTCACAATAGACTTGGAAATCCTTCTCAATATCTGGCAGACACAGAACAGGGGCGGTTACTAATTGCTTCTTCAGTTCTTGAAAGCTAGATTCACAATCTTCTGACCATTCATACTTCTTACCCTTCTTCAGCAGTTCAGTCATAGGTTTGGCAATCTTGGAGAAATTCACAATGAATCTCCGGTAGTAGCCTGCCAATCCTAGAAAACTGCGCATTTCTCCAACATTCTTCAGTGGTTCCCAGTTAGTCATTGCGGATACCTTTTCAGGATCCACCGCAATTCCATCCTTAGACACCACGTGTCCTAGGAATCCAACTTGCTCCAACCAAAATTCACATTTGCTGAATTTGGCATATAGTTTATGCTCTCTGAGCCTTTGTAATATCAAATGTAAGTGTTCTTCATGCTCCTTATGACTTTTGGAATAGACTAAGATGTCATCGATGAATACAACGACAAACTTATCCAAAAAGTCCATAAACACTTTATTCATCATGTTCATGAAATATGCCGGTGCATTGGTCAAACCAAATGGCATCACCGTATACTCATATAGACCGTATCTAGTGGTGAAAGCGGTCTTGGGTATGTCCATCTCTCTAACTTTCATCTGGAAATACCCTGATCGAAGATCGATCTTAGAAAAGACACAAGCACCTTCCAATTGATCAAAGAGATCATTGATTTTGGGTAGTGGATACTTATTCTTGATGGTTTGCTCATTTAGTGCTCGATAGTCCGTGACTAGCCTCTGTGTACTATCCTTCTTCTGCACGAATAGGATTGGTGCTCCCCATGGTGAGGAACTTGGACGAATAAATCCCTTCTGCAGATGCTCATCAAGCTGTTTCTTGAGCTCTTTCAATTCATCTGTGGCCATTGGGTATGGTCTTTTAGCAATTGGTCCCGTACCTGGTTTTAGTTCAATGAGGAACTCAACATCTCTATCGGGTGGCATTCCCGGTAATTCTTCTGGAAACACATCTGGATATTCCTTCACTATAAGGACATCTCCTAGGCTAACCCCCTTAAGAGAATTAAGCCTAACTTTCTTCACTTCAAACCTTGATCGAAACCTTATCTTCTTTCCTTCTGGTGTGGTGAGGGTGATTGTTCTGTTTGCGCAATCAATAATCCCTTCATAACGAGTCATCCAATCCATCCCGATGATGACATCCAAACCTTGGGTTTCTAGGACAATTAAGTCCGCGGGGAACGGGTGTTTTCCAACTTCCATAACTAGTTGTCTACACCCTGAGTTCACTATCATTTCTCCACCAGGAGAACTTACTTTAAGAGGTTTCCCAATGTTTTCAACTGCTAACCCATGTTTGTTTACAAAAGCTCTTGAAATGAATGAATGCGATGCTCCAGTATCAAATAAGACTAATGCTGGAAATGAATTAAGCAAGAACGTACCAATCACAGCATCGGGTTCATCATATACTTCTTCCACATTGACGTGGTTCACATGTCCCTTCTGGAAAGGGTTGGGCTTAGCTTCTTCAACCTTCTTTTCTGGGCATTCGGTTGCATAGTGGCCCTTGTTCTTGCACTTGAAACAAGTCACTTGGCTAATATCCCTCTTGTGTTCTGGATTTGGGCGATGCTGTCCATGGTTAGGATTATGGCCAGCATGTCCATTTCCTTTGTAGCCTCCATTGCTTCCCTTGAATCCACCAGTGTGGTTATGACCATGATGCTTGTGGTTGCTCCCTCCACTATGGTGGTTCCCATGTTTATGTCCATGGCTCATATCATGCGAGAAGTGCTTCTTGAATGAGGGCTCAGAATGGTGTTTGTTGATACTCACCTTCCTCTTCCTGTTTTCAGCCTTCTTGATATTATCTTCCAGTGCGATGGCTTGATCCAAGAGGGCCTGATAATTTGGGGCGTATGCGACGGTCAAAGGAATTTTCAGCTCGTCGCATAGTCCCTTGAGGAATTTTTCTTTCCTCTTGCCATCAGTGTCTATGTCTTCAGGTGCATAACGGGACAAAGCATAGAAGTCATCCATGTACTCCTTAAGCGTCCTGTTTCCCTGTCTCAGACTCCTGAACTCTTCCTTCTTCAAGTTCATAATGCCCGAAGAGATATGGGCATTACGAAAGCCTTCCTTGAAGGTTTCCCAAGTCAAGCCATTCAGAGGGTGGGTGATTTGATATGTTTCCCACCATTGAGCTGCTGGCCCCTCCAACAGATGAGCGGTGAATCTCACCATCTCGGTGTCGGTGCACTCACAAGTCACCAAGTCCTTGTGCACAGAACGAAGCCAGTCATCTGCCACAATAGGTTCAGTTGCAGTTGAGAACTTGTTAGGCCTAAGCCTCAGAAATCTTGTAAGTCTGTCCACTTGAGGGGGTGGTGGCGGTGGCGGCGCATGCTGATTGGCCATGAATTGTGCCATCATTGTCATCAGCTGAGTCTGTGCTGCTATCATCTGTTGAAGCATAGCATCTGTGTTGTTGTTGTTGTTGTTGTTGTTGTTCTCGGGATTACGACGGGGAGGCATCTGTGGTTTAAGAATAGATGAGTATAGATAGAAAGAACTAAAGAAATATTCTACCCATACAAATAGTTAACACCAAAATAACAACAACAAACACAAGCTCAACACAAACTTTTTAATAAAAACGAACAGATTATTCGGAAAGCAAAACACACCAAGGTTCTGAAAACAAAAGCGATGGTACTGCCATACCACAAGTTGGTAGGTCAATACGAAAACGAAAGGTAGCGTCGAAGTAGAAGAATGGTAGTCTCGCTAACTAGTCTACTCGACCATGGCATCCTCATCCTCTTCCACTATCTCAATAGTGATTCCCTCCTTGTCAAGTGCCATCTTGAGCTCCTTCAACTCCTTCTCCAGAGCGGAGTTCTTCTCTTGCAGCTCCCTCTTCTCTGCACGAAGTCTCTCAATCAAGTCATGGTCGGCCTCTAGTTCCACCTCATTGCTTGCAAGCTCCATCTTCAAGGTCCTTATCTCCTTGTTCTTCGCCTGGTTTCTCTTCTCTTGATTCTGGAACTTCTTCTCCTGTGCCTTGAACGACTCCTGCTGGGCCTTGGCTTCTTCTTCTTGAGCCTGGATCTTCTTCTCACTCTCCTTGAGTTGGGCACATAGCTCATCATTCTTCAAAAGCTCGGAACATCTATCTTCATGGAGGTCATTGAGGTGGTTCTCTAAGTCCTGAAGGTACCTACATATGGGCTTAAACTTGCACCTATCTTCGGCGTCGATGTCATAAGGCTCTCCCTCTTCGGACCGTCTCCCAAAGTGATGGAAGTAGTGACCCCTCAGCTCCCGGTGATGACGTCCGCAAAGGCGTCCTATCAGGTCCTGAATGACGAGGTTGAGTCCCTTCTCCATGGAGTCGCTAATCAGCTTGATCTCGATGGCATCAGTCTGGGGCTCGGTCTGTCGTCCAGCTTGGATGGCCTTGATTCCCCAGCAGCCTTCCTTGTTGAACTTCTTCAGAATATTGCCCTTGATCATCGGCACGGGTAGCTCCAACAGTCCAACTAGCTCGAGGAGATAGCCACCAAAACGAGTGTCCTTGAAGTCATCGGCGGTGCTAAAGTTGAAGCTCGTCATCCTTAAGTATAAGAAACAAGATATGAGATTAAAATTTCATAAGACAAGAGGTTACGAGTAAAACTTAAGGAAAAAGGCATACTGAAAATTTTGTATACTTTATAACTTAGAAAATAAATAGTTTGGTCCACCTATTTCTATCCAAACTTAGGGTTTCGAACCTACAGGCAACACAGTGCTCTGATACCATCTGTAGCGGACCTGCACTTAAAATATAGGCACGATCCTTGTGTATAGTGCAAATCCCTGGATCGAATCATTTGCACACACAGTTAAGATGAATATCACAACAGTACATCAATTATTACACGAATGATCCAAGTACTTAGGAAAATATCCATTACAACTTGCATAGCTCAAGGCTATCTCAAAGAGTAAATAGAGGAAATAACTTTATTCTTCATGGAGCCCTCATCATATTCATGCAGCCACAGGCGAGCATGTCGGTTGAAGACTCGAAACCCAACATCGTTCCTTACTCATCATCAGAACAACCTGCAACACGTAGGTTACAGCCAAAACATTGGTCAGAACCATAGGAATGGATCTGGCAAGTGACACTTTGTGGACCCATAGTGGGAAAACTCTAATAACCTATATGCATATTTGGCTTGTGGAGTTTGAAGGCTGTTTTGCATAAAGCAAAAATTTTCCTATCTCTTTTCAAAACACTTTTCATCTATACGAGACAAGTATGGTATGACAACCATTGTCTCTACTACCCTTGTTGTCCCATCAAAATTTTAACTTAGAGAAATAAGCGTGATGAGATCTTCCGTTGACGTCCTCGTCCAGCTTGCTCAGAATCGTCCGTAACCGGGGACACGGCTAAGTACTTAGATTGACACTCTGCAGAGGTTGTGCACTTTCACCATAAGACTTCATCAACCCATTCGGACCTTGACCCTTCTTGAAGTGAAAAGGAAAGGAGGAGATGAAGACGAGACTTTTCCGAAGTACTTTCCCGACCACTGCCGTCCTGACGCGCTCCACCTACTTTCCTCTACCACCACCTGTCAGGCCGGGCCGGTTCCATATTACATACTTAGTCAAGCCAGAGCCCATATGACTTATAGCTGCACGGTAAGCTAACTAAACTCGGAGTAACGTTGATCTCTTTGTCCCTAGGTGGCCGTCCACAACTGAGCCAATCTCGGGTGAAAAACACCATAGACATGGTCCCGAGTAGCCACTCAACCATAAACCACCAAGCAATGCTAAAATCCACCCAGGAGGTTCTTTAACTTAGTAGAATTTTACTTTTAAGAAAAACAACATTTTGCATAGCATTTCTATAATTCTACCAAGTTATCTTAGGTGCATCTAGACCATCTAGTAAAGGGAGAAACTATTCTAAACAGTTTTTAGCATAGCACTACTAATAAGCCTATCATGCTATTTTCCAAGTATTACTAAACATGCATATATCAAAATAATAGGACAGAAATATGCAAGTGTGCCACTTGCCTTGGCAACAAGAGTGGCAGGAGTAGCAACCACCAAAGTCTTCGTGACCCTCCGGGTAATCTAACAAAATTGCAAACACTCAAATAAACATACAAATCCATAAATGTGACAATACAAAATTATGCCATGCATGAATATGCAAAATTTGCAACAACAGAAATGTAAAATAACTTTTAGTTCTCTGGTTATTCTATATGCATGATGCCACAAAACAAATTTTATTAATTTACTTAATGGGAATAATTTCAAAATAGTCAAATAAGGATAAACACAGAAATTCTAAAGTTTCTGCATAAAAACATTTTAATAAAATATGATGAACATGCTACTGGACAGAGGACATCCAAACAAGATTTTAGCAATTTAATTCACTCAAAAAGGATTTGTAAAACTCATTTTATAGCCTAAACAAGTTGATACACATTCTGCAAATAACAAGTTTATGCACGAGTCAAAAGTTAAAACAAACTACACTAATAAATTCTACTCATTTTTCTGAATCCATAGACATCAAAATCACTAAAATTGGATTTGTGGTTTAGGAGATATGAATTTTACAAGTTTGGATGATTTTCTGCCTAAAAACAGAGAAACAGAGAAAAAGATTAAAAGGAATGGCCACGTGGCGCTCCCTGGTTGGCTGGTACCGATTTGGTAATTTAATTAAAACGTGGCCGACCGATTAAGATCTAACGGCCCAGATTGAAAGGGTCATAAACCGGCGGCGCGCCGGCCAAAACCCTAGCCGAGGCGGTAGCGACGGCGCGGCATGCGCGTTCCGGCGTACATAGAGGGTGAGGGGACTAGTGGGGCTCACCACGAGGTTCAGGAGGTCGAGGCGGACGTGGTGGCGAAGCGGAGGGAAGCTGCGCATCCTGGTCGTCTCGGAATCTCTCGCCGGAGTAGCTCCAACGGGCGGCGGTGTCGGGCCGAGGATGCTCGCATCGACCTGGGGCACGAGAGAGGGCAAAAAACGTGTCAAAAGGTGCACAAGGAGGAATGGAAGGGAGAGGAGGTGGAGGGAGGGCGCGGGGACGCCGGGCTTCAGCGGAATCGACGAATTCTGCCGGCGGCCGTGGCGGTTTTGCGAGCTCGAAAACGAGCAGCCCGGTGACGATTGGGAGGTGAGAGGAGGGGGCAAAGAGAGAGGAGTTAGTGGGGAATAAGTAGGACGTCGTGGGAGGGGAGGGGGAGCGGCTTGGTGGTCGGATTGAAGAGGGGGAGGTGAGTGCGGCGGTTTCGGCCATTAAAGGCAACGTGAGTGGACGAGACGATGACGTCAGCATGACGTCATCTTTTTTTTTAACATTTCTAAAAAAGCTTAATATCTCTTAAAATATAAGTCCAAAAATTATAAAATAAATTTCTAAAAGTTTTAAAATAAAAACTCTACCAGAATGTATTATTTGGAAAATATTTTGCACACTTTTTATTTACAGGAATGCCACTGGCATTTAAATGGCTTTTAAAGGCCATTATTCTTAAAAGAAAATATAGCTCAAATAATTATTGTTTTAGGAAAAATTTATTTAATTACAAATGCACAAATGCAGTGAATGATGCCATGATATGCATGAAATGCAATTTTTAAAATTTGGGATGTTACGCATGCTACCGGAGATGTGGGTGTGACCATTGCCACTTCTCCATGACTAGATCTAGCATGTTCTTATTTTAACTTCATGTCATAAGACTTAAAGCTATACTCTGATTTATCTTAATTACTGAGGTGCTAAGATTTAGTTCACATCTTGGTAGAGTATAAGAGAGATTAATAAACAAAAGATCTCTATGTTAGGACGTGATGCCCATATAATTAGTAACTTGTCATGAAACCTTTTTGTTGCAATCTCATATGTCAATTCTAGTGTTCCATTATCTACCACTTTATTAAAGAGAGAGTGCATTTGTGAAACCATGAACCCCGGTCCATTTTTAATCATAAGAAACACCTTTCCAACAACTTATAAGCATTTTCCATTTTCTGCCATTTAAAAATCCGAAAATACAAAAATACTTTTATATCTTGCATTCACAATACAAAACCCAAAAATATCATCCATCATTGTTTCCATCATCCTTGCACATTTATTTATCATCATTACATATTTATTTCTTGTTTTGCATTTGTTATATTTTCATACCATTCTCACACCTTGTGCTTGACAACCACTTGGTGAGGTTGAGGGCACAAAACAATTTACTTTGTTTTGCAGGTTTTCAAGAGAAGGATAAGAAGATAAATCTTTCACTACTGATTCCTCGAGAGTTCGATATTAAACCCTCGAATTACCCCTCGTGGGGAAACCGTCTTACCTATACTACACACTCTGCGCTTGGAGTCTCAACCTAAGCTAAGTTCAAGGCCATCAAAGACGTTTTCTTATATGAATCTTATTCTCCGGACTCCTCCGGAACTCCTCGTGATGTCTGGGATCCCATCCGAGATTCCGAATCACCATTCGTTTATTCCATCATTTAATTCATCGCTAACCCTAACTTCATCGGAGCGTTAAGTGTGTGACCCTACGGGTTCGAGAATGTGTAGACATGATCCTATCAATAATTAATAGCGGGACCGGGATGTCCATATTAATTCCCACACAGTCAACGAAAACTCTCTATCGATTGAACCACGATGCCGGGGATTCAATTAATCTCGTATACGATTCCCTTTGTCTCACGATATTTTACTTACCCGAGATTTAATCGTTGACATCCCCATGTCTAGTTTAACCTCGTTACCGGCAAGTTCTCTTTACTCGTCCATAATATAGGATCTCCGTGATTACCACCTAATCACATGTCTGCAGACTTTATGATGCTATATTATCGAGAAGGCCTGGAGATATCTTCTCCGTCACATGGAGGGACAAATCCCACTCTTGATATATGTCACCCAACAATTTACCATCGGAGATACCTGAAAGCCATCTTTATAATCACCCAGTTACGAAATGACGTTTGATGTCCACAAAGTATTCTTTTGGTAAACGGGAGTGATATAATCTCATGGTCTAAGGAAACTATACTTGGCAAATACTAAAAGTGTTGGCAATGAAACTTTGTGACACGATATATTGCAACTCTTTTATTATTTGGGTCTTGTCCATCATATCATTCGCCCAATGATACGACTCCGTTATCAAGTGACTATAACAAGTCCTATGGTTAGGAAACCTTAACCAACTATTGACCAACGAACTAGTCCAGTAGAGGATTACTAGGGACACTTGGTTGTTTATATTCCACACATGTATTATGTTTCCAATTAATACAATTTTAGCATGGATAATAAACTATTATCATAAACATGAATATGCCAATAAACCATTTTATTATTGCCTCTAGGGCATATTCCAAACACACAACACTGCATGTTGTAGTGCGCAAGTCGTTGACATAACACTCACAGAAGGACTTATCCGTGAATATTACATCCCTCAGAGTAGTACCACAGAAACATAGCAGGTCCAAGGTAGCAAAATAGGATTACAACAATATTCAATACAAAATCTCGAGAACCTCTTATATAAAAGCAGGTCTCATACAAATGAAATCCAGAAAAGATCCAATTCGTAGCACTAAGCTGGAGATTAACTCTATCTCTATACCTAATCCACTACTGTTGTTGTCACTGCCCTAATCTATTCCATCTGGAATATCTTTATCCCGGAATTGTACTCGTCCTTCCAATAGACCTTGTCTCCTCCATTGGCAGTGTGGTCTTTGTGTATGCCATTGACAATGCTGGCGTTTCTCCTCCGTTGTCCTTGTTGTTGTCGTTCTTTCGTTGACGAAGTAGAGTTGCATCACTTTACCCAACAGTTGCCTGGCCCTTTATATGCTCTCTTTACACTCCATGAGTGTTATAGCTAAGGCTCGGGACATCCAGCCATGTGGAGCTCTTCTCCTCATAACGCACATCCGCCCTTTGAGATGCTATAGGTGAAACACGATCACCTCATACCCATCACCCACTCCTAGCTTCCATACCAAACACCCCGTCGGATGGGAAGTATATGCGCTTCCACGCTGGCAGTTGTCGCAACGATTAAACCTGGTAATGGCCTGCCGTAGATATGCTTATGAGGAAAGAAGCCTCTGATTGACCCTGCCCATACAAAGTCCGTTGTTTGATGCTTTCACTACGGCGAAAGGATCACAGGAACATGGGTTATTAATGTCCTAAGGATATATACCTTCCCGTACGATGGAACACCGTACCTATTCATCTTACCATTGTTCCATCGCCAACCAATAGTATACACCACATCATTCGAAAATATTTTTTCTTTTTGATGCAAGTGAAAGGAACGTATAAGTAACTTTGCAAGTACTTTGATAAAAAATACATCAAACGGTATGCAAGAATGAACTTGCCTGATAAAGGTGGCAATTCATGTCTTCGGGGTTCTAGGGTTTGCGGTAAAACCCCGAGATCTGAAAATAGCAATGTAGTCCTGGTAAGGACTACTGGAAACACTGTCAAGATGCTATTATGCATAGATATGAGATGCATCGTAAAATCCCCAAAAATACCCTAGCTCACAAGTGTGTTTTACCTAGGATGAGTAACAGGACAATCATTTTAGATGAATTCATATTTGTGTGTTTTACCTAGGATGAGTAACAGGACAATCATTTACAGAATGGTAATAAAGTTCAAATTATATATTTTGAACTTATTACTAATTTTTCCAATTGTTATTCTTTTAGAAAATAATTATTTTTGAAAATAGTTCAATTCATTTCCACTTAAGGATCCTTGAATTTTTTTGAAGACAACTCAATTCATTTCCACTATCTCGGCTTCCTGTCGAGCTTCTGCTCGATAGTGCCTCCGGATCGTCTACCTCACTCTCGTCTCGCTTCCCCTCCGACACCGGCGGGATGGCGGTGCTACGTCCGCAAGTCCGGCGTCCACTGGTTGGTCACGGCCTCTCGGTTATGCTGCTCTGCTGCCTGTGCGGTGTTGGGGTGACCTTGCCCACCTCCTTTGAGTTACTGCTGTGCTGCCGTCGCTGATGGGACGGCAGTGGTGCCGTCACCGCAACCTCGGTGATGCATTGTTGCTACGTCTCCTTCGATCACCTCCACGGCCACGCACATCTTTATGCGCTGTTCTGCCTCGGCTACAACTCCTCGAGGTGAGTTTCTCCTGTGACCGGCCTTCGAGCCGATGAACTATGGGATTGGTCTGGTCTGTGTGGTTGTGCTACTATCCCCAACTGGCTAAACTTTGCTAAGCATCGATCTAAAGAATGGTTCATTCCTCTGATACTTAGGGTTCATGTGTTCATGACGATATCATGCTTAACTATGCACTGCCTAGTGATTTCTAGAGCTTAGTTCGCTGGTTTGGCTTGCTGTGATGCCTCTTACAGAGTTACACAGTAGCTAGCTTGCTATTAAGGACTTGGAAAGTCTTTTTATGCTTTCATGTGCTTCTTCTAGTGAACATATGTGCTATTGCTCAGCTAATCCAGTCTCTTGGTTCACTGGCTTGTGTGTGATTTATTAAGAACAGATGCTGCACTTCCCCCTCATCTTTCTTTAGCAAAATCCATGTTGCACATGGTTCTGATAAGAACAGATGCATACTTTCCTCTCTCCCTCTCTTCTGCAAGCATGTAAACATGCTTAGCACTTGTTCACTTAAGAACAGATGCTCCTCACTTTCACTCTCCCCTTCCATGCATGAAATCATGCTTAGCTTGGCTTTGTCAATTATAGAGCTAGCTGATTCTCTCCCTCTCTGCCTATAGCATACAAAGAATCAACCTGCTGTTGATGAGTAGCTTGGTCTTCTGGCTAACTGACAACCTGCGTCTTATGGCTAGCCTGCTCCTCCTCGCTGCTTGACCTATTTCCTAGTTGTTCTAAAGATCTGGTGGCTTTCTTGTGTTCTGGAGATGTGGTCGATCTGGGAAGATGATTTAGTTGCCAGATTAGTTGCTGGTATGTTTGTGCTGATTTGAGAAATATATGGTGTGGTTTATAGATGGTTAGGATGATGTATAGAACTTGGAGTACGGCTGTGTTTGCTTATCAAGTTTGCTGGTTCGGCTGGCTGATGCTGGAAAATAGCTCTGTGAGAAAATGAATTTGCTAGGATGGTTGTTGTGGTGTTTATATACTGCTGGCTGGTTGTTGTGGTGCTGCCACACAACTAGCTGACTCCTCATTTGCATGGGTGAGTAAGGTGCTTGGTTGTCATGCTCTTATGCATGGGCATTTCTTGGGGTTCAAGTTGAGCTAGATATTTTGCTTGTGGATAGAGATGTCTAGTCATTCACTACCACAGAACAGGCTATCTGTGGCGCACCATTTTGGTTATCTGTGGCGCATCTGTGGGCTAGCCTGGTGCGCCACAGAATTCTCGCCACAAAAATATTTTCTGTGGCGCACCAAGGATATGCGCCACAGAAATCTCAACTTTCTGTGGCGCACCCCTGTCTGTGCGCCACAGAAATAGGTCGCCAGGACCCTATGGAGAGTCTTTCTGTGGCGCACTGCCCTTCGTGCGCCACAGAAAGTGGTGCGCCACAAAAACTAAAAAAGGTGCGCCACCGAAGTATTTACCAGAAAAACTGCATTTTTTTATTTTGCTGTATAAATACACGTATATACAGTATTTATACAGGTTTATACAGAAAATACAGGTATATTTGAGAGGTATATAAACAGACAATGATATTAATCAATATGTCATCACACATATATATTACTTAATTAGTGGCCCGATCGAGATACATATATATATACACATAGTCACAAAAGTGCCGAATGTAAACACAATTAGCTAGTCGTGTATATACAACCAAAAGTTCAACATTTCACACTACACATTACAAATCAAGTGTTCGCCGCCTAACTATGATCCGGGAGCATGCATAATCATGGAGTCCTCTACTTTCGCGGCTCTGGCAACGGTAGAAAGCCTTGTTTCGTCCTCCACTCCCTGGTGTCATACTGTGCCTCTAGTCGTTCTTCGATACTCCTCTGAGACAACACTGAAGATAAATTGGGATATATATATAGGTTAGTGATATAAAATAGAATATAATTTATTCATCTAAGTAGAGAGGCAAGACAATTATATGGCTATCCTATTTGGGTTTCATAGCATAGCATATATATAATAGATAACCCTACGCATGCACTTCTATATATAATACCTCTGTGGTGATGGTAGGCCCCTGATCTGTGAAGGACATCTTCGAGGATGATCGTTGTCAACTGCAGCCGGATGCGATGGAAGTCTGCTCTGTAATCAGCATCGGTGAGAGCATCCTCTGATTTGGTGTATTCTGCGAGACCCGATGGAAACTTCGTTTTCTCGCAATCCCGGACAATTCCTTTAAGGTGATGGAGGGCGTAGTAGGCCTCCTTCACGCTGCCATCCAGTTGCTTGATGCAATGGAATCCGGTCCCATGCTGAAACTTGTGTGTGTTTTCATCCGTGAAAAATTCCGACTTGTTATGGAATGGGCCGCCCTTTTGGGCATAGGCCTCGAGAGCATCATCCAGAACACCCTTTATTCTGGTGTATCGTCTCGGCGTGGATTTATTCCCCGAGTCCAAATAAGTGGCAATGGACCACCTCGGGGCTACGGAGATGAGTGCGCAGTACTTGTCCCTGCTCAACACAATTGAAACGGAATGTTGGACAAAGGATCAGCGATGGAAGAAATGTACAAGAAGGCATAAGATACGACGGTGGTGAGCGGATGTGTACTTACTTGAAAAAGAAAGGCAGAAGAAGGGTGCTCTTCCTCTTGTTGGCCAGCATGACCCTTACGAGGTACTCCGTGGCCGTTTCCCTTGTCTTTGACCCTTCCTCCAGATGGTTGTCGCGCATGTAGTAAGGATCCACTATCGCGATGTACGGGGTCGCATCTCTCCTGATATTCATCGCCATATCGAGCGCATATAGACGGACCATGTTATAGTCCAGCCGTTGAGTGTGAAAGAGTTTGAAGATGTCCTCGTATGCGATGAAGAACACATCCGCAGGGTCTTCCTGGACGAAGTCCACCAGCTCCTTTGGCACCTGGACCGCGAATGCCGGGTAACTCGGATGCTTTTCTTTAAGAAGCTGCTCCTCCAGATACAAGATACTTTGCTGCAAAGCAATCATGGGTCCTTCTGCGAGGCAGGGCAAGTCCCCAGACAAGATAGGTTCACCAGCTACATGAACTCGGGGGAAGCCATCCGCACGGGGTGGAATCGTGTCTTCAAGACCCCGGATCTTAGGAGCTGGCTGGCTCGCAGAGGTGGAGGATCCTTTTCTCTTCCTATGCTTCTTGATCTTGTTCTTCTTCTCTGGGGATTGTGGGGGTGCAGTGAACCCCGCTTTAACAGTTTCCATCAGAGTGTTAGGGCTGAAAACGTTACCCGGGGGAGCTTGATGATCGCCGGCATCCGGAGGCGTGAAGGCCAGGCGTTGTGTGCATGAAGTGGGACGAGCAGCTTGACCGCGGTGGTCGCGGAAGGGTTCTTCATCCACATGAGGCATGTACATATCATCCTTGCAGGCGCCAGTGTTGATGTAGTCATCGAGGTTGACATCATTGTCCTCATCCTCGTTGCCACCAAGTTCAGGTGCAACGGCTTTGTCCTAAACATAAACGATAGCACATCCGTTAGTCGGGAAAGTCGGAAAGTCGGGGAATTCGGAAAGTCAGAACTAACCGGTGAAGACGTTCCCAACAACTGTTTGTGGCGGTTGGTGGCGGCGACGACCGGTGGTAGCTTCCGGCCGGTGGTGGCTGCGACCGGCGGTAGCTTCCGGCCGGTGGTGGCGGCGACGGCGGCGACCGGCAGTAGCTTCCGGCCGGTGGGGGCGGCAACCGGCGGTTCCTTCTGGGTGGTGGCGACGGCTACTTGTGGCGCCGGTTCCTCCGTAATAGTTTTTTGCGGCCGCCTCGACGGGGGGCGAACGAGCGGGAGCCGAGGCCTCGAGGTGGCGCCGCCGGTGCGACCGACCCCATGAATAACATCCCCAAGACGAATCTGGGTCTTCGTCCATTCCATCATCCACTTTCCGCATTCGCCAAGCTTCATGTGTTTCTCAGCTCCCGGAGGTTGCGTGGGGGGGTCGATGTCACGGAACTCAGGCAGTACCTCCGTGACATTGACTTTCATCACGGCCTCACTCATTCGAGTATTGTGTATATCGCGGGTCAGAGGTTGTACTATCTTCGCCAACACGACTTCCTTCAACTCTCCGCCGGCCCCCACCCTATGCAGGAGTATGCAAGGCGTGTCCTGGGAGTCAACACATGTTGGGCACCATGCATGCATGAGATATGGCAGTCATCAAAGGCATATGTAGTCATAAAAGATGTCGCAGACTAACTAATTAGTTACCTTGTCGATGGCGTTGAGCTCGGCTAATGTCGAGACAAGGGCGCCGGTGCCGGCGGCCGGCCTATCATTGTCCGGGCGCTCGTGCGCATTGGCATTATTCTCCTGCCGGGGGGGCACCGGTGGGGTCACCAGGACCGGCGACACGACAGGGGAAGAACTTGTCGAATTCCTCCTCGATCTTTGGCTCGTTGTCCAAGTCTTGCTCGGTGGCGCCTCCTTCCATTCCGATGATGCTCCTCTTGCCCTCCTCACGACAACACGGCTAGGCTTTGACGGGTCGGTAATGAAAAAGCATTGCTCGACTTGGCTAGCAAGTACCCATGGCTCATTTTTCGCGGAGGCGTTCTTCGATTTGGCATCGGGTATTACCATGGTGGTGAAATACCGGCCTTCTTTGACGACGTCCTTGCCCATCTTACACGGAACATTGGCACCAACTCTCCACAGTAGTTGAGCTCCCATATGTCCTCAATCCTTCCGAAGTATCTTTCCTTGACAGTAGCCTCCTCATCGCCGTAGGATAGCATAGTTACTCCTGAGTTTTGATATTCTGACTTGTTGTCCTTTTCCTCGGTGTAGAATCTGTAGCCGTTGATGTCGTACGCCTGATAGGTCTTTACGTTGTGCGAGGGACCCAGTGATAAGGAGAATATGAGTCTTTCATCTTCCGTAGATGGTGCTTTCTTCTTTGCTAGCTCCAGTTGCTTTTGCTTGAACCAACGCGTGAAGGTAGAGTTGTGCGCTCTGGTTACGTCTCCCTTCTTCCTCGGTCGGCCCAGTTTGATGTAATGTTGCTCGAGTAAGCATTTGTGCTGTTCCACCCAAGTTTCGATCAACTGTAAGTGTTGTAGCGCGACCCGGTGAGCCCTGTCAAAGTCGTCCTTTTGACCCTGCATGCTGACAAAGGTTGTGCTGCTGCCCTCTCGGTGACCATATCCATTGAGCCTGCCGAAGTGTTTCCTCGTGGGCAGACCAACATCCTGGTTCTCGGTGCTTAGATAATTCTGGCAGAAGGAGATGCACTCGTAGGTTAGAAAGCCCTTGGCTATGCTTGCGTCTGGATGGGACCTATTGCGGACGTATCCTTTCATGACACCGTTCATCCTTTCGAATGGCATCATGTAGTGCATGAACGTTGGTCCGAGCTGCCTGATGTCATCAACGACATGCAGAAGGAGATGCACGCAGATATCGAAGAATGAGGGCGGAAAGTAAATCTCGAGCTCGCATAGTATCAGCACGATCTCTTCCTGTAGCCGGTCGAGCTGCCTCACGCCGATCGTCTTCCTGTTGATGACGTCAAAAAAGTTGCAAAGAGCAAGCAGCGTATCACGGACATGCTCATCCATTATCCCTCGAATCGCAACGGGAAGTATCTGCGTCATCAGCATGTGACAATCGTGAGACTTCATCCCGGTAAACCTCTTCTTCGTTGCGTCCATATATCTGCTTATCTTCCCCACGTAACCATGAGGAAATTTGACTCCTACAAGACACCTGTAAAACTGCTCGAGCTCCTCCAGACTCATAGTGAAGCATGTAGCGGGAAGCACCACTGTGTTCCTCTTTAGCCTTTTGCGGTGACCTTGAGTCCCTTCAGTCTGATCATCATCACCATCATCGTCGTCATCACTATCAGGGGCCTGAAGATCTTTCCTGACACCAAGGCATTTCAGATCGTATCTTGCTTTCGTTCCATCCTTGGTCTTTTCCGGCATGTTGGAAAGAGTGCCAAGCAGACTCTCGGTGACATTCTTCGTAATGTGCATCATATCGAGGCTATGTGGCATCTTGAGGACCTTCCAGTACGGCAAGTCGTGGAAAACAGACCTCGCTTTCCATACACCCAGCAGCGGATCTACCTTCGGTCGTTTCTTTCCCGGCGCGGGGCACTCCTCCCAATTTCTCAACAGCTCATCGATTTCTGTGCCGCTCCTTGGGCTCGGGGCTCCGTCGAGATCCTCTTTACCATTGAACAGGTCATCACGTTTTCTCCACGGGTGATCCATGCGAAGCCACCTTCGAGCCCCTGGGTACACAGTTTTCGAAGACCCAGGATTCCTTGGTAGCTGGAGATGCGGGGTCCTATCCATGCACCTGACACATGCGCAGAATCCGTGGCCTACCTGGCCAGATACATATGCGCAACCAGGATAGTCCTGCACCGTCGTGAGCAACGCGGCTCTCATGGGGAAATAATCTCCAGTGTAGGCATCCCACGTACGGACTGGCGTCGCCCACAACGTGGCTAACTCCTCTTTCAACAGCGCGAGATACGTATGTATGTGGACACCTGCTTGTTTCGGCCCCTGAATGAGAATACTCATGTGTATATACCTTTGCTTCGTGCACAACCATGGGGGAAGGTTGTAAGGCCATACAAACACGGGGCAGGTGCTATGCGTGCTACTCTGGTTACCGAACGGATTGAGTCCATCGGTGCTCATACCGAGCCTGACGTTCCTTGCATCGCCTCCGAAATTGGCGACGGCGTCCAACTCTTGCCACTGGCTAGCGTCTGGAGGGTGTGTAAGTATCCTGCCCTTCTCCGGATCTTCTTCGGGCTTCTCCCTTTCCGCGTGCCATTGCATGAGCTTTGCTTACTTAGGGTCCACGAAGTACCGCTGCAGACGGGGAGTGATATAAAAATACCATACCACTTTTTGAGGAACTTTCTTCCCACGGCTCTTGTACCGTCCTTGGCCGCACACCGGACATGTGGTTCGGTCCTCGTACTCGCCCCGATAAATTGCGCAATCATTGACGCAGGCGTGGTATTTAACGTGCGGTAGGTCAAGAGGGCAAACGACTTTCTTGGCCTCCTCGATACTAGTTGGCAATGTGTTCCCCTCGGGAAGACGCTCGTGGAAGAATTGCATGTTCTTGTTGAAGCTCGCATCGGTCCATTTGTTCTCCGACTTCATCTCCAGAGCATCAAGCGTTACTTGCAAGCGCGTATCCTACGGCCGACACCCAGGATACAACGGAGTATTCCCGTCTATCTCCATTTGCGCCAGCTTGGCTTTCTCTCTATCGGTGTTCGCGTTCTTCAGGAGGAGTTCTTGAACATGAGAATCCATCAAGGCCGACATTAGCGAGCTCTGCGGCGTGTCAACGTCTTCTCCACCACAATCATGACCATGTATGTCGGCATCTCCGTCGTCACGATCATCTTGCCCGCCCTCGTCTTCAGGCGCAGCATTTGCTGTCGGTGCTTGGTTGAAGCCTTGCATGAAACCGCGCCTGAGCAGGTGTTCCTCCAATTGTCCGGAATCAGGGTCGATCCATCTCACAAGTTTGCAACTTCGACACGGACATCGTATCTGGCGCCCGTTGCACCGTCTCATTTCCGCCTTCGCTTCTTCCTTGTAGTTGTCGATTCGACCGGAGCTCATCTTGATGACCATGGTCGCCTGCGCGATATACATATAGAGTATGTGTTATTAATTATAATTAAGTAATCGCAACATGCTCACACACATACAAGCTTCTCATGCGGGAAGTCG
Source organism: Puccinellia tenuiflora (assembly GCA_012064385.1). NCBI lineage: Eukaryota > Viridiplantae > Streptophyta > Magnoliopsida > Poales > Poaceae > Puccinellia > Puccinellia tenuiflora. Next base: position 203,804 of record QRDG01001914.1, on the reverse strand, counting down.
GAAATGTTCGACGGAAAAATTCGGCATGACTTCCCTAAAAGTAGGACATATGCGTGGTGCAAAAATTCACCGAAATGGAAATGAATCAACATTTCGGCAAACATCCATGCACCACGCCGGCGCAAGCTACAACATGCAAAGATTCAATCAAACCACACACACAAGTTTCATGCATATACGTGTAAATCGCCCGCCGACAAGTTTCTCATGCCTTCAACAAACATCCATACACCAATACCCACCTTGTAGATCTAGATCCGTTGCCGAGACGTGACCGTGATCGATGAGAGAGAGTGTGTGGTGATGGAGAGAAAATAGTGGACAAAAAGAGAGGAGGAGAATATATATGGAGACTCTCCCCAAGCCCTCACCAATTATATATCAAATTGTGGTAGGTTTAATAACAAATAATGGAGAATAGGATGGTCAAAATGGCATGGGAGAGAGAAGGAGCTCGGGTTAGTAAGATGGGAGCTAGGAAGAAGAAGGGGGGTCACATGGGGAAAGGTGGTCTACCACCTTTTTGTAGATCTGGGCGTCCACATTCTGTGGCGCATGGGCCCTCATGTGCCACAGAAAGTAGCTATTCTGTGGCGCACCGTGGCTAGTGCGCCACAGAAATTCAACTTTCTGTGGCGCATCCTTCTCCATGCGCCACAGAAAGATGAATTTCTGTGGCGCACCAGCCACGGTGCGCCACAGAAAAGGCTGAGATGGACCACGGCCCCCTGATTGAAGGTGGGGCCCACGCTTATTCTGTGGCGCATGAAGAGTGGTGCGCCACAGAAGTCTCCCTTTCTGTGGTGCATGGCGTGCAGTGCGCCACAGAAAGTTGATATTCGGTGGTGCATGGGCTAGGGATGCGCCATAGAATGTTCAAATTTCAGTGGCGCATCTACAGCCATGCGCCACAGAATATTTTTTTGTGGCGCATAGATTAAGGGTGCGCCACAGATAGGCAACCTCCCTATAATGCTTTTCCTGGTAGTGATTGTTCTTATCTCCTATGTGGCATGCTTATCCCTCTCATGCTTGGTATTATCCTCTTGTAGGATTTATTCTTGAGCAAGACAAGTGTCTTTTGTTACTAGATGGGCTTGTGTGGGCTGATTTTCTTATGTGGGCTTTGAAATGTATGGGTGGTGATGATCAAGTGGGCTTTGTAATTTCAAAAGTGTGGAATTTGACTTTCTTTCTTCCTTGGTAAATAATACCATTGGAGAATTATTTTCATGTGGGCTTTTCTTGATTGGAACTTAATTAGATTAGAGGGATGAATAAGTTGCCTGAGATATTTATATGGATCAATATTAGTTGCCTTTGTCCCATGCTGCCTTTGTATCTTGCTCAAATGGATCATGTCCCTTGTTGCCTTCTTGTTGTCTAGTTGATCCATGATGTCTCAAATGATCCATTGTTGCCTTTGATTTAATATTGATCCCTCTAGTCAATATTTGGATATTAGGGCAAGTTCCTAATATCCATTAGTTAAGCTCCAAAATTAAATTGCCTCACCCTTGTGGTGAAGGCAAGCATTTTAACCATAAGAAACTTTCCTTTTGACCTTGTTTATTTTTATTTGAAATTCAATTGCTTTTATGCATACAAAAGAGATCTGTTAACAAGGTAGCTAATCTTGTTACCAAAGTACTTCTATATAACACAAAGCCTTTCAATTTCACGGAAGGTTAAATAGAGAAGTTGTTAAGAACAACTTTGGGTTTTCTTTCTTTCTTGCTTGATTTGCCTTGCAGGAATGAATTTGAGAAGATTGGGAGATAAGAAGACCCAGATAAGTTGAGAAGATCAAAATAAGATCTAGTTAAAGATTTAGTTATAGGATTTTCTTTTATGCTTTTGCAAGTTCTTTTCTTTTATTTGAGATAAGTACATATTCTGTAAATGTAGTAATAATTATTCTTTCAATTTGGGGAATTTGTAAGATTTGTATAAGATCATATTTGTATTTGAGTGCACTTTGGACATTATGATTCTGAATGTTTATGTAAAGGGATTTGTGAGATGGATTTGAGATGATGTGTGTATGAATTAATGATATGGTAGTGTAAAGATACTTGTGAGATCATGGATGAATGATGATGTTTGATGAGATGAGATAATATAGATGAGAAATTTGTTTATGATCATGTATATAGAATGATAACTTGATATTTGTGTTTTGTATTCAATTGGGATGGATATATTGTCGTTGTAGAATTGTGATAAGAAGTGTCGAGAATTAGGAAAAGTCGTGTTCAATTTGCTAGTACCTCGACAATCGACTAATTTGACCAACTAGTCTGTCGAGCAATAACTGACTATTTTCTTATTCTTGAGGTTTCAATTTAATTGGGTATAAAGATCATCTCGAAGTTTATCGTACTTAACATGATGATCTGAACCTAAATCATCGAGTCGAGCGAAACATCGATCACTTTATCCGCATTTTTAGATGCATGCTATGTGAATGCACATATTCTATTTCTACCCTTTCGACTCTCTAAACTACGGGGTATTACAGTCTGGAAGAAGAGAAGCAATGGCCAGATCAGCGTCCCGTCTACTATATTAGCGAGGTCTTTTCTGACTCAAAGAAACGCTGCCCTCACTACCAGAAATTGGCTTATGGCGTCTTTTTTGCCGCCAGAAAGCTCCGACATTACTTCCACGATCACACGGTTACAATGGTTAGTAAGGCTCCTCTCAAGGACATCATCAATAATGCCGACGCCACGGGCCGAGTCGCAAAATGGGGCATCAAGTTAGCAGCATTTGACATCCAGTACAAACCAAGGACCGCCATCAAAATCTCAGGTCTTAGCCGACTTCGTAACAGACTGGAAAGAAGTGATGGAAAGCACACCTTTGCCGGATTCTCAGTATTGGACAATGCACTTCGACGGCTCCAAGATGAAGGAAGGATCGGGGGCTGGCGTAGTGTTGAAGTCGCCTAAGGGCGACAAACTCAGCTATGTCCTCCAGATTCTCTTCAACGCCACCAACAACATTGCAGAGTACGAGGCTCTTCTTCACGGCTTACATATGGCGAAGGAGCTAGGCTTCCAACGGATCCTCTGCTATGGTGATTCCGACCTTGTCGTCCAGCAATTGGACGGAAATTGGGATGCAAAGAGTCCGACAATGGCGGAGTACACGCGCACGGTCGACGAGTTCGGCAGGTGTTTTGCCGGCTTGGAAGTCCGACACATCTCCCGTGACGACAACGATGCAGCAGGCGCTCTGGCCAAGATAGGCTGAAAGCAAGAAGCAGTGCCACCAAACGTGTTCCTTCACCACCTACACAAGCCTTCAATCAAAGGAGGCGACGAAGATTACCCTCTGTCGGTAGAATCTGCAGACATCTTTTTGCTGACAACTAACTGGAATACATCGTACCTAAATTTCTTGCTGAAGAAGGAGTTGCCGGATGATGATGAGGTTCTAAGCCGTCAGATTGAACGACGAGCAAAGGCGTACACAGTCATCGATGGCCAGCTTTACAAGCGTAGCATCTCAGGCATCTTTCAGCGATGCATTTCACCGGCAGAAGGACGGGAAATCCTCCAAGAGATACACTCCGGGGAGTATGGTCACCACGTGGCAGCTAAGGCGTTAGTTGCCAAAGCGTTTCGACATGGTTTCTTCTGGCTAACGGCTAAGGAAGATGCCGCCAACATCTTCAAGACTTGTGAAAGCTGTCAGCGCTACGCTAAACAGGCTCACTTGCCGGCTCGGGAGCTCAGAACGATCCCCTTAACCTGGCCGTTCGCGGTCTGGGGCTCGACATGGTGGGACCCTTCAAGACGGCAAGAGGAGGATTAACTCATCTGCTGGTGGCGGTCGACAAATTCACAAAGTGGGTGGAAGCAAAACCCATCAAGAAACTCGATAGAGCCATAGCTACCAAGTTCATCGTCGAGATAAGAACTCGGTTCGGCATACCACACAATATTATCACCGACAATGGCACGAACTTTGCCGTAGGTTAGCTATCAAAGTATTGCAGCCGATCGAAAATCTGGCTCGACGTGCCATCGGTGGCGCATCCGCAATCCAATGGACAAGTGGAGCGGACTAACGGCATTATTCTGCAAGGCATCAATCCAAGGCTTGAAACTCCTTTGCATCGAGCAGCCGGCACCTGGGTTGAAGAATTGCCAGCCGTCTTGTGGAGTATTCGCACTACCACAAACAGATCGACCGGCTTCACCCCATTTTTTCTTGTATATGGAGCGGAAGCAGTGTTACCAACCGACATGATCCATGATTCTCCTTGAGTCGCAGCCTACGTCGAAGAAGAAGATGCAGAAGAAGTATGTCAAGACGGCTTAGACATCCTCGAAGAAGAAAGAGAGCTTGCTCTCCAACGATCCACCATTTACCAGCAGGGTCTACGTCGCTATCACAGCCGTAGAGTGCGGAATCGATCTTTTTGAGAAGGCGATTTAGTCCTCCGGCTTGTTCAGAGCTGGCAGCACAAACTATCTCCCCCATGGGAAGGACCTTTCTTTATCAGCAAAGCACTGAAAAACGGGTCATATTACCTCCTCGACTTAAGGGATATGATGAAAGATCGCAGGAAGAAAGGGCACAAGAGGAAGTAGCACGTAGATGAACACTTAGATGAGACTAAACATCCCTAGAATATTGCTCAGCTACGTCCCTCTTACACTTAGAAAATTCTATTGTAACCATATCAATGTGATCATGAAATAAAAATTGGCTCCTCTCATGTGATTTCGAGAATCTGTACCATCTTTATCTCCCAATGATCATGTTTCTGTCAAATGTTTATCCAAAATTGCCTGTGTTGCTAGTTGGTAAACCTTTCTTTGTTTTGTTATTCTGCCTTAAAGTGATGAAAACAATGTTTTTGCCTATGAAGTGTTCCTCTGATAGCTTTTGCGTCGGGTTGCTTCAAAGTGTTTCGGCACCGAAAGACGGCGCTTCTTCTGGGTTTAAGCAGTTTGGTTTTTTATATACCCCGTTGCTCAGCAAGTTGTACCCACAATAGGTTTGCCGGCACCCAAAAAGCTAAGGTGTCAAAGCCAGAAAACTTACGGCATAAAAATTGCAAATTGCATCTAAAGTTGACTTAAATATTAAGCATTGAACTGCAAAAGACTTAGCTGTTCCACAGACATATTGCATACAACTGTTTGGACGGCTTAACAGCATAAGTTAAATTTCTTTATAGGAAGGCTGGCTTTGGAGCGAATTCGGCTCAAGCACTCTTATCCGCCTTTTTTCCCTCGTCATCAGACTAGACGGGAGTAGGAGGGCACGTCACTTCCTTGAAAGTGGTGGTGAGGGAGACCATCTTGGCAACCTTGCTGGCATACCCGGAGATGGAGTGGAGAATCGCCTTCCGGTCCTTCTTCTCCAAAGGAGTGCCATCCTCTTTTTCAAGAGGAAAGCCGGACCCGACGCGCCAAGCCTTTGCTTCCGGGTAATGTGCCATCATTAGGCCAAGTGCCGTCCTCGCGCCTCCTCGGATACTGGATCGAAGCCTTTTGTCGAAGGTAGCAGTCGCCTCATCCATGTCGCCGGGTAGGCTGGCGAGGTCGGCAAGAGGCTCAGAGTTGTTGGGAAAGTACTTGGCCATAAAGGTTCTGCCCGAAGACAGGATCCTTGGCAGTAGTTCCCCCACCTCCAGAATCCGGTCAAGCCGGTTATTCGCTGTTAGCTCATAGCCATAACCGGCTGGAGCTGACAAAACGAAGAATAAATTTGAGTTAAATCTCATTGCCTTTGGCCAAAAATCATGAGTATAGGGTCTTTTAAGTAAGACTTACTCAGAAGATGGGAATCTATCGCCTCAGATTCATCGACTCGCTTGTCGAGCCAGTCCTGGACTTCACGGAGAGTATCGATTTCGCTCTGCTTCTCCGTCTCCAGGGCCTCCTCGGCTTCGAGAAATTTCTCCTTGACCGTCTTAAGTTCCACTGACATTGATTGATTCAGCTTATTCAGCTCAATATTCTCGTTGCGGAGCCGGTCAAGGTTGCCCACATTGTCGGCAATCTCCTTGGCCTTGTTGATGGCATCTGCGACATAATAAACATAATGTCAACAGTAGAAAAAAGTTGGATGCATAAGGTCTTAAAAATGCTGCATTCGTACCTTGGTACGTGACGCGATCAGCTTCAAAGCCGGCAATGATGGCATCCCTGTTCGCTAGCTCAGTCTTCAGTCGGCGTATCTCCTTATTCCTCGCACCCAAAGAGTTGATTGTTTCAGCACCAATGCGACGGTGAATCTGCGTAAGGAGGCGCTAAAGCTATAAGCTAAATTGAAGATTGAGCCGGCTTGGGAAAATCCAATTTTAATCATCGGGGGATAGTGTAATCCTACTCCTAAGCACTAAGCTGACTAAGCAGAAGACGCCTTATTGCTTGGGGGCTAGGATAATCAAATCTAGCTGCGCTTTGGCTTGGACCACCATGTCGCGTTGCAAAGAATTGAACCCGGCATAGTGCTCGGGGGCTACTGGGGCAAGTCAAGTACCTGATAATGCTCACGGAGGATGGAGACGCCAACTTCAAAAGTCTCAACGAAGTAATTATACCGATCTTCCAGGATGTCGATGACATCGTACATGTCATAGGCTAGGGTTTTGCTCGGCTTGTTGTCCCGAAGAGTGGTTCCCTTCTTTCGGGATAAACGGGGAGCCGACATAAACCGGCTCTGGAAGTCCGGCTTAATGTGGCCGTCTTCGTCAAAATCCTCTTCCTTGATTGGAGGAAAGGCCAGGGCATCATTAGCCATAGCTTCAGCCCTATCTGGTGGAGAAGCCATGCTAACCTTCCCCGTCAATTGCGTCCACTCGCCGCCAGGAGTTATTCCGGCTCTCCCTAGAATCGGCTTCGCTGACATGGAGGAGGCGGTTGGACCCTCCGCTGACACCGGCTTGGTCATAGACGGAGTCGGGGGAGGGACATCGGGAGAAGTTTTCCTCCGCACGGCCAGCGCCTTTGTTTTCAAAGGTGCACCCTTCTTGAACCTGGAAAAGGGCAAAAGGCTTAATGCATGGATAATCTGGCAAAACTGCAACGGAGAGAAGAATTGCAATAGCTTACTTCTTGGCCGGGATGTTGAGCCCGGCAAGGGCATTGTCGTTATCAGACGACTTGGCACCAATCTTCAGCGATTGGCTCTTCCTTTTTGGCTTTCTACAGAAGCCGAAGAAAAGGAGATGTGGCCTCGTTTCCCTGCCTTGCCGGAAGTCGGCGTAGGGGCGGGAGGGACGGCTGAAACTCCGGGAATCTGGCATAAAGCACAAGTTAAGCTGTCAGAATAAAACCAAAAGCCAAAGAATTGAACTTTGTTCGACTAAGGCAAAGTACCTTTGGGGGAGGGTTGGCGGCCGTGTACATCGGCCGTGATTCTTCATATTTCCGGCCTTCGTTAGGCCGGGCTTTGGTCAACTTGTTGAAGCGCATCTCAAAGAGCTCTTCCGACAAGTCTTCACTGATCCGCATCGGATCAGTCTTCATGTTTGTGTACTCGCATAAGAGGCGAGTACGATGCTGAAGGGGCTGGATTCGCCTAGTCATCCAGCAAATTATGGTGTCCTCCCAGTCAAGGGAGGAGAGCCGGAGGTTAGCTCCGAAATCCTTGCCTTTATGGCGGCAAGGTCAGCTGGCATCTTCGACATCGGCTTCTGCTTCCACGAAGGCAGGGGGATGCCGACTCTGTCCACGAATGTGGCGATCCCCTGCACTTTGTTAGGAAGCGCCACATCCTTGCAATAAAAGAAGGTGGAAGGCCACCCCTTTGTCGAATCGACAATTGGCACCTGAGGATACCAATCTAAATCCCGGCGCATGTTGAAGCTTATTGAGCCGGCAACCAGCAGCTCCTTATTCACAGTCTGCCTCTTTACATTGAAGCAGTACTTGAAGAAGTCTAACCTAGGAGCTAATCCTAAATAGCCTTCAAAAAGTGCCACGAAGCCGGAAATGTAGAGGAGACTATTGGGAGTAATATTATGAAGCTGGAGACCATAGTGATCTAAGATCTCTAGCATAAAAGCCGAAGGCGGCAAAGAAAATCCCTGGGCGACATGGGAGTCAAGGAGTACCTGTTCGTCTTGGATCGGGGTAGGAGTCGGATCGCCAAAGGAGGATCTCCAAGCAGGAGTTGAATCTGAAGCCGGCGGTGAAAGAACAAATGATGCCTTGATGTCGCCTAGAGGAGGGGGGTGAATAGGCGATTAAAACTTTTCCGGTTTAAGGCTTGATAAATGCGGAATAAAACTAAGTGTTTAAATTAACAAGCCAATAACCTAATTATACTAGGTTCACCTATGTGCACCAACAAATTATGCTAAGCAAGGCAAGCAACAAGGTGATAGCAAGATATAAAACTTCAAGCACGAAGGCTATCACAATGTAAATTGCATAAGTAAATAGCTCGGGTATAGAAATAACCGAGGCACGCGGAGACGAGGATGTATTCCCGAGTTCCTCCTTGTTAAGTGAGTACGTCTCGTTGGAGGGGTGTGAGCTCGCCATAAGTGGCCTACTCAAGATGCCACAAAGGCATCACCCTATTCTCCGATGAACCGCACCCAAGGGTTTGATTCACCTTCCTCTATCGGAATCCTTCAAGGCGGAATCCTTCAAGGCGGAATCCGGGGCACACACCCACAAATCAATTGGGGGCTCCAAAATCTTGCCGAAGCTTCACAACTCGAAGTCTTCGTGGCACACCAACCGTCTAGGGTACACAATGGACCCGAGACACAAGCTCTTGGGAACACAATGCACCCAAGAGTAACAAACTTCTCAACCTTCAATCCCACGAATTTTCGTGGAGAGCACAACCCGATGCAACTAATGCAAAAGGCAAGAACACACTAAGTGGTCAAATCCTTCTCTCCAAAATCCAACCAAAGCAACTAATGCTATGGAGGGATTTAAGAGGAAGAACAAGGAGGAGAACCACAAAATAACTCCAAGAACTAGATCCACTAGGTTCCCCTCACTTAGAGCAGAGATTGTTCGGTGGAAACGTAGATCTAGATCTCCTCTCTTGAATCCCTAAATTTGGGCAAGAATCATTGGAGGGATTGAGAGAAATCAAGATCACAAGTTTGCAACAATGGAGGAGAGAGAGAGTGAGTGAGCTAACCCCTTGGGGAAGAAGGGGCTATTTATAGCCCCCCCCCCCCCAAATCTGACTGTTGGAGCAGCGAGGGTCCGGAATTTCCGGTATTATGTACCGGAACTTCCGGCCAGGGGCCAGAACTTCCGCTGCATAAACCGGAACTTTCGGTGGTCCGGAAATTTCCAGAGCAAACCTCCAGTGCAAAGATCCGGACCACCTCTAGAGAGAAAACGCGAAAACGACTTAGCCAAATTTTCCTGGAACCGGAACTTCCGGACCAAGGGCCGGAATTTCCGGGGCAAAGTTCCGGACCCCCTCTAGAGAGAAACGCCGAAAGGGCATAGCAAAAAAAGCTCAGATGAAAATATGGGCCGGAACTTCCGGGGCCGGAATTTCCGGCCTCCCGGCCGGAACTTCCGCCCCACAAAAAAACTACAGAAAGAGCAAAACGAAAACGGGCATATCTTTCGCATCCAGACTTCGTTTTTGATGATCTTGGACTCGCAACGAAAAGGTCTACAAGGATATACAGAAAAACATCATAGTCCAACAAGGGAGGATAAAACCAAATGGAGAAAGGTAAAACCTCTCTAAGAAGGACAAACCGATAAACCTCCAAACACAAAAAACGCAATAGGAGACGCATATGAAAACCGTTTTCGGTGAACTTGGGCCTTGTCATGACAAGCACGACAAGCACCAAGAACACACCACGATAAGAGGCAAATAAGAACCAATAAAGATGATTGCAAGGATGCAAGGATGCAAAGGTTTGAGCTCTACACGAACGATACGTTCAAGATACTCGGTCGAGAGCCCCTCTTGATAGTACGGTTATCTATCCTATAACCCGGTCTCTCAACTAACATCATGAGACCGGTAAAATAGAAACCCTATCAAGATCATACCTTTGCCTTGCGCATTAATCCACTTGAGGGATGGAGACGATCTTCATCTCCTCAAGACGAACCACCTTTCTTAATTACGCTTCGCTTGGTGAAGATTCACAAGTTGCTCCCCCGTACACCAAGATGGAAGAAGCACTATTCGGCATATCTTCACTTGGACTTGAGTGTTGATCAACTCGCACTTAGCCTTGATCAATACATAATCTTCTTCCCTTAGCCTTGACTCCAACAAATGGAGATCAAGCAATGCAAATGGACACACCTACAAGTAGCTCAATACAAACATTAGTCCATAGAGATTGTCATTAATTACCAAAACCACACATGGGGGCAACCATGCACTTTCAATCTCCCCCATTTTGGTAATTGATGACAATCCCTTATAAGAGGGTTTATATAATGAATAAAGCATCCTTGCACGACAAACAAGCAAGGATGCAAGCGCATTAAAGGCAAATGCAACTAAAGCGTAAGACCCAAATTCCCTTAAACCCTCTAAACTTCTCCCCCATTGGCATCGATTGCCGAAATGGGAAGAAAAATTTAGAAGGCCAATATAATAAGATCCTCCAAAAGGTGTGCATTTCTCAAGATATGAGTGAAATCAAATGCACATATTCATTGATGAATAATTAGAGGGAATCAAACTATATTGAGGATCCAAAGATTGCAAAAAGATGAAATCATTCTAAACATCTCCACAAAGGGGATAGGCAATCAAAAAGATCCAAAGCGAGAGTTCTAAATAAAAATGGAGAAGCTCCCCAATGTTCATGCACTATTGAGGAGTGCACAAATATGGAATCTCCACAAATATGGAATCTTCACTCCCCCAAAATCATCTAGAACACGCAACAAGTGCAATTGTGCATAAAGCAAAAGCAACATATCACCTGCACCAAAGATATGGTTGAGCCATAAGGAGATACCAATTTTCAAAGATTCAACATAAGATAGGCCCAACCGAGATAAAAGGAATATCTTTAAAAGGGGTATGTTCACAAGCTTAGGGATACCAATTGAAAATGCCAAAAGCAAGTGAGAGAATTTAGCCAATAAAAATCAACATTCTCACCATGGTAAGCATGAGGTAAAAGATCTTAAAATGAATGTGAGTGCGCAAAGATGCAAATAGAATTAAGATACGCACTCATGAAGCAAATTTTCTTTTCAAAGTCACGAAAGGATCAAAGATAAAAAACAATGTGACCCAAAAGAAATAGGATACCAACTAAAAGGGACCTCTCTCATATGTATAGGTTTCTAAGTAGACAAATCATTGATGATTTACGTCCAGAAAGAAACATGTACATACAAAATGGTTAGAGAAGAAGAGAACAAGGTATCCAAAAGGAAGTCATAAATATACAAACGATATTATTGCTTAAAAGCATAGCACATAGCTCAAATTTATCTCATTGTATATGAATGAACTTCAAAAATATCAAAGGCATCACACATATCACTAAGGGAACAAGAGATAGTGGAGAAGCTTTGAGATAGGCAACAAGTATCACAGAGGAACAATACCAATTGAAGAAAAAGTTTTTGCAATTTCATCACAAATATCACAAAGATATACCAAGTGAAAGAAAAAGCCAAAACCACAACAATTGCACATAAAAGCTTTCATGCCAAGAAGAAACCTACACAAGGTTGAGACTAGAAAACTATGCATGGGATAGATACTTATTACCGAGATACATTGACGATGAAAAAGATGAGAGTTTGTTTATCATCAAAGCTTGACTCCAATAATCACATGGTGAGAACACCTTCCTTATGAATGAGGCAAGCATCCAATACATCTCCGTTGTACCTAAAACAAAATTCAAGGACAACATGGTTGCCAAACTCATTGGGTCCCATAGTAGTTAGATGAACTACAATATATAGGAAACACTCCACATAAATATGTGCATATATATATTAAATTGAATTTCATGCACATCTTACCCGATTTAGGATTCGGTGGAGTATTCCCTATATATTGGAACTAGAAAGACAAACATGCCATATAATATATATATATATGTTAGAGAATATACATGCAAAGTCTTATAAGAACCAAACGAGATACAATTTGGACGAAAACACCAAGTAAACCAAGAAGAGAGCACACCAAAGTGTGACACAAAAAGGTTGTCCAAATTATATCAAAATCCAAATCAACACATGATTGAGGAAAAAAAATCAAATCAACATATGATTGATTCCAAAACACATCAACACATGAAGTGCGATATCAATAGGAATCAAATCAAACAACACATGAGAGATAAGACACCAATTGAAAATAAGATACCAACTAGGAGAAAGAATACCAAGAGAAGGATAATACTTGACCGGAATCAAGTAAAGTAAAATAAAGCAAAAAGGTATCAAAACTCCCACAATAAATATCAATTGAAACAAATATCTATGGAAGAGATATCAAATTCCAATTAATACCAATTGATGGTACCAAAGCATCAAGGAAAAAGGTTTGTCTTCCATAAACACATAAGATAGAAAACAAATGCCAATTGAAAGGATCAAATATTGACAGATAGGATAGTGTTCTAAATAAAAAGGAATGCTCCCCCAAGATTAATGCATTATCTTTGATATTTGCATTTGAATACAAAATGCACGCACAAGGGATCATTACTCTCCATATTTTATTTACAACACTAAACACTACCATTTGAAAATTAGGATTCATGCTAGAGGCAGGAAGGCAATGGGAGTAAAAACAAACACTTGGCAATAAATAAGGCAATTCAACGCAAGAGCCAATATGAAGATGAACAAAAATATTCTACCACAAATGTGAATATCAATTGTCCAAGGACAATGAGTATAAGGAAATATTTTTCCGGTAAGTAGAGATATCCAAGGTCATCCTCACAAGATAAATCATATGGCAAGAGATAAGAAATAAAACACCATATTTAAAAAAAAGTTTGTTGGTAGTTTCAACTATTCAAACCAACCGGCATGACCAAGGTTAAAATAATATGGAACAAATGGTTTCTCAAATAATATATCGAAATGCATATTAGAGAAAAACCACACCAAGCAAACTCACACAAACAAGACCCAAAAGATAACCAAAAGGAAGATTGGAACCTGTTCGAGCAAACATGCCACATAGGAATAAGATAATTTAAAATATCAAATCTAAGTGGCAAACCTCAAATGTTCACATTTTGTGGGATTGTAATATGCACATAGCTTATTACTCCCCCATAATGTGATAATTCATTTTATCTAAGCAAGAGGCAAATAAAACCAACTAGAGAAATTAATGGACATTGTAGAATTTGAATTTCTCATGAATATGACATACCATATAGTAACTAGATAATATTGAAATATCAATACTAGGTGGAGTGCCTCATGTACACACATTTTTAGGTTTGTGAAGTGCACAAAGCACATCACTCCCCCAAAATGGGATAGTCCATTAATATCTCAAAGAGCCAAATGAAATCCACACAAGATCCAATAAAGCTCAACACACAAGTTACACATACATGATACATAACTAACATACCCAACCTTGAATAACAAGACAAGTAAGAAAGTAGCATATCACATACAAGCACATGCTAGGAACAAAACTAACACATGCAAGGGAGCAAGCAACTTTCAATGTATATATGAATTAAATACAAGTTACCGCAAGGAGGTATATGAGATAGAGAAATATATTCCAATTGACTTGGCTTGAGGAAATATAACCATGAAGATCCCTTAATTCTTCAAAAGTAGCCAAGTCTCCAGTGTCCTCCACCATCACCTATTGATCAAGTTGAAGCTTGTTGGTCCCCAACCAAGTTGGGTCCTAAGAGGTTAGTCACAATAGGCTTGGCAACCCAAATGGTTCTTTTTTTGACACCACTTTGAGTTCCCACATATTTTGCAAACACATTGTCAACTCTATCCTTTCTAAGTGAATAAACATCATCAATTAAGATGGGGTTGGATAGGTTACCGATGGTGCACGAAGAAGCAAAGTGACCCTTGCCACGGCAAAGATAGCAACATCGACTCTTCTATTTGTTCTTAATAGACTCCTCAACTTGAGGAGCATTGACTTGTGTCTTCTTAGGTGGTGGCCATTGTTCAACTCGTGGTTGATGATACGTGTCAAACGTATCTATAATTTTTGATTGATCCATGCTAGTTTTGTGATGTTGTCACATGTTTTTTACTATCATATTACATCATTTTTATGCATTTTGTCGGACTAACCTATTGACAAGATGCCCAGTGCCAGTTCCCTATTTTTGTCATGTTTTTGTTGCAGAAAGTTACTTCTGGAAATATTCTCGGAATTTGACGAAAATTTACGGGGATTTTTTATTGGACAAATGAAGACCGGAGCCAAAAGGGCGACCTGGGGGGCCACCCACAGGCCAGGGGCGGCCCCCTACCGCGGCCCTAGGTCAGCCCGTGGGTGGGACCCGTCCCTGCCCTGTGGGCACCCCCTCGGCTGCCTCCGACGCCTATAAAATCATTCCCGACGAAAAAACCCTAACCCCCAAAGGATTTTCCCAAATACGCAACAGAGCTCCGCCGCCATCGCCGACAAGTTTTGGGGGTCAGATTGATCCTGTTTCGGCACCCTGCTGGAGGGGGGATCAACCGCCGGAGCCATCTCCATCGACACTGCTGCTTCCCACGATGAGGAGCGAGTAGTCCCTCACCGGTGCTGAGGCTTATACAAGTAGCTATGTGGTTATCTCTCTCTCCCATGATGTGATCTTCGTTGTGATCATGAGCTTTGTTAGTATAGTTGAATACATAATGTTTCCCTATGTGTAATGGATATGATTTTGCTCAAGTGATGTTATTTAGTACAATTTCCAGAGTCACCGTTGTGACACGGTATCTCGGTGACAGTGTGGGTGCTGTGTGTGACTCTATGGATAATAGATTGGAAGAATCTTCATCATGAGTTTGTTCTTTATTATTGTTGGATTGAATAGATCATGAGGTTTCTTGATGCTTGTGTTATTGAAGAAAGAGACTATTCAAGAAATATGTTGTGGTGTTTGTTAGTACTATCTTTGGATGCAGATAGTGACAGCATGAAGTGTCCATAGATGTGGAATACGAACTTTAAGGTGTGCTTTTCGTAGCCCTACGCAATTCTCATCCTATTTGATCCACGAAAGAATGATCTCCGAGTAACGTCTACCATGCATGTGTTTTTGTGGAACTATTATGTGTTTAAATTATGTTAATGATGTTTAGAGTAGTCACTAGTGAAAGTATGAAGCCTAGGCCTTATTTCCAAGCATTGATACACCGTTTTTAGTCACTTTTGTCACTTGTTTGCTTGCTGCCATTTTTATTACAGAATTACAAAATCACCTTTTACCATCCATATCACTTGCATTTTACCATCTCTTCGCTGAACTAGTGCACCTATACAACTGATAATTGTATTAGGTGTGTTGGGGCACAAGAGACTTCTTGTACCTTAATTGTCAGGTTGCTTGAGAGGGATATCTTTGACCTCTACCTCCCGTGGATTCGATAAACCTTGGGTTACTCACCTAAGGGAAATTTGCCGTTGTCCTACAAACCTCTACGCTTGGAGGCCCAACAAGTCTACAAGAATAGAAGTGTGTAGTAGACATCAGTTGAGCATGAGATTGAACAAAAGGCCGCTTCCCTAGTTGCTTCTCACTAAGAGGCTTCTTCTTCATTGGGCAATCCCGAACATGGTGCCCTTCTAGCTTGCACTTGAAGCAAATGATCTTGGCCGGATTCTTGACTTGTACTTGGCCCTTCTTCTTATCAATCTTGGACTTGTTCTTGTTGTTGGAGTTGAATCCAAGTCCACTCTTGTCATTAGGGGATTGTTGCACACTCACCACATTGTCAAGTGCGTTCTTCCCTTCATGATGTGTTACCATGTCTTTCTTCAAAGAAGCGACTTGGGCCTTGAGATCTTTTATTTCCTTTACATGGTTAGTGGCACCAAGAGCACAAGAGGAAGTAGAGGCTTCATTGTTAGAGCAACAAGGCAAGAAAAGTAATTCATCACATGATGTACCAACATTTTGAGTGGATGAACTACTAGGACTAGCACATGGCAATATAGCATTTTTAGTTAAAGTTGTGCTATTATCCACATGAGGCTCACTAGATGTTACCTTTGTAGTGATGGCCTCATGAGCTAACTTTAGACTAGCATAGGATGCTAGAAGATCATCATTAGAGCTAGATAGCTTTTCATGACTTTCTTCCAACTTCCCATACTTGCTAGTTAGCAACTCAAGTTGATCCCTTAGCTCAACATTCTCCTTCAAAATAGATGCTTCACAAGAAGTGGAGTTAGTAGCACAAGCATCATTAACATTAGGAATGGAAGAAGAAAACTTGGCAAGCTCTTCCTTAAAGCTAGCATTTTCCTTTTTCGTGACTTTATATTTAGTATGAGCATGGTCACGTTCTTTAATGAGTTTGGTAATTATTTCATTATGAGACTCCTCAATAGATTCGAGTTTCTCCTCAAGAGAAGCCCGAGTCTCTTGCTCTTCCTCAAGGGCATCTTCTAACGATGCTTTTTCCATAGCATCATCTCTTTAAATCTTACCCTTTTCTTCAAGGCTTGTTTCTAAGGCCTTAATAGTATCCCCTCGCTCAACAAGGGTGCTCATGATTTCATAGAGGTTATCACAAGCATTTTTATTCTTTGAAATAGCCTTAAGAACCATTAGACCTTTATTATGAGCATCATCATTTTCCACATCATCTTCTTCATCATTATTATCATTATTATTATCATCACTACTAGAAGATTTAGCCATAAGGCAAAAGATGGTTGATGAAGAAGAACAATTAATTATTGAACTACTTAAGTTCACATCTTGTTCCATAGCAAATTGGGTTTCGTCTACATTATGATTCATACAAGATTTAGAGGGAACACAAGCATTTTTATCATGGGAACAAGATAAAGCAAGCATATCATCATGAGATTTATGTAAGAAATTTTTAGATGATATGCAAGGACTATCAACACTAGCATGTATGACATTTGTAGTGCTAGAAGAGTTTAAGTCCAAAGATAGAGCATTGCAATGAGATAGAGATTAAGTATCATCAACAATGAGCTCACTATCCAAATTGCAAAACCCATCACTACTCACCATTACATTAGTTTGTGGCTTACCACATTTTGGTGAAGTAGACGAAGATGAGAACTCATCACGGCCGAAGGTGGAGGAAGAACAATCATCCTCAATAGTGTTGGAAACTCCATATTTATCTTGAAGCTTGGTCCAAAGCTCATGAGCGTTCCGGAGAGGCATGATTGACTGAAAAACTACAACACTCACAAATTTGCAAAACTCATTAGAAGCTAGAGCATCTAGATATAAGTTTTTCTCATCCTCTAAAGTCGTACTTTCATAATCCTTTGGAGGAGAAAAACCTATATCTAAGATACGCTCAATATTGGGGTCCAACACCGTAAGTGACTAAGCATATGAGTTTTCCAAACATTAAAATTTGTGCCATCGAATATAAAAGTGTGATCATGCACTAATCCTCTAAACGACATCTTTACTCTCTAGGCGGTAAAGCCAAACAAGAGAGCCCAGGCTCTGATACCAATTGAAAGAACAAACGATGTCTTGATGTCGCCTAGAGGGGGGGTGAATAGGCGATTAAAACTTTTCCGGTTTAAGGCTTGATAATTGCGAAATAAAACTATGTGTTTAAATTAACAAGCCAACAACCTAATTATACTAGGTTCACCTATGTGCACCAACAACTTATGCTAAGCAAGGCAAGCAACAAGGTGATAGCAAGATATAAAACTTCAAGCACAAAGGCTATCACAATGTAAATTGCATAAGTAAATAGCTCGGGTATAGAAATAACCGAGGAACGCGGAGATGAGGATGTATTCCCGAGTTCCTCCTTGTTAAGGGAGTACATCTCGTTGGAGGGGTGTGAGCTCGCCACAAGAGGCCTACTCAAGATGCCACAAAGGCCTCACCCTATTATCCGATGAAGCGCACCCAAGGGTTTGGTTCACCTTCCACTATCAGAATCCTTCAAGGCGGAATCCGGAGTCTTTACAACGTTCTTGGGGCACACACCCACAACTCAATTGGGGGCTCCCAAATCTTGCCGAAGCTTCACAACTTGAAGTCTTCGCGGCACACCAACCGTCTAGGGTACACAATGCACCCAAGAGGCACAAGCTCTTGGGAACACAATACACCCAAGAGTAATAAGATTCTCAACCTTCAATCCCATGAATCTTCGTGGAGAGCACAACCCGATGCAACTAATGCAAAAGGCAAGAACACACTAAGTGGTCAAATCCTTCTCTCCAAAATCCAACCAAAGCAACTAATGCTATGCAGGGATTTAAGAGGAAGAACAAGGAGGAGAACCACAAAAGAACTCCAAGAACTAGATCCACTAGGTTCCCCTCACTTAGAGGAGAGATTGTTCGGTGGAAACGTAGATCTAGATCTCCTCTCTTGAATCCCTAAATTTGGGCAAGAATCATTAGAGGGATTGAGAGAAATCAAGCTCACAAGTTTGCAACAATGGAGGAGAGAGAGAGAGAGTGAGTGAGCTAACCCCTTGGGGAAGACGGGGGCTATTTATAGCCCCCCCCCCCAAAATCTGACCGTTGGAGCAGCGAGGGGCCGGAATTTCCGGTATTATGTACCGGAACTTCCGGCCAGGGGCCGGAACTTCCGGTGGTCCGGAAATTTCCGGAGCAAACCTCCGGTGCAAAGATCCGGACCCCCTCCAGAGAGAAAACGCGAAAAAGACTTAGCCAAATTTTCCTGGAACCGGAACTTCCGGACCAAGGGCCGGAATTTCCGGACCCCCGGAAATTTCCGAGGAAACTTCCGGGGCAAATTTCCGGACCCCCTCCAGAGAGAAACGCCGAAAGGGCATAGCAAAAAAAGCTCAGATGAAAATATGGGCCGGAACTTCTGGGGGCCGGAATTTCCGGCCTCCGGGCCGGAACTTCTGCCCCACTAAAAAACTGCAGAAAGAGCAAAACGAAAACGGGCATATCTTTCGCATCCGGACTCCGTTTTCGATGATCTTGGACTCGTTGGACTCGCAACGAAAAGATATACAAGGATATACAGAAAAACATCATAGTCCAACAAGGGAGGATAAAACCAAATGGAGAAAGGTAAAACCTCTCTAAGAAAGACGAACCGATAAGCCTCCAAAAACAAAAAACGCAATAGGAGACGCATATGAAAACCGTTTTCGGTGAACTTGGCCTTGTCATGACAAGCACGACAAGCACCAAGACCACACCACGATAAGAGCCAAATAAGAACCAATAAAGATGATTGCATGGATGCAAGGATGCAAAGGTTTGAGCTCTCCACGAACGATACGATCAAGATACTCGGTCGAGAGCCCCTCTTGATAGTACGGTTATCTATCCTATAACCCGGTCTCTCAACTAACATCATGAGACCAGTAAAATAGAAACCCTATCAAGATCATACTTTTGCCTTGCGCATTAATCCACTTGAGGTCGATGGAGATGATCTTCATCTCCTCAAGACGAACCACCTTTCTTGATTGCGCTTCGCTTGGTGAAGATTCACAAGTTGCTCCCCCATACACCAAGATGGGAGAAGCACTCTTCGGCATATCTTCACTTGGACTTGAGTGTTGATCAACTCGCACTTAGCCTTGATCAACACATAATCTTCTTCCCTTAGCCTTGACTCCAACAAATGGAGATCAAGCAATGCAAATGGACACACCTACAAGTAGCTCAATACAAACATTAGTCCATAGAGGTTGTCATTAATTATCAAAACCACACATGGGGGTAACCATGCACTTCCAGGCGGGATGGCACCGTCAACCGCCATTTCCTCGAGCTCCATATCATCCACCACCGAGCAACCCCAGTTATGGGTAGGGTTGCCGGTGGCACCCTCGTTGTCGCCAATCTCTTCCTATTCTTCCTCCTCAGCGACCCTAGTGTCCTCCGCAGTCTCCTCCGCCACAGTGGTAGCCATTGCCGCAGAAGCCACAGCCTCCGTAGCGGCCTTGAGGAGGGCAATCTCATCGCATGGAGGAGAGGCAGCGGGATCGCTGGAGCCCGAGGCGGCGGCGGAGGTGGTCGTCCCCATTGGCTGAGGAGAGGCTATCGACGACGTGTTTGTCATGGAGGAGGGAGGAGCTCCGAAGGCCATGGAAATAGGAGAGCTCGGGAAGGAGTGAGATCTGGAGGCGAGGGCGCTAGGACTGAGAGAGAATGAGGCGATGGATCCGTCGGAGGCAAGAGGGCATCCTTTATAGCGGCTCTCCGAGATTCATGCGAGCGGTTGTAGAGCGAGATTTCCGCCATGCGTCACGAGATCGTGCAGTCATGGGGTGATCCTTCTCCCCGACGCCTCGTCTCTTACGTGGCAAAACACAATCTAGCCCCCGCGTTCAAAGATACCGCGGTCAATGCAGCCTGCCATCTCTGGCATGTCCGTCAAATCAAGCGGACGCGTGTCACGCAATACTCAAGTGTTTTCCGACATAGGAAGTCGGCATACAAAGATCGACAAAGCTGTTCGACATGTCCTGAAGACTACAAGATTCTGGGAATGCTCCAAGTTGAACAATAGATGAAGAGTTTGCCGAACAACTTATTGCCGGAAGACAAAAGCCGACCGCTGAAAAACTTGAAGCTTTCCGGGGGCTACTGTTGGGGATATGCCGAACAGGTACCTTCACGGAGGTGACTAAAAGTCAGCATACCAGGGTGGCCCATAATGGTGGTAAGCCGAATCCGGCTTACCAGGCGGCCCAGTATGGTGAAGCGCAGGAGGCCAATCCGGCTAAGGAAAGGTTCCAGAAGACGGCCTGCTTGTAGTTGACTTAGTTCCCAATGCAAGGCCCAAGCCGGATTAGAGTAAAACTCTGTAACTTAGTCGGTTAGTTTCCTCCTGCAAACCCTAGTCCTGGTGCCTTTATAAGCCGGACAGAGGGACGCCTCAAGGCATTCTCTGTAATCGGTTATTGTTGCCTTATAGTGAATTATAGCAGCACGTAGGGTTTCCCCACCGTTGCGAGATCCGAAACTGGGTAAACTCGTGCCTATCCCGTCACCGGAATCACCTGCATCTCCTATACCCACCTCTCTACCTAACCGGATGGCACCCCTATCTAGGATAGATTCGACTATACCACGACAGCCGTCACGTCGCTAGCTCGTTGAAGAAACCCCGCCGCCGCCACGCTATATGGCTTTCGCCCAGCAGCACTTGCCAATGCAAAAGGGCCTGACGGCTGGAAGGATGGTATGGTAGGGTCTACCCTACCATGACCGTGAGGGTGGAAATGGGTGGAAATGGGGAGGGCCTGACGGCTGGGAGGATGGTATGGTAGGGTCTACCCTACCATGACCGTCCTTCTTGTGACATTAACATTGAGGCCAATGCAAAAGGCTAGACTGTGAACGCAAACATCCAAACGGAACCTAGGAGACGAAATAGCCGGCCGGGCCTTGAGAGTCTTTTTCTGTACTGCACGCGACAACAGGTGCAATGATTTTCGCCAACTCTATTTCGCTTGCAATTGCAGACCCTTTTCAGCTCCCAAGCTGAAGTCACAGGCCGGTGGTTTGGCTAACTCTGCCATGCAACTATATGCTGGCAACAATTGTCATTTCCTTAACTTGATTGAAGGATGCTACTCTAGCTGCCAGATGAAAAACAAGCTCCGCGTGCAATCGGTGCGGGTTAGCTGCCCTCTCACGTCTCTTGATCAGTGGACCAGTCTAGCTAGTTAGTAGAGTCTGTAGAGGTAGAGCACAGACGCAGAGAAATTTCAATGGAGAGAGACAGATCGATACGCAGTCACCTTCAACACTGCATGCATGCATGGACGTCACGAATGACGTCAGCCGGGGTTTGTCCTGTTTAACGTACGTCGCCTAATGAACGGATTGCCGTAGTATGATGCACAGGTGCGATCATATACCGATTTCTCTTTTTTACCGTCGACATGTTCTGAAAACAACTCGACACCGCGCGCCTTAATTCTACGATAATTTTTTCTTTTTGAGAAAAGACACCCGAAGGCATCTTATATCTAATATTGATTAAAAAAACTCGTACAAAAGAGAAACAACTCGACGTAACACGGTCAGTACAAAATAAAAATATAGTGAAACTCATATTGGTCATCTTCTTCCTCCCATCGATCGACGGTTGTCGAAGTTTGAAACATACGCTGAACAAGCAACAAAAGACTGGGCCACCTGCAAACGTCCTCGCCAACCAAGGCTTTGAAGAACGCAATAGCCACCCACCGGGATCGACGAGGTCGAATAAACGTAGATGGACATCGGCTGGGGACACATCCCAAGCAGCAGCGCAGTCTTACAATCCTTCACCACCAATCCAGAGTGTCGGAGAAACCAAACTTTACCATAGATCGTGAAGGAAGAAATAAAGAAGTGAGAGTCTGTTTTTGAATTTGCCATAAATCGATTTTTCTTCCAATTATAAGCGGACATTCGATTGTTTCCTATTTCATCCAAAGTTCATTTTTTTACATGTGCTTTATAGTGTATATACATGTAATTTACAATGTATATGTAAATAATTTAAATGTATATCCATGTTAACAATATATATACATGTAATTTATATTGTTATTAGGATACTGATTTACATGAGTGTAAACGGGATATGCAATTTGTGCCACACAAAAAAATGGCCCAATCCATCTACCATGCATGCAATGGACAATAAAAATCGAGTGTTGCTGAAATGAAAATCGAGTGTTTTTTTTTCTCTGCGTGTCCTTTTTTCTATTGGGAAACGTACAGATGAGAAGTGTCCTCCTCATTTTCAACCCTATAATAACTAACCGTGATGCGGCCAGACATATACGCCAAGATAGGCTCGCTCGCGAGGGTACCGACGGATTTAGTTCGTTCCGCGTTCAGCGCTAGCTGAATGTGCTCGAGTATCGTCAGACTCTTTCCCGGCTAGCATTGGCATGGTGGCCCGCGCTCGATCGCCCATGGTTTGCTTGCTTCTTCTTCCACCGGCGGTCGCGAGGACCACGCGCCCGCCCGTAGGCCTGTGCCGCCGTGATTGTGCGTGTGTATTGTATCATGTGAGTCCGTATGGGCAGGTCAGGGCCTACCCCTACACTCATGGCCCAGAGCAGAGCACTGCGCCAGATCGAGAGCTGTGGCATGAATGATTGCCATGGCCCCTAGGCTAGCTCTGTCGAAATCTCCATCCGCCTTGGCTCCGGTCAATGACGTTGACGCGGCCCGCGCTGTCCCAATCGATCAGTCCGTTACCGTTGCGCCACTCGCGCGCCGCTGGCTGCGTATGCACAATCGGCCAGCGCCGCCGCGCGCGGATGAGCCCCGGCCCCGGCCGGCATGTCGCCGCGCGCCCGTGCGTGCCCCGCCACACCGGAGATGGCATCGATCGTCTTCTCCTGCCCAACAATCCATTGCATGCATGCTGCATGCACCAGATCTCTCTCCAGCTCCATCAATTAAATCACCGGCCGGTCCCTTTGCTCTTTTGGGGCAACTTGCATGCGAGACCACCACCCCCTTCTTCTTTGCGCCAAATGCAGTGTACTAGCTAGGAGACGACAGCCCCAACTAGCTCAGACTATTCGGTACTACTATACGTACGTACGTACGTGCATGTCTTCTGCAGATGATGTGTGCGAAGAAGCCAGAGGCTTCCATCGACCGGTTGTGATGCAAAAGCAGGATCAGCTGCTCCGAATTCAAGGCCATCGATCTATTGGGATTTGCTAGCTAGCCCATACGTCAGTGTCTTGTCCTCCCTGCTGCACTGTGGGAGGGACCCAACGCGGCAATGCATGGCAACAGGCAGGACGAGGGGGGCGATGTGATGATCAATCAACACAAAAGAAAGGCTTCATATATATGCCTGACGGTGAGACATATTTTTTATCAATAAAGCTTTTAAAAAATAGCTAGTGGCATCAATATATAGGTTTCATGCAATGTACTGTATCTAGGATCCGGTATCATTCTATCATGGGGGGATGGTCACATCGATCAGCTAGCTCGGTCGCACTCCAAATGATTTGCCAATTGCAACACTCCTGCATGCATGTCAGCTGCAGGCATAGAGACACACCTACTCCCTCCGTCCGCGAATAAGTGTACGTTTTCTTTTTTTGGAAGTCAAACATTTTCAAATTTGACCAAATTTTTTACACAAAAATAACAACATATTTGACATCAAATTACTATATTAATAAATTACATGTCAAAATGTATCTAGATATATTAATTTAGTGTCATAAATATTGTTTCATTTTTCGAAAAAGTTGGTCAAAGTTAATAAAGTTTGACTTAAGACATGTCTAAACGTACACTTATTTAAGGACGGAGGGAGTATCTAGCAAGATAGCCAGTAGCATCTCTTTCTCTCATTAAATTTCTGAATCTGACCCAGCCCCTCTCTCTCTCTCTGTAGTCCCTCTCCAGTCTCCAGTCTCTAGTCTCAAGGCGATCGATCAACGAGGCGCAGCCTGACGGGTGCTTCACACAGTAAATGCATCGTCTGCGCCCATTCAAATCACTGTGCTAGTAGTCTACTCCAAAGGGGCAGCTTGGGCCTTGGTTCTTGGAGCTGTCACTGTGATATACCGTATGAGCGATTCATCGGCATGGATGCTGGATTTCATGTTCCTCATTTAGCCGACTAATTGCTGAACTCAATATTTTAAGGAAAGCAATGGCTGGTCTTAATCATGTTATTTTCTTTGCCGGGATGTCTTCATCAAGTGATTGACCCTTCAAGGGAAATATCAGATTGATGATGGAGAGGGCGTAGACTAGCTAGCCAGAAAGATGAAACTTGGCCTTATTCAAGACATGTGCACGCTAGGTATCAGTCTATCAGTTAAGGGAGGAAAAGTTAAAGACTCCGGACGTGACATGCTAGGTGCAGCTAACATCGATCTCTCTGTAGACAGGAAGATTAGTTGGAATGTTGATAGTATATCTTCTGTTTACTGCAGGAAAAGGAGAAATGCATGATAACCAGATGGTAATACATATTTCAATACCCTATATAGTAACATAGTAATACTCCGTACATCAATATCTAAAGAATACATCCTTGGGGTAAACCTGAGGCTTCCCAGAGCTCAGACACATCTGACCGTCCTATAGGATTGCCACCCGATCCTCACCGTCCGTTTCTTACCGTGCGTGTGGTAGATAACCAGCCCCTGACGAAGAAACCCTAGCCGCCAGCGCCAATCGTCGCGCGTTCCTTCCTCCCCCAATCCCCTCGCAGCTCCTCTCCGATCCCCCCGCCTCCCCCCAATCCCCTCGCACGTCTCTCCTCCTCCAATCCCCTTCTCCCGCTACCGATCGATCTGGGACAACTGGGATGCGTGCGTGCTCGAGGCCGAGCAGCTGCGGCGGGTGGTCGAGGAGGGGAAGCGGATGGGCGGGGCCGACCCGTGGTCCGCGCCCTGGACGCCCAAGGCGCCCGCGCAGGAGGCCAGGCTCGCCGCGCCGCCGTGCGTGCTCGGGGCCGAGCAGCTGCGGCGGTTTGTCGAGGAGGGGAAGCGGATGGGCGGGGCGCGGGACTCCAGGCTCAGGATCTTCTCCGGCACCGCCAACCGCCCGCTCGCGCAGGTGGGGTTCCTCCTGTCTCTACACCGTTGTTGTCGCTATCATCCTCGCGCCGAGAAGAACTCCGCCCGATCTGCAGCCACAGCCGCAAGGAGGAGCACGCATGGGTGAGCTCCAGTGTCTTCTTCGCCCAGCTGTCCGCCTCTCCGTCGCCAGCAAACTCTTCCGCCGCCGAGCACCCTCATCCGCGTCTCCATGGTCAGATAGAAGGTACGAATCTGTACCTTTTCTCTCCCTCCCTCTCACATCTCTTATTTGATCTACACATGGCTAGAGTCGAAGCATAAGAAGTCCAGTTCATTCCATTCTTGAACGCCTTAGGGTGTTGAGAACAGTTGCCAGCAAATCCTGAGGATTGGATACGAAAATCATGGTGGTTGATTGTTCCATCTAGAAATTGTATTGGATAAGAAAATCAGTTTCCTCTCTTTCTAAGCAGCTGGAGGTGACGACGCGGAGATGCCGCACGAGAGGAGCTTGGCCTCCGCTGCAGCGTGCACAGTTCCATGGTGTCCGGCTCCCCGTCCGCCTCCCCGTCGCCAGCGAACTTCTCCGCCGCCGAGCACCCTCATCCGCGTCTCCATGCATAGATTGAAGGTACGCAACTGTATTTTTGCTCCCTCTCCCATCTCTTATTTGAGTTGAGGTACTCCACGGCAAGATCCTCACACTTTTCTCTGTTTTTTCTTTGTTTGCGTTGGATCTGCTCATAGGTTGGATCTGGCTGGTTGAGATTCAACGTTTTCTTCTTTTCTCCACAGCTAGCGTTGTGATCTGCTCTTGGGTTGGATCCGGTACTCCATAGGAAGTGCTGATTTGAGGTACGTGCAAGAAAGAAAGTTCTATTTGTTTTCTTATCGATTGGCTACATAGAGAAGTAGATGCAGTTTCTAGGTTCTCCAATTAATTTTTGGTACTGGTGTACTTGCTGTCCATGCGTACAGATTTTGCTTGCTTAGAGATGGCCAGTAATCTGATTAGAACGTGATCTATTGCTTGCTTTTGTTCCTTGCTGATGTTTTCCTATGTCTCCAGTAGCACTTGATGTTTTGCTTGATGATGAGGGCTAGGATGTTTTGGTGCGTAAGTAGGAACTTGCTTGCTTAGAGATGGCCAGTAAGCTGATTCGAACATTTATATTCTTTGCTGATCATTGGTACAGTTTCTGTCAGTTCCTACTTGCTGGAGTATTCTTTCTTGCACTTACAGCCATTTTCCCCCATTGTAGGTTCCAAAAGAGTCCCTTGGTTTTTGCTGTTTGTCTGTTCGGTGTGAGAGTTGTCACTGCCTCACTGGTCAGCAGGTGAGTAGTAGAGCTTATATATGCCTCTTGTCTGTATACATGTCTTCTTTATCACTATTGTTGCTTTTCTATATATTTGCCTAATGATGTCTTTTGCCAGGAAAGAGTTTCAGACGCTTCATTGCCTTGCTGTTACAAGTTGTCCGCTACATTCTGTTAGGTAGCCCTCTTCCTTTTTTTAATTGTCGGTGCCTTAATTTCTATGCAAGTGTGAATCTGTATTTCTTTCTATCTACGTTTATATGCATATTTTTTCCCATGTGCGACATGCTATGATGTTTGGAGTGCCTAATGATATTTCTTGCATGTTGACAAAATACATTCGGTGTGTGGCCTTCTTTTGCGTTGTCTGTTAGCCCGTAATTAGTCATGTACTCCTCCTGAAGTTAAATCAAATAGTCTTAAACTTAGTAAGTTAATAATAACTTAGGTTCTGATTAGTTTGCATTTAGTTTTGCCTTTTGGTATTGTTTATAATGTTGTACTAAATTGAATGGCATCTATTTGTGTATAGTTTTTAGATTAATTCTTTTTGTTTCTCTATAACAACATAATGAGTTACCTACCATGGTAGCTCCCATTCTCCATTATATGATGATTATACCATGAAAATGTTTCTCTAGCAGAGATTATATAGTTATGTCGACCTTACTCCTGTAATCCGTCTTATGAAAAGGATAGACAAGATGTTCATACAGTAGTAATACCGCTGATGATCATTCTTACTACACTAAAATGTCACTTTGGTGTTGCTTGCTGATGTGTGTTAGCCCATTTGATCTCCTAGGTAGCTTTGTTCCTCACCTTCTGACCATGCCTTCTCATATTTGGCCCCTGCTTTAAATGTTCAGATATTTAGTTATGCTTATCTTGGCCAGAAAAAGATCAGCTCTTTCTTTTACGGAATACATATAAAAACCTCCTCTCATGCGCTCTTCTCTATAAATATTCATATCCGCGACCTCCAATTGCTTCTGTTTGTTACTGGGTGTCGTGGGATGATGTGAACTCTTGTCCAGTACGGCCACCTCCTCTCGTGCCAACCTAGGCCTGGGCGGTGGATACATGCGGCGCCCGGCGTAGTAGTTGAGAATTTCTCAGTGGGATCTACCTCGATGATTTTCTACAGCTATTTGTGCTATGCTTACTATTCTTTTGCATTCAGTTAGTAGATGCTAATTCACTTTTGCAATTTCCTTTGGCCACTTGCAGGTTTAAGATCAAAGAATCCATGTCTCTAATGTTGGCCAATTTCAGACTGCACCCATTTGTTTACACAGTGGCATAATGTTCTCAGCTTATGGTGAAATATGGTAATCCGGTGCATGCAGTTTCATCCTGTAGATCTATTTCCTTTTGTTGTTGCTAGCACCACATCTGGCATATAAGTTCTTCACCGTGGACTAGGTTAGGTGATAATTGTTGTATCATTCAGTGATGCTCTTATGTATATTTTTATTCAGTGCATTGAATAATGCATTTGGTATGATCGCTGCTTGGTTTAGAAACAGGAGGAGTTAATCCTCTTCTGAGGTTAAATATGTGTCTCCTCCTTCTGAAGTGATCCATTGGATATTGTTATTTTCCCCCCATAGATAACTTGGTTTCACTATTATTGGTTGGTTCTTGGCAGATTTCTTACGGACGTGGTTATTCTGGTTTCGTAATGAATAGCATATATATATATACATGTGTGTCCTTTATATATGGTATAATAGCAAGATGGTTTATTTTCTTATGGGTATTCATTTAGTTATAGGCTTTACGGAGCTCAATTATATTTTCAAAAAATACAACAGATGTCAATTTCGTTTTCCATAGATATCATTTTCAATTTCGTTAATATGAAAATCCATATGTGTATGCTGGATAATTTATTGCCATTTTTTACATTCCTTTTATTAGGCAACCATGATTATGAAGTAACGGAGACAGCAGGTGGATGATTCACACAAAGCAGAAAAACTCCAGGCAGTGGTTAATGTGTCATGAATTGGTGATATGCTAGATTATAGTCATTTTGAGGTCGCATATGAGTACATTTCTAAAGGGGGTATATGTTCTCATCATTTGGTATGCTTTTTCTTATCCGTGCATTCTCTTCAGAGCCTTCTTCCATGGCGCCTAGGGTTGAAAGCCGCCATCATGCCCAGAGTGTTGCGCAGATAATACCTGCTCCTCGATAACTTTGCTCCGCTTCTCGTGAGGCCTCTCATGTGGCTGATTTTGGGAAGGAGATCAATCCATGTAATATTCAGGATTCCGCTATTTACTCAATATCTTCTTCTTACTGAAATTTATTTAGCTGCAATTGGCGACAGCTTGCATGTATATTACACTGCTCCTCTCCGTTACATGACTTGTGTGTACAATATATTGTCTATCGGTTATCTGCCTTACCTGTGCAAGCTATAATTGATAAATATATGAGGGATTCATGGGCAAATATTTTGGTTTTGGGTTATTACAGACATGCAACAGACGGAATGTACTGTGCTCAGTTGTTACAACTATCACTTTGCTATGTTAGGAGTGGATAGTCGAGTAGTGGAAGAGGAATTCATATTAAGGTGCAACGGAAGTTCCCTTGCTAGATTTTGTGGTTCCATTTCAGTCATGGTTTTAGGGATATTTGTTAATTTCCACTGTTATTATGACTCAAGGGACCCAAAACCTTCTTAGGCATAACATATACATGCTTATTGAGCAGACACAGTCCATATTATTGTAAGACAGCTTCCTCGCATTGATGTTGTTAATGTTTTTGCCCACCCATCCACTGCAGTGCATGTTTATTTTGTGGAGTTTCCATTGTTTACTTCTCTTTGTTGAATTTGTGAGCTCATTTGGGGATTCTCTTCTTTGTTTGTGTAGCGATTGGAGGCTTTAATTTGAAAGTTTTGAATCGAGCATAGGTAGGCAGTAGGCAGCAGTAGGCTCATGTCGTTAATCTTAGGTGAGTGTTGTTTATCCAGAGTATGCATATTGTGTTTATATGCTCATGACTCATGAGGATGTCGTTAAATATGTTGGTTGGATCTTAAGGTTAAAACCTATTTGGATATGTCCCGATGTCTGACCAGTCGCACCGTTCTTTTGTATAATTGCTTTTATGCTTTCTCTAGGCTGTGGGGAAAAGTGTGCAAAACTGTACAACTAAGCCTATTTAGCTGCATCATGAGATTGAAATTCTTTGTGCAAGCCATGTTTCAGTCTTCAAAATGAAACGAGGAAATGATGGGTTTAGACAATGATGATTGTTCTTTAATTTTTTATCTACGTGTTAGATTACTCATTAATCATATTTATACTTGTGATAAATGCATAATATAGTATAATGTATTGTTTTTTCATGTTGTGGACTTGAGTAGAGGTAATCGGGATGCTCCTAATTTAACTAACGCCTATTCATTTACCTTTTGGATCTTTTCTCCTATTCCCCTGTTGTTAATAACTTATATGTACACTTGCCGCTCCAGATCATCCATGTAAGGTGCAGCCAGATCACCATCCATGTAAGGTGCAGCCAGTACACTGGCCAAAATGAACAAATTCTTAGGATATAGGCCCAGAATGGTGACCATATGTTAGGTGTGCAGTATGCCAACTGCTTATTCATGTTATACAATGGTTCAACACATGCTGACTAGGCCTATGGTTTTGCAGTGCTGCGACGAGGTGCGGCTTGCCTCCTCCCAGGTTGCTACTGCTTCCCCAAGCAATGACCAGGTGAGCATCCGGCCTGTAGTTTTTTCTTTACATCTTGCAGTAGCAAAGTGCGAAGTGACTGTCCAGGATATCTTTCATTTTAACATCCTTTGGAATAAAATCTGAAGTTTATTTGTTTGGCGCGTGAAGTAATTATTTCAATAATCTGAGGTTTTAGTTGTTGTTTAATGTGTTGTAAGTGTGCTCCCATTCTCTCCTGGCCCTTTGGATACTCCACATGTTTGGGAATCCAATGCTTTTATTTTGGATGCCATATACATCTTAGGTTATGTTGAGCTTCACTACTTAGTGCAGACATTAGATTGGCTATTCGATGTTGACACACTTCACTTGAATATGCAAGGTCGAGCTGAACACCTCCTCTATTTGATTTATTTGTATGAATTATTGGGGTGCGAGCTAGAAGATAGAAAAATCTAAATGATTCATAAGTATTCAGAATTGTAAATTTAGATCTTCAAATGAAGCGGGTATATGTTGGCATGTTATTTTATAGAAAACAATCATGTCAGTATATTTAATACCCTTATTTATCTTACATTGTCTTGTCAGCATATTCTTCTTTCTCCATACCAATCTCTTATTGGTAGCAGGAAACAAGATAGGATACACAAAGTCACTTGATTAGAGAATTAAACGTTTTTCAACTTGATGGTTATGGTTGTATGCCTATTTGGTTATGATATATTCCACACGATGGTTTTATCTGTCCTCAAGTTTCATTTAAAGTCCCCTTTTCGATGTTCTTTTTGTGAATACTTTGTTTTAGGATCTGAAGTGGAGTTTTTTGTTTGCACTGCAGTTCAGTTCTTTGTGTTGTCTTTTGAGTCAACACAATATTTTCTGTTTACTTCTCTAGAATCGGTTCATTGATTTCATATCTATGTATTACTGAAATTATCTCCAAGTCCTGTCTATCATCTTCTTTCTTACTACATCATTTAAAACTTACTTTACTGGTATGCGATCTGAGATTATATATTACAATAACCTCATGTTTTGTTCTGTACTATACATTTGCATCCTTCCTTTTGTCCTGATAAAAATATCCTTTTAATTTTTTATGTGTTTGATAATTCAGTTTGGTTAGATGATTATGGCCGTGTTCATTTATGTTAGTACCGCTGTTTGACTGGATTTGTGATATGGCCGTGTTCTTTTCGCAGGTGCTATTCACATCTGCTGTTGGAATGGTTCAGGTTAGTTGTTTCGTATTAACTGGGAGAGAACGCCACTTGGATATCTGTGCTGATAACATGTTACTTCTTCCATGATTTAGACCCAAAGGCATTATTGATTTTTCAGGTTTTTGTTTCTTCTAGACGAAGGGTTGCCGTCGGTTAGCATATTTTGTCTGAGAGGAATCAATGCTCGGGTTAGGTTAAGGTCGCTGAAGCACCGATAGCAAGATCCTTTTAATTTTTTATGTGTTTGATAATTCAGTTTTAGTTAGCTGATACCTGATCGTTGTTATGAAGAGGTTTATTCCCTTTTCTCACTGCCTTTGAAGATGCCCATTTCTTTGTTACTATACATAATTTTAGATTTTTACAAACTGGTACTGAGCCTTTTGAAGAGCTTTTGCATGTGTACTTCAACATTGCGTTGGTCTTCCTATTTCCGAAAATTTTGATTGTACAGTATGGTGATTGTTGATATCACACGATTCTTAAGATATGTTATCAAATCAATTAGCATCTTATTTTGCTTATAGATGTGGATATAAATCATCCTTTTTAGTAATCTGTATACAATGTGACAACCACGGGCAAGAAAATGAAAGATCCGACAAGTGCCGCGTGGCGAGCCGCGCCGTTCGAATTTGCACAGGTACCACAGATCCGTGGTTCGAATCGACATTTGGTACGTTCTAATCTCTAATTTGCACTTGATTGCTTGCTCTAGCTGGATGAAATAGATCACTGTTGGTTAGTTCTGCTGTTTTTAACATGACATGCCTTCAAAATACCACTTCTGTTGTATAAAGTTAAGTTTACGATTATTGTTCTCCATTCTTTGGTACCTGCTCCAACTGGTCCGGTTGTTTTGTTCGCAAGCCAACAATATTAGTTTCTAACGGTAGAGGAAAAGATGGTTAATGTAAATAGAAGACATGTCCTGATAGCCCAACTACTTACAAACACAAATCTATTAATGATTTTATTATATTTGTCGTCTCATTTAGCCATGATCCAGACATGTATCGATGTCACGTTGTTACATGATCTATGGAAAACAATTTACAGATCAAATTATGCGGCTAATACCATGTACCTTTTTATAGTTACTTATAACTGTTCCATGTCTATTGCTCATTCCTTTTTGCTTATTCACTATTTCACTCCCTTTCTACTAGGCGTGCAACATGGAAGTTGTTGAAATTCGGCAGAAAGTTATACCTGATGCCATGCTTGATGAGCTGGAATTACCAAGGTCTACGTCTCAGACCCGGTATTTTTTTTATTTCCTTACGCAGATGCTCGACACAAACTCTGCAAGGTATCATTGTTGCTACTTACCATGTCGGTCCTTTCTTTCTATACTGAATCCAATT
Source organism: Puccinellia tenuiflora (assembly GCA_012064385.1). Lineage (NCBI taxonomy): Eukaryota > Viridiplantae > Streptophyta > Magnoliopsida > Poales > Poaceae > Puccinellia > Puccinellia tenuiflora. Next base: position 170,535 of record QRDG01001914.1, on the reverse strand, counting down.
ACATCTTATTACTGTGTTCTATTGTGGTCATACAAAAAAATAGGGAACAATTATAAACCCCCGATGTTGGACCCAGCTGTAACTGCATTTAATCGTAGAAAACGCAAGCTGGAGCTTGATGGTAGGTATTCCAATTCATACTCTTTGATCTTACGGTACCTTACTTTATTTATTAAAACCTGATAGCACGTCACTGCTCTTCATTTACAGGTCGTAGAGGAATAGGTTTCGGTGCTTCAGGCCAGTAGGGAATTTGGTAACAATGATCAATGCCAGTAAAAGGACTTATTTTGCCTATACAAAGATCCTGTTCCTGATTGTCTCAGCAACACTGTGGGATATATTTTGGACCTGACGTGTCTCCCTGTGGATGCTACTGATATTAGCTGCCTCTGCTTTTGGAATTGTAGTTTGTGACCTGAAACTCACTGGGGGTTGAGTTCATGTTACTCTAACCACTTAAAATCAGTAGACTTAGCAGATCTTACGTATTATTAAACTTCCATGAATGTAAATATTATGTGCACCTACCTGCCAGTTAATATCGGTAGTTAATATGTAGTGACGAGAACTATGATCAAGTAGGTATGTTCCCGTGATTCGGCTATCCATGTTTATGGCAGTCTGTCATAGTTCGAAAATTGAAGCTCTTTTAATCGTCTGAGGATTCGTTAAACTATACTATGTATACTTCATCGTTTGCATCTCCATGTTGCTTAAGGATTTCATTATACCTACTCATTTCACATACGATTTCAGATACGATAAAACTCATTCGAGTAAAATTATCCTTTAAATGATCTGTTTGAATGGTGGTAACCACGGACAACTAATTCAAAGAAGAAACAAACGCCGCGCGGCGAGCCGCGCAGTTTGAATCTAGTATATGATCATCAGATCATAGATGCTCTGGAACTTTCTCTGGCAGTGCCCAAACTCGTCATGGACCCGCATCATTGCCATCTTGAAATTGAATCCTTGACACAGAATTCAAGGCAATTCATTCCAGGTAGAGAGGGCGTCAGAAGAGATTAATCACGATCACTCCAAGTCTCTTTTATTGTGAAATTAAATCTTCAGGCCCTCCATCTAATTAAGGGGATTAATCGGCATAATTCCAATAACTTTTATTGTGAAATCAATACAATTAAATATAAACCTGCCCAAAGGCCACCAGCTAATGAAGGACATTAAATCAACATAATTACGATCTCTTTATTATGGTACGTAAGTAAACCCGATGCAGGTTATGTCTCTTCGATTAATCAATTGCCATCCATTTCTTGCAGTCATTCACTGATGACTGATCCATGTCCATTCATCATGGGGGCAGATGTTGCCATGCTGCAAGAAGGTGAAGACACTAGCAGTTAGCTAGCCCACCAACATGTGAGCCACACATGAGCAGGCTCGGTGGGAGGGAGAAAGCGACATCAAATCACAGATTCAGAGCGAGAGAGAGTGTTTGATCAGACACTCAGGAAGGAAACATCGGCATAATGGATGCCCCCCACCACTCTTGTTGAGTGTGGGTGCGTAACCCCCACTAACCCACACCTCCCAGACATGGGCACGCCATGCCCCCATCCATGCAGCTCGCCGGCAGGCCCGCCACCGCCGGGCCCGGCTCCTGGCTGCGGCGACTTGTCGGCCGGCCAGCCCCCTACGCCCACCCGATGGGCCCGTGCCGCCATGGCCATCCCATCCCATGCACGTCGCGTCACCTCACCGGCTAGCTTGCGCTCCTCCTTAGTCCTTATCCAACAGTGCCCGATCGTGGTCACGTCACCGACGTGCGGGCCCAGCCGTGTTCGCATCTGTCCTCGACGGCCGGAGGCTAGCTGCACGATTCGTTCCATGATTGGATGTGTTGAACGATCCAAGGCCGTTTTCTCCTTTGATCGGTTTGCTGTAATGAAAGCGTGTAGGAACAAGTTTGGCATTGCAAAATCAGGATGAGTCCTACTCCTACCTGTGGTCGATCCTCTACTGCCCTGCCCAGGTACATGAATGATCAGGCTCCCGAAGCAACAATGCCTCCCATGGCGATGACAGGCACAGCAATATGTCAATATGCATGCTCGATCAAGAAGGCACATGATGACCGATAGTGGTTAGAGCATCTCTAGTCGGGGCGCCAATAGGACCGCCAATAACTCTATTGGGCATGCCGGACGAAATCGGCGGCCGCGACGACACCTACATCGACATCGACGCCGAGGGACGACTTTGATTTCTCCTCCGTGCCGGACTTTGGTCCCTTTTGATGGTCTGTGGCCGAGACTTTGCAACAATGACGAGACTTTGCACCCTTTTGATGGCATGTGGCCGATAATTTGGATCGTGGCAGACTATTTCGAATGTTGTATGTTTTCATTTGATTATTTTTTTACCAAAAGTTTCCCACGGCGCGGCGGCTATTGTCGACGCGACTGGGGGAGCGCCGGCGCCAATAGACGCCATCTCGTCCGGACGGCGTTAATAGAGCTCGTCCGGACTCTCATCCGGACGCTCTATTAGCGTCGCGATTGGAGATGCTCTTACATGTAACGAGCATCTGGAGCAAACCTAACATCCGTAGCTGATTGCAAAATGCACCCTATAACTGTATCTGAATCTCATTTGAACTTGCGATCCTGGATGTTCTCGATCAAGTACAGTAGTTTGCCGATTGGCATGTGCTACCAATTGTGATGGTTGATGCGCTCGCTTTGGCTGCACAAGCAGCTCATTCAATGCCACCAATTGAGCAAGAACCAAATCGATTGGTGGATCGGTATGGGAGTTGTATGTGTCTCTGTGTCTGTCTGCTTTTGTGTCGCCTCTACTTCATCCGTTTCTCCAAAGAATCCGTATTTTTTTTTCTGAAAAGTCAAGAAAAGTTTAACAAAGAACATAGAAATAGTTACTAACAACAAGAATATTATGTAGATATAATATGAAAGTAAATTTTATAATGTATTAAATTATATTGATTTGACATTTTATATGTAATATTTTTCTATAAATTTGGTCAATCCTTAAATTGTTTGCCTTTTACCAAAATTTATATGCCTTGTTATTAGAGTAACTAGGAAGCTAGGAGCAAGTTGTTTCGCTGCTGCCCTCGCGTCATTTGTTAGAGTAGCTCCAACGAAGTTCCCCTGCCTTCTATGTGGGTGCATTTTGATTATTCAAATGCAAGCTTTGGCTATGAGCTCGCTATGACATTTTTTTCAACAGTAAAAAAATTCAAAATCACAATCATAAGAAGATACGTTTGGAAAATACTGAATGATTAAAATCATTTTTTATCAAAAATTGTATGATAAACCCACGTATTATATGATTATAGGCACTCAATGTTTTTATTTTTTATGTTTGCTGATCTTTGTGGCCGCCTTGTGTAATCCATGATTGTAATTTTTTGTTTTTGAAGTGCCACAACAAAATGGTTGTGTCTATCAATTGATGTAGCTAGAGGCCGTCCGGGTTTAACTTCCCTTTTCGTAAAAATGAAAAGCAGACGTTCATCGTCATCTCCTGCACATATATGAAATTGCTAATGTAGATGTCCAAATGTATATATGTGTCTCTCACTCACATATTTCTCTCATTTGCTTTGCCTAACTAAGACTATACATTGCTCAATCTGACAAAGATGAGATGTAATTAATAACACTCCACTAATGCGAAATATGGGGTTAAAAGAGTAACTAATCGAGCACTTAATGGATGAGATGTATATACATTTGTTCTCATTAGAAGTTGCATACATGTTCAATATTTGAGCATGCTCTCCTTCCACTCGTTCAAGCGTTGCATAGCGACAAATTCTAATAGTGCCATTTTGATGAGTAGGTCTCTTGGGATGGCTCAGGCCGAACCCTAAATGCTACTGCCGCCACCATCCATTGCCCTCTTCCCCCTCGCCGTCACCGGCTCTCGTCGGCACACAAAGCCCGTAGGCGGCCGGTGGCGGCGTTATCTGCTGAGACGCTGGCTTCTTGGCTCGGAAGCGCGTCACGGAGGCCCGAAAGGGGCGCATGGAGATCCGACATCTCAGGTCCCGGCTTGGCGGTGCTCTGCCAACGAGGCACATATGAGGGTTGCGTGTAGGAAATTAAAATTTTTGACTTACGCGCAACTACCAAGATCTATCTATAAAGATACAAGTGTCGTATACGACAGATCTAGAATATCATACCGACGCAATGTAGCGGAAGGATGCGTCGATGAAGATGTCGGCGTAGTCTGTTAAAGATTCCCACAACCAAGCCTGGGTGTGTCGCAACAGTGGAACATGGGGTTCCCCTAATGCGGCCAAAGTGGGTCCACCGCCCATGGGCCCACCAAGAAGACGGACAAGGCAAGGAGTCAAGACCGGCAGGTGGGCCACCCCATCTGCCCCACGGGTATCGAACAAGTACGACATCGACAACCACGGCTGAAGGACCAGGTGATCTTCCGGGTCACCTCCAACCCGGCGAGCAACGCGGAGGACCCAGAGACCGAACGCCCGGCAGGAGGCCAGGCTCGCTCCCGGGTTTTCCCTCCATACAGCTATGAAGATGAGCTTGCCAGCTCAGGCAGGAAGATCCTAGAAGACTTGGGTGCCAAGAAGGTGAAGGCGTCGTGCGGGGACATGGCCGGTGGGGGTGTCAGCCCCTGTCCACCCCGCTTTCCAAAAGGTGGACGACTACACCTAACCCTTTGGAGGAATACTTGGACGAGAAGAGGCCACGTCGCCTCCTAAAGACCATGGGGGGAGGGGGGTTGCCCGCCTAAAACCCACACACTCCTCGCATGCTCTTGTTGGATCCCCTTAGCTTATAAAAGGAGGACCAAGGCATGGAGGAGGGGAGGTTGGGCTAAGCAGAGGACAAGACAGATTAGCTAGGGCGAAGAGGGTAGAGCGAGAGGTGATCTCCTCCGGGTAAGGATCTGCTCATCGTCTACCTCTAGCCACCACCTTCTGGGTTCTCACCCGTGATCCACCTTGTAAGCCACACCATGATGAACGACTCAATCCAGACATGCAGGAGTAGGGCTTTTAGCCTCCGGGCAGCTTGAACTTGGGTAAACTCTCTGCGTCCCTGTGTTGATTGCTTGCACGTCGATCGGAAGAGCTTGGCAAGGTACTCCTGGGGAAGGTGTCTTCCAGCCTCCTTCGCGCCCCGTGCCGAACCTAAAAAGGGGGTATCCTTTACTCCCGGTGTCCGTGGTCCGAGACATGACAGGGTGTGAGAATTTTTCTTCTCCCACGTCCAGCCTTCTGGATCCAATTGAGCGAGGAACTCCGTAATGACCCTCCGAGAGTTCGCACACGTGCATCCTCTGCAATCCGACAGAACTTCGCCGTCCCGGACTAAGAATCTATCGATGTATCAAGAGGTAGAGTTTCCCAACACATGGGAGAGAGAAAGAGAGAGAGAGAGAGAGAGAGAGAGGAAATATATAAGGTGAAGGGTTCGTGTACTGGAAAACAAAAAAAATTCCTACAAGATGCAGAAAAAACCCAACGACTCTAGATCTATTAGATGCAAGTAGCGAGAAGGAGATCCAATCTACTCACCCTCGAAGACAAGACGAGAGCGTTTTGTCGATGCAGGGGTTGGTCTATCGATTCCCACAACTAGACTTGTCTAGTCGCGAGCAGATGTGTTATCCTTCGAGATCCAATCCGATGAAGCACCACACGAGCAGCACCTCCGCGGTATCCACACGTTCATCTTGATGTAGACTTATTCTCCTTGATCCCGCAAGCGAAGAAGAAGTGGCTCGCGAGATTCCAGCAGCACGACGGCGTGATGGTAGATATGGTGGAGAAATTCCAGCAGGGCTTTGCCAAGCAGTTGCCGGTGAGAGGAGAGTGAAGGGAAAGGGAGGCGGCGGCTAGGGATCAATGGGAACCGTCCCAATGAGCCCCCCCTCTTTATATAGGAAGGAGGGAGGTTTGGGGCACAGCTCAGCCCTTCTAGGGCCAGCTTCTTGGAGGAAAACTCCCCCAAGTAAAATCCCTATTTTCTAGGAATTCTTTCTTATCCCTTCTTATCTTTTGATTTAAATGGCCTTGCCCTTATCCAGCCACATGGGCCTTATGGGGCTTCCGCATGGGCCCTCCCAATAGTCCATGTGGACCCTCATGGTAGGTGGGCCCCATCATGGAACCCTTCGGAACCTTCTAGAACATTCTGGTACTCTACCGAAATTTCTCGAAGTTTTCCGAAACCCTAAAATCAACTTGCCTTATATGAAGCCTTACCTCCGGACTCTTCCGAAGCTCCTCGTGATATCTAGGATCTCATCCGAGACTCCGAATCAATATTGATTTACACCATCTATTATCTCAACAACAAAACCTAGCTACATCGAAGCGTTAAGTGTGTGACCCTACGGGTTCGAGGACGTGTAGACATGATCCGATCAATAACTAATGGCGGGACTGGGGATGTCCATATTGGTTCCTACACATTCAATGAAGTTCTTTTCTCGGTTGAATCACAATGTCGAGGATTCAATTAATCTGGTATATGATTCCCTTTGTCTCACGATATATCACTTGCCCGAGATTCAATCGTCGTTATCGCCATACCTAGTTCAATCTCATTACCGGAAAGTTCTCTTTACTTGTTCCATAGCATATGATCCCCGTGACTAAAACACTTAGTCATATGCTTACAAGCTTTAGGATGCTATACTACCGAGAGGGCCCAGAGATATCAACTCCGTCACGTGGATGGAAAAAATACCATCAGAGATACCTGAAAGCCATGTTTATAATCACCCAGTTACATAGTGACGTTTGATGTCCACAAAGCACCTCCGGTAAACGGGAGTAACACAATCTCATGGTCTAAGGAAACTATACTTGACAATACAATAAGCGATGGCAATTAAACTTAGTGACATGATCAACTGCTATGCTTTATTTTGGGTCTGTACATCATATTATTCTCCTAATAATATTATCCCGTTATCAAGTAACTTTATAAGTTCATGGTTAGGAAACCTTAACCATCACTTGACTATCGAACTAGTCATAAGAGGCTTATTAGGGACACAGTGTTGTTTATATTCCACACATGTATTCCGTTTCTGCTTAAATACAATTGTAGCATGAAGAATAAACAATTATCATAAACATGAAATATAATAGTAAACAACTTTATTATTGCCTCTTGGGTATATTTTCAACAGTCTCCCACTTGCACTAGAGTCAATAATCTAGTTTAAATTGGTAATAATCTAACACTCATGGAGTCTTGGTGCTGATCATGTTTTGCTCGCGGAAGAGGTTTAGTCAATGGGTCTGCGACATTCAGATATGTGTGTACTTTGCAAATCTCTATGTCCCCTTCTCGGACATGTTCACATAAGTTGTGAAAGCAGCGCTTGATATGCTTCGTGTTCTTGTGTGATGTCTGTTCTTTGGCAAGGGCAATGACACCTGTATTGTCACAGTACAGGGCTAGTGGCCTTGACGCACTGGGAAACACATCCAGCTCGGAGAGGAACTCTTTCATCCAAACTGATTCACTTATTGCTGCCGAAGCTGCCACATATTCCGCTTTAGTTGAAGATTTCGCTACCACGCTTTGCTTGGAACTCCTCCAGCTTACAGCTCCACCATTTAGAACAAATACGTATCTAGACTGAGACTTGGAGTCATCCGGATCAGCGTCCCATCTCGCATCGACGTAACCCTTTACGACAAGCTCTTGGTCACCTCCATAAACGAGAAACATTTCTTTAGTCCTTTTTAGGTACTTAAGGATTTTTTTTAACTGTTTTCCAGTGTTCCACTCCTGGATCACTTTGGTACCTACTGGTCAAACTAACAACATGGCACACATCAGGTCTTGTACATAGCATGGCATACATGATAGAGCCTATGGCTGAGGCATAGGTGATGTTGTTCATCTTTTCTCTATCTTCTGCCATGACTGGACATTGAGTCTTACTCAACGTCTTACCTTGTAACATTGGTAAGAACCCATTCTTCGAATTTTCCATTCTGAACTTCTTCAGAACTTTGTCAAGGTATGTACTTTGCGAGAGTCCTATCAGGCTTCTTGATCTATATCTATAGATCTTAATGCCTAATATATATGCTGCTTCACCAAGGTCTTTCATTGAATCAACAAATCCAAACCCTTTGATCACCTCATCAAATCGAAGATTCCAACTCCGTGATGCTTGCTTCAGTCCATAAATGGACCTCTGAACTTTGCATACTTTGTCAGCATCCTTAGGATCAACAAAACCTTTGGGTTGTACCATGTACAACTCTTCCTTAATGTGACCATTAAGGAACGCGGTCTTGACATCCATTTGCTAAATTTCATATTCATGAAATGCAGCAATAGCCAACATAATCCGAACAGACTTCATCATCGCTACAGGTGAGAAAGTATCATCGTGGTCAACCCCTTGAATTTGTCAAAAACCCTTTGCAACAAGTTGTGCTTTGTAGACAGTGACATTACCATCAGCATCTTTTTTCTTCTTGAATATCCATTTATTCTCAACGGCCTTGCGGTCATTCAGTAAGTCCACCAAAGTCCATACTTTGTTTTCATACATGGATTCCATTTCGGATTTCATGGCTCCTAGCCATTTATCAGAATCCGGGCTCATCATTGCTTCCTCATAATTCGCAGGTTCATCATTGTCTAACAACATGACATTCATGATAGGATTACCGTACCAATCAGAAGTGGTACGTTTTTCCTAGTCGACCTGCGAGTTTTAGTAGTAGCTTCATTTGAAGTTTCATGATCATCATCATTAACTTCCTCTTCAGGAGGCGAGGGCTGCACTGGAACATCTTCCGGCGCTGCGCTACTCGCAAACTCATGAATAGGTTCAATAACCTCGTCAAGCTCTACTTTCCTCCCACTCACTTCTGTCGAGAGAAATTCCTTCTCTAGAAAGGAACCATTCTTGGTGACAAAAATCTTGCCTTTTGTTCTGTGGTAGAAGGTATACCCAATCGTTTCCTTAGGGTATTTTATGAAGACGCACTTTTCCGACTTCGGTTCGAGCTTATCAGGCTGGAGCCTTTTGACATAAGCCTCTATCGTTTCTCGGACCATGGACACCGAGAGTAAAGGATACCCTATTTTTAGGTTCGGCACGGGGCGCGAAGGAGGCTGGAAGACACCTTCCCCGGGAGTGATTGCTAATGATGAAGAGTTGGGCGGTGCCCCAAGCGAAGGCGGAGATGTAGCAAGAAGCAGTTTTCCCTCGATAACGAACCAAGGTTTATCGAACCAGTAGGACCTTGAAATCAACAACAAAGTGAATGTTGAAGATCTCTGGCGCTTAATCTTCAACAGACGTGGACCTGCACACACTCAACCAAAATACTTTGCCCCCAACGGCGGAAAGGTTGTCAATCTTTCCAATCTCGCAGAAAACAAAGCGGTTAATTGTATAGTAAAATAGATGAATTATGAAAATGGACCAGAGGAGTAATGATGGTGAAAAGTGATGAATAAAGGTCGCAATCAATGTAAAAAGATGGACCGGGGGCCATGGGTTCACTAGTGGAGTCTCTCGAGTAAATAGAACATTCATATGATGGGTAAACAAATTACAGCTGGGCAATTGACAAGATTATATCACAAACTTAATCTAGCTATGATAAAGAGAACATGATAATATTTAAGTAAGCATCACGACAATGAACAAAGACCGTTGAGTCCAACTGCATCTTTGTCTAAAAAGTCCACCGTGGGATCGCTATCCAGCCTATCACCCATCGGTATTAAGTTGCAAGCAACAGACATTTGCATTAAGTAAAGCGCATGAAGTAAGCAATATTAAATATCAAAATAGACTTTAACACTGCTGTTTTACCCTTAGTAGCAACAGCACACCCTCGCCCTTAGACATTTCTGTCACTCGTGCCTAGGAACAAAAGGGGGCATGAACCCACTATCTAGCATAAATACTCTCTCTTGGAGATACACACAATCACTTGGCCAAAGTAACTACGCACATCGGAGAGCATGCAAGAACATAAATCAACATATAAGAATCATGCACAATCTGATCATAACTTTATAATCCATCGGATCCCAGCAAACACATCACATAGAATTACAATAATCGATCTTGATCATGTTAGGCAGCTCACAAGATCATAAGACATGAAGCACAAGAGAGAGACTACCATCTAGCTATTGCCATGGACCCAAGGTCTAAGGTGGGACTACTCACAAATCATCCCGGAGGAAGGCATGGCGATGAAGAGCTCTCCGGGATCGATCTCCCCTCAGGCAGAGTGCCGGTGTTGCACTAAAAACGCGTCACACGAACACGTCCTTGTGTACCCGCGGTGCCGGGGGAGATACTCCACAACTCGCCCCGCGGGAGGCCGACTTGTAGCGCGATACGCAAGACAACAAGCCGGCGCTTTTTAGACCAGACGCCCCAGCCCCTCGGGAGGGACCCCGTCAGAGGAAGCCGGCGACGATTGGTTGAACTAAGCCGGATTTGACCGCTCTTAGCTCGATTGTCGATACTCGATGAACTCACGCGAAGTCGCCGAATAATGGAAGCAGGAACAAGGGTTTGAGAGTAAAAAGTAGGGTTTGTATTAATTGTTGATTGTTTGCTTAATTTCAATCGGCCGTCACCTCTTACATATATAATGAGGCGGCTGGACTTCCCGTACAAGCATCGTACTTCTACAAAAAATCGTGATGTAAGTCGGTTTCTATCTCTAAACTAGGTAAAAGCCTTGGCCGACTTCGTGCTGGACCCGGACTCCATCCTTTTCCGGCTTCTTTTGGAAAGTTGCCTTTTGCCCTTCTGCATCGACCTTGAACTTGTTCTATCGTACTGCATCCGACTTCTGTTTCTGGGCCTCGCAAGCATCAAACAACCTCCAGTCCGGCTTCCCTGAAACGGCTTCTGGAATCTTCAGGAAACTCGAATCTGGCCTGCGCTGGGTTCTGGCTAAGCCGGATTCTGGCTAAGCCGGGTTGGCTCCTGGCGGGTCACCACTCCAGGTTCTCTCCAAATTGCCATCTTCTCCTGAGTGATCTTGAACCTGTGACCTGCCAAAAATGGGTGGTAACACATGCCCCCCTGTTTTCTAGTAGAGCTTGCGTACTAGAAAATATTCAATGTAGAAGTTTTTGTCTAAGGGCGATGCTTAAGCTCATCGGCCATATACTAAGGGCGATATATTTATATCGGCCATATGTGCAGCTCATGCGGTTTGCCACACGCTTGGGTGGAATTTCTTCCAATATTTCCCATTGATAGCTCGAGGCAATATGCTGCCCTCCAATGTTTCCACCAGATATGAGTTGCCGGGCACAATCCGTACGACTCGTAATGGCCCTTCCCAACTTGGCGACCATTTGCCGAATTTCAGGCTCCTAGAGCCAACTAGCAATATAACTTTCCAGACCAAGTCGCCGATTTGAAAATCCTTAAGTCGGACTCTCTTTTTATAAGCTTTTGCCACCCGCAACTTCTCCTTCTCAATGTCCTTCAAAGCCCTTATACGTTTGTCGGCTACCTCGTCTATATTATCCATCATCAAATTGTGATAGTCCTCAGCCGACAAGTCGTTTTGCTTAGCGAACCTCAAAGCAGCCAGATTCACCTCTACTGGTAAAACGGCTTCTTGTCCATATACCAACTCGAAAGGAGTCGCCTTAGTTGCACCATGCCTTGAGATTCTGTGAGCCCACAATGCCTCAGACAGTACCTCATGCCACCTCCTCGGGTAGTCTTGTATTTTCTTCTTAATTAACTTGATCAGAATTTTGTTGCTTGACTCGGCTTGTCCATTGGCTTGAGCGTAATACGGAGATGAGCTGAGCATCTTGATCCCGAGTGATTTGGCAAACTGTTTCACCTCCTTAGCCATGAAGGAAGTACCTTGATCTGTGGTGAGAGTCTGCGGGATACCGAATCGGTGAACAATATGCTCTGTAATGAATTGAATTACCTCCTTGTGGGTCATATTCCTGAGGGGTACTGCTTCAGACCACTTGGTGAAATAATCAGTAGCAACCAATACAAACCGATGCCCTTTGGATGAAGCCGGGTTGATCATACCGACAAAATCTAACGCCCACCCTCGAAAAGGCCACGGCTTTATTATAGGATTAAGAAATGAAGCCGGTGCTACCTGAACATCTCCAAACCTCTGGCATGCCTCACACCCTTTATAGTACCTAAAGAAATCATTAATCATTGTCGGCCAATAGAATCCGGCTCGTCTGAGCATCCACTTCATTTTGTGAGCCGACTGATGTGTCCCACATAGGCCGTCATGTACTTCCCCCATAGCAACCCGGGATTGGTCTTCGTTCAAGCACCTTAGAAGAAGACCATCGACTGTTCGGCGATATAACTCGTCGTCTATCAAAGTATATTTAAAAGCAAGCCGCCGAACAGTCCTATCCGTTTTCTGACTTGGATCCCTCAAATAATTAACAATAGGCGTCCTCCAATCAGCTGGCCGGTCTCCACCAGGTTTCTCCGGGGCCGACTTAGACAAGCCGGCTTTTCCTCCGGTTTCAACATTGTCGACAGCAGCTAGCACCGGCTTCTTCGCTGTGAAAAACACTCCTCTACTGACATGATAGCCCGATGCTTTCTATGCCAACTCGTTGGCAAGCCAGTTGTCCTGCCTGGACACATGGGATATAGAAAAGTAATCCAGAGTCGATATGATGTCCAAACATCTGTCAAGGTATATGCTGAGTGATCCACTGTTGCACTGAAAGATCTTGGCCACTTGCTGGACGATAAGCAGCGAGTCACCATATGCCATAACATGAGTTACCCCTGCGTCCATCAAAATTTCCAACCCGAATAGAAGAGCTTCGTATTCGGCATCATTGTTAGTGCAAAAATAATCAAGACGACAAGAGGCCTCAAAGATTGTACCGTGGGGCGAAATATACACAATGCCGACTCCTTGTCCACTACTGCAAGCTGAGCCATCAAAATAAAGTTTCCACGGTACAGCCGACATGACATTCAAGTCGGCTTCTTGCTCCAGGTCAATCCGATGTTCGACGATGAAGTCGGCTACAATCTGGCCTTTCATAGATTTGAGAGGTTCATAGGCCAAATCATATTCAATCAACCCATACGACCATTTGCCGATTCGTCCACTGAGAATCGGCCTATGTATCATGTGTTTGATGACATCAGTCTAACTAAGAACTTTGCACTCGCCAGATAAAAGATAATGGCGCAATTTGGTGCAAGCAAAATAGAGAGATAGGCACAACCTTTCCACAAAGCTGTACCTGGACTCGGCATCTAGCAGTCGCCCTCTTAGGTATGTGATGACGTACTCCTATCCTTCGGCTTTTTGAGTTAAGACCACTCCAATCACCTTTTCCTCGGCAACAATGTAAAGCCAGAACAGTAGACCACGAGCCGGCTTCCTCAGAACTGGAGGTTTAGACAAGGAGGCTTTTATTCTATCGAACGCCTCCTGTTGTCTTGCCCCCCAGGTGAACTCATCATCATTCTTGAGCCAAAGGATCTGTGTGAACGCATCAACTTTCCCAGACAAGTTAGTAATAAATCTTCTCAAATAATTTACCTTGCCTAAGAATTTCTCCATGTCCTTTTTACAAGTCGACGCCTGCACTTTCTGAATAGCCTCAATCTTTGCCGAGTCGATTTCTATGCCGGCTTCATGTATGATAAAATCAAGAAACTTCCCAGCCGACATGCCAAAGGCACACTTCAACGGATTCATCTTTAGCCCGTAATTCCTCATCCTTTCAAATGCAAGCCGTAAGTCGGCCAAATGATTTAACTCACCATCCGACTTGACGACCACGTGAAAGAACAAGCTATGCCCGGATGTCGCCTAGAGGGGGGGGGGGTGAATAGGCGATTAAAACTTTTTCTATTTAGGGGCTTGATAATTGCGGAATAAAACTAGGTGTTTAAATTAACAAGCCAACAACCTAAAATTCTAGGTTTACCTAAAGTGCACCAACAACTTATGCTAAACAAGGCAAGCAACAAGGTGATAGCTAGATATAAACTTCAAGCACGAAGGCTATCACAATGTAAAGTGCATAAGTAAAAGCTCGGGTATAGAAATAACCGAGGCACGCGGAGACGAGGATTTATTCCCGAGTTCCTCCTTGTTAAGGGAGTACGTCTCGTTGGAGGGGTGTGAGCTCGCTACAAAAGGCCTACTCAAGATGCCACAAAGGCCTCACCCTATTCTCCGATGAACCGCACCCAAAGGTTTGGTTCACCTTCCACTATCGGAATCCTTCGGGGCGGATTCCGGAGCCCTTACAACTTTTGGGGCACACACCCACAAATCAATTGGAGGCTCCCAAATCGTGCCGAAGCTTCACAAGCCGAAGTCTTCACGGCACCACCACCGTCTAGGGTCCAATGACCCAAGAGTAACAAGCTCCCAACCTTCAATCCCACGAATCACCGTGGGGAGCACAACCCGATGCAACAAATGCAAAAGGGGAAGATCACACCAAGTGGTCAAGTCCTTCACCCCAAAATCCAACCAAAGCAACTAATGCTACGGAGGGATTTAGGAGGAAGAACGGAGGAGAAACACCAAAATCTAGATCCAACGAGTTCCCCTCACTTAGAGGAGATTTTGTTTGGTGGAGTAGTGGATCTAGATCTCCTCTCTTGTTTCCCTAAATTTGGGCAAGAATCATCGGAGGGATTAGGAGGAATCGAGCTCTCAAATGTGTGCAACAATGGAGGAGAGAGCAAAAAATGAGCTACCCTAAAAAATGGGGAAGAACCCCTTTTTATAGTGGGCTCCAAATAGGAGCCGTTGGAGCTAAAAATCTGGGCAGCAGAGAAGACGGCCTAGGCCCGGCCTGCACCCGGCCAGGCCGGCCGGGACACAAGCAGCGAACAGCAGAGAGCAGCAGCGCAGGAAAAAGAAAAAAAACAGGCAGCCCGGCCTGCACCCGGCCTTGGGCCGGCCGGGGCACGCAGGTGGGCCGGCTGGCCACCCGAGGCTCCCGGCCTGGAGCCGGTCGTGGCCCAGCCTGGCGCGCGGGTGAGGCCGGCAGCCGACCCGAAGCACCCGGCCTGAGGCCGGCCGGACTGTTTTTTTTCTTTTTCCTTTTCTAAAGATTTTCTGTCTAAAAACTTTCCGATGATAAAACCGCAATAACTTTCGCCCATGAACTCCGTTTTCGATAATCTTGGACTCGTTGGAATCGTCACAACGAGCACAACAAGAATATGTAGAGAAACATCATAGTCGAAGAAAATGTTATAAAACCAAATGGGGAAAGTTAAAAACTCATTTTCGCAAACCGAAAAATCTGTAACTTTTGCAATTGAAGTCCGAATGAAGTAAAACCAATTTTGTTGGAAAGAGGACAACAAAAGCAACCTTTGAAAATGGCAAACAAGCAATGGAGATTTTGCAAAGAAATGGAAGAGGTAAATCTTCCGCACGGATGAACCGGCAAAATCTCCAATACCGAAACCGCAATAGAAGACGCATATGAAAACCGTTTTCGGTGAACTTGGCTTTGTCATGACAAGCACGACAAGCACCAAGACCACACCACGATAAGAGACAAAAAGAACCAATAAAGATGATTGCATGGATGCAAAGGTTTGTGCTCTCTACGATGATACGATCACGATATTCGGTCGAGAGCCCCTCTTGATAGTACGGTTACCTATCCTATAATCCGGTCTCTCACTAAACAACATGAGACCGGTAAAATAGAAAACCCTATCAAGATCATACCTTTGCCTTGCGCATTAATCCACTTGAGGTCGATGAAGACGATCTTCATCTCCTCAAGACGCACCACCTTCCTCGATTGCGCTTCGGTGAAGATTCACTTGATGCTCCCCCATACACCAAGATGGGAAACGCTCTCTTCGGCATATCTTCACTTGGCCTTGAGTGATGATTGTAACAGCCCTAACTTGGTAGCGAAAAATACGAAGAATTTTTCCACTTTTGCTTTGCATCCTTTGCATCATGGCATGCATGTGAAACTTGTCTTTTCTAACAAATGCACCTTGTTTTGGAAATCAATTGTAATGGGAAGCCAACCCTTCCCAAAACCTCCAACCAAATGTTTTGCTCAACTTGTCAACCAACCATTCTTGGACTTCCAACTTGTTTAGGAAGTTCCATAATTGCCTCTTCTCCTCAATTCTCAAATTCCAAGTTTTGTCAATTGGGAACTAAATATGAGAATTCAAATTGGCTTAATTCAAACTACACTTTTGGAACCAATTTAAGCTCTCCAAAAATTCAAACTAAAATCATGGAGAGTTTCAATATTAATGTTAGAGCCTCCAAGAATATTTTCAGTATTTTTGGAAATATATAAATGCTCCAAATAAATACCTTTTGGATTTATCAAAAATGTCTATATTTAAAACCTGTGAACAAAGGTGGTCCAAAACTTTTTATTTTGGCACCAAACTTTTTGTGGAGCACATAAATGTTAAATGGAGGCCACTTGAATTTTTGTGGATTTTTACAAAATGCTGAAGCACCTCTTTTAAATCGATGAAGTTTGCTCTGGGGACCTGTTTGCAATTGTAACAATTATTGCCAGGGGGTTCCCTGGAAAAGTCCTTTTCCTCTCCACAAGGCCGGCCTGTCTGCACAGGGTTTTTCCTTTTGTGAAATAAACTGAGTTTAGAAATGTGATATCTTTTTAAATATGGCTCTAAAAATTGCAAATGAAATATCAAATCGCTCAGCAAAATGTTATCTACCTATTGGTGACTTTGGCTTGACCTCTTGAGTAAAAATATTTTCCCTTTAATTTGGGAAAACCCTAGCATGGCATATTTATTACCTAACGTGGGAAAAATCACATTTCGATGAATATTGATCCAAAATTTATGAATCAACTATCAAAGTGATCAACATGTCAAATGCTATTAAACCATGCTAATATCAATTCATGATCACAAATATTTATTTGATGATATTCATAATTTGATTAAAAGAACTAAATTTATTTATTTAATTAAATTGCCATTTATTCATCGGTGCTCCGAAAATTACAAATAAAGTACCAAAATGATCGGAATGACTAACCCTACCCGTTTCATGTCATGTTCATGCATATTGAGCCACTTCTCTAATAATTTGATAATTTATAAAGAATTGTGGTCACTAAGATAAATATGGAGTTGTGTCCAAATAATTGCACTAGTTATTTGGAACTCCATTTAAATTGTTAAATAATTTAAATGATAATATCAATGCATCAACTTGTCATGTCATCATGTGATTGATCATTGCACCTTGTGATCGTGTGATTTATGTGTGCTTTGTATTTTCTTTGGGTATCGATAGATTCCGGAGTCGAAGGTCTCTCTAACTACCCCGACGAGCAGTACTTCACGACCGGGCAGCAAGGCAAGAGATAACCTAACCTTCTTGGCATCTAGCATCCTAGGTTTATAAACTTATTTTATCCACCACAATATTGCATGCGATTCAAATGTATCTTTTGGTCAAAATATTATAGTATCCCATGAATGCATGTTCTTCCCCGAGCCATTCACATGTATCCCTACCTATGAACTCTAGAGATGATGTGTTGGCCTGTTTAGCAAGATATAATTGTTGTATTCATATGTTTAGCTATGCTTAGCAATGCTTACATAAATTCTTTATGTCCGTTATTAATTCCATAATTGTTTAAGTTGATGGAATGATTCGGGCACGGTGGATAATGGTGATGCTTAATTAAAATGCTAAGACGGTTCGGGTGAGTTGCCATCGGGGATGGTGTTTTGCCTCACTCTAGCCCCTAGGTGCGAGTTCTTGTCTCTAGAACCAAGATCGAGCGTGCTGCCATTGGTGGGTGTATGGGCGCCTTACCGAACGAATAATTTGTGAGGGGCTTGTCAAGGGTCCTCTAGTTCGAGCTTTCCATTTGCGCGTGAGTTGTGTGGGTGGAAAAAGGAACGAGGATGGTGGTGTTTAGGATGTGGCCGCGGGGCAGGGCGCTGTGAGCGCTTAACCTGTCCTTCCGCACACGGATGGTCCTTGAGTAAGCCTCATGCAATGTAAAGGTCTAACCGCGCCCGCTTGCCGGCCTTCCCCGGAAGAGGGCCAACTAGGTGAGCCGGACGGTACCAATGGATAAGGAGCTGGGATTCCCTCGGAACCTGGCGACTTCAAATAGTACACCCCTACAGGGTTAATCTTTTCGAAAAGCCGTGTCCGCGGTTATGGACGACTTGGGAACGGATATACGAGACCATAGATAACATTGAACCTAATTGATATGGCAGCTAAAGGTTGCATTAATCAACTTGAGATAAAGGTTCATTTCCTCGAGGGTGAGTCGAGGGAGTGCCTTGTGTGAGATGAGTGGTGCTGGTTACCTTGTAGGTTCGATGAGAACCGAAGGAGAAAGGTTTACTCTCTTACCCCTTTATAAAAATATTCTGAGTAGACGAATGCCATGTGTCCATCTATTTTTCGGTTTATTAAAATTAGCCTTATGCAAAAGAACTACATATAAAGCTTTAGAACCTCCGTCAGTCATTGGGCCTATATCGCCCTACTAAACTTGCGAGTACATCGTACTCAGTCTCTCTTTGCTGCCTCTATGATTTTGTATTTCAGAGGAGGACGACACCGAGCAACTAGGTGGGTTCTTCGTTGACGTCGACTACTAGTCTGGGGTTCCCAGGTGGCAGCTTGGGACCGTGGAACAAGCTGGCTGGGATGATGTTTATTGTAGGCCTCTTAGGCCATATTTTGCTTCTTGTTGTTAGACAACACTACCCGCTTCCGCTTGTTGAATTGTTGGATCTGTGATCCTTTTGCTTGTAATATTTGTATTCTTCTCGTTATATGAGTTGCTATACTTTTGTGTCGTAGAGTCATGCTTTGTGCCAGTTCTGTTCCACAAGTCCCGATCTTTGTCTTATGCATTGATGGTTGTGTCGAATTCATAGCCTCTCTGTATAATTCCGAGGTCGGGGCGTTACAATGATCAACCCGCACAAAGCCTTGATCAACACAAGCTTTTCTTCTTCCCTTAACCTTGACTCCAACAAATGGAGAACAAGCCAACAAATGGACAACCTACAAATATAGCTCAATGCAAATATTAGTCCATAGAGATTGTCATTAATTACCAAAACCATGTATGGGAGCAACCATGCACTTTCAATCTCCCCCATTTTGGTAATTGATGACAATCCCTTTTTAAGAGGGTTTATATAACGAATAGAGCATCCTTGCATGACAAACAAGCAAGAATGCAAGGCGCATTAAAGGCAAATGCAACAAAAGCATAAAACCCAAATTCCCTTAAACCCTCTAAACTTCTCCCCCATTGGCATCGATTGCCGAAATGGGAAAAAAAAATTAGAGAGCCAATATAATATGAGTTCCTCCATAAAGGTGATGACAATCCCTTTTAACGAAAAATTAGAGGAAATCAAACTATATTGAGGATCAAAAGATTGCAAAGAAATGAGTTCATTTTAAACATCTCCACAAAGGAGAAAAGCAATCTAGAAGATCCAAAGCGAGAGTTCTAAATAAAAATGGAGAAGCTCCCCAATTTTCATGCACAATTGAGGAGTGCACAAAAATGGCATCCTCGCTCCCCCAAAATCATCTCGAACACTCAACAAGTGCAAGAGTGCATAATGCAAAAGCAAATCATAGCACTTGCACCAAAGATGTGGTTGAGCCATAAGGAGATACCAATTTTCAAACATCATAAGATAGGCCCAACCGAGATAAAAAATCTTTTAGAGAAATATGTTCACAAGCTTAGGGATACCAATTGGAAACTAAACCAATTGAAAATGCCAAAAGCTAGTGAGATCATTTAGCTAATAAAATTCAACATGCTCACCATGGTAAGCATGAAGTCAAAAGATCCAACAAATACATGAGTGTAAGGATACCAATAAAAAATAAGACACGCACTCATGAGACACATTTGGAACCACCAAAGAATTATAGATGAAAAACAAGGTGGCTCGAGGAAAAAAAGGATACCAACTAAAAGATGACCTCTCTCATATGTATAGGTTTCTAATTAGACAAACCATTAAAGATATACATCCGCAAAGAAACATATACATACGAAATGGTTCGGGAAAAAGAGAACAAGGTATCCAAAAGGAAGTCATAAATATACAAACGAGATTGTTGCTTAAAGCATAGCACATAGCTCAAATTTATCTCATTGTATATAAATGAACTTCAAATATATCAAATGCATCACACATATCACTAAGGGAACAAGAGATAGTGGAGATGCTTTGAGTTAGGCAACAAGTATCACAAGGAAATAATATCAATTGAAGAAAAGGTTTTTGCAAATTCATCACACATATCACAAAGATATATTAAGTGAAGGAAAAGGCCAAAACCACAACAATTGCATATAAGACCTTTCATGCCAAGAGATAACCTACACAAGGTTGGAACTAGAAAAGTATGCATGGGATAGATACTTGTTACCGGGATGCATTGATGATGAAGATGATGAGAGATTGTTGGTCATCAAAGCTTGACTCCGACAATCACACGGTGAGAACACCTTCCTTATGAATGAGGCAAGCATCCAATGCATCTTCATTGTACCTAAAAAAAAATAGAGTACAAAATGGTTCCCAAACTCATTGGGTTCCATAGTAGTTAGATCAACTACAATATATAGGAAACACTCCACATAAATATGTGCATATAGATATGAAATTGAATTTCATGCACATCTTAGCCGATTTAGGATTCGGTGGAGTATCCCCTATATATTGGATCAAGAAAGATAAGCATGCTAAAATAATATAAATTAGTAACCGAGCATGCAAAGGCTTTCTAGAACCAAACAAGATACAATTTGGACAAAACCACCAAGTCAACCAAGAAGAGAGCACCCCAAAAGTGTGACACAAAAAGGTTGTCCAAATTATATCAAAATCCAAATCAACACATGATTGAGGAAAAATCAAATCAACATATGATTGATTCCGAAACACATCAACACATGAAGTGTGATATCAAAAGGAATCAAATCAACACAACAAATGATCAATAAGACACCAATCGAAGATAGGATACTTGACCGAAATCAAGTAATGCAAAATAAGGAAAAAAGGTATCAAAACTCCCACAATAAATATCAATTGGAACAAATATCTATGGAGGAGATATTAAATTCCAATTAATACCAATTGAAGGTACCAAACATAAGATAAAAATCAAATGCCAATTGAAAGGATCAAATATTGATAGATAGAATAGTGTTTTAAATAAAAAGAAATGCTCCCCCAAGATTAATGCATTATTTTGGATATTTGCATTTGAATACAAAATGCATGCACAAGGGATCATTACTCTCCATATTTTATCTAAAACACTAAACACTACCGATTGAAAACTAGGATCCATTCAAAAGGCAAGGAAGGCAATAGATAAAGCAAATCAACGCAAATGCCAATGTGAAGATGGTCTGCAAAATCCACCACAATTACTAGTATCACTTGTCATGAACAAGGAGTATATGGAGATATTTCTCGGTGGTATATAGGAATGATGTACAAGACCAACTTCACAACAAATAAGCATATGGCAAAAGATAAGAATTAAAACACCATATTTTGAAAAAGCTTTGTTGGTAGTTTCAATTATTTGAACCAACCGGCAACGCCATGGTTAAAATACGATGAAACAAATGGTTTCTCACAAAAATATATAGGAATGCATATTAGAGAAAAACCACACCAAGAAAACACACCCAAACAAGAGCCAAAACATAACCAAAAGGAAATTGGACTTGTTCGAGCAAACATGCCACATAGGAAAGATAAATTATAATATCAAATCTAAGTGGCAAACCTCACATGTTCACATTTTGTGGGATTGTAATATGCACATAGCTTATTACTCACCCATAATGTGATAATTCATTTTATTTTTAAACAAGAGGCAAATAAAACCAACTAGAGAAATTAATGGACATTGTAGAATTTGAATTTCTCATGAATATGACATACCACATAGTAGCTAGATAATATAAAATATCAATACTAGGTGGTGTGCCTCATGTACACACATTTTTAGGTTTGTGAGGTGCACAAAGCACATCACTCCCCCAAAATGGGATAGTCCATTAATATCTCAAAAAGAGCCAATTGAAAACAACACAAGATTCAATTAGGCTCAACACAAAGTTACACATACATGATACACAACTACATACACAACCTTGAATAACAAGACAAGTAGGAAAGAAGCATATCATATACAAGCACACGCTAGGAACAAAACTAACACATGCAAGGGAGCAAGCAACTTTCAATGTATATATGAATTAAATACAAGTTACCGCAAGGAGGAAGCATTGGATATGAGATAGATATGTGATAATCCAATTGACTTGGCTTGAGAAATAAAACCATGAAGATCCCTTAATTATTCAAAAATAGCCAAGTCACCAATGTCCTCCATCATCACCTATTGATCAAGTTGAAACTTGTTGGTCCCCAACCAAGTTGGGTCCTAAGAGGTTACTCACAATAGGCTTGGGAACCCAAATGGTGCTTTTCTTGACACCACTATGAGCTCTCACATACTTGGAAAACACATTGCCAACTCTATCCTTCCCAAGAGAATAATCATCATCAATTATGATAGGATTGGATGAGGTACCATTACTGCACGAAGAAGCAAGATGACCTTTGCCACGGCAAAGGTAGAAACACCGACTCTTCTTCTTCTTCTTCTTCTTCTTCTTAATAAGCCCCTCAACTTGAGGAGCATTGGCTTGAGTCTTCTTAGGAGTTGGCCTTTGTTCAACTCGTGGTTGAGCACGAGTTTGAACAAGAGGCCGCTTCCCTAGTTGCTTCTGACTAAGAGGCTTCTTCTTCATTGGGCAATCCCGAACATGGTGCCCTTCAACCTTGCACTTGAAGCAAGTGATCTTGGCCGGATTCTTGACTTGAACTTGGCCCTCCTTCTTCTTCTCAACCGTGGACTTGATCTTGTTGTTGGAGTTGAATCCAAGTCCACTCTTGTCATTCGGGGATTGCTGCGCACTCAACATGTTGTCAAGTGCACGCTTCCCTTCATGACGCTTTTCCAAGTCATTTATCAAAGAAGTGGCTTGGGCCTTGAGGTCTTTTATTTCCTCTACATGGTTAGTGGCAACAAATGCACTAGAGGAAGTAGAGGCTTCATTGTTATGACAACAAGGCAAAGCAAGTAATTCATCACAAGATGTACCAACATCTTTAGTGGATGAATTACTAGGACTAGCACATGGCATTTTAGCATTTTTATTTGAAGTTGTGCTATTATCCACATGAGGCTCATAAGATTTTACCTTGGTAGTAATTGCCTCATGAGCTAACTTTAGACTAGCATAGGATGCTAGAAGATCATCATTAGAGCTAGATAGCTTTTTATGACTTTCTTCTAACTCCCTATACTTGCTAGTTAGCATTCAAGTTGAGCCCTTAGCTCAACATTCTCCTTCAAGGTAGATGCTTCACAAGAAATTGAGTTAGTAGCACAAGCATCATTTACATTAGGGATAGAAGAAGACAACTTGGCAAGCTCATCTTTTAATCTAGCATTTTCATTTTTCGTGACTTTATATTTAGCATGAGCATGGTCACGTTCTTTAATAATTTTAGCAATTATTTCATTATGAGACTCCTCAATATTTTCTAGTTTCTCCTCAAGAGAAGCCCGAGTCTCTTGCTCTTGCTCAAGAGCATCTTCTAACGATGCTTTCTTCATAGCATCATCTCTTTCGATCTTACCCTTTTCTTCAAGACTTGCTTCCAAAGCCTCAATAGTTTCCCCGCGCTCAACAAGGGCGCTCATGATTTCATAGAGGTTATCACAAGCAATTTTGTTCTTTGAAAGAGACTTAAGAATCATTAAACCTTTATCATGAAGGAGAGCATCATTATTTTCCTCATCATCTTTTTCATCATTATTATCATTATCATTACCATTGCTAGAAGAAGATTTAGCCATAAGGCAATGAGAGGTGGATGACGAGGAACAATGAATTTTTGAACTACTCAAGTTCATATCTTGTTGCATAGCAAATTGGTTTTCCTCTACATTATTATTCATGCAAAAGTTAGAGGGAACACAATCATTTTTATTATTGGAACAAGATAAATCAAGCATATCATCATTAGATTTATCTAAGCAATTTTGGGATGATATGCAAGGACTATCAACACTAGCATGTATCACATTTATAGTGCTATGTGTGTTTTGGTCCAACGATGAGGCATTACAACAAGATAGCGATAAAAGATCATCAAAGAAGAGCTCACTATCAATATTGCAAAACCTATCACTGCTCACCATCACATTAGTTTGTGGCTTACCACATTTTGCTGAAGTAGATGAAGACGAGAACTCGTCACGGCCGGAGGTGGAGGGAGAGCAATCATCCTCAATAGAGTTGGCACTCCATATTTATTTTGAAGCTTGGTCCAAAGCTCATGTGCATCCCGGAGAGGCATGATTGACTCGAAAACTACAACACTCACAAATTTGCAAAACTCATTAGAGGCTAGAGAATCTAGATATAAGTTTTTCTCATCCTCTAAAGTCGTACTTTCGTAATCCTTCGGAGGAGAAAAACCTATATCTAAGATTCGCTCAATATTGGGGTCCAAGACCTGTAGGTGACTAAGCATATGAGTTTTCCAAACATTAAAATTTGTGCCATTGAATATAAACATGGAATTGTGCACTAAATCCCTAGACGACATCTTTACTCTCTAGGCGGTAAAGCCAAACAAGAGAGACGAGGCTCTGATACCAATTGAAAGAATAAGCTATGCCCGGATGTCGCCTAGAGGGGGGTGAATAGGCGATTAAAACTTTTTCTATTTAGGGGCTTGATAATTGCGGAATAAAACTAGGTGTTTAAATTAACAAGCCAACAACCTAAAATTCTAGGTTTACCTAAAGTGCACCAACAACTTATGCTAAACAAGGCAAGCAACAAGGTGATAGCTAGATATAAACTTCAAGCACGAAGGCCATCACAATGTAAAGTGCATAAGTAAAAGCTCGGGTATAGAAATAACCGAGGCACGCGGAGACGAGGATTTATTCCCGAGTTCCTCCTTGTTAAGGGAGTACGTCTTGTTGGAGGGGTGTGAGCTCGCCACAAAAGGCCTACTCAAGATGCCACAAAGGCCTCACCCTATTCTCCGATGAACAGCACCCAAAGGTTTGGTTCACCTTCCACTATTGGAATCCTTCGGGGCGGATTCCGGAGCCCTTACAACTTTTGGGGCACACACCCACAACTCAATTGGGGGCTCCCAAATCGTGCCGAAGCTTCACAAGCCGAAGTCTTCACGGCACCACCACCGTCTAGGGTCCAATGACCCAAGAGTAACAAGCTCCCAACTTTCAATCCCACGAATCACCGTGGGGAGCACAACCCGATGCAACAAATGCAAAAGGGGAAGATCACACCAAGTGGTCAAGTCCTTCACCCCAAAATCCAACCAAAGCAACTAATGCTACGAAGGGATTTAGGAGGAAGAACGGAGGAGAAACACCAAGAACTCCAAAATCTAGATCCAACGAGTTCCCCTCACTTAGAGGAGATTTTGTTTGGTGGAGTAGTGGATCTAGATCTCCTCTCTTGTTTCCCTTGGGCCGCAGGAAAAAGAAAAAAAACAGGCAGCCCGGCCTGCACCCGGCCTTGGGCCGGCCGGGGCACGCAGGTGGGCCGGCTGGCCACCCGAGGCTCCCGGCCTGGAGCCGGCCGCGGCCCAGCCTGGCGCGCGGGTGAGGCCGGCAGCCCACCCGAAGCACCCGGCCTGAGGCCGGCCTCGGGCCCGGCCAGGCCGGCCGGACTGTTTTTTTTCTTTTTCCTTTTCTAAAGATTTTCTGTCTAAAAACTTTCCGATGATAAAACCGCAATAACTTTCGCCCATGAACTCCGTTTTCGATAATCTTGGACTCGTTGGAATCGTCACAACGAGCACAACAATAATATGTAGAGAAACATCATAGTCCAAGAAAATGTTATAAAACCAAATGGGGAAAGTTAAAAACTCATTTTCGCAAACCGGAAAATCTATAACTTTTGCAATTGAAGTCCGAATGAAGTAAAACCAATTTTGTTGGAAAGAGGACAACAAAAGCAACCTTTGAAAATAGCAAACAAGCAATGGAGATTTTGCAAAGAAATGGAAGAGGTAAATCTTCCGCACGGATGAACCGGCAAAATCTCCAATACTGAAACCGCAATAGAAGACGCATATGAAAACCGTTTTCGGTGAACTTGGCTTTGTCATGACAAGCACGACAAGCACCAAGACCACACCACGATAAGAGACAAAAAGAACCAATAAAGATGATTGCATGGATGCAAAGGTTTGTGCTCTCTACGACGATACGATCACGATATTCGGTCGAGAGCCCCTCTTGATAGTACGGTTACCTATCTAATCCGGTCTCTCACTAAACAACATGAGACCGGTAAAATAGAAAACCTTATCAAGATCATACCTTTGCCTTGCGCATTAATCCACTTGAGGTCGATGAAGACGATCTTCATCTCCTCAAGACGCACCACTTCCTCGATTGCGCTTCGGTGCAGATTCACTTGATGCTCCCCCATACACCAAGATGGGAGACGCTCTCTTCGGCATATCTTCACTTGGCCTTGAGTGATGATCAACCCGTACAAAGCCTTGATCAACACAAACTTTTCTTCTTCCCTTAACCTTGACTCCAACAAATGGAGAACAAGCAAACAAATGGACAACCTACAAATATAGCTCAATGCAAATATTAGTCCATAGAGATTGTTATTAATTACCAAAACCATGTATGGGAGCAACCATGCACTTTCACCACGTCATCAATGTATACCTCCAGTACGACTCCAAGAAGATCATGAAATATTAAGTTCATCGCTCTCTGATATGTGGCACCAGCATTCTTCAACCCGAAGGTCATCACTATCCACTCGAATAAACCACCGAACCCGGGGAAGCGAAACACTGTCTTAACCGAGTCCTCTTCGGCCATGAATATTTGATTGTACCCCGCGTTTCCGTCTAGGAAGCTGATGACTTTGTGTCCTGAGGCATCGTTGATAAGCATGTCGGCTATTGGCATAGGATACTCATCTTTGGGCGTAGCTCGATTTAGATCTCTGAAATCTATACATGCCCTAATTTTGCCGGATCCTTTCTTCTCGACTGGCACAATGTTGGAGATCCAGTCGGCATATTTGCAAGGCCGGATAAAATTAGCCTTTAGAAGCCGACCAATCTCTTCCCTGATCCGGTCATATATTGCCGGGTTGAATTTGCGAGCCGGCTGCTTATGTGGTCTGAAGCCGGCTTTTATCGGTAACCGATGCTCGACGAGCTCTCGGCTTAACCCGGACATCTCGTGGTACTCCCAAGCAAAGCAGTCCACATACTCCTTTACTAGCGCGATTAACTCGGATTTATAATCGTCTTCTAGATTCCTGCTTACAAACGTCGGCCTGGGAATAGTGCCATCCCCAATATCCACCTCTTCGAGCGGGTCGGCCGACCTAAAACCTTGTCCCAACTTATCCATGTCGTCTGGTTCTTCAATTGCCTCGCACATATCGTTCCTCTCTGCCCGATACTTGTCCAGACGCTTTTGCAACCACTCATCGTTGGGATCCATTTATTTGAGTCGCAGCCGATTACCACCAATCGGCTTTAAGGATACTGGCACGAATCCGTCCCTGGTAGCACTCAAGAAATCGAATCCGAATAAATCACGCCCCGAAAGGCATGTAGCATTTGAGTGTTGCCAATCAACAATGGACTCGGCTAAAGCAATACATGCCGAATTATCAGCATAAACGACTTCAATCTCATCGTCGATCCATTGTACAAGTTGTTGGTGCATGGTGGATGGCACACACTGATTTGCATGGAGCCAATCTCGTCCGAGTAGCACATTGTAATTCCCTTGCACCTCAGCAACAAAGAATGCAGTAGCCAAAGTCTTGCTCCCCACTGTGAGCTCCAGACTAATAACTTATTTGGCCTCTACTCCTTCTCCCCCTTCGAACCCGTTCAGTACCATGTTCGTCTTCATGAGATCATCATCCTCTAGCTGTAATTTCTTCAAGACAGAATACGGCATCAGGTTTACCACATGTAACAGCCCCAGATTAGC
This sequence comes from Puccinellia tenuiflora, assembly GCA_012064385.1. Classification (NCBI taxonomy): domain Eukaryota; kingdom Viridiplantae; phylum Streptophyta; class Magnoliopsida; order Poales; family Poaceae; genus Puccinellia; species Puccinellia tenuiflora. Next base: position 142,367 of record QRDG01001914.1, on the reverse strand, counting down.
ACCCTAAAATATGGGCCAAATTTTCTGTAACGGCCCCACTTTTGGTACCTGAAAATATGAGTAAATTTTCACTTTTTGCATCTCATCTTGCATCATGGCATTCCCTAATTTATGTTTGCTTCACATGAAATAATAAGGGAGCAACAATTAAGAAACCAAAGATGGTGATATAAATGGTGAACAAACTTTCAAGTTGAATTCTCATATTTGTCCAGGAAGTTCTAACAACTACAAATATGTTTGTTGCAAGAATTAAAACACTTGCAAATTCAATTAATTAAAATAAAGCCCAAAATGCAAGAGAGCAAATTCAAAATATTTAACACATGAAATGTTTTTCAAATGGGCTGCAAATTTTACCACATGTTCCAAATAATATATATTGGCCCTGTGAATTTTTCCAGAATTTTTAAAAATGTTTAAGGGCCTCAATTAAATGCCTAAACCCTACAGGAATTTTGGAAAAAGGGAAAATACTAAAATCCTTACAGGTGGGCCCTACCTGTCATCACCTTTCCCTGTGGCGACAGGGGAAGCACTGGCGCCATGGTCGCCTGGCCGCCGTGGCCTCCCCGCGCGCCTCCTCGCTCCCTGGCCCCCCTGGAGGATAAGGAGGTCCTCCTCGACGTGCTGCTCTCTCCCCCTCCTCCCCCCCCCCCCCCCCGTGCAGCAAACCGTAGCCTCCCGGTGCCATGTCCGTGACCTAAGCTGGACGCCACCGCACGCCGCCGTCGACACAGGGCTCCCGGAGCAGATCGAAGCGCGCCACAAGCTCGGCCTCCTCCCCTTCTTCCTCCTCGCCCAAGCAATCGAGCCGGGACGCTCGGAATCGACGCGTTCTTCCTCGACTTCTCCGCCTCCGACCGACGACCGCCGCCGCGATTGTCGCCGTTGCAGCCCCTCCCCTTCACCGACGAGCACCTAGACGCGCTCAGGGTGAGCACACGGTCCTCCTGGACCTATTCTTCTCGCCCCTCCCCCTCTGGTTCGTCGTAGCTCCGTTGGCCGAGACAGCGCCGCCGCCGTAGCTCGTCGCCGGAGCACTTCCCGGCGACCATTAGGTCCCTAGCGCCGCCACTAGGTTCCCCCGCGGTGCTGAGCAGGATGCGCACCCTCTCGGGCTCCCTGGCGCACGCACGGGACGGATCCATGCTCGGCATGCCGCCGGTCACCGCGTGCTCGTCGCGCCGGTCCTGGCCTCCCGCCGGTCAAACCTGCCCGTGGGCCTCTGGCCGACGTGGCTTGCCACCGTGGCCACTGCCCCACCGGTCAGCGACACGGGCTAACCCGCGGGCCGGTGAAAAACGGTTCGGGCTATTTTTCTGGATTTAAATTAAAAGACAGAAAATTGAATTTGAACTTTGAAATTGCATAACTTTTGAACCACAACTCAGAAAAATGCAAATAATATACCAAAATGCTCAGGAAGAAAATGTCTATCTGTTAGTGCCCTTGGTAGAATTAATTGGCCAAAATAAAATGCTTTTATTTAATGAATACTAAAATGGCAGAATATAAATGGAATTTAGAAAATCCATAACTTGATGAATTTTGATCCAAAAATTGCAAATAAGATCTCAAAATGTTCAGGAAAACAACATCTAATTGTTAGTTCTATTTCCATGAAATAATGAATCTTTTAAATTACTGTTTATTTAAAATTATTAAAATGGCAGATTTAATTCCAATTTTGGGAAATTCATAACTTGAGAAATAATCACTCAAAAATTGTGAATAAAATATCAAAATGATCGTCAACTCAAATGCTATCTAGCTATGTTAATTCCACAGCATGAAGACGACTTTTCCTTTGATGTCATTTTCGAATTGGTTAAAATGATTTAAATTGCATAACCGTTTAAATCACCATTTCTTCATCGTTAATCGGAAAATTGCAAACGAAGTACCAAAATGATCAGTAGGACAATACCTATCTAATAATGTCATTTTCATGCATGTAGACCCCATATTTCAGTACTGGACATTTTAAATAAATGCTTAATTCACTAAGTTAAAGATGGAGATTTAACCCGTTAATTGCAATATTTATTTTAGGGGTTCCATTTAACTTGTGGGACATGCCCAATATGATTTCAGTGCATAATTTGACCATTTCATCATGATTGTGCATTGCACCTTGTATTCGTGTTATTTATTTCGTTTCCTGTTATTGTTTGTGTTTCGTTAGATTCAGGAGTCGAGGTTCCACCACAATACCTCGACGATCAACACGACCAGTACTATCAGCAAGGCAAGAGCTAACCTAACCTTGTGTGCATATCTCATCCTATTAGTACAAGTATTTTCTCCACCATAATATTGCATTCGATTCTAGAAAACAACTTTTGTTCAGTGGATAGAGAATCCTATAACTTGCATGCTCCCTGAACCATTATCTGTTTCCTTCCTATTAACCATAGGTTGATGTGTTGGCCTGAGATAATTAATATCAATTGTATGTTATGCTTAGATATGCTTAGCCAGGCTTAGTCGAATGCTTAAGTTGTCCGTTGATTATTTCCATACATGTGAAGTAGATGGAATGTTCGGACAGTGGTGAAAACTTGTGTTAATAAATAATTGCTAAGAAGGCTGGGATGAGTTGCCATCGGGGATGGTGTTTTGTCTCGTTCCTGCCCCTAGGTGCGAGTTCTTGTCTCTTGAACCAAGATCTAGCGTGCTACCATCGGTGGGGTTATGGGCCCCTTACTAACTAAATAACTTGTGCGGGCGTATCCAAGGGTCCTCTAGTTTGCGCTTTCCATTTGCGAGTGTGTGGTCGGTGATGATGATGATGATGATGATGATGATGATGATGATGATGATGATGATGATGATGATGATGATGATGATGATGATGATGATGTGATGAGGATGGTGGTGATAGGAGTGGCGATGGGGCAGGGTGTTGAAATAGGCACTGAACTTGTCCCGTCGTCACGATGACCCTTGGATAGTCTCATGCGAGGTAAAGGTTTAACCGCGCCCGCCCTGCCGGCTTTCCCCGGAAGAGAGCTAATTGTACAGGCAAGGGGTTGGATGGTACCGATGGATAAAAACAGTACACCCCTGCAGGGTTTAATCTTTTCGAAAAGCCGTGTCCACGGTTATGGACAACTTGGGAATAGATTATGAGATCATAGAGAACATTTAACTTAATTGATATGGCAGCTAGAGGTTGCATAATCAACGTGTGGTAAAGGTTCATTTCCTCGAGGGTGATTCGAGGGAGTGCCTTGGTGGATACGAGTGGTGAATGCTGGTGCAAGGTGGCCCGAAGAAAGAAAGTTTTACTGTCTTATCCCCTTTGAGAAAAACCTTCTGAGTAGTCGGTGCCATGAGTCCTAGTGTTACCCGAAAGGAAAACTAGCTTTCTGCAAAACCAACTACTTACAGCTTTGAAGCCAAACAGCATCAGGCCTATATCACCCTACTAATTCTTACGAGTACGTCGTACTCAGCCTTGCTTTGTTGATTATTATTTGTTTCAGAGGAGGACGCCACCGAACCGGAAGGTGGGTTCTTTATCGACATCGACAAGTAGTCTGGGGTTCCCAGGTGGCAGCTTGGGACGTCTCGGAACAGGCTGGCTGGGATATGTTATTGTAGGCCTCTTAGGCCATAATTTGGATCTTGTTGTTAGACAACTATATTTGCTTCTGCTTGATGTAATGATGGGTCTGTGACCTCTGATTGTGATATTTGCTATCTTTCTCATATATGAGTTGAACTATGATCTCTTGTGTCGTAGAGTCTGTGATGTGCCAGTTGTTCAGCAGTCTTGGTCTCTTTGCTATACGTGAAAGCGATGTCTAAGCTTATGGCATGATCGAGGTGTTGTGTGCCGATGATCCATTCCGAGCACACCTGCCAATGAGTTTTGGCCTGGGATTGGTAAACCCAGTAACCCTCGATTGTGTAGCATGACCGGTTACACGACGTTTCACTGTATAGTTCTGGGGTCGGGGCGCTACAAGTTGGTATTCATAGTCGCTTAGCCGGGTCTAAGCGCATATTTGTTATACGTGAAAGCAATGTCTGAGCTTATGGCATGATCGAGGTGTTGTGTGCCGATGATCCATTCTGAGCACACCTGCCAATGAGTTTTGGCCTGGGATTGGTAAACCCAGTAACCCTCGATTGTGTAGCATGACCGGTTACACAACGTTTCACTGTATAGTTCTGGGGTCGGGGCGCTACATTTTCACTTTTTGCTTTGCATTGCATCATGGCATACTTATTTTATTGCTAAATTAAAACCAAGCAACAATGGGAAACATTAAGAAGGGAAGTAAAACCCTTCCCCCAAAAACTCCCAAACTAGATGTATTGTCCAAAATGACAAAACCAAGTTGTTCTTGAATTTCCAATTTGTTCAGGAAGTTCCAAGAATAACTTTTACAAATAATTGACAAAAGCTAAATTCTTAACAAGCAACTAAATAAATTTGGGAAATTCAATTTGGTTTAATTCAATTCTATTTTTGGAACTAAGTTAAACTTTCCAAAAATTCAAACTAAAATTATGGGGTGCTTCATTAATATAATATGAGCCTCCATAAATATTTTTATGATTTATTGAATTGCTTAAGTGCTCCAATTAAATGCTTTTTGCAATTTATCAAAAATGATCAAATTGCAACATTATAAATAAATGAGAATTTAAACAATTTATTTTGGAACACAAATTTTTGTGGAGTTTCCTCATGACATATGGAGCCTACATGAATATTTCTAGAATTTATAAAATTGCTTAAATAGTTCATTTAAATAGCTAAACCTCGCTGCTTTAAAAATCAGAAAAGAAAAGTTGGAAAGGTTCAAATCCCTGACGTGTGGACCCCTCCGGGCAGCCTCTCTCCTCTCCCTTCTCCCTCACTGTCGCCATGTTGCTGCCCATGCCGCCGACGCCGCTCCCTGTCGCCATGCCGTTGTGGCCCGCTCCGCTGGATAAGGAGGACGCCCCCCCCCCATGACACCGGCCTCTCGCTCTCCTTCTCCCCACCTGCTCCGCACCCATTCCCTCCCCTCTCCTTCTCTTCCGTTTTTCTCCCCCGTCATGGCCGCTACCCTGCCGAGCACGCCGGCGTCGCTTGCGAGCTCCCCGTCCAGATCAAAGACGACCACCGGGACCGCCTCGCCGTCATCCATCTCCTCGTCGCAGGAATTGGCCTGAGGCACCGGGAATCGGCCGGTCCGGCCGTTTCTCCGTCGTCTCCTTCAGCTCAGACCGACGGCCGCCGAGCACCATCAACACCGTCTCCGACCGTCCCCTTCACCGACGAGCGGCAGCGCGCATCGAGGGTGAGCTGACGACCATCCCGGACACCCCCGCTCCTCTCCTCTCCCCCTAGATCCTCCGCGTCTCCGTAGCCGCCGTAGTTCGCCGCTCGTCGCCGATACATCCGTCGCTCCGGCGACCGTTAAGTGGCGGCGCTGCCGTAGGGAGGTCGCCCGTAACACGACGCTCCGAACGCGCCACTCCCCGCCCCCGCGCGTGCGCCCTACCGTGCGCGCTCACCGCCGGCCGCGCGTGGTCACCGCGTCGGCCACGCCGGTCGCGGCGTTGACCAGCCGCGCGCGCGCTCTGTTCGCCCGGCCGTGCCCCGGCCTGGGCCGGCTGGCTCGGGAGGGTGCCCGGCCTCGCGCGCCCAGCCTGGGCCGGCCAAGGGCCGGACCCTTCGGGCCATCCCCCGGCCTACAGCCCGGCCTGGCCGGCACAAGGCCGGCCTGCCAGGGTTTGTTTTGCCCTTTTTCAAATAAAAACAGATTTTGAATATTTGTTATCTATTTGAATAATGCTTCAAAAATTGCAAATTAAATACCAAATTGATCAGCAAGACAAACTCTACAATCTAGAATCATTGAAATGATCTTTTGAAACTTTTTATCTTGTTGTTATTTAAGAATCCCTAAATGGCTTAATAATACCAAAATTCGGGAAAATTCATAACTTGTGAAATATGTATCCAAAAATTATGAATTAAATATCAATTTGATCAGTGTTTCAAATGCTATCCAATTATGTGAATATCAAATCATGATCAAAAATAATTATTTTATGTTATTCATAATTTGGTTAAAAGAATTAAATCCAATTAATTATTTCTTTCGCTATTTATTCATCGGTGCTCCGAAAATTACAAATGAGGTACCAAAATGATCGGAAGAATAAACCCTATCCATTCATGTCATGTTCATGCATATTTGAGAAAATTCTAAATAATATGATCATTTATGAACAATTGGACATTAAGTTAAATATGGGGTATTTTCCAAATAATTGCACTAATTATTTGGCTCTCCATTTAATTTTGCTATCTAATTTATATAATGATATCCTTGCATAAAATTGACATGTCATCATGTGGTTGAGCATTGCACTTGTCCTCGTGTGATTTATTTGTTCTTTGTATTTTATTTTGGGTACCGATAGATTCCGGAGTTGAGGTCACCCCGACCTATCACGACGAGCAGTACTACACGCCCCGGCAGGAAGGCAAGAGATAACCTAACCTTCTTGGCATCTAGCATCCAAATGTTTTACAACTTATTTTATCCACCATAATATTGCATGCGATTCAAATGTCATTTTTGATCAAGACATAGAGTATCCTATGAATGCATGTTTTTCCCCGAGCCAATCACATGTATCCCTACCTATGAACCTTAGTGTTGATGTGTTGGCCGGAGACAAGAATATAATCGTTATATTTATATGCTTATCCATGCTTAGTCAAATGCTAGTAATGTCCATTGTTTAATTCCATAATTGTTGATGTTGATGGAATGTTTCGGACATGGTGGATATGTGGGGTGCTTAATTAAAATGCTAAGAAGGCTTGGGTGAGTTGCCATCGGGGATGGTGTTTTGCCTCACTCTTGCCCCTAGGTGCGAGTTCTTTACCTCTTGAACCAAGACTGAGCGTGCTTCCAAAGGTGGGGACATATGGAATCCCCTTTGACCGAATAAGTTGTGAGGGGCTTGTCAAGGGTCCTCTAGTTTACTATTTCGGTTTGCGCGTGAGTGTGTGGGTGGACAAAAAAACGAGGATGACTGTGGTGTTTAGGATGTGGCCGCGGGGCAGGGCATTGGAGGCACTGAACCTGTCCTTCCGCACACTGATGGTCCTTGAGTAAGCCTCATGCAATGTAAAGGTCTAACCGCGCCCACTCTGCGGCCTTCCCCGGAAGAGGGTCAATCAGGTGAGCCGGACGGTACCGATGGGTAAATTAGTACACCCCTGTAGGGTTTAATCTTTTCGAAAAGCCGTGTCCGCGGTTATGGACGACTTGGTAATAGACGATAAGACCATAGAGAACCTTAACCTAATTGATATGGCAGCTAAAGGTTGCATTAATCAACGTGTGATAATGGTTCATTTCCTCGAGGGTGATTCGAGGGGGTGCCTTGGTGGAGAAGAGTGGGTTTGGCTACGAGTTGGTTCGCCGAGAACCGAAGATGAAAAGTTTACTCTCTTACCCCCTTTATGAAAAAATATTCTGAGTAGACGGTGCCATGTGTCATTTATGTCTTGTTTATGAAAATTAGCTTTATGCAAAAATAGCTACATATACAGCTTTAGAGCCTCCGTCAATCATTGGGCCTATATCGCCCTACTAAACTTGCGAGTACATCGTACTCAGTCTCTCTTTGCTGCCTTTATATTTGTATTTCAGAGGAGGACGACACCGAGCAGCTAGGTGGGTTCTTCGTGGACGTCGACTAGTAGTCCGGGGTTCCCAGGTGGCAGCTTGGGACCGTGGAACAAGCTGGCTGGGATCTTTTATCTGTAGGCCTCTTAGGCCATATATTTGCATCTTGTTGTTAGACAACACTACCTCGTTTCCGCTTGATGAATTGTTGGATCTGTGATCCTTTTGTGTGTAATATTTGTATCTTCTCTTATATGAGTTGCTATATGCTTTTGTGTCGTAGAGTCTGCAATGTGCCAGTTGTTCCACAAGTCTCGGTCTCTTTACTATACGCGATAGCGATGTCTGAGCTTATGGCATGATCGAGGTGTTGTGTGTCGATGATCCATTCCGAGCACACTTGCCAATGAGTTTTGGCCTGGGATTGGTAAACCCAGTAACCCTCGTTTGTGTAGCGTGACCGGTTGCACAACGCTTCACTGTATAGTTCTGGGGTCGGGGCGTTACAAGTTGGTATCAGAGCAGGACTGCCTGTAGGAAACCCGTTCTATTGGTTGATGTCGAGTCTAGTTGAAAATTATTTTTAACCTAAAAATGAGTTGTGAAAACCTTCTTAGGATTCTTTTTACTTCTTACCCAATTCACTCTGATCTCGGTGCCATCTTACCTCTATTTGTTTTAACGGTGTTTCTGATAATCTGCAAATTTCTAATCTTTAGGATCACGGGGTTGGGTATCTACCTTTAGTTACTAGTTATCTCTACTCGTCTGCCAATCTAAAACATGAAGAAAGGAAGTATGGTGGTTCGTCAAGATAATCTTTTGATTTAGCCCAAGATCTTGAACCGAAGGTCCCGGATTGTGCTAGGGCTCCGGTGTAATGATTAATGGGGGTTATCACCCTTGTGAGCATTATGCTATTGTGGGTCCCGGTGCATGAAGCTGATCTTTAACCCAAGATTTTTCCCGTTGAATCCTGATGTTAGTTGTCAAACCCTACATCAGGTTGGCAAAATTGAAGTTAGTCTTCAAGCTCGAGGTTGCAGCCGTAATTGTTGTGCTCAACAATGCTCCTCTCTATCACTAGCTTTAGCTAGACTAGCTGTCAAAGAACCATCTGAATCACGACAAGATTGCTCCTAGAGAGTGGTCCATCGATATTTGTGATTCCTCCACTAACACCGTATCCTGAAACCCTTCCGGCACTAGTTGTCGGAAGAGTGCTAACACGGGCTTCTGCATTATCTTGAGATTGTTGGTAGCCCGTTCCTTACTCTAGATCTGTTGTCCGACCTCTATCTGTCCGTTGACCATCAAGTGTATCGTGCATTGGGGTGTTCTGATGCATGTTACCCTTGTGGTTCATCAAGACATTCCACTTCAGGAAGTCAGGAGAAACAACCTCCGGTGCCTTGTCCAGTTCTCGGACCAGGTCAAAGGATTGTGACTCATGGAGTAAGAGCTTGTCTAGCTTTTTTCCGTTCCACCTGGGAGTGTCACACTCTTTTATATCAAGAGGTTGTGCATAGTCTCATGACGTACTTGATGAAGTGATGCTCCTACCCTTCCTTATCCATCTACCTCCGAGCTTTCCGGGCTCGAGAATGTCGAGGATGCATATCGTTGTGGTAATCGGAAATTCTTAGCAAATGTTATTGCTTTGAAATCCAAAGACCTTGGTGGCACTCTTAGCATGACTGGTAATCATATCATCGAGCTGAGTTGTCAGTGTTGCCAAGTCCATTTGTTCAGGTGCACACCTTTGGTCAACGAGTTAGATTCATGTCGAAACTCTCAAGACCACATCTTTTTCCTTGAAGAGCAAGTTTTCTCTCGCAACCAGTGATTTTGTCGCTGTGGATCCTAGTGAAGTTCACTCCGTCTCCTCGGGTTAAATCACAAGTTGGTCATGCATGTGCGGATTGTTGTTGGGATGGTAGGTTATTGCCTCCAGTTCTCTAAATACGTCATGTGTGCCACTGTCCGTCCTGCTATTGAATAAGAGGAAGTTGCCAAATCTCAGTATCCTACCGGTGTTTCCCAATCAGGACTCAGTTGTGCTTCAGTGATTGGAGTACATGCTGGTGCAATATTCCCTTAGTAATCGTGACCCCATGGATTTCCCAATCTAGCTCTAGCTCTGGAGCTTGACGCTATAGCCCTTGTCTTGGGAATCTAGTTACCCTACCTTGCAGCTAACTTTCGCAAACCCTTCCTCAGACTTGTCAAGTTTGAATTATCCTCACGCCTAACCAAATCCGAATCTCAAGCAAAAGTGATGCTTGGAGTTTATCAAGAGCATGACCTAAGCCTACTAGTAAACCGACAAGTCCGGTGTTGTGGTTCACGCACCTCACCGGAAGGTCTTTTGACTAAGTCTCCTAACTCTTTCAAATCGACCGCTGTCCATGAGGATCATGTGTAACCTAACCTAGGAGTTCTCCCTATAGCCTTTCTCTATCGTCAAGTACGACCTTCGCTCGATGATCGATGGAAGGCTATTCCGAAGCCGGAGTGCGATATCTAGAACCTCAAGGAGAATATTACGACGGAGTCACTATGTGCCCCTCGATCAATCCTCCACTCCACCTATCTCATGGCAATAGCTCGATATCAGGTTTTACCTCTCTATCTAAATGTGTGGTCAATGCCATATCTATCCTTCCTAGGTGAATCCAAGGTTTTTGCCCAATCACACGGACGGTGGGTCAATTCATTAGTTCCGTTAGGGACGATCTTCCAACCTTATGGAAACATTTGGTATGTCAACAACGTGTAGTCCAAAAGGTGTCTTTTCTCCTCACGGTGCTTCAAACCTCTACGGTCTACGCCTCGGAGTGTTTTGAAGTTTTGTCCTGGCCTTGAACCAGTGATCGGTTGTCCTATCCTCGGCTCGACCTTTGTTTGGTCAAGTCGTCCCTAGTTCCTCAATGGCTTATGGTTTTGGGCAAGGTTCATTTCTGTCCGTCACCTTAAGCTATCCTCTGTCCCTTCCATCGTGTCGGCATGTCTTGTTGGTTAGCTCAATCTCTCCAATGAGGAAAATGTGTGTTGTCATGTTCCCCTCATCCCTACTTCTACTCTAGAATCTCGGGACGAGATTCCTGTAAGGGGGGTAGAATTGTAACAGCCCCAGATTAGCACCCTAAAATATGGGCCAAATTTTAACTTTTTGCTTTGCATTGCATCATGACATACTTATTTTATTGCTAAATTAAAACCAAGCAACAATGGGAAACATTAAGAAGGGAAGTAAAACCCTTCCCCCAAAAACTCCCAAACTAGATGTATTGTCCAAAATGACAAAACCAAGTTGTTCTTGAATTTCCAATTTGTTCAGGAAGTTCCAAGAATAACTTTTACAAATAATTGACAAAAGCTAAATTCTTAACAAGCAACTAAATAAATTTGGGAAATTCAATTTGGTTTAATTCAATTCTATTTTTGGACCAAGTTAAACTTTCCAAAATTCGAACTAAAATTATGGGGTGCTTCATTAATATAATATGAGCCTCCATAAATATTTTTATGATTTATTGAATTGCTTAAGTGCTCCAATTAAATCCTTTTTGCAATTTATCAAAAATGATCAAATTGCAACAATATAAATAAATGAGAATTTAAACAATTTATTTTGGAACACAAATTTTTGTGGAGTTTCCTCATGACATACGGAGCCTACATGAATATTTCTAGAATTTATAAAATTGTTTAAATAGTTCATTTAAATAGCTAAACCTCGCTGCTTTAAAAATCAGAAAAGAAAAGTTGGAAAGGTTCAAATCCCTGACGTGTGGACCCCTCCAGGCAGCCTCTCTCCTCTCCCTTCTCCCTCACTGTCGCCATGTCACTGCCCATGCCGCCGATGCCGCTCCCTATCGCCATGCTGCTGTGGCCCGCTCCGATGGATAAGGAGAACCCCCCCATGACGCCGGCCTCTCGCTCTCCCTCTCCCCACTTGCTCCGCACCCATTCCCTCCACTCTCCTTCTCTTCCATTTTTCTCCCCCGACATGGCCGCTACCCTGCCGAGCACGCCGGCGTCGCTTGCGAGCTCCCCGTCTAGATCGAAGACGACCACCGGGACCGCCTCGCCGTCATCCATCTCCTCGTCGCAGGAATTGGCCTGAGGCGCCGGGAATTGGCCGGGCCGGCCGTTTCTCCGTCGTCTCCTTCAGCTCAGACCGACGGCCGCCGAGCACCATCAACGCCGTCTCCGACCGTCCCCTTCACCGACGAGCGGCAGCATGCATCGAGGGTGAGCTGACGACCATCCCGGACACCCCCGCTCCTCTCCTCTCCCCCTAGATCCTCCGCGTCTCCGTAGCCGCCGTAGTTCGCCGCTCGTCGCCGATACATCCGTCGCTCCGGCGACCGTTAAGTGGCGGCGCTGCCGTAGGGAGGTCGCCCGTAACACGGCGCTCCGAACGCGCCACTCCCCGCCCCCGCACGTGCGCCCTACCGTGCGCGCTCACCGCCGGCCGCGCGTGGTCACCGCATCGGCCACGCCGGTCGCGGCGTTGACCAGCCGCGCGCGCGCCCTGTTCGCCCGGCCGTGCCCTGGCCTGGGCCGGCCCAAAGGCGGGCTGGCTCGGGAGGGTGCCCGGCCTCGCGCGCCCATCCTGGGCCGGCCAAGGGCCGGACCCTTCGGGCCATCCCCCAGCCTGCAGCCCGGCCTGGCCGGCACAAGGCCGGCCTGCCAGGGTTTGTTTTGCCCTTTTTAAAATAAAAACAGATTTTGAATATTTGTTATCTATTTGAATAATGCTTCAAAAATTGCAAATTAAATACCAAATTGATCAGCAAGACAAACTCTACAATCTAGAATCATTGAAATGATCTTTTGAAACTTTTTATCTTGTTGTTATTTAAGAATCCCTAAATGGCTTAATAATACCAAAATTCGGGAAAATTCATAACTTGTGAAGTATGTATCCAAAAATTATGAATTAAATATCAATTTGATCAGTGTTTCAAATGCTATCCAATTATGTGAATATCAAATCATGATCACAAATAATTATTCGATGTTATTCATAATTTGGTTAAAAGAATTAAATCCAATTAATTATTTCTTTCGCTATTTATTCATCGGTGCTCCAAAATTACAAATGAGGGTACCAAAATGATCGGAATAATAAACCCTATCCATTCATGTCATGTTCATGCATATTTGAGCAAATTCTAAATAATATGATCATTTATGAACAATTGGATATTAAGTTAAATATGGTTTCCAATAATTGCACTAATTATTTGGCTCTCCATTTAATTTTGCTATCTAATTTATATAATGATATCCTTGCATAAAATTGACATGTCATCATGTGGTTGAGCATTGCACTTGTCCTCGTGTGATTTATTTGTTCTTTGTATTTTATTTTAGGTACCGATAGATTCCGGAGTTGAGGTCACCCCGACCTATCACGACGAACAGTACTACACGCCCTGGCAGCAAGGCAAGAGATAACCTAACCTTCTTGGCATCTAGCATCCAAATGTTTTACAACTTATTTTATCCACCATAATATTGCATGTGATTCAAATGTCATTTTTGATCAAGACATAGAGTATCCTATGAATGCATGTTTTCCCGAGCCAATCACATGTATCCCTACCTATGAACCTTAGTGTTGATGTGTTGGCCGGAGACAAGAATATAATCGTTATATTTATATGCTTAGCCATGCTTAGTCAAATGCTAGTAATGTCCATTGTTTAATTCCATAATTGTTGATGTTGATGGAATGTTTCGGACATGGTGGATATGTGGGGTGCTTAATTAAAATGCTAAGAAGGCTTGGGTGAGTTGCCATCGGGGATGGTGTTTTGCCTCACTCTTGCCCCTAGGTGAGAGTTCTTTACCTCTTGAACCAAGACTGAGCGTGCTTCCAAAGGTGGGGACATATGGAATCCCCTTTGACCGAATAAGTTGTGAGGGGCTTGTCAAGGGTCCTCTAGTTTGCTATTTCCATTTGCGCATGAGTGTGTGGGTGGAAAAAGGAACGAGGATGATTGTGGTGTTTAGGATGTGGCCGCGGGGCAGGGCGTTGGAGGCGCTGAACCTGTCCTTCTGCACACTTATGGTCCTTGAGTAAGCCTCATGCAATGTAAGGTCTAACCGCGCCCACTCATCGGCCTTCCCCGGAAGAGGGTCAATCAGGTGAGCCGGACGGTACCGATGGGTAAATTAGTACACCCCTGCAGGGTTTAATCTTTTCGAAAAGCCGTGTCCGCGGTTATTGTCGGCACAGTGGAAACCAGGGTACCACGGGTCGGCCTGCCAGGGCCCACAAGATTCTTCAGAAGATTTCACTAAGGACTAGGCTCTCCAAGTCTGGCGAGCATCGCGAGGGGTTTTCCTTCACGAGGGACCTTTTCTCCTCACCGAGAGTTTTCTCCCTTGGCGAGGGACCACTCCTCGAGAGGGCATCTCGGATGCCACCTGCAAACTATGCTAAAGACCAAGCCGAAAGGCTCGGTGAGGCCTTTTGCCTCGCGAGGCTTCCTTCCTCTCGAAGCCAGCTCTACCTCTGCGGCAGAGCGCACATGGGCTCTGCATCCTCCGCAGAGTGACGACCGCGCCAGCGCTCGGTGACAGCAGCGCCACAGTTGCCATTCTTATGTATAAAGGAGTCAACAAAGCTGCACCAAGCAAAGGAGCCCCAAGGATTGCCACTTTGGTGATAAGGGAACCGTCTGCAGCTACCCTCCAAGGACGACGTCACCGTGGGACACATCCCGCCTCAGCAGCGCCAGCTCACCGTCCTGTTTGGACGGTGGCTTTTCAGCTTTGGTGACGCTGCCCCCTGCCGTGGACCGCGTCCATGGACTTTACCTTTATGGTGGACTCTACCTTTATTGTGCACCGCACCTCCTCCTTCGTCGCCATGTGGTAGCCCTTCCCGCCAACATGTTTTGGGGGAAGAGGCCCGAGACGCCTATAAAAGGAGGGGGAGCACGTTCGGGCAAAGGGTTGGTTCCAGGATTCACAAGCCCAAACCCTAGATCTGAGTTCTGCAAGGTTAGCAGTAGCCATTGTTAGCCACCCAGAGCTCGCCAAGCTCGCCCTGTACTGAAACCTCTCCAAGCAAGTGCAATACAACTCGAAGCAGGACGTAGGGGTTTTACCTCGCCTAGAGGGCCCTGAACCTGGGTAATACCGTGTGTCCCTCTCTGCAGTGTTTCCCCGCAGCGATCCAGGCGAGCACCGTCGCCGAGGCACGTTGAGGGTTGTTTGATTCCGTGTTCAGCCCCTTACTCGATCCTTCGTGAGACACACCCAGTTCCTGGGACAGTTCTCTGACATTTGGCGCGCCAGGTAGGGGGCTGAGGAGCATCTTCAACCTCGACACCGCCATGGCCGACATCTATCGCGCCGAACGTCTCGCTCGCCGGACGGCCAGCGCCGCCACCGCTCCCGCTGGCAACCCGCGCGGCCGCCCGCGTGGAAGTGCTGCTCCGGAGCGCCACGTCGACCCCGAGCCCCGCGTCGAGCACCCGGAGGACGACGACGTCGACCACACCGAGGACGACCTCGGCGAAGAGGAGGCCTCCTCCCTGCACCCGTCGCAGAACCGTGCTGCTTCCTCGCTGGGCCGCCCTGCGCCCAGCCCGGCGACTGCGCTTCTCATGGCGCAGGAGCTGCTGCAGTACCGTCCCACGCCGGAGGCCCAGGAGGCCTGGCTCAACCGCCTCTCCGAGCTCGTCGGCGCCGCTCGCGTCGCCGCTCCCGCACCGTCTCGTTCGCTGGTCCTCTCTTCGCGCGCAGGGGACGTGGCGCACGGCGCACCACATGCTCCTCCTCGTCACCCCGCGCCCGCTCCCGCTCCAGCTCCACCGGCTCCACCGCAACCTGCTCCAGCCGGGGCTCCTCCTCGCGACAACCGCGCTGCATCGCACGCGTCGTCGCCGCATTACTGCAAAATCGTGCAGCGAGCTCCGGAGGACGCACGCGTGAGCATCGAGCGCAACCAGGATCGCCACAACCGCGCCGTCCATGACGTCGCCACCGTGGGGCGCCACCTCTGCGCCACCCTCGCCAACGGCACAGTCACCTACGGCACGACGGTCGCGTTCACTCGCAGCCTCCGTGATTTGCCAACCAATCAGTGTGGACAACTTCACGAATGAATTTGGCGGCTGTGAGCCTTAGGATCTCCTTTCCAACCGCCTTGCGCTTCTCAGTTCCGAGCCGACGAAGGCCTTGCTTGACCGGCTTTGCGTCCTTGTTGACTTTTAGGGAGTGCTCGGCAAGTTTCCTTGGGACACCTGGCATGTCAGATGGTGACCAGGCAAAAATGTCCCGGTTCTCACGGAGAAACTTGACGAGCTCGCCATCCTATTTGTCGTCGAGGCCGGTGCCGATGATGGCCTCCTTTGTCGGATCCTCCTTTGAGAGCTTGATTTTCTTGGTGTCATCCTTTGGCTTGAAGCTTGAGTCGACTTTAGAGGACGGCTTTTCAGTCGCCGGCATCTCATCGGGACCAATTGTTTTCTTGAGGTCCTCCAACTCTTCCCTGCAGATTGCTTGTTCAGCATGGACGGCATTGGAGCCTCGCATTCCTTGGCTTTCTTGAAGTCTCCCTTAACTGTAATGACGCCATTGGGTCCCGGCATTTTCAGCATGCTGTAGATGTAGCAGGGCCGAGCCATAAACTTGGCGAAAGCCGGACGTCCAAAGATTGCATGGTATGTACTTCTGAAGGGAACCACCTCAAAAGAGACGTCCTCAGTCCGAAAATTATCGGCTTCACCAAAGGTGACCTTCAGGGTAATTTGCCCCATCGAGGAAGCTTGTCATCCCGGCACAATCCCATGAAACTTCACAGTACTGTGGGTGAGTTGTGACTCGGAAATACGCATCCTCCTTAACGTTGCGGCGTAAAGTATGTTGATACTGCTGCCGCCATCCATGAGTACCTTTGTCAACTTGTACTTGTCGACTATTGGGCTGACGACTAAGGCGTAGGTGCGCTTTGCAGGAACCCTATCCGGGTGATCGCTGCGATCCCATGTGATGGGTGTGTCAGACCAGTCCAGATATTGAGGAACTGCGGGTACCGTAGCGTTGAGTTCTCACCAAGCCGCCTTTTCTTTGCGTGAAGAATCTGTTGCCAGGTTGACGATGAGACTTTCGGCATGCTTAGGGAATTTGCTGCCTTTTTCTTTGGAGGCGGCGTCATCCGACTCTGAAGCAGCTTCTTCCTTCTCTTTGTCGTCCTTCCTGGACTTGCGCTTGTTCCTTGACTTGCCGGCCTTGGGGTCCTTAGCGATGTCTCGATTAATGTGACATTGCTGGAGCGTGTGGGAACTTGTCCCATCTGGCCTCAGATGATGGACACAGGGGTTGTGCTTGATGTCGTCATACTTCACCGCTGGTGGCCGGGATGATTGGTTATTTGCCGGCTTCTTGCCTTGCCACTTGCCATTGCTTGAACCACCCTTTCCAAAGGCGGCAGCGACCTCATGAGAAGGGCCGGCTTGGTATTCAACCTTCTTTTTCCCGGACTCGCGTCGGCGGCTTTTGGCATCCTCCCTGTTGTCATCATCAGCAGCGGCATACTTGTTTGCACAGGCGAGTAAGCCCCCCAAAGTTTCCGACTCGTCGCTGTAGATCATGAAGCGGAAAGTCGTCCCCTTCCTCAGAGATTGTTTGAAAGCGTGGATCGCCTGAGTTTCTGAGACGCCTTCGCAAGCGTTCTTGATTTCACTTCATCATGAGACGAACTCACGGCTAGACTCGTTCTTTTGCTGCACGCACCGCTGTAAGTCGAAAATTGACTTTGGGCGCTTATATGTGCCCTGGAAGTGCTGGATAAAAACACGCTTCATGTCACTCCAGGTATGAACTGTCCTTTCGGGCAGACCTTCAATCCACATGCGTGCCGTCCCAGTTAACATCAGGGGCAAAATCGCACTGCCGAGTCGGCGCTGCCTTGATATATGTTGCCGGCACTGACGTAATCTGAGAGCCAGGTCTCAGGATTAGCCGTACCGCTGTACTTCTCAACCATCTTTGTTACGTTCGACAAAGTGGGAGGTAGAATTTGCTCTCTGATTGTTCTGCCAAAACACTTGGGGCCGAGGTACTGGGCATCTCTGGCCGACTTCCTCTCCTCGATTAGGCTTCGAACATCATTGGCTGGTGGCGGTTTAGCAACCGACTTTTCTTGTCTTGGTTCTTCCCTGTGACGGCTTTGGCTCGCCCGGCTTGCATTAGGCGGAGGGCTTGGAGTCCTTTGTCGTCGTGGAGGGGGTATGTATTTGGAAGTGTTATCTCCCTCTTTGCGCGGTGGAGGCGGCGGTGGAGGCGGCATATGACCTCTATTTCCCTCCCTTCGGGGTTGATTTTCCCCTTCATGTCGTCGCTCCTAACGGGGTGGAACCGCCTTTTCCTTGTGAGGATCCTCCTTTCGCTCTCGGCTCCGATGCCTTTCCTGACCAGCTTCACGATGGTGTGAAGAACCTGTCCGGGATTCCGCGCCTCTAGGCTGCTTGTCCTTCGGGTCCTTGCTGCCTTTGTTGTGACTGCTTGAGCCGGCCGGGTCGTCATCTGGGTCGGCAGGGGCAGCAGCCATTGGCTTATTAGCGGTTGACTTGCAAAGGCGGGAATCATCAATGAGCCGCCCTGTTTTGACTTGCGAATCATTCTGCTGCTGCTGTGCAACCTCCAGTAGATAAGCCGAATATTTAAGCCGAGCGTCACGATCCAGAGATTTGTCGAACATGACCTCCTGGGCAGCCTCCATATTTTTGGCTGGGGTATTGAAGTAACACAGATTTGTCACCGGGTCACGTCGGTGGTGGTACTTCCTCCAGACTGAATCTACATGGTCGGCTTCCCACTTGCTACGGAAATCCAACCTCTTATGCAGGTTCTTATCACGAGCCGGACGAAAAACATCGTCAGCCCCCTTTTCCCCCTGCTTTCGGATGAACTCCGTTTCCTTGTTTGTGAGCTCAACTTCACGCTCTACTATCTGGGCGGCTTGCTCCTCAAGTAGGGCGCGGCGCTTCTCAATGTCGTCCAGCGATGCGTTTGGAGGGAGTGGCGTCAACAGTTTCTTGCAGCTCGCCATCTTTCTTTCGTGCTCCCTCTGCACCGCGTCGCCGGTCTTAGCGTCGATGTCGTCTCCTCCAGCCGGCCTTCTATCTGCCCCCTTTGATGGAGCCAGTGGTGGTACGAAATCTACCTTGAGATTTCCGGCTTGCAGAGTTTTTTCTTCGCCATTGGCGGTTTTCGAGGTGTTGGGGTCGACATTAGGATCCGAGATGTTTCCCATCAAGACCTCGACAGGGCGTCCCAAGCAGGACGCAACCTTCCGACTGAAATCGTCGGATTCTCCTTCAGACTCAGGGTCTTGCTCCATAGGAGCGGTGTCCACTGATCCGGCTTCTGAATCTGCCTCCATCTGCAAGGCAGGGAGGATTGACTCAGGTAGTGTCGTCGACTCGTTTGAGCCGGATTCTCCAGCCATGCCGACGAAGTGGGAACCCGGCACCGCCCCTGAGGTTGTGTCATCTTCGGAGTCCTCATCGTCAGCATCAAACGCTAGATCCAGATCAGCTAGCTCCTCAGAGTCCAGATCCGATCCGTCTTCAATGTTGTAGGGGTGGGTGGTGGGCAAACTCGATGTGAAACCGAGATCGTCCAAAGCTTGGGCGGTGAAGCCGACGAAGATGTCGAAGCCGCCGATGGAGATAGTGGACCAGCCGGCGGGATCCTCCTTTGCCGGCGTCCAGAGGCCATCGTTGAAGACGTGGCCGGCTCCTGATTCGTCGAAGTAGCTCACCATGCCGACCGCGATGGTATCGCCGACTCCGCCTGCAGCTCCTGGACAGATCGAAACCCTAGAGGTCTCTTGCCCCACGGTGGGCGCCAACTGTCGTGGTATTGTCGAATCTAGCCGCGGCAGGGGTGCCATCGAGCTAGGTAGAGCGAGGGGTTTTGGAGAAGTTGGGGATTCCGGCTTAGGGATAGACACCAGTTTACCCAGCTTCGGATCACACGACGGTGGCGTGATCCTACGTGCTGCTATAAATCACTATATAGGCAATATCGCCGGGTTACAGTGAGATCTCGCCGAGATTGAGGCTCTCGTCGAGATGAATCGTATCAAGAGTGCGTGCCCTAAGGCGTCCCATAGGCCGGCTTATATAGGCGTCCGGCCTAAGGCTTACAGGAGAAATCCTACCGACTAAGTCAGAATCCTAAACTAATCCGGCTTGGGCTTTGTCTTGCGGGCCAAGTCTTCCGCAATTCCAGCCACCTTCTGGAACCTTCCTTAGCCGGATGGGCCTCCTGCGCTTCATCATACTGGGCCGCCCGATAAGCCGGAATTCGGCTTATCACCACTATGGGTCACCCTGGTATCATGGCTTAGCTTCATATCCGTGAGGGTACCTGTTCGGCATAACCCCAACAGGCCCTCTAGGGGCTCGTGTGGGCGCCAGCATCGTCTTCCACGTCTGGAGCCCGCTGGGGGCTGGGTGCCCTCTCGCCCCCAGCTCCCGTATCTGTGGGCTCCGGAGGCGCCTCCTCCTCCTGTCCTTCGGGGGCGCCTCCCGCCCCCTCCGTGGTGGTCGCGCCCGCCGCGGCTGCGGGCGCGTCTGTCCTCTGTGTGGGAGCCTCCTCCTCCGGGGGTGGCTCCATGACGATCTCCTCGATCGCCTCCTCCTCCTCCTCCTCGTCCGGCCTCGCGGAGGCTCGGGTTGTGCCGGCCGCCGTCTCCTCCTCCGTCGCCCTCTGCGGTACGGGAGGAAGTGTGGTCTGGACGGGCGGCGGCATCACCTCGCGACGTCGTCTTCCTCCTCCTCGCGGCGCTCGCCCGTGGGAGGAGCAGCCGCGTGCTGCGGCTCGTCTGCCACCGGCAGCGCTACGGTGGCGTCAGCGGCCACCGGCGGCGCTGCGGTGGCGTCAGCGGCCTCCCCAAGCTTGCGGAGCTGCCGCTTCTTCGGCGCCGCAGGGTTCCTGAAGACAAACAAGCAGAAGATCCGTCAAGAGGATTCTCAGAAGCAAAATACTGAAAGAAAAAGAAGAACCGAGGCTTACTCGTCAGCCATCCTCCACACTCTTTTCTTCGCCTTTGGAGGTTGGGGGCTGCTCGCCCTGACCTCCTCGTGAGGCCCTCCAGCATCCTCTTGGGGGGCGCCCCGCCCCGCCGAGGCGTTCCTGTCGTGGAGGGCCTTGGTGCGGGGCTCGCGGCGTCCTCCCCTGTCACCGCTCTCCTCCTCCTCCTCTACGATGCGTCGGGAGCGAGCCACGCGGAAGGCGTCCTCGTCGCCGCTGGAGGAGATCTCCTGGAGGTCCTCGCCAGGCGGCACGTTCCTTGAGGAGCTCGCGTCGCCCGCCGAGGGGTCGGCGCCTCTCGAGGCCTCGTCCTCGCCAGAGGGGTTGGCGCCTCTCGAGGCCTCGTCCTCGCCAGAATCTTCGACCTCGTCCGGCTCCGGCGAGTCGCCCACCTGCTCCAGCTCCGCAGCCCACGGGTTGCTGCGGGACCCGACGAGCCTTGCAGGCCTAATGCCCCATTCGTCGAAGATGGGCAGGAGTTCACGGGCTTCGCGCACGTTCTCCTCCACATAAGCGAACAGCGGCATGGCGTCGTCGTTGGCTGGGGACGGAATGGACGCCGTGGCGAAGAGGACCCTCATGACCTGCTTCAGCTCGTCCGAAGGGAAGTCATCTGCGCACAGGCGCATCCTGTCATCCGAGCCTGAGTACGTCCACATGGGCTCCGAGTGCCACTGGAGGGGAGCAATGTGGCGAGTGACGAAATCCCTCGCCACCATCTGGCCGGTGAGCCCGGCCTCGCGGAGCACCCGAATGCGCTCGTACACCGCCTCAAGCTTGGGGCCCTCGAAGTCGCCGCTCGCCCAACGCGCCCACTTCTTCGGGGGCGCCACGGGTACCTCCAGGTGGCGGTTCGACGACTTGGTGCTGACGAAGAACCACTTCTGGTGGAAATCCTCCACCTTCTTCGTCACTTTGGTGATGGCGTTCTCACCAAGCCACGCGATGGGGATGTAGTCTTTGCTCCTGGCGGCGATGCGGAAGGAGACGCATCCGAACCGCTCGTTCGACGCGGTGCTCCGGAGGGCGTAAAAGCTGCGGAAGAGCGCCACCGAGGGGTGGATGCCGACGTACGCCTCGCAGAGATAGGCGAAGATGGCGAGGATGAGTATGGAGTTTGGGTGGAGATGAAGGAGTTGGATCCGGTACGCCTCAAGGATCCCCATGAGAAAGCTGGAGAAGGGAGGAACGAGGCCGGCGTAGAGGGTGTGAAGGAAGATGGGGTAGTACCCCACGCCGACCTTGCTGCTGCCGGGCGCCATGCTCGTGGCGCCGAGCTCGTGGGTGTTGGCGGCCGCCAGGTGGCGCACCTTCTCGAGCGCCGCCGCACGGACGCGGGTTTCCGGCATCGCCCCCTGGGGTGCAGCGCCCCGCGCCGCCGCCGCCGACGTGCCAGTCTGCACCGCGGCCTTGCCCCTCTGGTCGGCGGTTGCCTTCTTGGGCGCCATGGTCGCTGGAGAAGAAGATCTTGAAGACGGAGCGCTCTGGAGAGATTGGAGGCGTTGGGAGAGTGTGCAGAGGAGTTATGGGAGAAGTGATGGGCGCCGACCGCGCGCCCAGGCTTTATTGACCGGCTCCCGAGTCGTGGCGGGCCCCGCCACGTCGCCGTTGAAGCCGAGGAGATCGTGGCCTCGGGCGCAACCGCTGCGCTCCACGTGTCACGGCCCAGGCAGGCACCATTGGGCCCTCGACGCTTCGCCTCCATCCATGGGCCTCGGCGTGCCCATCGCGGGCCCGGGGGCTACTGTCGGCACAGTGGAAACCAGGGTACCACGGGCCGGCCTGCCAGGGCCCACAAGATTCTTCAGAAGATTTCGCTAAGGACTAGGCTCTCCAAGCCTGGCGAGCCTCGCGAGGGTTTTTCCCTCGCGAGGGACCTTTTCTCCTCACCGAGGGTTTTCTCCCTTGGCGAGGGACCACTCCTCGAGAGGGCATCTCGGATGCCACCTGCAAACTCTGCTAAGGACCAAGCCGAAAGGCTCGGCGAGGCCTTTTGCCTCGCGAGGCTTCCTTCCTCTCGAAGCCAGCTCTGCCTCCGCGGCAGAGCGCACATGGGCTCTGCATCCTCCGCAGAGTGACGACCGCGCCAGCGCGCGGTGATAGCAGCGCCACAGTTGCCATTCTTATGTATAAAGGAGTCAACAAAGCTGCACCAAGCAAAGGAGCCCCAAGGATTGCCACTTTGGTGATAAGGGAACCGTCTGCAGCTACCCTCCAAGGACGACGTCACCGTGGGACACATCCCGCCTCAGCAGCGCCAGCTCACCGTCCTGTTTGGACGGTGGCTTTTCAACTTTGGTGATGCTGCCCCCTGCCGTGGACTGTGTCCATGGACTTTACCTTTATGGTGGACTCTACCTTTATTGTGCACTGCACCTCCTCCTTCGTCGCCATGTGGTAGCCCTTCCCGCCAAGATGTTTTGGGGGAAGAGGCCCGAGACGCCTATAAAAGGAGGGGGAGCACGTTCGGGCAAAGGGTTGGTTCCAGGATTCACAAGCCCAAGCCCTAGATCTGAGTTCTGCAAGGTTAGCAGTAGCCATTGTTAGCCACCCAGAGCTCGCCAAGCTCGCCCTGTACTGAAACCTCTCCAAGCAAGTGCAATACAACACGAAGCAGGACGTAGGGGTTTTACCTCGCCTAGAGGGCCCTGAACCTGGGTAATACCGTGTGTCCCTCTCTGCAGTGTTTCCCCGCAGCGATCCAGGCGAGCACCATCGCCGAGGCACGTTGAGGGTTGTTTGATTCCGTGTTCAGCCCCTTACTCGATCCTTCGTGAGACACACCCAGTTCCTGGGACAGTTCTCCGACAGTTATGGACGACTTGGGAATAGACGATAAGACCATAAAGAACGTTAACCTAATTGATATGGCAGCTAAAGGTTGCATTAATCAACGTGTGATAAAGGTTCATTTCCTCGAGGGTGATTCGAGGGGGTGCCTTGGTGGAGAAGAGTGGGTTTGGCTACGAGTTGGTTCGCCGAGAACCGAAGATGAAAAGTTTACTCTCTTACCCCCTTTATGAAAAAATATTCTGAGTAGACGGTGCCATGTGTCATTTATGTCTTGTTTATGAAAATTAGCTTTATGCAAAAATAGCTACATATACAGCTTTAGAGCCTCCGTCAATCATTGGGCCTATATCGCCCTACTAAACTTGCGAGTACATCGTACTCAGTCTCTCTTTGCTGCCTTTATATTGGTATTTCAGAGGAGGACGACACCGAGCAGCTAGGTGGGTTCTTCGTGGACGTCGACTAGTAGTCCGGGGTTCCCAGGTGGCAGCTTGGGACCGTGGAACAAGCTGGCTGGGATTTTTTATCTGTAGGCCTCTTAGGCCATATATTTGCATCTTGTTGTTAGACAACACTACCTCATTTCCGCTTGATGAATTGTTGGATCTGTGATCCTTTTGTGTGTAATATTTGTATCTTCTCTTATATGAGTTGCTATATGCTTTTGTGTCGTAGAGTCTGAAAGAACAAGCTATGCCCGAGATGTCGCCTAGAGGGGGGGGTGAATAGGCGATTAAAACTTTTTCTAATTAGGGGCTTGATAATTGCGGAATAAAACTATGTGTTTAAATTAACAAGCCAACAACCTAATATACTAGGTTTGCCTAAGTGTACCAACAACTTATGCTAAACAAGACAAGCAATAAGGAGATAGCTAGATATAAACTTCAAGCACGAAGGCTATCACAATGTAAAGTGCATAAGTAAAAGCTCGGGTATAGAAATAACCGAGGCACGCGGAGACGAAGATTTATTCCCGAGTTCCTCCTTGTTAAGGGAGTACGTCTCGTTGGAGGAGTGTGAGCTCGCCACAAAAGGCCTACTCAAGATGCCACAAAGGCCTCACCCTATTCTCCGATGAACCGCACCCAAAGGTTTGGTTCACCTTCCACTATCGGAATCCTTCGGGGCGGATTCCGGAGCCCTTACAACTTTTGGGGCACACACCCACAACTCAATTGGGGGATCCCAAAGCGTGCTGAAGCTCCACAAGCCGAAGTTTTCACGGCACCACCGTCTAGGGTCCAATGACCCAAGAGTAACAAGCTCCCAACCTTCAATCCCACGAATCACCGTGGGGAGCACAACCCGATGCAACAAATGCAAAAGGGCAAGAACACACCAAGTGGTCAAATTCTTCTCCCCAAAATCCGACCAAAGCAACTAATGCTATGGAGGGATTTAGGAGGAAGAACAAAGGAGAAACACTAAGAACTCCAAGATTTAGATCCAAAGAGTTCCCCTCACTTAGAGAAGAAATTGATCGGTGGAAATGTGGATCTAAACCTCCTCTCTCTTTTTCCCTCAACAAGTAGCAAGAAATATTGGAGGGATTGAGAGATCTAAAGCTCAAGAGAGATGGCAACAATGGAGGAAAGAAGAGCTCAAAAAGATGGCCAAAAGTTAAAGACCAAATGGGGAAGAAGACCACTTAAAAGGGAGGCCAAAACTAGCCGTTGGGGCATTTTCGCGAGGCTGGACAGGGGAGGCCGGCCATGCTGGCCAAATGGCTGGCCATCCTCTGTTTGTGCCTGGCCATCATGGCTGGCCAAATGGCTGGCCTGGCTGCTTCGCCCCCCCCCCCCCCCCTTTTTTCTCTTTTGATTTTCTGTTTTGAAAAATCGACCGAACCGAAAACGCAATAACTTTCACATACGAACTCCGTTTTCGGTATTCTTGGACTCGTTGGAATCTTCACAACGAGCACTACAAGAATATGCAGAGAAACATCATAGTCCAAGAATATAATATAAAGATAAATGGGGAAAGGTAAAAACTCCCATTTGCAAATCGGAAATGCAATAACTTTCACCCACGAACTCCGTTTTCGGTAATCTTGGACTCGTTGGAATCGTCACAACGAGCACAACAAGATTATGCAGAGAAACATCATAGTCCAAGAAAATATTATAAAAACAAATGGGGAAAGGTTAAACCTCTATTTTGAAAACCGGAAATGCCGAAACTTTTGCAAATGAAGTCCGAATGAAATAAAACCAATTTTGTTGGAAAGAGGACGACAAAAGCTACCTTTGAAAATGGCAAACAAGCAATGGAGATTTTGCAAAGAATTGGAAGATAGAAATCTTCCGCACGGATGAACCGGCAAAATCTCCAATACCGAAACCGCAAAAGAAGACGCATATGAAAACCGTTTTCGGTGAACTTAGCTTTGTCATGACGAGCACGACAAGCACCAAGACCACACCACGATTAGAGACAAATAAGAACCAATAAAGATGATTGCATGGATGCAAAGGTTTGTGCTCTCCACGACGATATGATCATGATATCCGGTCGAGAGCCCCTCTTGATAGTACGGCTATCTATCCTATAACCCGGTCTCTCACTAAACACCATGACACCGGTAAAATAGAAACCCTATCAAGATCATACCTTTGCCTTGCGCTTAAACCACTTGAGGTCGATGAAGACGATCTTCATCTCCTCAAGACGCACCACCTTCCTCGATTGCGCTTCGGTGAAGATTCACTTGATGCTCCCCCATACACCAAGATGGGAGACGCTCTCTTCGGCATATCTTCACTTGGCCTTGAGTGATAATCAACCCGCACAAAGCCTTGATCAACACACACTTTTCTTCTTCCCTTAACCTTGACTCCAACAAATGGAGAACAAGCAAACAAATGGACAACCTACAAATATAGCTCAATGCAAATATTAGTCCATAGAGATTGTCATTAATTACCAAAACCATGCATGGGATCAACCATGCACTTTCAATCTCCCCCATTTTGGTAATTGATGACAATCCCTTTTTAAGAGGGTTTATATAATGAATAAAGCATCCTTGCAAGACAAACGAGCAAGGATGCAAGCGCATTAAAGGCAAATGCAACAAAGCATAAAACCCAAATTCCCTTAAACCCTCTAAACTTCTCCCCCATTGGCATCGATTGCCGAAATGGGAAGAAAAATTTAGAGAGCCAATATAATATGAGTTCCTCCATAAAGGTGATGGCAATCCCTTTTAATGAAAACTAGAGGAAATCAAACTATATTGAGGATCCAAAGATTGCAAAAAGGATGAAATCATTCTAAACATCTCCACAAAGGAGAAAAGCAATCAAAAAGATCCAAAGCGAGAGTTCTAAATAACAACGGAGAAGCTCCCCAATGTTCATGCACAAATGAGGAGTGCATAAATATGGTATCCTCACTCCCCCAAAATCATCTAGAACACTCAACATGTGCAAGAGTGCATAATGCAAAAGCAAATCATAGCACTTGCACCAAAGATGTGGTTGAGCCAAAAGAAGATACCAATTTTCAAAGATTCAACATAAGATAGGACCAACCGAGATAAAAAGATCTTTTTAGAGAAATATGTTCACAAGCTTAGGGATACCAATTGGAAATTAAACCAATTGAAAATGCCAAAAGCTAGTGAGAGCATTTAGACAAAGAAAAATCAACATGCTCACCATGGTAGGCATGAGGTCAAAAGATCTTCAAGAAATACATGAGTGTGCAAAGATACCAATAAACAATAAGACAAGCACTCATGAGACAAATTTGGAGCCACCAAAGAATTATGGATGAAACACAAGGTGGCTCAAAAAAGGAATAGGATACCAACTAAAAGGTGACCTCTCTCATATGTATAGGTTTCTAATTGGACAAACCATTGAAGATATACATCCGCAAATAAACATATACATACGAAATGGTTCGGGAAAAAGAGAACAGGGTATCCAAAAGGAAGTCATAAATATACAAACGAGATTGTTGCTTGAAAGCATAGCACATAGCTCAAAATTATCTCATTGTATATAAATGAACTTCAAATATATCAAATGCATCACACATATCACTAAGGGAACAAGAGATAGTGAAGATGCTTTGAAATAAGCAACAAGTATCACAAACAAATAATATCAATTGAAGAAAAGGTTTTTGCAAATTCATCACACATATCACAAAGATATATTAAGTGAAGGAAAAGGCCAAAACCACAACAATTGCATATAAGAGCTTTTATGCCAAGAGGCAACCTACACAAGGTTGAAACTAGAAAAGCATGCATGAGATAGATACTTGTTACCGAGATGACATTGGTGATGAAGATGATGAGAGATGGTTTGAAATCAAAGCTTGACTCCGACAATCACACGGTGAGAACACCTTCCTTATGTATGAGGCAAGCATCCAATGCATCTCCATTGTACCTAAAACAAAATTAGAATACAAAATGGTTCCCAAACTCATTGGGTTCCATAGTAGTTAGATCAACTACAATATATAGGAAACACTCCACATAAATATGTGCATATAGATATGAAATTGAATTTCATGCACATCTTAGCCGATTTAGGATTCGGTGGAGTATCCCCTATATATTGGATCAAGAAAGATAAGCATGCTAAAATAATATAAATTAGTAACCGAGCATGCAAAGGCTTTCTAGAACCAAAAGAGATACAATTTGGATGAAAACACAAAGTGAACCAAAAAGGTTGTCCAAATTATATCAAAATCGAAATCAACACATGAATTAGGAGAAATCAAATCAACCTATGATTGATTCCAAAACACATCAACACATGAAGTGTGATATCAAAAGGAATCAAATCAACACAACAAATGATCGATAAGACACCAATTGAAAATAAGATACCAATTAAAACAAAACAAAAAATATCAACTAGGAGAAAAGATACCAAGAAGAGGGTGACACTTGACCGAAATCAAGTAAAGTTAAAATAAGGCAAAAGGTATCAAGACTCCCACAATAAATATCAATTGGAACAAATATCTATGGAGGAGATATTAAATTCCAATTAATACCAATTGAAGGTGCCAACACAAGATAAAGAATCAAATGCCAATTGAAAGGATAAAAAATTGATAGATAGGTTAGTGTTCTAAATAAAAAGGAATGCTCCCCCAATATTCATGCATTATCTTTGATATTTGCATTTGAATACAAAATGCATGCACAAGGGATCATTACTCTCCATATTTTATTTACAAGACTAAACACTACCAATTGAAAAAAAAGGATCCATTCAAAAGGCAAGGAAGGCAATAGATAGGGCAATTTAAAGCAAGAGCCAATGTGAAGACGATCTACAAAATCCACCACAATTACTAGAAACACTTGTCATGGACAAGGAGTATACGGAGACATTTCTCGGTGGTATATAGGAATGATGTTCAAGACCAACTTCACAACAAACAAATATATGGCAAGAGATAAGAGTTAAAGCACCATATTTTGAAAAAGGTTTGTTGGTAGTTTCAATTATTCGAACCAACCGGCAACGCCATGGTTACAATAACATGAAACAAATGGTTCTTCACATAATATATGGAAATGGATATTAGAGAAAAACCACACCAAGCAAACTCACACAAACAAGGACCAAAGGGTAACCACAAAGAAAAATTGGAACTTGTTTGAGCACACATGCCACATAGGAAAGATAACTTAATATATCAAATCTAAGTGGCAAACCTCAAATGTTCACATTTTGTGGGATTGTAATATGCACATAGCTTATTACTCCCCCATAATGTGATAATTCATTTTATTTAAACAAGAGGCAAATAAAACCAACTAGAGAAATTAATGGACATTGTAGAATTTAAATTTCTCATGAATATGACATACCACATAGTAGCTAGATAATATTGAAATATCAATACTAGGTGGTGTGCCTCATGTACACACATTTGTAGGTTTGTGAGGTGCACAAAGCACATCACTCCCCCAAAATGAGATAGTCCATTAACATCTCAAAGAGCCAAATGAAATCCACACAAGATTCAATAAAGCTCAACACACAAATTACACATATATGATACACAACTAACATACACAACCTTGAGTAACAAGACAATTAGGAAAGAAGTATATCATATACAAGCACATGCTAGGAACAAACTAACACATGCAAGGGAGCAAGCAACTTTCAAGGTATATATGAATTAAATACAAGTTACCGCAAGGAGGAAGCATTGGATATGAGATAGATATGTGATAATCCAATTGACTTGGCTTGAGAAATAAAATCATGAAGATCCCTTAATTCTTCAAAATTAGCCAAGTCACCAATGTCCTCCACAATCACCTATTGATCAAGTTGAAGCTTGTTGGTCCCCAACCAAGTTGGGTCCTAAGAGGTTAGTCACAATAGGCTTGGGAACCCAAATGGTGCTTTTCTTGACACCACTTTGAGTTCCCACATACTTGGCAAACACATTGCCACTTCTATCCTTCCCAAGTGAATAATCATCATCAATTATGATAGGGTTGGAAGAGGTACCGTTAGTGCATGAAGAAGCAAGATGACCTTTGCCGCGGCAAAGGTAGCAACATCGACTCTTCTCTTTCTTCTTAATAGGCTCCTCAACTTGAGGGGCATTGACTTGAGTCCTCTTAGGAGGTGGCCTTTGTTCAACTCGTGGTTGAGCACTAGATTGAACAAGAGGCCGCTTCCCTAGTTGCTTCTCACTAAGCGTCTTCTTCTTCATAGGGCAATCCCTAACGTGGTGCCCTTCAACCTTGCACTTGAAGCAAGTGATCTTGGCCGTATTCTTGACTTGAACTTGGCCCTTCTTCTTCTTCTCGACCTTGGACTTGTTCTTGATGTTGGAGTTGAATCCAAGTCCACTCTTGTCATTAGGGGATTGTTGCACACTCAACATGTTGTCAAGTGCACTCTTCCCTTCATGACGCTTTTCCAAGCCTTTCTTCATAGAAGTGGCTTGGGACTTGAGGTCTTTTAATTTCTCTACATGGTTAGTGACAACAAAGGCACTAGAGGAAGTAGAAGCTTCATTGCAATGACAACAAGGCAAAACAAGTAATTCATCACAAGATGTACCAACATTTTTAGTGGATGAACTACTAGGACTAGCACATGGCAATATAGCATTTTTAGTTACGGTTGTGCTATTATCCACATGAGGCTCACGAGATGTTACCTTTGTAGTGATGGCCTCATGAGCTAACTTTAGACTAGCATAGGATGCTAGAAGATCATCATTAGAGCTAGATAGCTTTTTATGACTTTCTTCCAACTCCCTATACTTGCTAGTTAGCAACTCAAGTTGAGCCCTTAGCTCAACATTCTCCTTCAAAATGGATGCTTCACAAGAAATGGAGTTAGTAGCACAAGCATCATTAGCATTAGGAATAGAAGAAGAAAGCTTAGCAAGCTCTTCATTTAATCTAGCGTTTTCCTTTTTCGTGACTTTATATTTAGCATGAGCATGGTCACGTTCTTTAATGATTTTAGCAATTATTTCATTTTGAGACTCCTCAATATTTTCTAGTTTCTCCTCAAGAGAAGCCCGAGTCTCTCACTCTTCCTCAAGAGCATCTTCTAGCGATGCCTTCTCCATAGCATCATCCCTTTCAATCTTACCCTTTTCTTCAAGGCTAGCTTCCAAAGCCTCAATGGTTTCCCCACGCTCAACAAGGGCACTCATGATTTCATAGAGGTTATCACAAGCATTTTTATTTTATGAAAGAGCCTTAAGGATCATTACACCTTTATCATCAAGGAGGGCATCATTATTTTCCTCAACATCTTCTTCGTCATTATTATCATTTTTATTATCATTGCTAGAAGAAGATTTAGCCATAAGGCAATGAGAGGTGGATAAAGATGAGCAATTAATTTTTGAACTACACAAGTTCAAATCTTGTTCCACATTTAATTGGGTTTCCTCTACATTATTTTTCATGCAAGAGTTAGAGGGAACACAAGCATTTTTATCATGGGAACAAGATAAAGCAAGCATATCATAGAGAGAATTATCCAAGGAAGTTTTAGATGATATGCAAGGACTATCAACACTAGCATGTGAATCATTTATAGTGCTATGAGTGTTTAAGTCCAAAGATGAATCATTGCAACTAGATAGAGATGGAAGATCATTGATAATGAGCTCACTATCCAAAATGCAAAACCCATCACTACTCACCATCACATTAGTTTGTGGCTTACCACATTTTGGTGAAGTAGATGAAGACGAGAGCTCGTCACGGCCGGAGGTGGAGGGAGAGCAATCATCCTTAATAGAGTTGGACACTCCATATTTTTCTTGAAGCTTGGTCCATCATTCATGAGTATCCCAGAGATGCATGATTGACTCAAAAACTACAACACTCACAAATTTGCAAAAATCATTAGATGCTAGAGCATATAGATATAAGTTTTTCTCATCCTCTAAAGTCGTACTTTCGTAGTCCTTTGGAGGAGAAAAACCTATATCTAAGATCCGCTCAATATCGGGGTCCAAGACCCGTAAGTGACTAAGCATATGAGTTTTCCAAACATTAAAATTTGTGCCATTAAATCTAAACAAGGAATTGTGCACTAAATCCCTAGACGACATCTTTACTCTCTAGGCGGTAAAGCCAAACAAGAGAGACGAGGCTCTGATACCAATTGAAAGAACAAGCTATGCCCGAGATGTCGCCTAGAGGGGGGGTGAATAGGCGATTAACACTTTTTCTAATTAGGGGCTTGATAATTGCGGAATAAAACTATGTGTTTAAATTAACAAGCCAACAACCTAATATACTAGGTTTGCCTAAGTGCGCCAACAACTTATGCTAAACAAGACAAGCAATAAGGAGATAGCTAGTTATAAACTTCAAGCACGAAGGCTATCACAATGTAAAGTGCATAAGTAAAAGCTCGGGTATAGAAATAACCGAGGCACGCGGAGACGAAGATTTATTCCCGAGTTCCTCCTTGTTAAGGGAGTACATCTCGTTGGAGGGGTGTGAGCTCGCCACAAAAGGCCTACTCAAGATGCCACAAAGGCCTCACCCTATTCTCCGATGAACCGCACCCAAAGGTTTGGTTCACCTTCCACTATCGGAATCCTTCGGGGCGGATTCCGGAGCCCTTACAAGTTTTGGGGCACACACCCACAACTCAATTGGGGTTCCCAAAGCGTGCCGAAGCTCCACAAGCCGAAGTCTTCATGGCACCACCGTCTAGGGTCCAATGACCCAAGAGTAACAAGCTCCCAACCTTCAATCCCACGAATCACCGTGGGGAGCACAACCCGATGCAACAAATGCAAAAGGGCAAGAACACAACAAGTGGTCAAATTCTTCTCCCCAAAATCCAACCAAAGCAACTAATGCTACAGAGGGATTTAGGAGGAAGAACAAAGGAGAAACACTAAGAACTCCAAGATTTAGATCCAAAGAGTTCCCCTCACTTAGAGAAGAAATTGATCGGTGGAAATGTGGATCTAAACCTCCTCTCTCTTTTTCCCTCCACAAGTAGCAAGAATTATTGGAGGGATTGAGAGATCTAAAGCTCAAGAGAGATGGCAACAATGGAGGAAAGAAGAGCTCAAAAATATGGCCAAAAGTTAAAGACCAAATGGGGAAGAAGACCACTTAAAAGGGAGGCCAAAACTAGCCGTTGGGGCATTTTCGCGAGGCTGGACAGGGGAGGCCGGCCATGCTGGCCAAATGGCTGGCCATCCTCTGTTTGTGCCCGGCCATCATGGCTGGCCAAATGGCTGGCCTAGCTGCTTCGCCCCCCCCCCCCCCTTTTTTCTCTTTTGATTTTCTGTTTTGAAAAATCGACCGAACCGAAAACGCAATAACTTTCACATACGAACTCCGTTTCTAAAAGAATATGCATAGAAACATCATAGTCCAAGAATATAATATAAAGATAAATGGGGAAAGGTAAAAACTCCCATTTGCAAATCGGAAATGCAATAACTTTCACCCACGAACTCCGTTTTCGGTAATCTTGGACTCGTTGGAATCGTCACAACGAGCACAACAAGATTATGCAGAGAAACATCATAGTCCAAGAAAATATTATAAAACCAAATGGGGAAAGGTTAAACCTCTATTTTGAAAACCGGAAATGCCGAAACTTTTGCAAATGAAGTCCGAATGAAATAAAACCAATTTTGTTGGAAAGAGGACGACAAAAGCTACCTTTGAAAATGTCAAACAAGCAATGGAGATTTTGCAAAGAATTGGAAGATAGAAATCTTCCGCACGGATGAACTGGCAAAATCTCCAATACCGAAACCGCAAAAGAAGACGCATATGAAAACCGTTTTCGGTGAACTTAGCTTTGTCATGACGAGCACGACAAGCACCAAGACCACACCACGATTAGAGACAAATAAGAACCAATAAAGATGATTGCATGGATGCAAAGGTTTGTGCTCTCCACGACGATACGATCATGATATCCGGTCGAGAGCCCCTCTTGATAGTACGGCTATCTATCCTATAACCCGGTCTCTCACTAAACACCATGAGACCGGTAAAATAGAAACCCTATCAAGATCATACCTTTGCCTTGCGCTTAAACCACTTGAGGTCGATGAAGACGATCTTCATCTCCTCAAGACGCACCACCTTCCTCGATTGCGCTTCGGTGAAGATTCACTTGATGCTCCCCCCATACACCAAGATGGGAGACGTTCTCTTCGGCATATCTTCACTTGGCCTTGAGTGATAATCAACCCGCACAAAGCCTTGATCAACACACACTTTTCTTCTTCCCTTAACCTTAACTCCAACAAATGGAGAACAAGCAAACAAATGGACAACCTACAAATATAGCTCAATGCAAATATTAGTCCATAGAGATTGTCATTAATTACCAAAACCATGCATGGGATCAACCATGCACTTTCAGAGTCTGCAATGTGCCAGTTGTTCCACAAGTCTCGGTCTCTTTACTATACGTGATAGCGATGTCTGAGCTTATGGCATGATCGAGGTGTTGTGTGCCGATGATCCATTACGAGCACACCTGCCAATGAGTTTTGGCCTGGGATTGGTAAACCCAGTAACCCTCGATTGTGTAGCATGACCGGTTGCACAACGCTTCACTATATAGTTCTGGGGTCGGGGCGTTACACCACAGCACCTCCATCAACCATCATCCTGGTAACCGGCTTCCTGTTGATATGTCCTCTGATGTACAAGGGCTTAAGGTGCTTAACCGGTCCTTCAGGTTTCTCGAAGACGGCATTCTTGGGTCCAAAGTTGAGCTGCGCTACTTCACCCTCTTCCTCTGCAGCACGGAATTCAGCAGGCAAATAATATACCATGTTAATATCCATACCTACCCGAGTCGGCGTACTCTCGTAGTCCAGTAAATCTTCATATGTTGTATTTTCTGACTCGTTTACTACCGATTCCGATATTTTCGACTCATCTCCTACCAACTCCTTGCTCGCTGAATTCTATGCCGGGTCCCCATTTGTCGACTCACTATCCGACTCGCCCCTTGCCGGCTTGTCCCCTACTTCCAAATCCGCTACTTCCACTTCATCTACCCATGATGAATAAGTAATGGCCGGTACAGAAACCGGCTCTCGTCTCGTTGCTTATAGCAGACTTGGTGCAATCATCAAAGGAGTCAGTCACAGGAGTCGGCTTTGGTACCCATACTTGAGCCGACACCATTGGTCTTTCAGCATTAAAGTCGGCGTCTCTAGCTTGCTCAGCTTCCTTTTCTGCTTTTTCCCGGTTCCTTGCCCTCTGTAGCTTTCGCCTCTACGTCTTTGTTATACCTGGCGGGCACCACTTTGGCTGGGTATACTTTGGGTCCCGGGGTTTAGCTGCCACAACCTGGCTAGATCCGGCTTCATGGTCGCTGGATGTCACCTTGGGCACGATAGCAAGTATCGGCTCATCATTTGCTAACCCGATGGCCGGATCCTTCAGTTTCAACACATGCATCCCAATAACCAATGAATTGTTTGGGACCAACTCACCTCCTGGGCCAGCTGCTTTGGCTCCTTGCGCCTTGACTCTCCAATATGAGGAATCACCAGGATACACAAGTCGCTCTGCACAGTTTGCCGGGTTGCTTGCCGCTTGGACTCCCCAGCCGACTCCTGATACTGGCAACTTCTCTCAATAGATGGTGACCTAGATCGCTTCCCATGTTGCTGGTTCACCTTAGACCAGGCCTGGCGCACGTATTTGTTTAGCAGCATGTCGAAAGTCGGTTTGATCTTTTTCGGCTTGTATTCAACCTGATTCGTCTTCCACTTGCCGACTTCCGGGTTCCTGGGCTTCATGAACCTGGGTGGTGATTCTCTTGCTCGTGGTTGTTGCCCCCCGAGTGTGGAGTTTTTGATAGTGATCTTGATAACTTCCTGTCCATCGGGTTGCCGGCTCAATGTGATCTGCCTCCTTGTTGCCGGCTTCTTTCCTGGGCTCACCAATAACCACATTAGATTTGTTAGCGCCTTCGGCCGCCTCTGGCCGAAGAAGAACTTTCTTCCCCTCCAAATCTAGCACGTTCTTTGGGAACGGCTGTGTGTCAATGGCCATGCCAGCAAAGCTCAATCGTCCATCGTTGAGGGCCGATTGAATCTGTCGACGAAAGACATTGCAATCATTAGTAACATGAGAGAAAGAATTGTGATACTTGCAATAAGCACGTCGCCTTAATTCATCAGGTGACGGTATAACATGGTTAATTCGTATCACTTTGTCTTTTAACAAGGCATCAAATATTCTATCACATTTGCCTACGTCAAAGCTACACTTCACCTCATCGTCCCGATTCTTACGAACCGGCTTTAAGTCATCACACATATAGGGTTTGGCTTTACTAGGCCAAACAAACTCGGTTGCGTAAACATCGGCTTCATCACCGGAGTCGGCATTGTGTTCAACAGCATTAAGCCGACTCCTGCTCATCTGATGCGAATCCTTGGACTCATTGATTCGGCTTTCATGGGCCAAAGCTCTCTCCTGGACTTGCCCAACAGAGGGAAACTCATGTCCCTCCAGTTTTTCTTTTAGATACGATCTCAACCCGTTAAAAACTAAGTCGGCCATATCCCTTTCAGTTATCGCCAAACTATAGCACCGGTTTCTTGTGTTTCTAAATATCTTGATGTAATCGGATACCGATTCATCAAGCTTCTGTCTAACCGATGTAAGATGGGACAACTTTAATTCAATTTCTCCGGCATAAAAGTGCTCATGAAACTTTTGCTCCAAGTGAAACCAAGTATGTATAGAATTAGGAGCTAAAGCCGAAAACCAAGAAAAAGTAACCCCAGTTAATGACAAAGAGAATAAGCGAACTTTGATGTGATCATGATTAGCTTCGCCTAATTGAGCCAAATATTGACTAATATGTTTCCATGTTGACTTGTTATCCACCCCATTAAATTTAGAAAACTCAGGGACTCTATAGCCAGGTGGATAGGGTTGTAGATCAAAATATTCGGGGTAGGGTTTAACGTAGGTTCTATGTTTAGGCATAACCCCGAATTTCTCATATGCTAGCTGGTCCAATTTTTTCCTGAACTCGACCACCAAATCGTCCATGTTGGCCGGTTGAGTCGGAACAGGAGAAGAATTGGCCACAGGGCCGGCTTGTGTCCAAGGAGCTGAATTTGAATTCGGAATTGACCCACGTCCCAGAAGTCGCACCACTGGTCCCGTCTGTCCTGTTGGGTAGGATGAACTCTGGATCGGGGTCGGACAAGGTAGTGCATTAACAAGCCGGTTTTCCCTGTACGGGCTCATCGGTTGTGTGTCCGATGTC
The DNA here is from genome assembly GCA_012064385.1 of Puccinellia tenuiflora. Classification (NCBI taxonomy): domain Eukaryota; kingdom Viridiplantae; phylum Streptophyta; class Magnoliopsida; order Poales; family Poaceae; genus Puccinellia; species Puccinellia tenuiflora. The sequence continues at coordinate 105,079 of QRDG01001914.1, read as the reverse complement.
TGGCCTTGGATGGTGTTCTTCTTAGCCTTTTCATGTTCCAACATAAGATCATAAACATTGTTCGTACCTTGCGAAACATGAAACTAAATTTCGGCTAATTGCTCAGGAGAAAAGGTGTTGTTGCTTACAGCGGGTTTGTCGGTGTTGATGCTCAGAGGTACATATTCCGGCTCCTTGATTGGCGCGGTTATGCCTTGCCGATCTAACTTGAAGCTGGCCAAGTATAACTCCTCGTCTTCCTATTCCCGCTTGAGTCGCAGCGCCTCGAACTCCTTGTTTCTCTTCTTCTTCCACTCATCCAGGCCTTGGCGTTGTGCCTCCGATAGATCCTTGAGAGTAGGCTTGATGATGTTGTCGGTGGTGATGGCGGACAGATCTGTAGCCTTAGAACCGGTCATTGTTGCCCGATTTAGATTAGAAATCATCCCCAGCGGAGTCGCCAAAAAGTGTGTTGCGCTAAAAACGCGTCACACGAACACGTCCTCGTGTACCCGCGGTGCCGGGGGAGATACTCCGCAACTCGCATCGTGGGAGGCCGACTTGTAGCGCGATACGCAAGACAACAAGCCGACGCTTTTTAGACCAGACGCCCCAGCCCCTCGGGAGGGACCCCGTCAGAGGAAGCCGGCGACGATTGGTTGAACTAAGCCGGATTTGACCGCTCTTAGCTCGATTGTCGATACTCGATGAACTCACGCGAAGTCGCTGAATAACGGAAGCAGGAACAAGGGTTTGAGATTAAAAAGTAGGGTTTGTATTAATTGTCGATTGTTTGCTTAATTTCAATCGACTGTCACCTCTTACATATATAATGAGGCGGCTGGACTTCCCGTACAAGCATCGTACTTCTACAAAAATTCGTGATGTAAGTCGGTTTCTATCTCTAAACTAGGTAAAAGCCTTGGCCGACTTCGTGCTGGACCCGGACTCCATCCTTTTCCGGCTTCTTTTGGAAAGTCGCTTTTGCCCTTCTGTGTCGACCTTGAACTTGTTCTATCGTACTGCATCCGACTTCTGTTTCTAGGCCTCGCAAGCGTCAAACAACCTCCAGTACGGCTTCCCTGAAACGGCTTCTGGAATCTTCAGGAAACTCGAATCTGGCCTGCACCGGGTTCTGGCTAAGCCGGGTTGGCTCCTGGCGGGTCACCACTCCAGGTTCTCTCCAAATTGCCATCTTCTCCTAAGTGATCTTGAACCTATGACCTGCCAAAAACGGGTGCTAACAGCCGGGATCTGCTTCAGAATCACCCCCGAACTAGGGTTTGAGTTGACGACGCCTTGGGATGACTTTTCTAGAAAATAATGGCCGCCTCGGGATGACTTTTTAGGTTAAAAGGGATTTTATAGGCGTCGGAGGGGGCCGAGGGGACGCCCCAGGAGCAGGGGTGGGTCCCACCCGCGGGTCCAGGTGGGGCCGCGGCAGGCACCCGCCTGTGGCCCCTGGTGGCACCCCAGGCTACCCTTTGGTCCACATGTGTCTTCCGTCGCATAAAAAATCTCCGTAAATTTTCTGCGCAATCCGACGATACTTCCTGAAGTGACTTTTCTGAAATAAAAAAATAGCAAAAACAGGAAACTGGCACTGGGCATCTTGTCAATAGGTTAGTCCGACAAAATGTATAAAAAATTATTAATATGATAATAAAAACATGTGACAACATCACAAAACTAGCATGGATCAATAAAAAATTATAGATACGTTTGACACGTATCAGCATCCCCAAGCTTAACTCCTACTCATCCTCGAGTAGGTAAGTGATAACAAAATAATTTTTTATGAGACATGCAACCAACACAATCGTGATCAAGATAGTAATGCAGAGCATAGGATGTGAATGAAGTGATACAAAACAATTGTCTATAGTTGATAGCAAGAAAGCAATGAATAACCAAGTTGAATCATTCAAGCAAAACCTTTCATAAATAGTACGTTAAAGACATGAAAGCAATGTGATCCACATATTTGATTAATTCACATAGGTAACAATTCCATGACAAAAGTGTTTGAGAATCAAAACAAAGAAGATGTAGGTTTTAGCAAAAAGCCTCAACTTCCAACTGTCGGCACAGTGGAAACCAGGGTACCACGGGCCGGCCTGCCAGGGCCCACAACATTTTTCAGAAGATTTCGCTAAGACCAGGCTCGCCAAGCCTGGCGAGCCTCGCGAGGGTTTTTCCCCTCGCGAGGGACCTCTCCTCCTCGCGAGGGCTTTTCCCTCGCGAGGGACCTCCTCTCGAGAGGGCATCTCCAGGGACCAAGCAAAAAGGCTCGGCGAGGCCTCCAGCCTCGCGAGGGTTTCCTTCCTCACGAACCCAGCTCTGCCTCCGCGACAGAGCGCACATGGGCTCTGCACCCTCCGCAGAGTCACGGGCGCGCCAGCGCGCAGTGACGGCAGCGCCGCAGTTGCCGTTCTCGTGTATAAAGCAGTCAACAACGCTGCACCAAGCAAAGGAGCTCCAAGCATTGCCACTTTGGTGATAAGGGGACCGTCCGCAGCTACCCTCCAAGGGCGACGTCACTGTGGGACACATCCCACCTCAGCGGCGCCAGCACACCGTCCTGGCTGGACGGTGGCTTTTCCAGCTTTGGTGACACCGCTCCCTGCCATGGACCGTGTCCATGGACTCTACCTTTATCGTGCACCCGTCTTCCTCCTTCGTCGCCATGTGGTAGCCCTTCCCGCCAAGATATTTGGGGGAAGAGGTCCGAGACACCTATAAAAGGAGGGGGAGCACGTTCGGGCAAAGGGTTCGATCCTGGTTGGTCTTCGGTTGGTTCTACAGTTGGCAATCTGTGATCTAGGGTTAGCCATTGTTAGCCACCTCAAGCTCGCCAAGCTCTCTTTGTACTAAAACCTCTCCAAGCAAGTGCAATACAACCAAGGCAGGATGTAGGGGTTTTACCTCTCCAAGAGGGCCCTGAACCTGGGTAACATCGTGTTTTCATCTCTGCAGTGCCGTCCCGCAGCGATTCTCGACGAGCTCCGTCGCCAAGGCACGTTGAGGGTTGTTTGATTCCGTGTTCAGCCCCTTACTCGATACCCAACGAGACACACCCAGTTCCTGGGACAGTTCTCTGACATTTGGCGCACCAGGTAGGGGGCTGAGGCGCGTCTTCAATCTCGACACCGCCATGGCCGGCTCTCACGCCAAACGCCTCGCTCACCGGACGGCCAGCGCCGCCACCGCTCCCGCTGGCAACCCGCGCGGCCGCCCGTGCGGAAGTGCTGCTCTGGAGCGCCACGTCAACCCCGAGCCCCACGTCGAGCACCCAGAGGATGACAACGACGACCACGCCGAGGGTGACCTCGGCGAAGAGGAGGCTTCCTCCCTACACCCATCGCGGGACCGTGCTGCCTCCTCGCTGGGCCGCCCTGCGCCCAGCCCGGCAACTGCGCTTCTCATGGCACAGGAGCTGCTGCAGTACCACCCTACGCCGGAGGCTCAAGAAGCCTGGCTCAACCACTCCTCCGAGCTCGTCGGCGCCGCTCGCGTCGCCGCTCCTGCACCGTCTCGTTCGCTGGTTCTCTCTGCACGTGCTGGGGACGTGGCGCACGGCGCGCCGCATGCACCTCCTCGTCATCCCGCGCCCGCTCTAGCTCCACCCGTTCCACCGCAACCTGCTCCCGCCGGGGCTCCTCCTTGCGACAACCGCGCTGCGTCGCACGCGTCGTCGCCGCATTACTGCCAAATCGTGCAGTGAGCCCCGGAGGACGCACGCGTGAGCATCGAGCGCCAGCAGGATCACCACAACCGCGCCGTCCAGGACGTCGCCACCGCGGGGTGCCACCTCCGCGCCACCCTCGCCAGCGGCCCGGTCACCTACGGCACGACGGCCGCATTCACTCGCAGCCTCCGTCGCGTTGTCTGGCCGGTCAAGTTCAGGCCGGACCTTCCTCCGCGCTACGACGGCAAGAACAACCCCCTGGAGTTCCTGCAGCTCTACACTTTGGACATCCAGGCCGCAGGGGCGACGACAAATTCATGGCGAACTAGTTCCCCATGGCCCTCAAGGACTCCGCATCCTCGTGGCTCACGAACATCCCCGCCGAGTCCATCAACATCTGGGAGGACCTCTGCCGGTGCTTCGTCGCCAACTTCAAGGGCACGTACGAGCGCGGCCTCATGTACAACGACCTCCGCGGCATACGCCAAAAGCCTGGCGAGACTCTCCGCAAGTACATCCAGCGCTTCAGCCAGGTGCGCAACAAGATCCCCAACGCCACCGACGTGCAGGTCATTTCGGCCTTCCAGGCTGGAGTCACAGATGTGCGGATGCTCGAGAAGCTTGGCATCCACGACAACATCACCACCGTCGTCAAGCTTTTTGACTTGGCGGACAAGTGCACCAAGGCTGAGGGGGGCCACCTGTTCGTCAAGAACGAGCCAGGAGACCCTGCCGAGGGATCCAAGAAGAAGAAGAAATCCACCGAGAAGTGCAAGACCACTGCGGTCCTCGTGGCTGAGCCTGACGCCAAGCAGCCTCGCGCTGCCGCTCCAGCCATGGACCCCGAGAAGAAAGATGATCGCCCCTTTTGCATCTACCACAACAGGCATTCCCATGCCACCGAGGACTGCTACGACCTCAAGAGGCTTCGCGAGGCTCGTGAGGCTAACGAGCGGCAGCGAGGTCGCGGCGGCCGCGGCGGCGGCCGCGGCGGCCGCGGGGGGCGATGCTGGAACAACAACAACTATGACGACAACTACCAGCAGAACCCTCAAGCCAACGCCGTCCAGCCCGCGAACGACAACCTCCCTGCCGAGACTCCTAAGGGCTACCAGGTGCCTCGCGGGGCCGCTTGCATCCTCGGCGGGGCTCAGGCCCCCAGCTCCAACCACCACTTCAAGCAACTCGCTCGCGAGATCGCGGCAGCGCTTCCCGGGGTTGAGGCCTCCAGGCCCCTCAAGTGGTCCCAGTACCCCATCACTTTTGACTCCAGCGACCATCCCAAGTCTACCTCGACTGTGGGCACCATCCCGCTGGTCTGCACCCCCACCATCAACAACATTGCAGTCTCTAAGACGCTCATCGATGGGGGTGCAGGCCTCAACGTCATCTCTGTCGAGACTTTCGAGAAGCTGCAGGTGCCCTACGAGCGGCTCATGCCCACCAGGCCCTTCTCGGGGGTGACAGAGGGTCTCACCACCCCTTTGGGGGCAAGTGAGGCTCGCGGTCACTTTCGGCACGCAGGCCAACTACCGCACCGAGCTGATCCACTTCGATGTCATGCACATCGGCCTACCCTACAATGCCATCCTCGGCTACCCCGCCCTCGCCAAGTTCATGGCGGTGACCCACCACACCTACAACCTCGTCAAGCTCCATGGCTCGGGTGGCACCATTGTCATCCGCGGCATGGTCTCAGACGCCCTGTACGCTGCGCAAGCGGCCTACAAGGCTGCCGCGGGGGCGTCACCCGCTGACGAGGATGAGGAACCCCTCCCGAGCCCCCCCCCCCCCCCCCGCGAAGAAGAAGCAGCTGTTCTCTCAGGAGAAGGCCGCGATGAAGCAAGTGCCTCTTGAGGAAAATGGCTCGGGGGCTAGCGTCACCATCGGCGCCAACTTTCCTCCCAAATAGGAAAGCGCGCTCGTCGCCTTCCTCAGGGCAAACTTTGACATGTTCGCATGGACACCGTTAGATATGTCCGGAGTACCGAGGGAGGTGATTGAGCACCACTTAGCCGTGTGTCCAAACACACGTCCCGTGAAGCAAAAGGCGCGGCGTCAGGCGCCAGAGAAGCAAGATTTCATCGTCCAAGAAGTAGAAAAGTTGAAGAAAGCCATCATCATCAAGGAAGTTGTCCATCCCACTTGGCTCGCCAATGGTGTGGTCATCCCCAAGCACACCGGAGGAAGCCACCTCTGCATTGACTTCACCGACCTCAACAAAGCCTGCCCCAAGGACCCCTATCCCCTCCCGAGGATCGACCAGATCGTGGACTCCACCGCCGGCTGCGCACTCCTCTGTTTTCTGGATGCCTTCTCAGGCTATCACCATGTGGAACCCCATGCCCAGACATGGCGGATTTTGTATTTCTGGCCACGCCAGTGTAATGAACCTCTGTTTCAGGTCACTTTGAACCTTTGCGCTTCGCGCCAGCATATGTTGTTGCTTCGGTAAGCAGTTATGTTATTACTTTTCGTCCTTGCTCGTATGATCCCTCCTGTGTATCTTGCGAGCGGGGGCTGAGCATGGTGCCTATGCCTCGGGATCATCCCAGCAGCGCCTCAAACCCAAGGGATCCGAGCTCTGAACTCACGGGTCAGCTCTCATGCATGTCAACTCCTAAGGAGCTCTGAACTCATGGGCCGGCTCCCGTGCACGTCAACTCACCAAGGACCTTGGTGCCTGTTCTCCTCGCGAGACACACATGAAGGAACCTACGAGCACGCATGAGTTATCTAGCTATGTATTGCTTTTGGGTATGCCTATCTGTCCAAATGTAGGAAAGCAGGATCAAAACAAGCCTTAGGCAACCTCGAGAGGAAAACGCCTCATCAGGGAATCAACACCCTCTCCAAGACAAAAACGCCTCGCGAAGCTAAGTCCAAAACACTTGGTTAAAATTCCTTTCACTGGTTTTTGTCCCTCGAGCTTCTTTTCTCTCTCCTATGCCTCATGGGCTGCTTGCGCGTTAAAGGGGAGGAGCCCCGAGCATCGCGACTCGGGAGCTCTTACCTCTCGAGGCCTCACGCACCCCCCGGCCTTGTGGAGCCCTGACTCTCACATATCGAAGCCTCCAGCTCGTTGAGCGTCCGCCGTGCCTGGCTGAAGACGGTGCTGCGGCGAACCGCGTGGCGCCGCGGCTCCCGCAGCGCCAAGGTCCCCGCACCGCTGCGGGGTGCAGAGGTCTTGATTCTTGGCGAGGCACCCGATGCACCCTGCCTCGGGCTCACAGCCGTTTTTGGTGCGGCCTGGGGGCTTGTGTGGGCGCCTCCTTCGCCGCCCGCGTCAGGAGCCCTCTGGGGCTGGGCGTCCTCTCGCCCCCGGCTCCAGCGTCCATGGGCTCCGGAGGCGCCTCCTCCTCCTGCTCCTGAGGGGCGTTTTCCGCCCCTTCCGTGGTGGCCGCGCCTGCCGTGGCCTCGGGCACGTCAGCCCCTCTTGTGGGAGCCTCTTCCTCCGGAGGCGGCTCCACGATGATCTCTTCAATCTCCTCCTCCTCGTCCGGCCTCGCCGAGGCTCGTGCGGCCTCGGCCGCCGCCTCCTCCTCCGTTGCCTCCTGCAGTACGGGAGGAGTGGCGGCCCGAGCTGGCGACGGCGCCACCTCTTCAACCACCTCCTCCACGCGGTGCTCACCCGCGGGAGCAGTAGCCACATGCTGCGGCTCGCCAGCCGCAGGCGTCGCCGCGGTGGCACCAACGGTTTCCCCAAGCTTGCGGAGCCGCCGCCTCTTCGGCGCCGCCAGGTTCCTGAAAAGAAAGACAAGCAGAAGATCCGTCAAGAGGGTTTTCGAAAGCAAAATGCTAAAGGAAAGAAGAAGGACCAAGGCTTACTTGTCGGCCATCCTCCACACCATTTTCTTCGCCTTTGGCGGCTGGGGGCTGCTCCCTCTGGCCTCCTCTTGAGGCGCTCCTGCCTCCTCACGAGGAGCGCCCCTCGCGGCTGCGGCGTTCCTGTCGTCGACGGCCTTGGAGCGGGGCTCGCAGTGTCCTCCCTTGCTGCCACTCTCCTCCTCCTCCTATGCGGTGCATCGGGAGGGAGCTACGCGAAAGGCATCCTCGTCGCCGCTGGAGGAAATCACCTGGAGGTCCTCTTTAGGCGGTACGCTCCTTGGGGAGCCGACGGAGCCTCCCGAGGGGTTAGCGCCTCTCGAGGCCTCGTCCTCGCCAGAGGGGTTAGCGCCTCTCGAGGCCTCGTCCTCGCCAGAGTCCTCAACCTCGTCCGGCTCCGGCGACTCGTCCACCTGCTCCAGCTCCGCCGCCCACGGGTTGCTGCGGGGCCCGCGGAGTCCCTCAGGCACGATGCCCCATTCGTCGAATCTGGGCAGGCCTCTGCGGTGCTCGTGCACGCTCTCGTCCACAAAGGTGAAGAGCGGCCGGGCATCATCGACAGCTGGGGATGGGATGGCCGCCGTCGCGAAGAGAACCCCCATGACCTGGCTCAGCACCTCCGGAGAGAAGCTGTCTGTGCACAGGCGCATCCCATCCCCCCGGCCTGTGTACGCCCACATCGGCTCTGAATGCCACTAGAGGGGGCGATGCGGCGCCTCGTGAAGTCCTTCGCCACCATCTGGCCGGTGAGCCCAGACTCGCGGAGCCCCCGTATGCACTCGTACACCGCGTCAAGCTTTGGGCCCTCGAAGCCACCGCTCGCCCAATGCGCCCACTTCTTCGGGGGCGCCACAGGTATATCCAGGAGGTGGTTCGACGTCTTGGTGTCGACGAAGAACCACCGCTGGTGGAAGTCCTCCACTTTCTTCGTCACCTTGGTGATGGCATTCTCACCGCACCACACGATGGGGATGTAGTCCTTGCTCCTGGCGCCGGCGATACGGAAGGAGACGCACCCGGTCCGCTCGTTCTGCGCGGTGGACCAGAGTGCGTAGAAGCTGCGGAAGTGGTCCACAGAAGGGCGAATGCCGACGTATGCCTTGCAGAGGTAGGCGAATATGGAGAGGATGAGGATGGAATTGGGATGGAGATGGAGGAGCTGGATCTGGTATGCCTCCAAAATCCCCATGAGGAAGCTGGAGAAAGGACGAACGAGACCGGCGTAAAGAGTGTGAAGGAAGATGGGGTAGTACCCCGCGCAGAGCTTGCTGCCGCCGGCCAGCTCCATGCTTGTGGCGCCGAGCTCATTGGTCTTCGCGGCCGCCAGGTGGCACACCTTTTCAATCACCGCCGAGTGGACGTGGGACCTCGGCAGCGCCCCCTGGGGTTCAGCACCCCGCGATGCCGCCGCAGACTTGCCGGCCTGCATCGTGGCCTTGCCCTTCTGGACAGCGGTTGCTTTCTTGGGCGCCATGGTCGCAGGAGAAGGAGACCTTGGAGGTGGTGCGCTCTGGGAAGAAGGAGGCGTTTGGGGGAAGTGTGCGGCGGAGTAATGGACGAAGTGATGGGCGCCGTCTCCACACGCAGGCTTTATTGGCCAGTTACCAAGGACGTGGCGGGCCCCACCGGGTCGCCCGTTGAAGCTGAGGAGATCGTGGCCTCGGGCGCAACCACTACGCCCCATGTGTCACGGCCCCGGCAGGCATTGTTGGGCCCCCGAAGCTTCGCCTGCATCCATGGGCTTTGGCGTACCCATCGAGGGCCCGGGGGCTACTGTCGGCACAGTGGAAACCAGGGTACCACGGGCCGGCCTGCCAGGTCCCACAACATTTTTCAGAAGATTTCGGTAAGGACCAGGCTCGCTAAGCCTGGCGAGCCTCGCGAGGGACCTCCTCTCGAGAGGGCATCTCCAGGGACCAAGCAAAAAGGCTCGGCGAGGCCTCCAGCCTCGCGAGGGTTTCCTTCCTCATGAAGCCAGATCTGCCTCCGCGGCAGAGCGCACATGGGCTCTGCACCCTCCGCAGAGTCACGGGCGCGCCAGCGCGCGGTGACGACCGCGCCAACGCGTAGTGATGGCAGCGCCGCAGTTGCCGTTCTCGTGTATAAAGCAGTCAACAACGCTGCACCAAGCAAAGGAGCTCCAAGAATTGCCACTTTGGTGATAAGGGGACCGTCTGCAGCTACCCTCCAAGGGCGACGTCACCGTGGGACACATCCCACCTCAGCGGCGCCAGCCCACCGTCCTGGCTGGACGGTGGCTTTTCCAGCTTTGGTGACACCGCTCCCTGCCATGGACCGCGTCCATGGACTCTACCTTTATCGTGCACCCGTCCTCCTCCTTCGTTGCCATGTGGTAGCCCTTCCCGCCAAGATATTTGGGGGAAGAGGTCCGAGACACCTATAAAAGGAGGGGGAGCACATTCGGGCAAAGGGTTCGATCCTGGTTGGTCTTCAGTTGGTTCTACAGTTGGCAATCTGAGATCTAGGGTTAGCCATTGTTAGCCACCTCAAGCTCGCCAAGCTCTCTTTGTACTAAAACCTCTCCAAGCAAGTGCAATACAACCAAGGCAGGACGTAGGGGTTTTACCTCTCCAAGAGGGCCCTGAACCTGGGTAACATCGTGTGTTCATCTCTGCAGTGCCGTCCCGCAGCGATTCTCGACAAGCTCCGTCGCCAAGGCACGTTGAGGGTTGTTTGATTCCGTGTTCAGCCCCTTACTCGAGACCCAACGAGACACACCCAGTTCCTGGGACAGTTCTCTGACACCAACGGTAAAGTCAATATAATGATTCATGTTTAATCTGATAATGCAATATGATCAATGATACCCAGGGTCAATGCTAGATGTTTGCTTTGGTTGAGATAGAAGGAAGAGGAAAACTGACTCAACATTAAAAGTAAAAGAAGGGCCCTTCGTAGAGGGAAGCAGGGATTAGTCATGTGCTATAGCTTTTTATTTTTATGAAACAGAAGTAAAACAATTTTGAGACATGCATGCTTTCGTCAACGACTTCACAACAGAGAATATATCTAGTCCCCCATAACAAGCAAGGCTTTTAGACTTGTGAGAGCAGCTGGTTTTTAGAGAAGCAAGTACGCTCCTCTTTCTCCTTTGTTTCGCCACTGTCCAATGTTTAGAGTTGATTTCTCAGATTTTTCATTGCGCGGAGGAGAATGGTGAGTTATATTTATATTTTTGCTTAAGCTGCTCTCGGGTTGATTCAAGTGAAGACGTAATCCATCGACACCGGGTGAAAGGGAGGAAATGACCTTGCTCATCATGAGTTATATCTAGCTCTCTACTGCTCCCTCATGAGCTTAAAAACAGAGGCACAAAAAGGAATATTTTGAATTTTCAAAGATAGCACATGACAAATTTACTTGGAATGGCAAGAAATACCATGCATAGGTAGATATGGTGGACTCGGCTGGCAAGATAGTTTGGCTTTGGGATTTGGATGCACGAGTGAACCATACATTCAGTACGAATTTTTAGGCTTAGCAAAGAAGGTAATTGAAGCAAACATCTAATATTAACCAGTAACAGAGTAACATAAGACATTAGTCAATCATTGTCGGAGAACTGTCCCAGGAACTGGGTGTGTCTCACTAAGGATCGAGTAAGGGGCTGAACACGGAATCAAACAACCCTCAACATGCTCCGGCGAAGGTGCTCGTCGGACTCGCTGCGGGGAAGCACTGCAGAGAGGAACGCGCGGTATTACCCAGGTTCAGGGCCCTCTAGGTGAGGTAAAACCCCTACGTCCTGCTTCGAGTTGTATTGCACTTGCTTGGAGAGGTTTTAGTACAGAGTGAGCTTGGCGAGCTCGAGGTGGCTACAATGGCTAGGGTTTTGTCTGAGCTCCAAGATGGTGAACCTGAGAACCTAGAATGCCTACCAAAAATCGAACCCTTTGCCCGAACGGGCTCCTCCTCCTTTTATAGGTGTCTCGGGCCTCTTCCGCCCAAACATTTGGGCGGGAAGGGCTACCACATGGCGACGAAGGAGGAGGCATGGTGCACCAAAAAGGTGGAGTCTACCATAAAGGTGAAGGCCATGGACGCGGTCCACGGAAGGGGAGCGGCGTCACCAGGACGGTGGGCTGGCGCTGCGGAGGTGGAACGGGTCCCACGGTGACGTCGCCCTTGGAGCGTAGCTGTAGACGGTTCCCTTATCACCAGAGCGGCAATACTCGTTGTCCGCTTTGCTTGGCGCTGCTTTGTTGACTCCTTTATACATGGAAACGGCAACTGCGGCGTCGTCGTCACCGCGCGCAGGCGCGCGCATCACTCTCTACATGGGCGCAGAGCCCATGTGCGCTCTGCCGCAGGGGCAGAGCTAGCTTCGAGAGGAAGAAAACCTCGTGAGGCAAAAGGCCTCGCCGAGCCTTACGGCGTGATCCTTAGCTGAATTGCTGGCGGCGTCCGCGGCGCCCTCTCGAGGAGAGGTCCCTCGCCAAGGGAGGAAGCCCTTGACGAGGAGAAAAGGTCCCTCGCGAGGGAAAACCCTCGCGAGGCTCGCCAGGCTTGGAGAGCCTGGTCCTTAGCGAAATCTTTTGAAGAATCTTGTGGGCCCTGGCAGGCCGGCCCGTGGTACCCTGGTTTCCACTGTGCCGACAGTAGCCCCCGGGCCCGCGATGGGCACGCCGAGGCCCATGGATGAAGGTGAAGCGTCGAGGGCCCAACGGTGCCTGCCGGGGCCGTGACACGTGGGGCGCAGCGGTTGCGCCCGCGGCCACGATCTCCTCGGCTCCAACGGGCGACGTGGCGGGGCCCGCCACGACTCGGGAGCCGGTCAATAAAGCCTGGGCGCGCAGACTACGCCCTTCACTTCTCCCATAACTCCTCCGCACTCTTCTCCCAACGCCTCCAAAACATCTCCTTCTTCCCAGAGCACTCCAACTCCAGGGTCTTCGTCTTCTTCTCCGGCGACCGATGGCTCCCAAGAAAGCAGCCGTCGACCCGAAGGGCAAGACTGTGATGCGGGCCGGCACGTCGGCGGCGGCGGTGCGCGGTGCTACCCTCGTGGAGGCGCTGCCGCCGACCCTCGTCAACGCGGTGGCAATAGCAAAGGTGCGCCATGTGGCGGCGGCGGGCACCAATGAGCACGGCGCCACCGAGATGAGGTCGTCCGGCAGCAGGCTCACCGAGGGGTTCTACCCCATCATCGTCCATACTCTTTACGCTGGTCTTGTTCCTCCCTTCTCTGAGTTCCTCTTGGCGATTCTGGAGGTGTACCAGATCCAGTTGCTTCATCTTCATCCTAACTCCATCCTCATCCTTGCCATCTTCGCCCACCTCTGCGAGGCCTACATCGGCATCCGTCCCTCGGTGGTGCTCTTCCGTAGCTTCTATTCTCTCCGGAGCACCACCCCCGATGAGCGGCTCGGCTGCGTCTCCTTCCGCATCGCCGCCGCCAGGAGTGAGAACTACATTCCCATCGCTTGGTGCGGTGAGAACGCCATCACCAAGGTGACAAAGAAGGTGGAGAAGTTCCGCGAGAAGTGGCTCTTCGTCGACACCAAGAGGGTAAACCCTCTCTTGGAAGTGCCCGAGGCCCCCCCCGAGGAAGTGGGCGCGCTGGGCGAGCGCAGACTTCAGGGGCCAGAGGCTTGACGTGGTGTACGAGTGCATCCGGCGCATCCGCGTGGCCGGGGTCACCGGCCAGATGGTGGCAAGAGACTTCACGAGGCGCCGGATCGCCCCCCTCCAGTGGCACTCCGAGCCGGTATGGCGATACACAGGCAAGGAGGACGCGATGCGGCTGAGTTCGGACGGCTTCACGCCTGAGGTGCTGCGCCAGGTCATGGGGGTCCTCTTCGCGACGACGGAGATCCCTTCTCCTTCCAACGAGGAGGCCCGGCCGTTCATCAGCTTTGCCGAGGAGAGCATTGAAGCGCAACGCCGGTGCATGCCGGTGTTCGATGAGTGGGGGATTGTGCCAGCAGGGCACCGCGGGCCTCGTCCTAACCCGTGGGCGGCGGAGCCGGAGTACATGGACGAGTCTCCGGAGCCAGAGGAGGTCGAGGAGTCCGGCGAGGAGGAGGCCTCGAGAGGTGCGGACCCCTTCGGTGAGGATGAGGCCTCGAGGGGCACCGACCCCGCTGGCGAGGAGGAGGCTTTGAGAGGCGCCAACCCCTCGAGAGGCTCTGCCGGCTCCTCAAGGAGTGCTCCCGCCGAGGTGGACCTCCAGGTGCTCTCCTCCAGCGATGAGGAGGGTGCCTTCCGCGTCGCCCGCTCCCAACGCATCGGAGAGGAGGAGGAGATGAGCAGCGGCGGGGGAGGACGCTGCGAGCCCCGCTCCAAGGCCATCCACGACAGGAGAGCCGCGACCGCGAGGAGCGCTCCTCGCGTGGAGGCAGGGGCGCCTCAGGAGGAGGCCGGAGCAAGCAACACCCAACCGCCCAAGGCGAAGAAAAGGGTGTGGGTGATGGCTGACGAGTAAGCCTTGATTCTTCTTTCCCTTTATCATTTTTCTTCTGGAAAACCCTCTTGAAGGATCTTCTACCTGTCCCCCTTTCAGGCAACCTACGGAGCCAAAGAGGCGGCGGCTCCGCAAGCTTGGAGAGGCCACCAGCGTCGCCGCGGAGACGCCTGCGGCCGACGAGCCACGGCAGGTGGCTGTTCCTCCCGCGGTCGAGCACCATGTGGAGGTGGTGGTCGAAGAGGTGGCGCCATCACCAGTTCGTGCGGCAACTCCTCCCGTGGCGGAGCACCGCGCGGAGGAGGTGACTGAAGAGGTGGCGCCGTCTTCGGCTCGGGTGGCGACTCCTCCCGTGGTGGAGCACCGCGCGGAGGAGGTGATAGAAGAGGTGGTGCCGCCGTCGCTCACTAGGACGGCCACTCCTCCCGTCCAGCCCGGGATGGAGGAGGAGAGGGTGGACGAGGAGATCGTCTTGGAGCCGCCTCCGGAGGGGGAGGAGGCTCCCTCAAGAGTTGCCGATGCGCCCTAGGTCGTGGCGGACGCGGCCGTCACGGAAGGGGCAGGGAATGCCCACAAGCGCCGGAGCTGGGGGCGAGGGGGCGCCCAGCCCCCAGAGGGCACTTGAAGCGGGCGACGAGGGAGGCGCCCCTACGAGCCCCCGGGCCGCACCAGAGGCAGTCGTGAGCCCGAGGCAGGAGGCCCCGGGCGCCTCGACAAGGATCGAGGACTCCGCACCCAGCAGTGGTGTGGGGACCTTAGCGCTGCAGGAGCCGCAGCGCCAAGCAATTCGCCGCCGAGTCGTCCTCAACCAGGCGCGGCGGACGCTCGACGAGCTGGAGGAGCAGCTCGCCGAAGAAGAAAATGCCCTAGCGGAGGAACGGACAAGGCTCGGCGAGGCCTGGGCCCTCCTCCACGAGAGGGTGGAGTTGTGCCACCGGCAGGACGCGGCGGCCCAGGCGGAGCGCCAGGAGGCCCTTCGCTTCGCCAAGGAGACCCGCGACAGCGTCAAGCGGGAGGCGGAGGAGGTGATGGAAGAGCTGGACGCCGCTAGGGAAGCGCTCGAGGTGGAGACCGCCTCCAAGCATGATGAGCTAGCGGCCGCGGAGCAGAAATTCGCCGCTGACTCCGAGGTCGCAAGGGCCAGCTTGAAGGAGCTCCGCGAGCTGCTGGATGCTCGCGAGGGGCAGCTGGCGCCGTGCGAGGCGGAGTTGGCGCGACGCGAGGGAGAGCTCTCCCTCCGTGAGAAGGAGCTGCGCCAGCGCGAGGAGCAGGCCCAGCTGCTCGAGGAGGCCCAGGCCACCCGCGAGGGGCAGCTGCAGGAGCGCGAGGGCCTGGTGGCCCAGAGTGAGGCCACCTACGCGGAGTGCCACGAGAAGGCCAACGCCGACTTCGTGGTGAAGACGAAAAGAATCCAGGATGAGGCCGACACCAGGGTCTAGCTTATCCGCGAGAGCCTCTCCAAAGATTATGACGAGAAGGCCACGAAGCAGGAGGACCGCTTCAAGGCGAAGCGCAAAGAGTTCCAAGACCGCATCAAGGCGCTCGAGCAGGAGGAGAAGCGGTTGACTTCCTGCTTTGAGGTCGCCAGGGAGGCCCAGGCTCGCGTAGAGGGGAACGCCATCGCCCTGGAGAGAGACCTGGACGAGCTCCATCAGCAGGTGGGGCCGGCCGCGGATCTCGCGGAGCGGGCCCGGGACCAGTGCCAGATTGGCCGGTCCATGACGCGCCAGCGCCAGGGCATTCTCCAAAGCTTGTTGAACCGCGCGCGCACGGTCGGGGTGATCTGAGGATCGACGTACCCTCCTTCTCCGCAGAGATCGACGATGAAGCCGTGTACTCGTTCTTCTTCGAGCAATTCCTCGGAAAACTTGAAGAGACCACGAAGGGCTTCGACGAGCGCGTCGTGGAGGAGAGCCGCGATCTACTCGTCATCGCCACCATCCGCATCTTCAGCAACCTCATGAGGCTCCAGCCCTCGCTTGACCTCGAGACTGTGATGGCGCCGCCGGTCACTATCAGCGACAGGGCACGGAAGGCCGCCGACGCGTATGCCAAGAAATTCGACCAAGTCGTGGTCGATGAGGACGAAGGCGACGGCGAGGAGGATGCTTTGGAGGAGGAGGCGGAGACCGCCGTGGACAAGGCAGGCACCTCGGGGGGCGCGACGGCCTGAACTCCTGTATCTGGACGTGCAGAGGCACGAATTTATCTTAGCATTTAATTGTAATAGCCCTATAAAGACTTGTTTTAATCTTTGTTTGCTTGGTGAACATCCCTCGTGAGGCTTTTGTCTTCCCTTTCATGTCTTTTTCGCTCTGCGTCTTAGGACCCTCTCTTAGCGCTACACCACCGCCGCTTCGGTATGCGAGAGTCAGGGCTCCACAAGGCCGGGGGGTGCGTGAGGCCTCAAGATGTAAGAGCCCCCAAGTCGCGATGCTTGGGGCTCCCCTTCAACGCGCAAGCAGCCCATGAGGCGTAGGAGAGAGAAAAGAGGCTCGAGGGATGAAAACCAGCGAGGGGAAAATTAACCAAGTGTTTGGACTTAGCTTCGCGAGGCTCTTCTTCGCGTGTGTCCATCCACTCGGCCATGAAATTCGACCAAGTCGTGGTCGATGAGGACGAAGGCGACGGCGAGGAGGATGCTTTGGAGGAGGAGGCGGAGACCGCCGTGGACAAGGCAGGCACCTCGAGGGGCGCAACGGCCTGAACTCCTGTATCTGGACGTGCAAAGGCACGAATTTATCTTAGCATTTAATTGTAATAGCCCTGTAAAGACTTGTTTTAATCTTTGTTTGCTTGGTGAACATCCCTCGTGAGGCTTTTGTCTTCCCTTTCATGTCTTTTTCGCTCTGCGTCTTAGGACCCTCTCTTAGCGCTACACCACCGCCGCTTCGGTATGCGAGAGTCAGGGCTCCACAAGGCCGGGGGTGCGTGAGGCCTCAAGAGGTAAGAGCCCCTAAGTCGCGATGCTTGGGGCTCCCCTTCAACGCGCAAGCAGCCCATGAGGCGCAGGAGAGAGAAAAGAGGCTCGAGGGATGAAAACCAGCGAGGGGAAAATTAACCAAGTGTTTGGGCCTGCTTCCTGCATTTTGACAAATAGGCGTACCCACAAGCAATACATAGCTAGATAACTTATGCACGCTCGTAGGTTCCTTCATGTGTGTCTTGCGAGGAGAACAGGCACCAAGGTCCTTGGTGAGTTGACGTACACGGGAGCCGGCTCATGAGTTCAGAGCTCCTTGGGAGTTGACATGCATGAAAGCTGACCCGTGAGTTCAGAGCTCGGATCCCTTGGGTTTTAGGTGCTGCCGGGATGCTCCCGTGGCATGGCACCATGCTAGCCCCCGCTCGTGAGATACACAGGAGGGATCATACGAGCAAGGATAAAACAGTAATAACATAAAAGCTTACCAAAGCAACAACATATGCTGGCGCGAAGCGCAAAGGTTCAAAATGACCTGAAACAGAGGTTCGTTACACTGGCGTGGCCAGAAACACAAAAATCCGCCATGTCAGGCATGGGGTTCCACATGCTGTGGCTGAGACTCTCGAGGGGGCGTGCTCGGGGCGACGCATGTAGAGAGAGCTCAGAGGGGCCCTATGCGGGGGTGGCTTGTAAAGCCTGCGGTTCACCATGGCTGGGCATGGGGATCCACCTCGCCAAGGCATGGTGCTTGAATAAGTCACCTTGCCGAGGCGCGGTGGCTTGGGAGTCTTCTCGAACGGCCCGCGGCAACGTGTGGTAGAGAGGGGAGCTCGAAATTTTTCCTCGTGGAGGATGACGGCGCGTGGCTCTCACTTGATGCAAAAAGTTGCTCATCGAGGACGATCAGGGGTAGAACTTGCGTAGGTGCTAGATGTTCTAGGGGTTGGCGACAGGGATGCCATCCTCCGTCTCGAGCCACGCGGAGCCAGGCCTGGCAATGTGCACGACTCTGTAGGGGCCTTCCCACATTGGCGGGAGCTTGTGGAGGCCTGCCCTAGAGAGGATTCTCCTCAGGACAAGGTCTCCTGCTTCGAGAGTGCGCGGGCAGATGTGGCGGCTGTGGTAGCGACGGAGATCTTGCTGGTACCTTGCCGCTCTCAGGGCCACATTGCGGCGGAGCCCTTCAAGCAGCAGGAGGTCGTCGTTGCGGAGCTCGTCCAGCTCAGCCTCCTTGAAGGCCAAGACTCGGGGAGAGCCATGAGTGATCTCGCTGGGGAGGACGGCTTCAGCACCATAGACGAGGGATAACGGCGTCTCACCAGTTGGCTTTGTTGGCATAGTGCGGATGGACCAGAGCACCGAGGGGAGCTCGTCGATCCAGTGCTTGCCGCTGGCCCTTAGGCGGTTGAAGCTTCTCGTCTTGAGGCCCTTGAGCACCTCGGCATTGGCTCGCTCAGCCTGCCCATTGCTTCGTGGGTGCGCCACCGAGGCGTAGCAGATTTGGGTGCCGAGGCTGCCGCAGTAGGACTTGAAGGCGCCGCTGATGAACTGTGAGCCGTTGTCGATAATGATGCGATTGGGCACGCCGAAGCGGCAGACCAGGCTCCTTATGAATTTCACCGCCGATTTCGCTGGTATGGTGCGCACTGGTTCCACCTCAGGCCACTTGGTGAATTTGTCGATGGCGACGTAGAGGTAGCGGTAGCCCCCGAGCGCTCGCGGGAAGGGTCCCAGGAGATCCAACCCCCAAACCGCGAAGGGCCAGGAGAGCGGGATCGTCTAGAGTCCTTGCGCGGGCTGGTGGATCTGCTTGGCGTGGAATTGGCAGGCGTCGCAGGATTGAATGATTGCAGCTGCATCTTGAAGTACTGAGGGCCAGTAGAAACCACTCCGGAAGACCTTGCCTGCAAGGGTGCGCGAGGATGAATGGTGGCCTCATTCTCCGCTGTGGATGTCGTTGATGAGCTGGCGGCCTTCCTCGGCAGGGACGCACCGCAAGGCAACCCCATTGGAGCGCTTACGGTACAGGTCTCCGTCGTGGAGGCAGTAAGACTTGGCCTGACGAGCGATTCTTTCGGCTTCAGCGTCTTCTTCGGGGAGGACTCGATTTTGCAGGTAGTTCTTGATCTCGTCGATCCAACCAGTGTCTTGTCGTACCAAGGTCAGCAGCAAGCGATCGCCTGAGGGCAGCCCGCAGTTTGGTGCTCCACTGGTTGGGGCTGGCGGGAGCTCCTCGTCAATGCTGATATTGGCCACTGGCTGCTTGACTGAAGCCTTGGTGAGTCTCTCCTCGAATACTCCAGGCTTCTGGGCTTCTCTTCTTGCTGCTCGCCTGGCGAGGTCATCTGCCTCTTGGTTTTCTGCTCGCGGGATGTGCTTGAGCTCCATGCCCCTGAAGTGCTTCTCCAGCTTGCGTACCTCTTCAAGGTAGGCCACCATGTAGGTGTCCTTAGGCAGTGTAGCTTTTGTTGGAGAAGTTGACGAGGAGCTGAGAGTCGCCCTTGATGAGGATGCGCTTGACGCCGAGGGCAATGGCGGCTTTGAGCCCGGCGAGGAGGCCTTCATATTCAGCAATGTTGTTGGAGACCTTGTCGTTGTCCTTGAAGCACAGCTGGACGGCGTAGTAGAGCTTGTCGCCTGTTGGTGAGGTGAGAACGGCACCAGCCCCTGCACTCCTGGCCGCGAAGGCGCCGTCGAAGTGCATGGTCCAGGAGCCTGGTTCCGTCCCACCTGAGGCTGTGGCTTCCTCCTCTTGAGGCTCTTCTTCGCGTGTGTCCGTCCACTCGGCCATGAAATCGGCCAGCGCCCTGCCCTTGATGACCCTGGTGGTGTCAAACTCCAGCTCGAAAGGTTGTAGCTCAATGCCCCAGCCTGCAACGCGATCTGTTGCGTTTGGGTTGCGTAGGACTTGCTCCAGGGGATATGAGGTGACCACCTTGATGGGGTGACCCTGGAAGTAGTGGCGTAGCTTTCTGGAGGCGCTGAGGAGCGAGAAGAGGAGCTTTTGCTGCATGGGGTAGCGCTCGCGAGCATCTCGCAGCACTGTGCTGACGAAGTAGACGGGATGCTCGACGAGGGTAGTCGTTGGCGTGGCAGCGGCTGGCTCCTCTCCAGGCTTGGTGGAGTCCTCGGCGAGGGTTTCTTGAGGCCCCGCCTGTAGAGGCTCGGCGTGAGGCTGGAGGCTTGACGAGGGTGCCTCCTTGTCGGGTGGCTCTGGGCTTGGCGATGTAGAGGTCTGCTTGGCGAGGACTGGCTCTTCCCTTTCAGCCACCAAGACCGCGCTTGCCGTCTGAGGAGTGGCTGCAAGATACAGCTTCAGAGGCTCGCGAGGGCGTGGGGCAACCATGATGGGTGGGCTCGCCAGGTATTTCTTCAGGTCCTCAAAGGCCTTTTCTGCTTCAGGGGTCCACTTGAAAGGACCGGACCTCTTCATGATCTTGAAAAATGGCAGCGCCCTCTCGCCGAACTTGGAGATGAAACGGCCAAGGCTGGCCATACATCCCGCTAGGCGTTGCATGTCCTTGAGGCGACGAGGAGGCTGCATCTGCTCTATGGCTTTGATCTTGTCGGGGTTGGCCTCGATGCCGCGGTGGGATACCAGGAACCCGAGGAGCTTGCCTGAAGGGACCCCAAAGACGCACTTGGCGGGGTTCAGCTTGATGTTGACCTTGCGCAGGTTGGCAAAGGTCTCCTCGAGGTCCTGGATGAGCGTGCTTTCTTCACGAGTCTTGACGACGATGTCATCGACGTAGGCCTCTGCATTCTTCCCCATTTGAGCCCCCAAGGCGATCCTCATGAGGCGCTGGAAAGTGGCGCCGGCGTTCTTCAGGCCGAAGGGCATGCAGACGTAGCAAAACACACCACAAGGGGTGAGAAATGTTGTCTTCTCCTCGTCCTCCTTCGCCATCTTGATCTGGTGGTAACCAGAGAAGGCATCCAGAAAACAGAGGAGCGCGCAGCCGGCGGTGGAGTCCACGATCTGGTCGATCCTTGGGAGGGGATAGGGGTCCTTGGGGCAGGCCTTGTTGAGGTCGGTGAAGTCGATGCAGAGGCGGCTCCCTCCGGTGTGTTTGGGGACGACCACACCGTTGGCGAGCCAAGTGGGATGGACCACTTCCTTGATGATGCTGGCCTTCTTCAGCTTCTCTACCTCCTTGATGATGAAGTCTTGCTTCTCTGGCGCCTGGCGCCGCGCCTTTTGCTTCACGGGGCGTGCGTTTGGACACACGGCTAAGTGGTGCTCGATCACCTCCCTCGGTACTCCAGACATATCTGACGGTGTCCATGCGAACATGTCAGAGTTTGCCCTGAGGAAGGCGACGAGCGCGCTTTCCTATTTGGGAGGCAGGTTGGCGCCGATGGTGACGCTAGCCCCCGAGCCGTTTGCCTCAAGAGGCACCTGCTTTGTCGCGGCCTTCTCTTGAGAGAAAAGCTGCTTCTTCTTGGCGGGGGCCTCGGCAAGGGATCCTCGTCCTCATCAGCAGGTGACGCCACCGCGGCAGCCTTGTAGGCCGCTTGCGCAGCGTACAAAGCGTCCGAGACCACGCCGCGGATGACGATGGTGCCACCCGAGCCAGGGAGCTTGACGAGGTTGTAGGCGTGGTGGGTCACCGCCATGAACTTGGCGAGGGCGGGGTAGCCGAGGATGGCGTTGTAGGGCAGGCCGATGTGCGCGACGTCGAAATCGATCAGCTCGGTGCGGTAGTTGGCCTGGGTGCCGAAAGTGACGGCGAGCCTCACCTGCCCCAAAGGGGTGGTGAGACCCTCAGTCACCCCCGAGAAGGGCCTGGTGGGCATGAGCCGCTCGTAGGGCACCTGCAGCTTCTCGAATGTCTCGACAGAGATGACGTTGAGGCCTGCACCCCCATCAATGAGCGTCTTAGAGACTGCGATGTTGTTGATGGTGGGAGTGCAGACCAGCGGGATGGTGCCAACGGTTGAGGTGGATTTGGGGTGGTCGGTGGAGTCAAAGGTGATGGGGCACTGGGACCACTTGAGGGGCCTGGAGGCTTCAACCCCGGGAAGTGCTGCCGCGACCTCGCGAACGAATTGCTTGAAGTGGCGGTTGGAGCTGGGGGCCTGAGCCCCTCCAAGGATACAAGCGGCCCCGCGAGGCACCTGGTAGCCCTCAGGAGTCTCGGCAGGGAGGTTGTCGTTCATGGGCTGGGCAGCGTTGGCCTGGGGGTTCTGCTGGTAGTTGTCATCGTAGTTGTTGTTCCACCGTCGCCCCCCGGGCCGCCGCGGCCTCTCGCGGCCTCGCGCCTTGCGGCCGACCGTTTGCCTCGCGAGCCTCGCGAAGCCTCTTGAGGTCGTAGCAGTCCTCGGTGGCGTGGGAATGCCTGTTGTGGTAGATGCAGAAAGGGCGATCGTCCTTCTTCTCGGGTCCTGCGGCTGGAGTGGCAGCTTGGCGAGGCTGCTTGGCGTCAGGTTCAGCCGCAAGGACCGCAGTGGTCTTGCGCTTCTCGGTGGACTTCTTCTTCTTCTTGGACCCCTCGGCGGGGTCCCCTGGCTCGTTCTTGACGAACAAGCGGCCTTCCTCGGCCTTGGCGCACTTGTCCGCCAAGTCGAAAAGCTTGACGACGGTGGTGATGTTGTCGTGGATGCCAAGCTTCTCGAGCATCCGTACATCCGTGACCCCAGCCTGGAAGGCCGAAATGACCTGGGCGTCGGTGGCGTTGGGGATTTTGTTGCGCACTTGGCTGAAGCGCTGGATGTACTTGCGGAGGGTCTCGCCAGGCTTCTGATGCACGGCGCGGAGGTCGTTGTACGTGAGGCCGCGCTCGTACGTGCCCTTGAAGTTGGCGACGAAGCACCGGCAGAGGTCCTCCCAGGTGTTGATGGACTCGGCGGGGAGGTTGGTGAGCCATGAGGACGCGGAGTCCTTGAGGGCCATGGGGAACCAGTTCGCCATGACCTTGTCGTCGCCCCCGGCGGCCTGGATGGCCAGAGAGTAGAGCTGCAGGAACTCCAGGGGGTTGTTCTTGCCGTCGTAGCGCGGAGGAAGATCCGGCCGGAACTTGACCGGCCAGACGACGCGACGGAGGCTGCGAGTGAACGCGGCCGTCGTGCCGTAGGTGACCGTGCCGTTGGCGAGGGTGGCGCGGAGGTGGCGCCCTGCGGTGGCGACGTCATGTACGGCGCGGTTGTGGCGATCTTGGTGGCGCTCGATGCTCACGCGTGCGTCCTCCGGGGCCCGCTGCACGATCTGGCAGTCGTGCGGCGACGACGCGTGCGACGCGGCGCGGTTGCCGCGAGGAGGAGCCCCAGGAGCAGGCTGCGGTGGAGCCGGTGGAGCTGGAGCGGGAGCGGGCGCGGGGTGACGAGGAGGAATCGCGGGAGCATGAGGCGCGCCGTGCGCCACGTCCCCTGCGAGGGCGGAGAGGACCAGCGAGCGAGACGGTGCAGGAGCGGCGGCGCGAGCGGCGCCGATGAGCTCGGAGACGCGGTTGAGCCAGGCCTCCTGGGCCTCCGGCGTGGGGCGGTACTGCAGCAGCTCCTGCGCCATGAGAAGCGCAGTCGCCGGGCTGGGCGCAGGGCGGCCCAGCGAAGAAGCAGCACGGTCCTGCGACGGGTGCAGAGAGGAGGCCTCCTCTTCGCCGAGGTCATCCTCTGCATGGTCGATGTCATCAGTCCTCCGGGTGCTCGATGCGGGGCTCGGGGTCGACGTGGCGCTCCGGAGCAGCACTCCCACGCGGGCGGCCGCGCGGGCGGCCGGCAGGAGGAGCGGTGGCGGCACTAGCCGTCCAGCGAGCGAGTCGTTCGGCGCGAGAGCCGGCCATGGCGGTGTCGAGGTTGAAGATGCGCCTCAGCCCCCTACCTGGCGCGCCAAATGTCGGAGAACTGTCCCAGGAACTGGGTGTGTCTCACGAAGGATCGAGTAAGGGGCTGAACACGGAATCAAACAACCCTCAACGTGCTCCGACGACGGTGCTCGTCGGACTCGCTGCGGGGAAGCACTGCAGAGAGGAACGCGCGGTATTACCCAGGTTCAGGGCCCTCTAGGTGAGGTAAAACCCCTACGTCCTGCTTCGAGTTGTATTGCACTTGCTTGGAGAGGTTTTAGTACAGAGTGAGCTTGGCGAGCTCGAGGTGGCTACAATGGCTAGGGTTTTGTCTGAGCTCCAAGATGGTGAACTTGAGAACCCAGAATGCCTACCAAAGATCGAACCCTTTGCCCGAACGGGCTCCTCCTCCTTTTATAGGTGTCTCGGGCCTCTTCCGCCCAAACATTTGGGCGGGAAGGGCTACCACATGGCGACGAAGGAGGAGGCGCGGTGCACCAAAAAGGTGGAGTCTAGCATAAAGGTGAAGGCCATGGACGCAGTCCACGGCAGGGGAGCGGCGTCACCAAAGCTAAAAAGGGGCACCGGCCAGCCAGGACGGTGGGCTGGCGCTGCGGAGGTGGAACAGGTCCCACGGTGACGTCGCCCTTGGAGCGTAGCTGCAGACGGTTCCCTTATCACCAGAGCGGCAATACTCGTTGTCCGTTTTGCTTGGCGCTGCTTTGTTGACTCCTTTATACATGGAAACGGCAACTGCGGCGTCGTCATCACCGCGCGTAGGCGCGCACGTCACTCTGCACATGGGCGCAGAGCCCATGTGCGCTCTGCCGCAGGGGCAAAGCTGGCTTCGAGAGGAAGAAAACCTCGCGAGGCAAAAGGCCTCGCCGAGCCTTTCGGCGTGATCCTTAGCTGAATTGCTGGCGGCGTCCGCGGCGCCCTCTTGAGGAGAGGTCCCTCGCCAAGGGAGGAAGCCCTTGACGAGGAGAAAAGGTCCCTCGCGAGGGAAACCCCTCGCGAGGCTCGCCAGGCTTGGAGAGCCTGGTCCTTAGCGAAATCTTCTGAAGAATCTTGTGGGCCCTGGCAGGCCGGCCCGTGGTACCCTGGTTTCCACTGTGCCGACAATCATAACCATAAAAGCTCCACACCATCTCCCTTATTGACCAAAACAATTCTTTTGAGGGAAAGATTAGCCTAATGAATTAACAACTACGAAACACCACACAATTTCAAGCTTTTAACAGTATTTCTTTACTAATCAATTCCACTAAAATAACCAGCAAGTTTAAGCATTCATCTTAATATCTCAAAACAAATGAGAAGTATCAAGTATCCACACAATGATCTACAATACTATGCAGGCTTTCATTTCATTCCACTATCACATGAATAGCATTTGGTCACTTTGACAATTCAAGCAATTTATCAATAACAACTCTCCAACAAATATAAGTGAAGAATGAGAGAGTTTAACAACAACTACTAGCAGCTCTAAATAATATAAAAGCTAAAAGCAAGAGCTTACTAGCAAACAAACAGCAGCTAAGAATACTCAACAAAATATAAGCGAAGCACAAGAGTATTCAAACAAAAAAGCGGAGCGTGTCTCTCTCCCACATAAACAAAGCAAGGATCCAACAAGCATATGACATCAAACAAACAGATAAAACTGAAAGTAAAAAAACGCTCCAAGTATAGCACATAATATGTAAAGTGATAAAAACTTAGTTCAACGAAGACGACCTCATGATAGTCGATGAAGAAGAGGGGATGCCTTGGCATCCCCAAGCTTTGACGCTTGATAGTTCCTGATATTCAGAGGGGGTGCCATGGGGGCATCCCCAAGGTTGAGCTCTGATCTATCTTCAATTTCTTCATTATCCTCTCCTTTGGAACTTAAAAACTCCCTTCACACAAAACTTCTCATAAACTGATTAGAGGGTTAGTGCTCATAAATTAAAATGCACATGTGTTCAACTAAAGACAAATTGCAAAACAACTTTATTAGGCATTAGCTACTGTTTGCTAAGCCTCAATGTGGCACTCCACCTCTAGAGTATCAAATTTGACGATAGTAAAGAGACGAATATAAAATAAAAGCAGAATCTGACAAAATCTGAAAAAGTGTGTAAAGATCGAATTTTTCGAGGCACTTCTGTAGCTCAAATCAGAAAACTCAAAACTAACGAAAGATAGATAAAAGTATCAGGCTTGCTGTCTAAAAATTTCAGAAAAAGATAAAATTCAGAGATTGTTTGGATTTCCGATCAGTGAATGACATAAATCTGTTTCTGGACAGCAAAACAACACCTCGCACTTTCAATGCATTAGAGGCTAAACTTGGCACAAAAAACCAAAAGAAAAGGATACAATGAAGTTGCTACAGAGGCAACAACTTTAAGACTCAAGAAAAGTAAAAAAGAAAACTGAAAGTAAAAGATGGGTTGCCTCCCAACAAGCGCTTTTCTTTAACGCCTTTTAGCTAGGCGCAATGCCAAATATCAAGTTTTTTCGGAGGCCTTTGCAACATCAAGAGCATAGCTTGACCTTATGATTGATTCAAAAGGAAGATTTTTTTCTTTTTCTAAGTAAGTGATCCATCCCTCTTCTGAGGGGGAACTGAAATCTTATATTTCCCTCTTTCATATCAATAATGGCACCAACGGTTCTCAAAAACGGTCTCCCCAAAATAATAGGACAAGAAGCATTACACTCGATGTCCATAACAATAAAATCAACAGGAACATAGTTATCATTAACAACAATAAGGACATCATCAACTCTACCCAAAGGTTTCTTGTTAGAAGAAGCAACAAGATGAACATTTAAATAGCACTCTTCCAAAGGATTTAAATTGAGCATATCATAGAAACTTTTAGGCATAACAGAAACACTAGCACCAAGATCACACAAAGCATTACAATCAAAGTCATTTATTATCATCTTAATAGTGGGTTCCATCCATCTTCTAATTTTCTAGGAATAGAAGTTTCTAGCTTAAGCTTTTCTTCCCTAGCCTTGATAAGAGCATCGGTAATATGTTTGGTGAAGGCAATATTTAATTTACTAGCATCCGGTGACTTAGCAAGTTTTTGTAGGAACTTTATGACTTCAGTAAGATTGCAATTATCAAAATCAATTTCATCATCTTTAAATAGGCTAGGAGGTTCCTCATTAGTAGTTTCGATAGTGTAAACTTTAACAATTTTCCTATTCATTTCAGCAATTCTAGCTTCTTCTTTCTCTCTAGCCCACCTAGCTTTCAAGCGAGCCATCATCCTTTCACTCTCATTAATTTGAATAAAAATAGCATTTAAATATTCAGTAGGCTTATCTTGAAGAGGAGTGGTTCTAATTTTTAAAATTTCAACATCATGAGCAAGATCTTCCACTTTAGAGACAAGTCTATCCAGTTTTTCAAGTTTCTCTTTGACAGTTTTGTTGAAAGCTTTTTGCGAAGTGATAAATTCTTTTAAAACATTTTCAAGATCAGAGGACACATTCTTATTAGGATTATAAGAATTACCATAGGGATTGCCATAAGAGTTGCCATTATTGGGAGGATAAGGCTAATAGTTGTTACTACCAAAATTATTTCGATAAGCATTATTGTTGAAGTTACTTCTATTAAGAAAATTAACATCAACTTGATCCTTTTCTTGGGAAATTAATGAAGCAAGTGGGACATTATTAGGATCAATATGGGACTGATTGGTAGCAAGCATAGACATAATCATATCAACCTTATCACTCAAAGAGGAAATTTCCTCGATAGAATTTACCTTCTTACCACTTGGAGCTCTTCCGGTATGCCATTGTGAATAATTTTTCATCATCTCATCTAAGAGTTTAGTTGCTGCACCTAATGTTGTGGACATGAAGGTTCATCCCGCGGCCGAGTCCAAGAGGTTCCTTGAAGAAAAATTCAAACCTGCATAAAAAGTTTGGATAACCATCCACATAGTTAATCCATGCGTGGGACAATTTTTAACCATAAATTTCATTCTCTCCCAAGCTTGAGCAACATGTTCATTATCAAATTGTCTAAAGTTCATAATGTTACACCTTAATTGTATGATTTTAGCAGGTGGATAATATTTTCCAATAAAAGCATCTTTGCATTTAATCCAAGAATCAATGCTATTTCTAGGCAAAGACAATAACCATTCTTTTGCTCTCCCTCTCAAATAGAAAGGGAAAAGCTTCAGTTTTATGATGTCACTTTCTACCTCTTTATACTTTTGCATATCACATAACTCAACAAAGTTATTTAAATGAGAGGCGGCATCATTAGTACTAGCACCAGAAAATTGCTCTTTCATAACAAGATTTAACAAGACAGGCTTAATTTCATAAGATTCCGCTTTAGTAGCGGGTGGAGCAATTGGAGAGCATATGAAATCATTGTTATTAGTGCTAGTAAAGTCACACAACTTGGTGTTTTCAGTGGAAGACATAATGATAAAATAAAATAACAAGACAGGAATAAAGATTACACTAATTATTTTGGGTTTTAAAATTTTGCAACAGGAAAAATAAGCTAACAAGAAATAAAACAAGCAAGACAAAAACAAAGTAAAGTGATTGAGAGTGTGAGACTCCCCTTGCTGTAGCTCCAAGGTCCCCGGCAACGGCACCAGAAAAGAGCTTGATTGCTACTGATGAAGAGTTGGGTGGTGCCCCAAGCGAAGGCGGAGATGTAGCAAGCAGCAGTTTTCCCTCGATAACGAACCGAGGTTTATCGGACCAGTAGGACCTTGAAATCAACAACAAAGTGAATGTTGAAGATATATGGCGCTTAATCTTCAACATAAGTGGACCTGCACACACTCCACCAAAATACTTTGCCCCCAATGGCGGAAAGGTTGTCTATCTTTCCGGCCTCGCAGAAAACAAAGCGGTTAATTGTATAGTGAAATGGATGAATTATGAAAATAGACCAGAGGAGTAATGATGGTGAAAAGTGATGAATAAAGGTTGCAATCAATGTAAAAATATGGACCGGGGGTCATGGGTTCACTAGTGGAGTCTCTCGAGTAAATAGAACATTCATATGATGGGTAAACAAATTACAGCTGGGCAATTGACAAGATTATAACACAAACTTAATCTAGCTATGATAAAGAGAACATGATAATATTTAAGTAGGCATCACGACAATGAACAAGGACCGTTGAGTCCAACTACATCTTTGTCTAAAAAGTCCACCGTGGGATCGCTATCCAGCCTGTCACCCATCGGTATTAAGTTGCAAGCAACAGACATTTGCATTAAATAAAGCGCATGAAGTAAGCAATATTAAATATCAAAATAGACTTTTCTGTCACTCGAACCCAGGAACAAAAGGGGGCATGAACCCACTATCTAGCATAAATACTCTCTCTTGGAGATACAAACAATCACTTGGCCAAAGTAACTATGCATATCGGAGAGCATGCAAGAACATAAATCAAGATATAAGAATCATGCACAATCTGATCATAACTTTATAACCCATTGGATCCCAGCAAACACATCACATAGCATTACAATAATCGATCTTGATCATGTTAGGCAGCTCACAAGATCATAAGACATGAAGCACAAGAGAGAGACTACCATCTAGCTACTGCCATGGACCCAATGTCCAAGGTGGGACTACTCACAAATCATCCTGGAGGAAGGCATGGCGATGAAGAGCCCTCCGGGATCGATCTCCCCTCCGGCAGAGTGCCGGGATCTGCCTCTGAATCACCCTCGAACTAGGGTTTGAGTTGACGGCGCCTCGGGATGACTTTTCTGGAAAATAATGGACGCCCCGTCGTTTTTAGGTTAAAAGGGATTTTATAGGCATCGGAGGGGGCCGAGGGGATGCCCCGGGAGCAGGAGCGGGTCCCACCCACGGGTCCAGGTGGGGCCGCGGCATGCACCCGCCTGTGGCCCCTGGGTGGCCCCCCAAGCTACCCTTTGGTCCACAGGTGTCTTCCGTCGCATAAAAAATCTCCATAAATTTTCAGCGCAATCCGACGATATTTCCTGAAATGACTTTTCTGAAATACAAAAACAGCAAAAACAGGAAACTGGCACTGGGCATCTTGTCAATAGGTTAGCCCGACAAAATGCATAAAAATGATTAATATGATAATAAAAACATGTGACAACATCACAAAACTAGCTTGGATCTATCAAAAATTATAGATAGGTTTGACACGTATCAGGGAGTACCTCGCCAAGTTCTTCTAATCGACGTGCAAGCACGCAACACAGGGACACAGAGAGTTTCCCCAGGTTCAGGCCGCCTGGAGGCTAAAATCCCTACACCTGCATGTCTGGATTGAGTGGTTCATCATGGTGTGGCTTACAAGGTGGATCTCGGGTGAGAACCCGGAAGGTGGTGGCTAGAGGTAGACGACGAACAGATCCTTACCCGGAGGAGATCACCTCCCACTCTACCCTCTTCGCCCTAGCTAATATGTCTTGTCCTCTGCTTAGCCCCCAACCCAACCTCTTCTCCTACATGCCTTGGTCCTCCTTTTATAGGCTAAGGGGATCCAACAGGAGCATGCGAGGAGCGTGGGGGGTTTTAGGCGGGAAAACCCCTCGGCGGTCTTTAGGAGGCGACATGGCATCTTCTCGTCCAAGTATTCCTCCAAGGGGTTAGGTGTGGTCGTCCAGCTTTTGGAAAGCGGGGTGGACAGGGGCTGACACCCCCACCGGCCATGTCCCCGCGCGGCGCCTTCAACTTCTTGGCGCCCAAGTCTTCTAGGAGCTTCCTGCCTGAGCTGGCAACCTTATCTTCATAGTTGTACGGAGGAAAAACCCGGGAGAGAGCCTGGCCTCCTTCCGTGCGTTCGGGCTCCGGGTCCTCCACGTTGCTCGCCGGGTTGGAGGTGACCCCGGAAGGTCACCTGGTCCTTCAGCCGTGGTTGTCGATGTCGCACTTGGCCGATACCCATGGGGTAGATGGGGTGGCCCACCTGCCGGTCTTGACTCCTTGCCTTGCCCGTCTTCTTGGTGGGCCCACGGGCGATGGACCCACTTTGGCCGCATTAGGGGAACCCCATGTTCCACTATTGCGACAGTAGCCCCCAGGCATAGTCCTGGCGGTTAGGCTCTTCTGCTGCCGGGGCTATGACCAGAAAGATTGGTTAAAGTGGGTCCCCAGCGTCTTGTCTTGTCATGCAGGTCTTGGTCGCTGAGGCCGCGCTCAAGGGGAATCGAGAGCGAGCCCCCGGGTCTTCCTTGCCTCTGCGAACGTTGCGATCCGCGTGGATCGCCAATGTTAGTCTTGAATCCAACGGGAGGGGGCTCACAAAGCGGAATGCCCCCTCGATCCCCGCGCTAGTAGGAGTAGTTGGGCCGCGACGTGACATGTGGGATGCCTTATAAGACATGATTATGTGGCACTGTAGCCGTTACTCTCCCCAAGTCGCCGAAATCCCCAAATCGCCACCCAGCAAGCTCCGCCTTCCACCTTCTCAACGAGCGCCGCCTTTCTCCATTCTACCACCGTAGGAGCAGAGCCGCTGCGCTCCCTTTCCCGATGGCCAAGATCAAGCATTCCGACCAAAAGAAGCCCGCAGGCGCCTCGATCATCAGGAGGCAACGGTCCCCCAGATCTGAGAGGGCACGGACGAGGTCGGAGCGCACCGCTGCGGTGGTGGACGCCCGCAAGCAGCAAGCCCTGTTCCCCAGCTGCTACGCTGATGACGACGAGATGATGCGGAAGGCTGCGCACCTCGGGGTGATCAAGTATGGCACAACGTCCGACGTTCCACCTCACGTGGCAACGGAGATCCGGCCGCCGTCAGACACCAGGACACGACCAAGCAGATCCCCATCTTCGACTGCTTCATGCAGATGGGGCTCGTCCTCCAATTTTCTGACTACTTCCTAGAGATCCTGCGCGCATAGGGGTTGAAGCATCTGCATCTAACCCCTAGCGCCATCTTGGACCTGTCCATCTTCGCCTATGCCTATGAGGTGTGCGTCGGGGTGTGTCGGGGATATGAACCCCGGATATCCCAAAGAAGCCTATTCCTTCAGTTCTTCGCAGGCCGGCTGAACAAGAGCCGGCTGCGCAGCGTGCCGCTTGGAACCAGCCGGGTGAAGCGAGCCGCCTACGTCTGCCAGAAGGCGGATGACCAGCTAGGCTGAAGCCGGCCACACCTACCGACAGCTCCGTACGAGTGGGCCCTGTCCGGATAACCGCTCTGGGTGAACAGTACCCCTTGTCGGGCATCTCCTGTACCGAATCATGACAACAAGCTCTAGCCGGCTCAGAAAGTAGTGATGTCATAGGGGCAAACATGTAACTTCCCTGTAACCCAAAACCCTAGCCTGCTGCCTATATAAAGCGGGCTAGAACCTCGTGCGCGAGGTATCTAGGAGACGGACACACGTAACTTCATCTTCAACCTCCAGCCGGCTGCCACCGGAGACAGCTCAAGGAGCACCATTGTAGCCCGATTTTGTGATCAAGCAATAAGAACAAGAAAGGCAGGACGTAGGGGTGTTACCTCCGCAAGGAGGGCCCTGAACCTGGGTAACTAGCGTGTGTTTTGCGTGCTTGTTGCCCAATCCTGCGCGAGCATCCATCGTCGCCTTCCCCACAATCTTTTCCATCTCTGATGGATATGCCGTGCAACCCACCACGACATTTGGCGCCCACCGTGGGGCTCGCGACGAGCGGAGTCACGTTATGCGCGGGATCCCGGACCGTAGATGATCGGCGGATCGTCTCCGGCCTCGTGCTCTCCATCGGCTCCATCGGCTGCGTCCTCGACAACACCGGGAGCTTCGCCGACGTGGACGTCACCAGCGGAGGCACGATCGTCACCCTTGGCGATTTCCACGTCTACGTCGCCGTCGCCGCCCAGGAGTACCCGGAGGTGGTCTACTCGAGCTTGGCTCCTTCGATCGTCGACGCCAGCACCTGCAACGACGACTCCGCCTTCGGCTACCTCAACTCCGGCGACGCCGACTGCGACGTCGCCAAGCTCAACATCTACACCGAGGTGCACATGGTCGAGCACGCGGTGGCGGGAGGCGCCGTCGCCGCTACTGTTCATGAAGCTGGCGAACCTTCTCGTTTCCAGCGCAATCTGGAGGCCGACTTCGAGCTGCTAAGCACCCCCATCGCGCCGGGTGCAGATCCACCAAAGGCGGAAGTTGAACTCGAGAGGATGCGTCAACAGATATACGACAAGGCTCTTCACCTCGCATCGACGCAGCGCCGACTCAACGCCACGATGCACGAGTACAACACCGTCCACGGCTTCGAGCCGGCAAGAGGCAACATGGAGAAGCTGAATGAAGTCCGACGCAAAGGAGGGGATCTCGGAGGTGTCCTGAACCGTGCTGGCCAGCCGCACGAGCATTCGGACATCGTCCTGCCCGAGTACAGCAGCCCGGTGCAAAACATGAAGGCTGCGGAGGCGGCCGCAGCAGAATTACCTCATCTCCAAGGCGAGGAGCTACGCCAACAAGCACGCCGGGTCCAGGAGCTCATCGCCGCAGCCAACCGGCAGCAACGCGAAACCGAGGCGACGGCGAGCCGAGAACATCATGAGCCGCCTCCAGGCTACGATCCGGCCGGCAAGTCCAAGCAAGGCGCGGAGGTGTCATCCACAAGCCGCGGAAGGGCAAAAGACAAGCAACCACGAGCTTGTCGCGAGGGGAGCGCAAGCTCGCATCCTCGTGATCACGGCCACGATCCGGCTGAACGGCGCGAAGACGGCAACCAGAACGGGCCGCAAACCGGCCGCAGCGTAAAGGAGCGAATCAGACACAAGGTCACCATCGACGAGCGCCTGGGACCACTGGGGACCGAAACGAACCATGACGCTCACATCCGCATCGACGCGCTCAAGGCGTCAAGCATCATCGAGGACGAAGACATCGCCGCACATCGCTGTTTCGGACCTCGCATCCGGACTGAGCAATTCCCGCGGGGATTCACCCTCCCAAGGGACACACCCAAGTACAACGGCTCCGCGAAGCCGGAAGACTGGCTCGCCGATTACGTCACGGTGGTCAACATCACAGGCGGCAATAAGCGGGTGGCCGTACGCTACGTGCCACTCATGCTCCAGGGGTCGGCTCGGACCTGGCTGAACAGCCTGCCGGCTGAAAGCGTCAATAGCTGGCTGGACTTTGAGGAGGTGTTCAACCGCAATTTCACCGGCACCTACTTACGCCCCGGCAACGCACAGCTGCTCGCGATGTGCAAGCAGAAGGACGGCGAGTCGGGCCAAGCCTACCTCACCCGGTGGACTAGCCTACGCAACTCCTGTGAAGGAATTCTCGAGCTTCAGGCCGTCCAGTACTTCATTCAAGGCTGCCGAGACCAGACGCTGCTCAAGCACAGGCTCCTAAGGAAGAGCCCGAAGACCATGGAGGAGCTCATGGCAATCGCTGACGAGTACGCCACCGCCGACGCGGGCATGACCAACCCGATCCGACTCGACGAAGCCGGAAGAATCATCACAACGGAGCCGGCTGCACACCGCAGCCGGGCGGAGAACCAAGAAGGAGGAAAATCGACCAGGCGTGACTCCGACGCGGCCGGCAAGCGCAAGTCCACAGACGACCGCGTCGAGTCCAAGGTCGTCGCCACGACCGAGGGAAGGCCAGCAGGAGGCTTCGACAACCGCCGCATGAGGACTAGCAGCGACATGCGCCGGACGAGGGCGAGGAACAACTACGACTACTTGCTCGACCAACCATGCCGGAACCATGGCGACCGGCCAGCGAACCACACCGTTCGGCAATGCACCCTCGGCCGCCCAAGGCCACCACCATACAAGCGGCGAAACCCGCCTCCGCCTCGGGATGAAGCCGGACGGGACGATCGAGGACGCGATGACAGACAATGCGAAGACAGGAACCGCGATGATCGCCAACGCGAAGAACCGAGGAGGGAACGCCTTCCATCTCCGCCTCCAAGGGGCCCAGACGGCTATCAGAATCCGGATGCTGCCTACGTCGTGTTCGTTAGCGAGCGCGACGACAAGTGAAGCCGGCGCGAGCGATTCAAGGAAGTGAACGCGGTGGTTCCACCCGTCCCCCAGTACCTCAACTGGTCACAAGAACCAATCAAGTGGGACCGCCGCGACCACCCGGAGCTGATGCCCAACCCAGGCGGCTATGCTCTAGTCCTGGAGCCCATGATCATCTCCACCAGGCGCGCCTGCACCTTCTCACGCGTCCTCATTGACGGGGGCAGCAGCATCAACATCCTCTACCGCGACACGCTGGAGAAGCTAGGAATCTCCGAGTCCAGCTTGACGCCGAGTCGGACGGTCTTCCACGGCATCGTGCCGGGGCGAGCCGGCTCATCCATGGGCCTCATCCGGCTGGACGTCCTATTCGGCACCAAGAGCAATCATCGCCGCGAGACCGTCTCCTTCGAGGTGGTCGACCACTCCAGCGCCTACCACGCCATCCTCGGGCGGCCGGCGCTCGCCAAGTTCATGGCGGTGCCGCACTACGCTTACCTCAAGATGAAGCTACCAGGCCCACGCGGGATCATCACCATCGCCGGAGACTACAAACGCTCCATCGCCTGCGCCTCTGATAGCGTGAAGGTGGCCGAGACCATGGTCTGCAATGAGGAGATGAAGCAATTCAAGCGCAAGGCCAACAAGGAAAAGCTGGAGATTCCGGAGTCGGCCAAGCCGGCTGGCGAGTCGAATTTCCAGGCGGCGCGAGACACAAAGAAGATCTACTTCGACGACACCGACGAGTCCAAGTTCGTCACCGTGGGGGCGAGCCTGGACCCCAAATAGGAAAGCGCGCTCGTCAAGTTCCTTCGTGGGAACCGGGACATCTTCGCGTGGTCCCCCAAGGACATGCCGGGTGTACCGAGGGAACTCGCCGAGCACTCTTTACACGTCCGTCCAGACGCCAAGCCAGTGAAGCAGTCCCTGCGTCGCTTCGCAGAAGGAAGAAGACAATTTATAGGAGAAGAGATAGCGCGGCTACTTGCAGCCGGATTCATCAAGGAAGTACAACACACGGAGTGGCTATCCAATCCGGTGATGGTGGAAAAGAACAAGAAATGGCGGATGTGTGTCGACTACACCCACCTCAACAAGGCCTGCCTCAAGGACCCCTTCGCACTACCACGCATCGACCAAGTGATCGACTCCACGGCCGGCTGCGACCTCCTCTCCCTCCTCGACACCTACTCAGGCTACCATCAAATTCTGCTGAACCCAGACGACCAACTCAAGACCGCCTTCATCACCCCCTACGGCCCGTACTGCTACACCACCATACCATTCGGCTTGAAGAATGCGGGAGCAACATACCAGCGCTGCATGCAGAAATGCTTGCACGACCAGATCGGTCGCAACGCGCACGCCTACGTCGACGACGTCGTCATCAAGACCAAGGAGAAGCACACCCTCCTTGCCGATCTCAAAGAAACCTTCGACAACCTGCGCCGCTTCCAGATGAAGCTCAACCCGGAGAAGTGTGTGTTCGGCGTTCCAGCCGGACAGCTACTCGGCTACCTCATGTCGGCACGAGGGATCGAGGCTAATCCGGAGAAAATCGCCGCCATCGACAACATGCGACAACCCAGAAGCGTCAAGGACATCCAAAAGTTCACCGGTTGCCTGGCATCCCTCAGCCGCTTCATCAGCCGGCTCGGCGAGAAGGCTCTCCCGCTCTACCATTTGCTGAAGAAGACTGACAAGTTCGTCTGGAGCGATGCGGCAGACGCCGCCTTCAAGGAACTAAAGCGTGCGATGGCCACCGCCCCCGGTCTTAGCACCTCCGACTCCAAAGGAGCCTATGCTCATGTATATCGCCGCCTCCAACCGAGTCGTCAGCGTCGTCCTGGTGGTTGAACGAGATGAAGCCGGCAAGCAGCGGCCGGTTCAGCGGCCAGGTCTATTACCTCAGCGAGGTGCTCTCTCAGTCAAAACAGAATTACCCACACTACCAGAAGCTCGTATACGGCGTGTACATGGCAACGAAGAAGCTGAAGCACTACTTTCAAGAGCATCCGATCAAAGTGATAAGCGACGCACCGCTTGCCGAGATCATAGGCAACAAGGACGCAACCGGCAGAGTCGCGAAATGGGCGATCAACCTGACGGCGCACGGAGTCGAATACGACAAGAGAACAGCGATCAAGTCACAAGAGCTGGCTGACTTTCTAGCCGACTGGACGGAGACGGACCACACTCCACCGCCACCCGACTCCGGCGAGCATTGGCTCATGCACTTCGATGGTTCCAAAAGATACTGGGGACTCGGCTGCTGGGGTCGTCCTCACCTCACCTAAGGGGGGCCGACTCGAGTACGTGCTACAAATCCACTTCACGGCGTCCAACAATGTAGCTGAATATGAAGCTCTCGCGCACGGCCTCAAACTCGCCAAGGCCATGAACATCAAGCGAATCCTCTGCTACGGCGACTCCGACTTGGTGGTATAGCAGACCACCGGTCATTGGGATGCCAAGGACCCCAATATGGCCGCCTACCGTTTCTTCGTCCAGCAGCTCGCGGGATGCTTCGACGGATGCGAATTCCACCACATACACCGCTCCAACAACGACGCGGCTGACACTTTGGCGAACATTGGTTCTCTTCGCGAGGAAATCCCACCCGGTGTCACCCTCGAGAAGTTGTACAAGCCATCCATCACGCCGTGTCCCGGCTCCGACTCCATCCGGATGCCACCAGGCGCGGAGTCGGCTGGGCCGGCTCCAGGCGAGCCGGAAACCGTCGAGGTCCTCGTCATCGAAGAGGCTCCGCCATGGACCCAACCCTTCCTCGCCTACCTCGCCAACGACGAGCTCTCGGCGGACGAGCTCATCGCCAGGCAAATCAAACGCCGAGCAAGTGCTTACACCATCATCAACAACGAGTTGTACAAGCGCAGCGTCTCTGGGATATTCCAGCGTTGTGTGAGCCAAGAAGAAAGAATCAAGATCCTCAAGGAAATCCATCAAGGCGAATGCGGTCATCACGCATCCTCAAGAGCAATTGTGGCTAAGGCGTTCAGGCACGGGTTCTATTGGCCGACTGCGC
This sequence comes from Puccinellia tenuiflora, assembly GCA_012064385.1. Classification (NCBI taxonomy): domain Eukaryota; kingdom Viridiplantae; phylum Streptophyta; class Magnoliopsida; order Poales; family Poaceae; genus Puccinellia; species Puccinellia tenuiflora. The sequence goes on along the minus strand of QRDG01001914.1, from coordinate 67,433 downwards.
TGGCCGACGCAAACCAGCTGGTCCGGCTCTGCAATGGCTGTCAACGATTTGCAACGCAGAAGAACACGCCGGCTTCAGCACTCAAGACAATTCCTATCACTTGGCCGTTTGTCGTCTGGGGACTCGACATGGTCGGCCCATTGAGAAAATCCAGTGGAGGCATGACACACCTGCTGTTAGCAGTCGACAAGTTCACGAAATGGATTGAAGCCAAGCCGATCAAGAAGCTGGATGGACCAACAGCAGTCAAGTTCTTCAAAAGCATCATCTACCGCTTCGGCTACCCCAACAGCATCATCACGGATAACGGGTCGAACTTCGTCAAGGGAGAATTCGCCAAGTTCTGCGGCAGGACCGGCATCCGGCTCGACGTGGCCTCCGTCGCACACCCGCAGTCAAACGGGCAGGTCGAGCGGGAAAACGGCCTCATCCTATCCGGCATCAAGCCTCGTTTGCTCGAACCTCTCGAGCGAGCAGCCGGTGCATGGGAGGAAGAGCTACCTTCAGTCCTCTGGAGCCTAAGGACAACTCCGAATCGCTCAACCGGCTTCACCCCCTTCTTCCTCGTCTACGGGGCCGAAGCTGTCATGCCAACTGACATCGAGCACGATGCACCCCGAGTCGTGCTGTACACAGAAGCAGAAGCTAAGCAAGCCTATGAAGATGGAATGGACCTGCTCGAGGAAGCGCGCCAGCTTGCCGAGTCAAGGTCGGCGATGTATCAGCAAAAACTGCGCAACTACCACAGCCGATAGGTCAGGCCTGTCCGCTTTCGAGAAGGCGACCTCATGATGCGACTGATCCAAGACACAAAGAACATGCACAAGCTTTCATCACCCTGGGAACGACCATTCATCGTAAGCAAAGCGCTCATCAATGACGCATACTACTTGTCGACGCCCGCGAACACAAGAAGGACACGATGGACAAGGAAGGTGATGAAACGGAAAGGCCATGGAATGCGTCACTCTTGCGTCGATTCTACACCTGAGAAAGAACCATGTATGTATCACCTATGCTATCAATAAATAAATGAGAATGATGAGCACATGAGCAGTTTTTCGCAACTTTTTCTGCATCTCCTTTCCGGTTCTTCCGGCAGCCGGCAAGCTTGCCTTTAGCGGCCGTGTAGCATAACTAACCCCTAAAGGGCTAACTCTTCGAATCCGGTTAAGGCCGGCAAGAGAATAAGCTGGAGGGGGCCAACAACGTGAAAAACGCATAAAGGGAAGTTTTGCCGGCTGGAATAATGCTCTTCCATAAACTCGGCCAAGCCGGCAGTCGACAACCGCTTCTCCTATTACGGACGACTAACTACACAACGCTAAACGGCTAACTCTTCGGATCCAGTTAAGGCCGGCAAGAGAATAAGCTGGAGGCCGACTGTATGCGAAAGACGTAAGAAATAGAAATCGTTGCCGGCTGAGAAAACTCTGGCCCAACAAACCGGATCCTAACGTCGTAGTAGTGTGCATGATCCCGCTGGACGGTGAAGTGCACACGAACGACGCCGGGGAAGGCTACAGGCGAGTGCGAAAATACCTAAAGCAAAGTAAAAATGCTCTCCATGATTAAAGGAATAGACTAACCACTTCGTCGTTTCATTTCACGCATGAAAATGCCGCCAACCGGCTTCGAAAGCCCAAGCCGGACACAAGCATGACGAGCAGGAAATTAAAACTGCGTGCAAGTAAACAAGTACAGGAACAAAAGCAAGTAGCATTAAACATCAAGGGTAAAACCTTACAGGCGGAAGATGAACAACAAAACAAAAGTGGGAAGTTCACAGGCGGACTTTCCCCGCGCAACTACAAGGCCAAGCCGGCAAATAGCTCCCTAGACGGCATCCTGTCGACTTCCCGGCTCCACCTTTCTTCTTGCCAACCCAGGGCTTGAGGCAGAGGGTGCCGTCGAACACCTTCACATAGAAGATGCCTCGGTCACGCCGAAGGCGGAAGCAGAGGATGAAGCCGGCTTTGAGCTCGTAGAAGTCGGCAAACTCGTCCCATCCCCTGACGAACTCCACCTTGTTGACAACATCATCACCCTCCACCTGGGAGGTGAATCGCACAGTGGCATTCCAGGGGCCCTGGGTAGCACCCTCACGGAAGAGCTTGAACATGAAGTGGCCAACGCCCAGCAGCGCGTCGGTGAAGGCATCAGGAAGCCTCTGCACTGGCCCAATAACCGGCGGGTGCAGGATCAGGAGGAACTCTTCGATGGGAAACACATCCCATCCCAGGCGCCAGGGATTCTCAAGGGAATCAGAAGAGGCGGAAGACAACTCCGTGCTATTTTCCTCGCCGTCAGCGACAGCAGAGGGAGCATACTTGGGAATCGGATCAAAACCCGGAGGAGGAAGAACAGGAGTGGCCTCCTCCTCGCTCGACGAGTCATGAAGAACAAGGAGATTCTTGCCGCGACCAACGCCACCACCAACGCCTCCACCGGCGGCACCCGCCTTCTTCGAGCCAGTGCGGTCGCCGCCCTTGCCGCGGCTGGCGCTGCTACCGGCGGCAACGGTGGCAATCGCCTTTCCTCGTCCCCGTCCGCCTTTCTTAGGAGGATGGCCGCGAGGACGTTTCGCCGGAGGCGCAGCAGCGGTCTCCTCGGGAGCAACGTCCATAGGCTCGGACTTCACCATGGCGGAGCTGCGAAGGAACAAGAGGAAGAAGGTGAAGGGAGAGCAAGCAAGCGCAAGTGAGGAAGAAGGAAGAAAACTGCCAAGTTTTATAGCAGAAACAGGGGACAACGTGGGATTTTGGACCCAACCGTCACCCACGATCCCACGATCTACACGTGGCAACGAAACTCAGACGATAGAACTGTTCAGTGACTGTAGCCGGGCCCACGCACAGAAGCCAAGGAGGCAAGCCGTTAGCCGGCAAGAAATTCCCGGGGGCTGCGTAGCTGTCAAGCCGGCTCCACAGACCCGGACGCATATCTATATCACCCCGAGTCACGGACTCGGGGGCTGCCAAGCCGTCAGCCGGCATAAAATACCCGGGGGCTGCGCACCCGCCACGTCGGCTGCCCAGACCCGGACGCATATCTATATCACCCCGAGTCACGGACTCGGGGCTGCCAAGCCGTCAGCCGGCATAAAATACCCCGGGGGCTGCGCACCCGCCACGTCGGCTGCCCAGACCCGGACGCATATCTATATCACCCCGAGTGACGGACTCGGGGGCTGCCAAGCCGTCAGCTGGCATAAAATACCCGGGGGCTGCGCACCCGCCACGTCGGCTGCCCAGACCCGGATGCATATCTATATCACCCCGAGTCACGGACTCGGGGGCTGCCAAGCCGTCAGCCGGCATAAAATACCCGGGGGCTGCGCATCCGACACGTCGGCTGCCCAGACCCGGACGCATATCTATATCACTCCGAGTCACGGACTCGGGGGCTGCCAAGCCGTCAGCCGGCATAAAATATCCGGGGGCTACGCACCCGTCACGTCGGCTGCTCAGACCCGGACGCATATCTATATCACCCCGAGTCACGGACTCGGGGGCTGCCAAGCCGTCAGCCGCATAAAATACCCGGGGGCTGCGCACCCGCCACGTCGGCTGCCCAGACCCGGACGCATATCTATATCACCCCGAGTCACGGACTCGGGGGCTGCCAAGCCGTCAGCCGGCATAAAATACCCGGGGGCTGCGCACCCGCCACGTCGGCTGCCCAGACCCGGACGCATATCTATATCACCCCGAGTCACGGACTCGGGGGCTGCCAAGCCGTCAGCCGGCAAGAAATTCCCGGGGGCTGCGCGGCCGGCAAGCCGGTTCCGCAGACCCGGACGCATATCTATATCACCCCGAGTCACGGACTCGGGGGCTGCCAAGCCGTCAGCCGGCATAAAATACCCGGGGGCTGCGCACCCGCCAAGTCGGCTGCCCAGACCCGGACGCATATCTATATCACCTCGAGTCACGGACTCGGGGGCTGCCAAGCCGTTAGCCGGCAAGAAATTCCCGGGGGCTACGCAGCCGGCAAGCCGGTTCCGCAGACCCGGACGTATATCTATAACACCCCGAGTCACGGACTTGGGGGCTGCCAAGCCGTCAGCCGGCATAAAATACCCGGGGGCTGCGCACCCGCCAAGTCGGCTGCCCAGACCCGGACGCATATCTATAACACCACGAGTCACGGACTCGGGGGCTACACGACATAACGATGACGGAAGAAAAACGAAAGACAAACAAAGGACGAGAAATTTCGACCCGGCCAGATGCTCAAGCCGGCCCAAAATTCGGGAGCTAGGCATGGTGATTATCATCACCAAAACGAGCACGAATTCTGGCACAAAGACCCAGCAATCACAGAGAAAACGGCACTCATGATAACAGTCTACGGCAGGAAGCAGAATAGCGAATTTTTACAAGGCAATCTTCAAGAGTGCCCAAAATAACAAGGTGAATAATGTGGCAGGACAGTTAATAGTACAGAACGACAGTTACACCCGACACTCCAGGGAAACAAGTGAATCAGGCGGTAGTGGCATCGGTGGCAGCAGCAGCGTCGCCGGCTCCAGTATCTTCAGCCGGCTGTGGCGCTGAAGACGGTTCAGCAGGCACAAGCTTCGTCAATTCCACCGCCTCGGCAACTCGCCCTGAGGCTATGGCGATTTCCGGACGCAGGCTCGCGAGGGATGTTCCAGTGCGGAAGCCATCCAACAGCCTGCTCATCTGCACGCCAGGATACCATGACTTCACCACGGCCAGTGCCATGTCGGTGCCTCCGCGCGCCGCCATCTCCACCTGCTCGTTGATGCCAACTGGTGCCCCTTCAAGCCGGGCGGACAAATCATGGAGAGCAGCTGGCAAAGTAGCATCCGGCCACAGGTTCTCAAGCACGCCGCCGGCCGCTTCTTTCAACCGATTCAACTCCTGGCCGAATCGAAGAAGACGGGAGATGGCTATCGGAGTAGACCCAGCAGCAGCACCGGAGGACTCCGGTCGGGAATGAGCCGAGGCAGCATCTCTCTGGATTTGCGCGTCTACCTCGGGATAAAGGCCTGCATTTCAAACCGGTGAGGCCGAGTAGAGGACCCCGAGCAAGAAATCAAGGAGAAGGAGACCTCACTTACCGAGGATCAGTTCGTTCACGCGCTCAACCTCCTTGACCAGGACGCCCACCAGCTGCTCATGCTCAAGCTCACGCACCTTGGCCGCTTGGACGATCTGGTCGTTGGCCTCGACGGAATCCTTCAGCAGAATCCTCAGCTCGGCCGCATTCTCGCGTAGTGACTCAATCTCGCTCTGTTTCCGCCGCTCAGCTTCCCGCAGTTTCGCCGCTTCCTCGTCCAGCCGGACGACCTCGAGGCGGTGCTCCTCCGACGTCTTTTCCGCCGCCTGGAGATTGGCCTTGGCCAAGGACAGGGCGGCGTCCCTCTCCTTCAGTTGCCTCTCCAAGCCAGCGCGGGAGGTGGTGTCGCCTGTGGAGATCGGATCATCATCAAACCAAGACATGCAAGAAAAAATGCAGAACGGCAAGACAGAGAGTGCGAGCAAGAAAGAAAGCCAGACCTTTAGCCGCCTCAAGCTCTCGCTTGAGCAATGCCGCCTCCTTAGCCGCCTCGGCAAAGCCTTGCTCTATGGAGGAGCAGAGCAACGTTATGTTGGCCAAGTTCTCCTTGGCCGTCTGCTCCGCCAGTGCGGCGAGGGGAATCCTTCCCGATGCATCGGGCAGAGCCGGCACCGGCCCAGAATACGGCGGAGAAGACACCAAGACCGACTGGCGAGGACCAGGGAGCGAAGCCGTCGCCCCCGCAATGGCCTTGTCCTTGGCTGACTCGGCCACCGACGAGGAAGGAGTGGGGAAGGCGAGGTCTCCGACCCCGGCGCCGGGCCGGAGAACTATCTGGAAGGAGTCCACCGACGCCTCAGCGTCACCTGCTGAAACTGGAGGGTCGGAGTCGACCACAGGGGGAGCGGCATTTGCCGACACCGGGCCAACCGGTTCCGCATCCGCCGTCACCGTCGCCGCCTCTGAGGCGGATCAGCCGCCTGCGCCGCAGGGGTCTCGGTGGCCAAGCACCAGGGCCGATTCCACCACCGCGACGGGCGCCGTCTGCACTATTGGAAGCGGCGCTCTACAAAGCGAGGAAAGCGTCACCACCAAGTACAAGTCGCAAGATTTCTACCACAAGACAAAGCCTTACCCATCGCATGAGCCCAGAACCCTGGGTGTCCTCCTCTTCAAGCGCTTCGGCGGGGGAGACGGCGCATCGTCGGACAGACGCTTCACGCCTCCGGAGGGCACCTCGCCGCCCTTCGCTGGAACAGCAGAGTCTTCAACCGGCCGCTCCGCGCGGGCCAGCACTACTTCAACCCCAGCACCGGCCCTTTGCGGTCTTGCGGGCATCCGCGCCCGCTCCCCGCCTTCTCCTCGCCGCCTTGGCAGTCGCAGTGCTCGCGGCCGCCTTGGCGTCCATTTCCGCCCGGATCGAACCCGCCTGCGCCACGCTCCGCGTAAATAGCTTTTTCCATGTCTCAATGCCCGAGTCATAACAAAGGTCAACAGGAAGAGAAAAATTAACCACCTGGGCGCGGGTCCCGTCGGCGGCTAGTCCACCCTCTCCACGTCCGCCGCCTTCGTCCTCTCCTCGTCCTCCTTCGAGGCCAGCAGCTGCTCCACAGTCGATCCAGTGTCAGACGTCTCCAAGGCCACCGCCGTTGGAGCATAAAACTCCTTCTCCAAATCACCCGGTTCAAGTCATAAATGAAATCACCACCGGAAGCACGACCAGTCACCTCATTGTCGCCCCACCAGTGGGGCATCCGCCTTCTCCGCCATCTGGCGTCAACCTCGGCCCTAACTTCGGCCATAATCGCGTCCGCCTGGGCCTCCGCCGTTGGTTTCCCGGCGGGCAACAAGCCGGCCGTAGTAGGCCGGACGACGAAGAGCCAACTTTTGGCGGGCAGCACACCCCGCCCCTCGAACGTGCCCCCGCTTGTGGGGCACGGTGCGCATCAACGTCGGCGGCCGACTTCGACGCCCTCATTCAGGATCCGCCGGGGAAGAACCACTTTCTTCCCGCGCCGCCGCCTCCAACTCCTTGGTCCTGCGGGAGGACGTCGCCGGCTTGGAGGCTGGCACGGAAGAGGAACCTTCAGATCCGGCTCGAACCGCTGGAAAGATCTACTACACGCGCACTACATCATCAGTTTGCCCGGCGGCGCCAGACTCGGGAGACTTACCGCGAGGCGGCGAGACGGGAGGAGGGACGTCGCGCTCGAGGTCCTCGCCCCGGTCGGCTGCCGGATCGGATCGGAGTGGCGGAGGGGACAGGGCTCGTTGCGGTGTGGGCGGCGTCGTCATCGTCTCCGCCATCCTCATCAACATCGGCGCCCCCCACCACGACTCGGTGGTGTCACCGCGCCCATCCGGGCCGCGCAGGCGCCANAGGTCCTCGCCCCGGTCGGCTGCCGATCGGAGTCGGAGCTGGCGGAGGGGGACAGGGCTCGTTGCGGTGTGGGCGGCGTCATCATCGTCTCCTCCATCCTCACCAACATCGGCGCCCCCACCAGACGATTGGTGGTGTCACCGCGCCCATCCGGGCCGGCGCGGCGCCACCCTCCACCGCCCGATTCATCTTCAGCGGCGGCGTCTGTGTCTCCCCCCGCCTGTGCGTCGGCGGAATCCTCCTCCAATAACCTCATCAGTGACTTGGTGAAGGGACCACTGACATCGGGCTCGAAGACGACTTCGAAGTCCTCAACCCTCTGGAGCTCGCAAAGCTGCACGACAGGCCGACTGAGTCAGGCGGCAGCCGGACAAAAGAATTGAAGACGGACAAGAATGCAAGGACTAACCTCAGGGGCACGTTCCGAGCGGTGTGAACGGCTCGAACCCGAAATCCCATTCCACCTCGACCCTGTCGGTGATGAGGCGGGCAGCCCACTTGCGGAGGCCCTTCTGATTCGGCAACTCCAAGCAGGTCCGGCTGGGATCCCGGATGCCGGAGTAGAAGCACATCTTGTGCGGGCGTGCCTGCAGCGGATATATCCGCCTCGACAGCCACGTCAGGGTCAGGTCCCTGGACGTTAGGCCGGCCGCCACCAACACCTTCAGCCGCTAAACAAGACATTCTCGAGAGCCCCATTCCACAGGCGGCTTCCGGAGCCAGGACCTGGGCGCCGGCAGCGAGTTTGGAGAAGGCCGGAAGGCCGATCCGGTCGGCGTCAGTAAGATTCCGGACGTAGAAGTAAGTACCTTGCCACTTCTTGATGGAATCAGGCAGGTTGATCTTGGGCAGCGGCGTATTCTTCGCGCTAATGGAGACGCCGCCACAGTCGCGCTGCTGCCCGGTGGTCGTCTGAGACCGCAGGAAGAAGAACATGCCGAAAACCTCCATACTGGGCCAGATGCCCAAATACGCCTCGCACAGCATGACGAAGCAGGACAGCTGGGTGATGCAATTCGCCCCCAGATGATGGGGCTGCAACCCGTAGAAGCGCAAGAATTCCGCAAAGAAGGAACTCACCGGGAGCCCCAGTCCCCGCTCCAAATGTGCGGAAAACACAATGACCTCGTCCTTCTTGGGCGCCGGAGAAACTTCCTCTTCAGGGGGGGCGCGGGCTCCCACATTGCCTGTCATCCCCAAGAAGATCCTCCGACAGAGCTCCCAGATGAAATCATCGTCCACGGTGGAGCCCATCCACGCGCCCGAGCTCGCCATAGAAGATCGGTTCCCCGTGTTGAACGAGGTGAATGCAAGAATGGCACGAACGAGAGAGAAGATGGGCAAGAGCTAGGGAGCGCAAGCAGCAGCGAAGAAGACGAGGCGAGAATGGGGAACGGTAACCCCGGCCGTTCCCCCTCTTTCCACTTTAAAGGCGAAGCAGGCGGAACCGCCCCGCTCGTCGCGCCGCGTGGCGGGCAAGCATGCCGCACTTTCCGCAGATGATCCCGCAAGCAAGCAGTTGCCACAGAAAATCCAGCCCGGCGAAGCCGAGGCGACGTGCGCCAGGCCTCGGGCAGGACGCCAACGGCTCCCCAAAGCGGCAGATCGTGGCTGACGTAAGCTACGACCTAAGCCTTCAAGCCGGCCACTCCAGGCCGCCGAGATCTACTGGATCCGCACCACGAAGCCGAACACGTCAACGACAACTTCGTCAGTATACAACCAAGGACAGGAGTGCCCGTGGGGTTTTCCCCACGAGCAAGCTTCAGCTTCATCCGGCTTCGACATTTCAGCCGCAACGATTCAAGACACAGGGGAGAAGATCGAGAAGTCTTCGCATCAAGCTAGCAAGGCTCCACGATCTCGAGGGCTAGTGTCGGGGATATGAACCCCAGATATCCCAAGGAAGCCTATTTATTCAACTCTCCGCAGGCCGGCTGAACAAGTGTCGGCTGCGCAGTGCCGCCTGAAACCAGCCGGGTGAAGCGAGCCGCCTACATCTACCCGAAGGCGGACGGCCGGCTAGGCTGAAGCCGGCCGTACCAACCGACAACTCCGTACGAGTGGGCCCTGTCCGGATAACCGCTCTGAGTGAACAGTACCCTTTGTCGGGCATCTCCTGTACCGAATCATGACAACAAGCTCCAGCCGGCTTGTAGCAGTAGTGATGTCATAGGGGCAAATCTGTAACTTCCCTGTAACCCAAAACCCTAGCCCGCTGCCTATATAAAGCGGGCTAGAGCCTCCTGCGCGAGGCATGCAAGGGAGAGATAGAGACGGACACACGTAACTTCATCTTCAACCTCCAGCCGGCTGCCACCCGAAACAGCTCAAGGAGCACCATTGTAGCCCGATTCTGTGATCAAGCAATAAGAACAAGAAGAGCAGGACGTAGGGGTGTTACCTCCACAAGAGGGCCCCGAACCTGGGTAACTAGCGTGTGTTTGCGTGCTTGTTGCCCAATCCCGCGCGAGCATCCATCGTCGCCTGCCCCACAATCTTTTCCATCTCTGATGGATATGCCGTGCAACCCACCACGACAAGCGGCGCAGGGGAGCTCGGGCTGGAGGGGTTCGGGCGGCGCGAGGAAGGAGGAGGATGGAGGCGATGTGCGGGCGCGGTGGGGCGGTAGCGTCCCAAAGGGAGGCGAGGTCGGAGCGGCGAGGGAGAGCAGCAGCCGCAGCGACAGGGAAGGAGGCTAGCGGCCAGGAGAAGGGAAGACGCGCGCGGGCAGCTCGGGCGCGGTGGAGGGCGAGGACGGCGAGGTGAAGCGGCGGCGCGGTGAGCTAGATGCGCTGGTGGCTGAGGCGACGGAGGACGAGGAGGAGAGAAGCTTGTGAGGACGGGTGCGTGCGGGTGGAGGAGGAGCAAGGGAAAGGAGCGATGCGGGGAGGAGGAAGGATAAAAAAGAAGAGAGAGGAAAAGGGGAGGGGAAAGAAAAAAGAAAAAGGACCTAAGGAAAAAGGTCAGGGGCCAGATTGCAGGGTGGGAGGACCCGAACGCAAAAAGAAGAAAAGGGGGAAGGGTGGCTGCAAGAAGGCAGGGGGTGGGAAAGGAAAAAAGGCTGGGGGAAACCCTAGGGTTTGCAGGTTAGGTGGGCTTGGGCCGGTTTGGGCTACTCTCTCGCATCTAAATTTTTTATTTTCTTTTGCAAATTAATTTGCCAATTAATTTTAGAAAACGGAGACGACTGTCTTGGTAAAACTTTTTCGACAAGTTTAGCAAAATAAAATAGGGTTTAATAAAAATAGTTTTTGTTGCCAAAATTTCCGATGCGCATGATGCTGATGTCATGATGATGCAAAAAGAAAAACAAGCAAATTCTAATTTGGAGGAAAACCCCGGGACAGTACAACCCGCCCCAGCTCCTGGAGGCTCCCCTCTGGCCCATCTTCTGGCTCCGTGGGTCTTATCTGATAAAATGAGTTTCTAAATTTTTGGGGCTTTCGAAGTCAGGTATCTTGATAGGTACTTTTCCAGCTGATTCCGGGCTCATAATTGCAAAACATGCAATATAAGGTAGAATAACATAAGTATTACATCATAATATGAAATATATCGATGAATAAAGATAAGTTATGATGTAAAATAGTGATGCAAAATGGACGTATCAGTGCCCCGGGAGATTACAAATGAATCAAAGCTTAGGACGGACATAGTTGCCAACAAAATGGCCTGGGTCACCACCGTTGAAGCAAATCATCTTACTATATCTGAGATCTAGAACCTGCTAAGGAAGCGACTGAACTGGAGGCGGAGCAGTAGCAACAGGCTGATTCTGGGTAGGTGCAGCAGGAATCACAGGCAAGTTAGGGGTACCTTGAGGATGATTGACATTGTTGTTCTTCCTGTAGTTGCCGTTGAAGTTCCTCTGACAAAAGTTGTTCTGCATTCCATAGTTACGCTGCCCACCATTCCCTTGGTTCGGAACTTGTGGGGGACGATTCACCGGTTGATTCCCGGGAGCCCGCACAGGAACAACAGCATGAGGAGCCGTCGGAGGCGGAAGTGAAGGCTCCACACCCCTACCACGGCCTCGACCTGAAGAGTTCGCCATGGAAGCCCGCAGGGTCAAAGCGAAAGAACTGGGGCCAAGTCGGGCTCCCGCACAGATCTGCCGAGAGATTGGAAGAAATCGCTCGGAAGAGGAAGCTGGGAAGCAATCTATGATTGAGAAGGAGTTCGAATCAAGCAACTCCTTCCGGATCCAGAAGCAGCATCGAGACGAAGCGGGTGGAGGAGGAGGGGAATCTGGAATAATCCAGAGTTGGCCGAAAAATCCTCCACTATCTCTGCGTCAGGAGAGATGAGATCCCTAGATCGAGTGGCAGAGACCACGCCAGGTGTAGGACATCGGTGAAGGGATCTCACCGGCACACTGACGGGTGTGGTGAGCTGCGCCGCCCCGCTGACATGTGTGGGAGAAGGAATATTGGACGGTGGGGCATCGACATTTGAAATTGCCGCGCTCATAGCCGGAATCAATGGCGGAAACTCACCCAAATCCCCCGGCTATGGTGGCGAGGAGGACGAAGGCAAATCGATCCAACCCTCCAATGCGTCAGATCCGCTTCAGAGGGATTGGAGGGCGACCACGCCGCGAACTCAAGGGTGCGAGGCGAAAACTGAGGCAGAGGTCGTGGCGGAGGTGCAGGCGTGAGGCGCAAGCATGGCAGAGCCCGCAGCGGATGCAGCGGAGGCTGTTGCCGTGGCGTCTGCGGCCGCCGGAGCGGCGAAGGCCGCGGGGCGGAGACCGGAGAGAAACTCATCCAAGCAGGTATCAACACGATCTATTGGTCCCTTTCGGCACCCTATTAACTACACCTGCTAAGGACTTCAAATGCAGAGCAACATGAGCTTCTATTAGGAGAGACTTGATTTCTTCTTTGATTTCTTTTCGGTGCCTTCGTCATCTTGTTTCTTCCTGGCCTTATTCCTCTTCCCTTCAATCACTTTTGGGTTATCTTCAGGATCAGCCATTCCAAACCTCTCACGTTAAATTTCGCACCACTTTACTTTTCATGTGTGGAGAATATGAAGTGCATGCAAGGTACTTTTTTTGTTTGTTTTGTTAATTTAAAGCCGGACGAAAGCCTTCCTCCTTCTAAAAAGACTTACTTGTGGTTTGAACACTAACATTAACAACACGCTGCAGGGTTACAACTGTTATTATTAAGAAAGCAAAGTCTTACAACCACATGAGAGAAGTACAATGCAGGAATACATACTCTTAATTTTCTTATACATAACAAACAAACACGAAACGAGGAGACACAAGTGTACTCTCTTCTAGGGTACTGATCCCCAATCGAGAACCACTAGTAAAACATGGTAGTAGTTCTGCCTGACTCAGCACGCAACGCACTCCCGTAATCAGCCGGCGCTACGGGGCCCCAAAAAAACGAAGGACAATTCGCCACATTCGTAGGAAAGGCCCCTGAGCGGTCGCGGAAAACAACGAGAGATGCATCAACGCATCGGCTAGCAGCAGGCACAGAAAACACGGCGAGTCCGGCGGCGACACACGGCCGGAAACACGAATGGACGTACGCCCGTAGATGTGGGGTAGAAATGGTGTGAGAAGTTATCAGTCGCGGTGGCAGACGAGCAGCGCGACGCAGCGGCAGATGATGCGGAGCCTCGCCTTGTGCTCCCGCACCACCCTCACCAGGCCTCGGCCTCCCGCGCGCTTCCCTTGGCTCATGACGGACAGCTCCATATATCTCCGATCCGGCCTTCTCTTCTCGATCGTCTGCTGCAACGAAGAAGACACAGTTGGACCTACGTAGTGCTGGATGGATCCTAGGCTAAGATCAAAAATGGAGCGGCGAAGCCCACTGCGGCGAGCCAATGTCAAACACCTTGGGCTCCTGCGCCTTTTATACTGCACTCTGTATAGTTCAGTGTATCTGGCGTACTGTCTCTAGCTGTAGGTACACGTACGTACGTACGTAGGACGGCTTTGACCGTGAGTAATCCCGTGCAGATACACCAATCTCTTTTTTCTCGTCACCGGCCGGATCAATCCCCCCATCTGGATGGGTGAATAGCCCCTGTGCGACGTTTTCCAAGGAATTTGACCGGAAGCGACGTCTTTCGAAAGAATAGTTCGCATGCGACGCTGTTTTGGTTGGAAATAGCTCAGGGCCACACGGGACATAAAACGGCCGTTAAGGAGGCAGTTAGGTTAGTTAATGATTTGATTAAAACAGGATGGTCCTAATTAGTATCAGGTGCTGGCCCGAGTCAAACCAACCGCTTCCGACCGAGCGCGCGCGTGACCTTCTCTGGCGGCGGCGGCGGCGGAGCTCACCATTCCTTCTCGACGGCGGCGGCGGTAGCGGAACTTTTTCAGAGGGCGGCGGCGCTTTCGTTCTACGGCGGACGTGGTGAGTGCCATTCGAAACCCTAATTCCTCTCCCATCATTCTCACATTAGATCTGAGGGCGCCATTTTGAGCCTAGATTGTGGACGGCGGCGGTGCTGAACAAGGGGAACGAGATGGAGCCGGGAGAGGGGACAAGTAATGGGTAATTTCCCGATGCTTGAAACTTAATTTCAATTCTATTTGCTTACTACCTCGATTTCTAGCTCACATTGGTCGCCAAAAAACAGGGGACATGATAAATTCAAATTTTCGATCAAATTCTTTCCCTCCAAGGCAGTGTTGCTTGATGGCAGCATGCGGCTGATTGAGAGAGACACGATGGTTGAATGGGATATACCTACTGAAGACATTGATCCCCAAGAACTAGAAAGGATGGAAGAGGAGGCCGTGAGGAATGTGGTGGTAAAAATTGGGGAGAGTGTGATTTGGGGGCCAGAACAAGAAGTTTCTTTGTTACGGTTCGATGATTGGAAACAGGAGTATGTTAGGATTGAGACAGGGGAAGAAATGGTAGATGAAATCGATCGGCGAGACGGCTGGACAAGCAAAAGTGCTCTGTTTTTGGCAGAGCTCATTGATCTGAACCCTGAATCTAGGGTTGGATATGTGGCATCGAAGTTGGCTTGCCAGATTGTTGAGGATGATTGGTCTGCACAAAGGCAGATAATGCCTTTAGTTACTGAATTGGCAGTATTATCAGGGGAGGCAGGTGCAGAAGAGGCAGTTAATCATGTTGAGGAGGTTGTATGTATTGATTGGAATACAGTTGAGATAAGTGACCCGACAGATTTGGTCATTGCTCCAATGTCTGACATTGAAATGGCAACTATGTTTGGTATTTCTGTAGATGAGAAAGACAAGGAAAAGGAGAAAGATGATGCTGCAGATGATGGTAACAGACGGTCAAGGACTGCAAATACAGATGCTGATGCTAATGCTGATGCAGATATAGATTCAGAGTTGATGCAGAATGCTGCAGTTGAAGTGGGTGATGGACATGATGATGAGCTTATATGTGTTTATGACAAAGAAAATCCAGTTATTGAAGTAGGTAGATTGTTTCCAAGCATGGATGAGTTTAGGATGTGTTTCAGGACTTATGCAGTCAAACATGAGTTTGAAACCGAGACTTTGTGGACAGATACAAAGAAATTCTATGTCAAGTGCAAAGGTTATGATGGTGGTGTCATGCCATGCAAGTGGTATATATCAGCTAGACGTCAACCTGATGGAAGGACAATAAGAGTGAATCAAATTCCAAAAGCACATACTTGTATGACAACTTCACAAAAAAATTCAAAAATGACATCCCAACTTTGGGTGGCAGAAAAAATCACTCCTATTTTATCCAAGAAACCAAACACCACTGCAAAAAAAACTGAAATTAGACCTGGAAAAGGATTACCCAATCCAGCTGCAATATACTACAGTGTGGAAGGCAAAGCAAAGAGTAATGAAAGAATTATTTGGTGATTGGGCAAATACCTTTAGAATGCTTTATAGCTTCAAAGCAGAAGTGGATAAAAGGTGTCCTGGCAGTGTTGTTGAGATAGATACTGAGGTGACACCAGATGGGAAAGTGTACTTCTCCAAATTCTTCATGGCTTTAAAGCCTTGCATTGATGGCTTCAAAGCAGGCTGTCGTCCATATTTGAGTATAGATTCATCATTTTTGACTGGCAAGTGGAATGGTCAACTTGCAGCTTGCAATGCTCTAGATGGACACAATTGGATGTACCCTGTAGCTATTGGCTTGTTTCAGTCTGAGACAGAAGCTTCATGGACATGGTTCATGATGCAGTTGAAAAGAAGCATTGGTCCAGTGTCCCCTTTGGCAGTCCACACTGACGCATGTAAAGGGCTAGAAAATGCAGTGAAGAATGTTTTCCCCCATTCTGAGCAGAGGGAGTGCTTTGGTCATATGTGGATGAATGTGATCAAAAAATTCAGAGGAGATGCATTTGGCCGCTTGTGGCCAGCAGCAAGAGCATACAAGCTTAGTACTTGGGAGTATCATCTGAATAAGATAAAAGAAGCAAGCACTGAGTTTGGCCCTTGGATGGACACCTACCATTCTCTTTTGTGGTATAGGTCAGGATTTAACACTGCCATCAAGTGTGATCATATCAACAACAATTTGGCAGAAAGTTTTAACAACAGGATAAAGGATTTCAAGGACTTGCCTGTCCATGACATGGTTGACCAAATTAGGATCATGATCATGAGGTTATGGTAATTGAGAGCAAGGATTGGTGATAAGCTGCAAGGGCAGGATAAACTGCCTGCTGTGGTGCAGCAGGTAGTCAACAGGAGCAGAGGGCTTGCACATTTGTGTGTTGTGAAATCCTCATTGCATGCTGGTGAAGTTAAAGATACAAAGACTACCAGAAGGCATGTTGTTGACACTGAAAAGAAAGAGTGCAGCTGCCTTGAGTGGCAACACACTGGAAAACCTTGTGAACATGCCATCATTTTTTTAGCATCCAAACCCAAGCTAAATATGCACCCATATTTGCATGAATATTACTCAGTTGAAAAATTCAGAGCTGCATATGCACATCCAATTCCACCACTTACAGATCAGTCTCAGTGGCCTGAAGTGGACATAGAATTCTCCTTGTGCGCTCCTTTGACGAGAAGGAAGGCTGGCTGGCCAAAACAGAGTAGATACAAGCCTTGGTTTGAAAAAGGTGGGAGCAGTAAGAAGGGGAAGAAAGATAAAAAGAAAGACGCCAAGCCAAAGAGGCCCCAAAAAGGTAACAAAAATAGATGCAAGCATTGTGAAGAACTTGGACACCGAGCTGGATCTACCAAGTGTAGATACACCGAGCCAAAGGGGTAAGTATATATGTTCAAATTCATCCAAAATCTCTGTTTTTCCATTTGATGATTTTTTGCACTCACTAACCATATGACATGAATATGTTTTTCAGGAAGAAACGTGTGTTTCAGCCCCTTGTAACTGAACCTCTTTGTCCAGCCAAAAAGGCCAGAATTGGGGGGGTGTAGAAAGAAGAGGAGTGTGCAGACTGTGTTCGGCTCTGTCGATGTTGCAGTGGCTGTGCAACCTGGAGCTGTTCTGGAAGATGATGTGCAACCTGGAGCTGTTTTGGACCAAGTTTTGGAGGATATGCAAACTGAAGCTATTTTGGACCAAGTGCAAACTGAAGCTGTTTTGGACCAAGTGCAAACTGAAGCTGTTTTGGACCAAGTTGTCCAACCTGAAATTCCGCCTCTAAGTCATGCTGTGGTAAGGCCTAGTGAAGGTGATGCAAAGAAAACAAGGAGCATGAATGATCTTCTTGCTTTAGAAGCAAAAGCAAGCCGAAGCCGAAGAAGAAGAAATCAAATGCTAAGAAAAAGTGATGCATTGCTACTGGTACTTTCAAACTCGTGTGATGTATTGTTACTGCTACTTTGATTCTTGAAAACTTGTGTGATTTGTAATAATCCTTAATTCAAATTTGAGTTTGAAATTCAAATTTAGGACGAAATTCAAATATGATGCTAAATTCAAATTTGTACTTTTCTATGTTTGTTTGAGCTTCCTACGTTGTCTCTAATGTACAACACCTCCCATGGTTGCCCTGATCTCTTTTGTGAGACACAACTCATCGTCGTCGAAAACGTGTTAGAAATGGCCTCCAAAGTAGGGGAAACGACCCCATTTCTAACAACTTTTTTTCGACCTTGTCCAAATCATCTAGATATTATTCCTTAGCTTATATTCTACATTAGAAGACAATGTGCGGAGGTTTTCATTTTTTGATTTTTTTGAATTTTTGTTGCTCATTTCAAATTTGGTCAAACCCTAAGTTTGACCAACATTTAAACAACTTTTAAACATGAAAATGAAAAACTAAGCCTGGATCCTTCTTAACTACTTCAAAATGAACCTTTGGTGAGGTTTTGGAAAATTTCATTTTCAAAACCTTAAACCACTTCTCTTCAACCTTGACTTCATACGGCAGAGTTCTGTCGATATCACATCATATGCATGAACAGAGAGCTTGAATGTATATATACCTTGTTTATAAAATTCAATCGGTAGTATATGACATTAGAAGACAATGTGCGGAGGTTTTTCATTTTTTTTTATTTTTTTTTATTTTTGTTGCTCATTTCAAATTTGGTCAAACCCTAAGTTTGACCAACATTTAAACAATTTTTAAACATGAAAATGAAAAACTAAGCCTGGATCCTTCTTAACTACTTCAAAATGAACCTTTGGTGAGGTTTTGGAAAATTTCATTTTCAAAACCTTAAACCACTTCTCTTCAACCTTGACTTCATACGGCAGAGTTCTGTCGATATCACATCATATGCATGAACAGAGAGCTTGAATGTATATATACCTTGTTTATAAAATTCAATCGGTAGTATATGACATTAGAAGACAATGTGCAGAGGTTTTTCATTTTTTTGATTTTTTTTGAATTTTTGTTGCTCATTTCAAATTTGGTCAAACCCTAAGTTTGACCAACATTTAAACAAGTTTTAAACATGAAAATGAAAAACTAAGCCTGGATCCTTCTTAACTACTTCAAAATGAACCTTTGGTGAGGTTTTGGAAAATTTCATTTTCAAAACCTTAAACCACTTCTCTTCAACCTTGACTTCATACGGCGGAGTTCTGTTGATATCACATCATATGCATGAACAGAGAGCTTGAATGTATATATACCTTGTTTATAAAATTCAATCGGTAGTATATGACATTAGAAGACAATGTGCGGAGGTTTTTCATTTTTTTGATTTTTTTTGAATTTTTGTTGCTCATTTCAAATTTGGTCAAACCCTAAGTTTGACCAACATTTAAACAAGTTTTAAACATGAAAATGAAAAACTAAGCATGGATCCTTTGTAACTACTTCAAAATGAACCTTTGGTGAAGTTTTGGAAAATAACCACTTCTTTTCAACCTTGACTTCATACGATGGAGTTCTGTCGATATCACATCATATGCATGAACAGAGAGCTTGAATGTATATATACCTTTTTTATAAAATTCAATCGGTAGTATATGACATTAGAAGACAATGTGCAGAGGTTTTTCATTTTTTTGATTTTTATTTTTTGAATTTTTGTTGCTCATTTCAAATTTGGTCAAACCCTAAGTTTGACCAACATTTAAACAAGTTTTAAACATGAAAATGAAAAATTTATAAAATTCAATCGGTAGTATATGACATTAGAAGACAATGTGCGG
Source organism: Puccinellia tenuiflora (assembly GCA_012064385.1). NCBI lineage: Eukaryota > Viridiplantae > Streptophyta > Magnoliopsida > Poales > Poaceae > Puccinellia > Puccinellia tenuiflora. The sequence continues at coordinate 48,428 of QRDG01001914.1, read as the reverse complement.
AGGTTTTTCATTTTTTTGATTTTTTTTTGAATTTTTGTTGCTCATTTCAAATTTGGTCAAACCCTAAGTTTCACCAACATTTAAACAAGTTTTAAACATGAAAATGAAAAACTAAGTCTGGATCCTTCTTAACTACTTCAAAATGAACCTTTGGTGAGGTTTTTTGCTGTACAAGGACCGTTGACTGCCTACAAAACGCAGTTGACCACCTCGCTGTACAAGCACCGTCGATCTACCCTTGCAATGAACTTCAGCCGTCCGATTGCTCTTCTAGAAGGAATCTTCGGCCAGGCTATGGGCGATCCGTGGGAGGGCTGGTTCCGCACGCTGATTGGCTAGCCTCTTTTTTTTCCAGAGCGTGAGAGAGGATAAGGATGCGTGGAATAGTCGACGAAGATGCATGCGCTGCCGCAGCCCTCGACCAGGTCGCCACCTTTCCCATGCATGCGCCATGCAGCTACGTCGCAGCCTAGCTATTCAATACGCATTCACGTATAGCGTCGCAGTCCAGCTATTACCGAGCAGCGTTGCAGCATCTTTTCATCTTCACACGCCGAATGAAGCCAAACGCTTTGTTTACCGTGCATCTTAATATTAATGCGCACTAATTGTAAAACGAAGCATCGATTTCACCGTGCCACGCATTGTTCACCCCCCACACCTTCCTCTCCCGGCTATTTAAACGGCACCCTCGACCTCATCCTCTCTCACACTCTTCTCACCTTCCATCTCATCGTTTCCAAATCCAAGCCACTCCACTAGCACTCAAGGAGATCGCCGCCATGCAGTACAACGGCCCAACATTCCGTCGTCCTGCCACCGTGCCGGAGAGGCAGCATCCGCCGGGCGTCGTCGTCGAGAACCAGCTGCGCGTGTGGGCCATCTCGAGGTGGAGGGGCCAAAGGGAGCTTGCTGAGTTCTTCCTCACGCAGTGCTACCGCCACCTCCCTAGGGGCTCGCCGTGCATGTTCCAGCTCCAGGACGTCATCGACGGCAACGTCGACGACAACAGCGGCCTCCCCATCGGCTTCTACGTCACCTTCACCAACCCCTTCGACGCGTACCATCTCCTTGGCCAGGTGTTCTGGTGTGGGTGCGAGTTCATCGCATTCACAAACTACAACATCTACACCAACTTCCACGCCCTCTTCCCCACCCCGGGATACATGCACACCGTCCCCTACAACATGGGGGACGATGACGAGTGGGCCACCCCCCACCCCCCCACCCCCCAAAGGAGGAGGCAAGGAGGAGCCAGCGAGGTCCCGGAGCCAAGGAAGAGAGCCATGTAGGAGCTGTTCTATGTTTGTTGTGTTTTATTTCCATGTTTGTTTCGGTTTGTTGCTTGCTTGGGCATATATGCCCCTCTTTATCTAGATTTCCTATCTTGTTGTGTGCGTTTGTATCGTGTCACTTTGATGGGTTTATGTAAGGGCTACTATTGTCTTATATTTATCTATGTGGTTATAGTTCGTGAAATACGTATTTTTGTCTAATTAAAGTTCTATAAATATGTCTTAAAATGAACCTATACATTAAAAGCCCTTATTAGTGGGTCCCACGTGTCAATGGTGAAAGAAAAGGGACAAAACTCAACCAAGCGTGGGAATTCAAAACCATGGCCCTTGATAATGCTAGCATGCCTTAAAATGTCTTATAAAAGTGAACAGAGTGAGTAAACAAACTAAAATGCTGAAAAATGATAAGTAAATAATAAAAAGAAGAGAGGACATAGGGAGAGGGAGACGCATCCTATTTTTATTGGGCCCAACAAGATGTGCAACGGGTCAAATAATAAAAAAAAAAGCATCCTCTTACTATTAGGCCTGGAGTGTGCACGTTTTTTTTCCGAAAGATCACATCTTTTGACATTGGGACTGGATAGGTTTTACTTGGGCCTGGCCTTTTCGCCTATCCATTGTAGTTTTTTTCTACAAAAGAACGGAACATTTCACACATATTTCTAACGTTTTACAAATTTAACCAAACTAAATAAATGTTGGATTTGTGATGCATATCTGCCAAGTCTTAGCCATACACAAATTGCCCGAGCTAACTGCTACACTAATTACACTGTTATAATGACCAAGGATCAGCAAATAGACAACACACATTTGCAACATTTTAGGAATTGGAACAAACCAAATGAATTTGCATCTGTCATGCATTACTTCCAAGTCTTAGCCATACAGAAATTGTCCAAACTAACTGCAACACTAGTTACATTGTTTAGTGACTAATGATCAGCAAATAAACAACACCAAGAGCAATTGCACATAAATAAAAAACAACAGACATCAGATTGTCCTGCTTCTTCAGAACGACAAGCTTCTTTAGATGCTTGTTCATCTTCTTCATCTCCTTCACTTCCACCGCAACCCCATCCGCTTTCCCCACCGGAGCAACCACCGTGGCTGATCCCAACAGCTCGGCCGGCGGCGGCGAATTGACCCCCCAGGAAGGCGCCCTCCAGTTCAATCCTATTAATGTACTCATCAAGCCACTCGAAATGGTGGCATTTCCGCAGATCCGGCTGAAAACAGAGCAAAAATTCCCCAAATCGGATGAAACCCTAATTCCCAATTGGATTAAAACCACAAAATTGACGAAAATAAATTGAAATTGGTAGAGGGGAACTAAGATCTCACCTTCCCTGGCTCTGGTTTGCTCTCGCATTTCACAAACTCGCGCCCGGCGTTGCCTTTCTCATCGGTCACGGTGGTCAGGCGCTTCAGGGGCGCCGTCCGTGGGCAGTCAGGGCACCGTCCCAGCGGCACTGGACCATAGCGCGGCCACCGGCAGTACGAGGTTGAAGTGGAGGTCGACATCACCGCCGGCGTTGCAGTGCTTAGAGGATCGCCGGAGAAGAAGGGGGTAGGAACGGGCGGATGCTCTGTACTGCAACGGTCGAATGAACTGGCTCCGGTGCGGGGACGAGATCGTCTCTCTTGTTGCAGCTACGTGTTCTGGGTCCCACGACGTGAGGTGGACAAGCAGTGGGTCCCACGATCTGACGTGGATAAGTTTTGGGTCCCGCTCAGCCCATGTAGTTTGAATTGATAAGCTGTCTACTGATGTTTAAGAGAAGTGTCGCATTGCAGCTATAAGCCCGCTCGGAGACGTCGCATGCTACCTATTTTCCAGAAAGAACGTCGCTTCTCGTCCAATTCCTTGGAAAAACATCGCACAGGGGCTATTCGCCCCATCTGGATAGTCCAACACGTGTTCGTCGATCCGAAATCCGATCATTATCGTTTTCCGCACTCGAGCCTACTCTATCTCGAGTTCTCAACCGCGCCTTTGCTGAATCAGTTTCTGTATCTTTCATCTGATTGCGGTGTATTATCCTCGCTTATGCATTCTCTTGGCCGAGGAGGAGGAACCTTTCTTTCAGTGGAGCGCAAGAGATATATATAATCCTCGATCTCAAGGTTATCATTAGCTTAGCTAGCTGGGATATTGCTATTTGTTGCTGTGAAAACTACGTTGTGACTTTGTCTTGCTTTGTGGACGATCCATGCATCCGATTTGGACATACGCTTTACTCAGATCAAAGATTTGCAGGTATGTGGACGACTCATGCATGTGGCCGGCACGCTTCGCTGGCGCGTCTGCAGTTTAACTTTAATCAAGCATCCGGGTTCAGTTATCCACGCGACACATTTGCCATCTTGGCGCACAAGCAAGTTGACTGAAAACCTTGGAGGACACAAATGTTAACGTTGGCAGAACAAAGGCACAACTAGGGTTTCTAAAATTCTGGTCAAACAGAAGCTAGCTTAAATTTTATGGCATCAGAGTCTAAATTTGAAAGCAAAGGAAAAACACATCTACTTAATCTCTCCCTTAATTTTTCAACATCGATAAGCCTGATAAGAATGTGATGCCATCACATTCAATATGTGGCCATACACTAAATGACTGGAGCTTAGCGCTGATCCAGACCATCTTTTAAGGGATCGTTCAACTCATCACAATCTCTCTGAGAGTAGACACAGAGATATGTATGCCCAGGGCTAGACTAGCAGCTGCCGATTCCATACAGAAAGGGCTTTCTATTACAAATGCAAAATGGAACGTGTTTATAAAAACCGGAATCTGTTGTTGAAGATACAAAGCCGGTTGGCATTTAGGAGATGCTCCCCTACATAACCACCCAAAATGCTATGAACTAAGATTCAAGATTAATGGATGTATCACCCGAGCTCTAAGTTTTCCTCCATGCATATGTATAATAGTATAAGCATCTCACTGGCAAGACACAGGTTCGTGATATTTTCTAGCTGCTATGGAAAAGTGTATGTCAGTTGAAGCACAAAGCTTTCTTATTTTGATGAAAGCGCTTGGTGAAAAGATTACATAAGAGTAAAACGGCGGCACTTCTTTTCGAGTTTGATATCCGCAAAGCGCTTGACTCCATTAGATGGGAGTACCTCCTTGACTGAAAACCGAAACCTTGGTGGCCGGAAACGTAGCATTGTCAGAACAACAGGCACATGGATGCGTTTTAAAAATGTTGGTCAAACAAAAGCTAGCTTTTGGTGCAATAAAAAATTACGAGCTTCCTAAATTTATCATATTCAAAGCATTTATACTTGGAAGAAAAGAACATCAGGACTAAACCTCTCCATTGGTGTCTGTTTGCTAGCGTTGGTTCTCTCATGAATGATTCCAAGTTTTCACCTTCCAAACTGTACTATCCTCAGATGGTTGTCTGGTGGTTTCACTTTGTGATTTCACTTCTTCCCGGTGCCAACGACCGGCCACCCCCAAGAACATACGGCAGTGGCCAGTACTAATAACATCGCTAATCTGGATTAGTTACAACTATTAAACTATAACCCATGTTGCTACATGGTCCAAAGCCCAACTTGCTAATCAGAACTCAACATACAGCTACCTGCCTATGTGAGGCCTGATTCTCAAAAAAAAAAAAAAACTATGTGAGGCCTGGAGAGCGGTCGATTCCTCAACGATCTATTTCCCAGATGACACATCGCCGCCGCCGCCGCCCTCACCCGTGCTAGAAAACTATCGTCCATGCCTACTGATACCACTCACCGTCTGAAAGTGTGGCAGCCCCTAGTGATCTTTCTTCTCCTGATTCACATCTAAGAGCAACTCCAGCCGTTGGCCCTCCCAGGCCGAATTGCCGGTGTTTTTTTGGGCATGCTGGGGGGGCCGGCGGAAAAAAATGGCCTGGGGGCGGGCCGATTCCCAGCCGCGGCCCCAGGCGGAACGGCAAAAACATGACATAAAAACGCGAATTGGACGAAACTTGTTCAAATTTGCCGTTTTTTCGTCGAACACGGAGGATATCATACAAAGATAACTAAAATAAAGAAAAAAATTAAAACACGGGGGCGCGGCGTCTACATGCCGAAGTAGCGGTAGAACCGCGTGTAGTCCCCGCCGTCGGAGTCGTCGGAGTCGCCGCCGGTCGGAGGAGGAGCAGGAGCACTGCACCCAGCGCCGTCGCCGCCGGTGCCGGGCTCATCCTTCGGCGTCAGCAGGCGGGAGGAGCTCCCGCCGGCGCCGATGTCGTCCTCGTCGCTGCCGTCCAGCACGACGTAAGCCGGCCCGGCGTCAGCAGGCGGGAGGGGCTCCTGACGGCGGCGGCGGCGGCGCTCGTAGCGCGCGAGGAGCTCCCTCTCCTCGGCCGCAATGCGCTGCTGGCGCTTCTTCTCCTCCCGCTCGTGCTCGGTGGCCGACCATTGCAGCGCGAAGTCCACCGGCGCCGGAGGCACGTCGTTGAGGCTGGCCGCCTCCTCGTCGTAGGCCTCCTCCTTCACGACGGCCTTCTTCTTGAAGGCGCGGCCGCCGGTGCCGGGCTCCTTCTTCGGCGTCAGCAGGCGGGAGGTGCTCCCGCCGGCGCGGGGCTCCCTGATGACGATGCCGCGGGAGCCGCTCCTTCGCGGCGGCTCGTCCGCCGGCTCCTCCTTGACGCGGGCGAACGGCGTCGAGCGGGCGGCGTCCGAAGAGGAGCGGGCGGCGTCGGAAGAGGAGGACGACGAGAATGACATCCTCCGCGCCGTCCATCCTTGTCGCGCCGCCGACGGGCCCTGAAGGCGCGGCTCGTTGCCGTCCTCGATGTAGTCGAGGACGTACGCCAGCGAGCGGCCGGGCATGCCCCACCACTTCTTCCGGCCCTCGCTGTTGTTGCGCTTGGGCGCGTGGGTCGCCGGGCCGGGGTAGTCGTTGAGCTGGCGCTGGCGGCGGTCGGAGAAGAACGTGTTCCAGGTCACGTTGTTCTCCGGATCCCAGATGGGATCGGCCTGCTCCTCCTCCGTCAGCCGCTCGCGGGCGGCGTAGATCTCCGCCAGCCGCTCATCGCCGGTGGGGGTGGGGGGGACCGGGAACCCCATCTGGCTGAGCCGCCAGGCTCCGGGGAGCCTCATGCCGGGCGGGCATGGGTAGCCCGCCTCGTGCAGCAGGCGCGCCTCCCGGTCCTGGAGCCAGTTCCGGCCGAAGCCGTTGGCCGCCGCGCTGTTTGCTGGATCCATTCCGGTGTGCGTGGTTTCGGTGTTCGTGCTCGGCGAGGATGTGTTCGTGCTCGGCGGGGGTGTGCTCGCTGTGAGAGGAGGGGCAGTAAATAAATACCGGCGGGGAGAGGGCGGGGCAGTAACTGCGGCGCGCCTAACTCCGCCGCGTGGCCGATTTGACTCGACGGCGGTTCGTCTGACCGGCGGCAGAGCAGTAATGCGACGCGGAAGGCGAGGCGATGAGGACGACGAAGCGGTGTGCCGCTGACAGGGCGGGCCAGCCGGAGCTTCGCGCGGTTTCCCTCGGTTTCGCGCCATTTTCCCTTTCGCCGGCGCCCCCAGGCCAAACCCGGCGCGCTGGGTTCGGCCTGGGATGCCGGATAAAAATTGGGCCAAATCCGGCGAAAAAAGAGGCCTGGGGGGCGCTAGGGGGGCGACTACGGGAAAAATGGGCCGCCAGCGTCAAAAAGGGGGTCCTGGGGGGCTCTCGGGGGATGGCTGGAGTTGCTCTCATCGATGCTACAACGTCTGCGTTGTTGTACTGCGCACACCGTGTCCAACAACTCACCACCAGATTATTTTTCGAGGTATGCCCGTACTGCTTTTCTAGTTTGATGCGGTAATTGCTAACACATTAGCTAGTAATCGGCTTAGATGAGAGCTAGAGATCCAAGTTATCTTCTGATTTGTTTAGCTATACTCCTGAAGATCAAACATGAAGAGGCCGCTCCCTCTCCCCTCTCGCCCCCCGCGCGGCGTCAGGGGGGAAACCCTAACTACCCGCCGCCGCCTCGACTCCCTCAGCTCCTCCCTCCTCCCTCCACCGCTGCCACTTAGGGCGCAGCCAGGCAAGGCCTGGGCGCTGCCGGCGGCGGGGGGGGGGGGGGAGGGGGATTTCTTCGCCCTCGACTGAAGATGGGGCCGACGCGGGTTGGTGCCCATGGATCTCGAGCGTGGCGCGGCCGTCGGGCACCACGGCGACGTCGAGGCTTTTGCATCGGCGGCATGGCAGATGACGAGGGTCGGACCTCTCCATGGCCAGATCGGTGGCTCCTGCTGCTTGGCCCTATTGGGTTGTGCGTGGGGTTCCGCCCATGAGGGCGGCAGATCTCCGTTGGCGCTGCTCACCTCCGGTGGCGTGCCATCCTGGCATCCTGCTGCTTCTCGTGGCGGATCTGGAGGCGTTGATGATGGCCGGTGAGAGCCGGGCTCCGATGCAGTCGGGGCCGACGATGGCGACGCCCGCGGGCGCCGTTACCTTGATGAAGGTGTCGTCGCCGTGATTCTTCCGCCTCCCACCCAGTTGTTCCGGGGGAAACCCTAGATCCGGGTTACTCCCGGATCGGATGATGGCGGCACTACTAGTGTTGTTCACCCTCTTGAGGGCATCGTCTTGGAGCACGAGATGCCTGGAAGAGGTCTGCTGGTGGAGCAGTGTTTCATGTACCGCGTCGACGGCGGCAAGCCTCGGCGGCGTGGCGCAGTGGAGTCTTGGCGACGGGCGTGTGCTCATGGGCTCGTGCTGGGCGGTGGCGCTGGCTGACGTCATGGTGACGTCGTCAGCAGGATCGGCGAAGTTCATGCAGATCTCAACTTTGAAGATTGCTCGGTGGTTCGAAGGAGGTGACGGCTTCTGTAGCATGTACATGAGATGCTCGCTAAGAGTCTGCTAGTTCGGATGTCCGCTATCGTGTCGCCTAGAGGGCGTCTCGTGGTATGCGATTGTTCCCGGTTCATAGCTGATGGCGGGATTTCGTTGTCTTCCGGGCAAAAGGACTTGTTGACATGATTTTCACCCATTGTCGGGTTGGTAGGTATTGTGTGGTGGCTTCAAGTTTTTTAATGTATGGTCTTTGTATGTCCTTTATGGAAGAATTTAATAAAGAAAGCCGCATGCATCTTTTCGGTGCTGAGGCTGGGTTACCCCTTTTCGAAAAAAAAAACATGAAGAGGAAAAACACCTAGGACCTTATGAGTCGAATATTCAAAATCAGCTTAGAATTAGATCAAAGCCATCTTAACATATTAACTTGTACGATCACGTAAGCAATCTTAAAGCTAAAGTTAAACTGATTGTTGTAAAACAATGTGCCTTAGTATTTATATGTGATAATATCAGAAACACGGTATTGCTGTGTATTGTTGTTGTAAACGATATATTCAATATTACAACTGACCTCATATTTTTTCAGTAGAGAACCTAATATTTAGATATAGATATATTAAAATTTATCTATGACCATTGTCTCCTAGCTTGCTCAAATCCTGGATCCGCCACTGTCCCCGTGGTTCACTCCCTCCTTTTTTTTTTTTGAAGAAAATGTGAAATGCATGCAGGTGCAGCCTTTACTTACAGTACCAGTTCAGTCTAATGTGATATACACATGCCTGTACAACTCAAGGTAAATGATAAACATAGCCATATCAGTGATTGCTGGATCTTAATTAGGATTGATACCATTCTTTAGGGGGACCTAATAATCTAAACTCATCAGCATCTCTCAAACTGAGAACGGATACTGACATATGTATGCCCATGGCTAGACAAACTAAATCAAGTGGATGTCAAATTGAGAACGGAGTAAGTAGGAGTGTTTTAGCAGCCAATCCATACAGTACATGTGGCTAAGCAAATCCCAATGGGAGATATAATCAGAACGGCTGATGAAGCAGGCACTACATGGTATTGGTCCACATATTTTGGAGGCATTTCCCCAAGATCTTGCATCAAAGTTTGTGTAAGTTGTCAAAGTGTACCATGTCCATGCATGTGGAACGGCAGCTGCCGACTCCAGAGAAGTGGCATACTATTTTTCTGGAACAAAACATGTGCCACGAGATAACATCGAGAAAAATGGAATATTTTGTTGTAAGCTAACTAGTCCAGAGAGCCGGTGATCCGGGTGTCTTACACTATATAACCACACCAAATGTTATGAGATCAAGGAAACTAAACACGAGTATTTCAGGACCCGAGACTAACACAAATACTTCCTGTCTGCTTGCATACCTTGACGGAGGAGCAAGAATCTTTCTTTCAGTCCAGCGCAAGAAAACCATTCCATCTCAGACTTATAGATGTATCATTAGCTGGAATATATTGCTAAGTTTTCTAAGAGGAGTTGTGAGATAGTGCTTGCTTTATGGTTGATCCATCTATTTCGGTCGTAGTGAGACCAGTTTTTGGCCTTTTGCAGGTACGTGCCACTACGGGAGAGTAGCTAAATAGGGGCACTTTAAAGTGCCCCTAAAAATCATCAAAGTGCCTCTAAGTATTTTTAGGGGCACTTAAAAAAATGTTGCATTTAATCGTGTCCCTAAAAATATTAGAGACACTTCAAAAAAAATGCCTCTAAAAATGTTGTTTCCAGAGGCATTTCAAGAACTGCCCCTAAAAATAATTAGGGGCACTTTTATTAAATGTCACTAAAATGATTAGAGGCATTTAGAAAAAAAATGCCCCTATCCATTTTTAGAGGCATTTTGAAGCAAAGTGCCCCTAATAATAATCAGTAGCAGTAACAACAATTGTCATATAATCACTAAATTCATTTGTTAAAGCAAATTCATTAACAGCAATTGCAAATTCATTTGTTAAAAGCAACATACTTGATTCATTGTCAACAAATTCCCAGAATAGCAACAATATAGCTGTACTTTCAAACAACTTCAGAGAATAGCAACAGAGCTATACTTGATTGCCAATGAATACAAATAAACTGGATGAAATGGAGAGTCAGGAACCTGAAACAGCTCCTGGATACATTGACAATGAATACAAGACCATCTACTATCTCACTGGAGCAGCACCATATACCACTGAATCAGGTGGTGAGCTCCACGCTGAAGTCCCAGAGCTTCTTCACCGGCTCCCTGGACTTCTCGCTCGCCTCGTACATGTTGCTGTCGCTCAAGTACCTCCCTGACACGCCCTTCACGCTCGGGTGCAACACGACGTAGCACGTGGTCGCCGTTCTCTGTTCCAAACAGGACACAAACCCGAGGGCTAGCAGTTACTAGGCATATCCAGAGAGATCAGAGGAATGCAACAGCCGCGTGCGTAACAGCAAGCTAGAGAAATATATACTGCCGACTGAAATCTTAGCAGACCACCCCGTGATATCTAGACTTGTACTACCAATATTATAGCTGTGGTCATTTTGCAGGAACCGTACTTGGTAAAACAACATCCAGTTTACCAAGTGTCCGGTGGAAAACTGCACATAAATACAAGATGAAAAAATAAGTCATTGCAATCTAAGAAGAAGTGGTTAATCATAGAGATCTAAAATCAACCTACAGGTCAAAGAGTACCATATAGTTACAGAGATAGTAGTTATCGACATTGTTTGATTGCTATATGCCATTTCTGTCTGACTCTAAACGTTTACTGAGTTTACTTTTTTGGTGCTGCATTTTTGGTGCTGCAAGTACCATCAGTTACTTATTCAAGGCAAGAACAAACTTGAATTGAGTCGATTTATGTATGAAACCAGTAGCACTAAACATATGGTAAGTATATTTACAATCTATGATACTGTAGTGGTGAAGAAGGTTCATGATGATAGATCCAGGATGGAGGGCTAGGCAGACACCATAGTTGAGATATTATGACACCAATCAGACTTGTTTCCCGAGAAAACGCAAAAGGGTTTTCATTGAAAAGGTAGGAGTAATTACAGGCTTTGAGAGAGGCCGGTTACAGACTGTTTTTTAGAACGCAGACTTTCATTAAGGCAAAACAATTAAACAAGACTAGAACTTCAAACTCTGAAGAATGAAACGTCAACCTCGCTGACTAACAACGCCACATTGTTCAGATGAAGAATTCTATATCAAGGTTAGTAACTGGATCGTCAGAAAATCAAGTAGATGAAAGTTCATAACCATACTGACATGGTTAGTCGCAAACTGCATCTGGATGTCATCCTTTGAGAGGGAGAGAAAGGAGTCGCCATCACTCCTGCATCACTACAAGTTTATCCAGGATGAAAGTACTTGACTTAAAATAATACATGAGGCTTGTGTTTATCCAGGATCAAGCTTCCTGGTGCAAGAAGTGGCATAGCTAGACAAAAATGCAAGTGTGTCACTAGTATGACTAGCTTATGCCAGCACATTTCGACCATTATAAGCCTACATAATTAACAAACAAAAATCAATTAATGCTCCATGAAATTGTTCATTTCTATACCGAGTAAGGAACTGTCATAACATATTAGAGAGGTGAACTAGCATGTAAAAAAAAATCTGAACACCTAACACACATAACAGAAAGCCACATTTTTAGTTGAATACCGATGCCATTTTTTACATGCCACATTCATTATCCAACTGGAATGCAACTAAGCTCTAACTTAACCTATCAAGTGTCACGGGTAATTTTTTTGTTTTGAACATAACTAGTATTAATCAGGTCCCAATGTTTTGAATACACTCACGTTTGGCCATGTCCAACATGCAGGTAAGTGCAGAGAGTCAAACAACACTCGTGAGCAAGCCATATTGTGTCCTAACTTTGCAAAATCATGAGCTAAAATGTTACCTGTACGATTAACTTTTGAGAAAGTAATGTCTGGACTAGAATTTATGATGTTCATGCTCTAATTTATGATGTTAACTTTGCAAATTTTCATCTAATAACTAAAAATGATGTTCATGCTCTAATTTATCAAACTGGTGTACAATAATTAGGAACAACTATGTCAGGTACTTGCAAATGAAAAAGGGACAACTATCCTACTTTAGTGAATTTATAATGTTCTATCAGAATTGCATTTCCCATAGAAGAATATCTCAGCTATGTTCATTTTAGAAATAAAATTTAAGAACATCCAAATGTAAATCCAAATCGTGTACAATTTAAAGTCACTAACTGCTAAGTTCATACTCCGTACACTTAACCAAAGCTTACAATTCAAGTCTTAGTATATTTACCGGCAACCTCGTAAGTAACTTCAGATGAATAGAAATGTTATCATACTTGATGATTGGAAGAGTAATCTGAACCATCACTCAAGTTTCCAGTTCTTACCATACAATAAAAAAAAAGTAGACCAGTCGAAAGTGCTACAGGATATCCCAAGATAATGATGGGCACATAGTACCAATGCCAGGTCATGCATAGCATGCAATTCTACATCTTCATTATATCAAGTGTAGCTCTAATATCAGCTCAGGATTTTAAGTTTAACCGTATTAGTATAACTCATAACCAATTAACAAGTTAAACATTAATAATAAAACTATATCGGAACGACAACGGTTACTCTATTAGTCTTAGTCACAGGATGCAGCTTGTATTGAGGTACTAAGCACAACTGAAACTACTTAACTGAAACCAAGCTGCACCATTTCGGCCGGATACATTACTACACTACAAAAATATATTATGTGGTTCCTGTCAGCTTCAAAGGTATTGCACACTCATTGAAGTATCAAAATACAAAGGTTTCAAAGTAATACATTTGTAAATTATTATTTTCAAGAATAGGAAATTATTATTCTGAATTTGAAACTAATTAGCACCATTGAACAGCATCCACACGCACATGCACTCCCAGAACCAATATCCTCATACCAGCAAACAAACACAGCACTGAGGTGACATTATTTGAACAGAAATAAAAATCAATGGCTCAGCTAGGCAATAGCACAAACACATAGTGAGCAACCAGTTTTCATGGGAAGGGGCAGTGTTTGCGGGAGGTAAAGGAACGATGTTAACAAGTCCATGGAGAGGAGGTTGTGTGCCTCACCTGCCCGGGAGCGGATGCTGTGGCGGCGGCGACGTGGTCGGCGAGAGGAGGCCGGTTCCTCTGGGCCACTCGCCGCGGTAGGCCGAGAGGCCGAGATTATCACAGCCACCCACCTCGGATGCGTCGATTGGCGAAGCCCAGCAGTCGTCAAGAGGAGAGGCGGGTGGGGGCGAGCCGCCGACGGAGCAAGGAGTGGGGGAGGAGGAGGCGGCGGCAGGCGGACGGCCGGCAGCCGTGACCCGGGAGATGGCGGCGCGGGAGCGGGCGCTGATGGCCGGTCGATGCCAGGTAGCAGATGGGGCGCACGTAAGGAAGGTTGGGATAATGGAATTGAGCTTGAGCGGAATTAGGCGGGCGTGATTTGGGGACGGGGGAGCGGGGTGCGGAAATTTTCGTCCGCCGGCAGACCGTCCACCTATTGTAATTGCTAATTGCACCCATAATCCTATTAGATTAATCTGGTCCGTTGGAATTCATTGATTTAAGTAATCAGATGGTGATGATTAACCTGTGTACACCTGACGGGGTGTCCGTAAGAAAGATAAAATTTGCTCTTTTATAAATAGTATAGATTCTTGTGCATCCAAATTAGTGACTTTATTTTAGTCTTGGAGACTTCTCGACAAACCAAATAAATACGAGAGCTTTACTACTAGAGTACCAAGGACGGGTCATTGAGTACATGACTGATCAATGTCCATAGAAGAGATATGAGCAGAAGGGGTACCCTCATTTGTAAATAAACTCTATTTACAATATGGACAAAAAATTGCTTGTATACGTCAAACTCAATTTATATTAATTAATCAAGACGTGCATTGCACGTGCAACATTACTAGTGTTATTGGTCAAAGAAAAGCTAGCTTAATTTATATGCAATCCTAAAGTACAGAATTTGCACGGATTAAAGCCTGAAGAAGGCACAGTTACAGTTAACCTCCACTGAATTTTCAATATTTGATACGACTGATAAGAATGTGGTTCCATTTCCAGACAATAGGTGGGTGGATACAAGCAGACATCAGAGCATCTCTAACAGATCCCGAGTAAGTTGGTACCGGATAAATGTTATCCGGTCACCGGATAATATTTATCCGGTACGAGATGAACTGCAGCGGATCAGATGCAGCAAAGACGAACTGGATATTCAAACGGAAGGGAAATCGTTCTTCGCGCGTTAATTTACATATCAAAATAGAACTACGAACTACAAACGGAAATCTAAACTAGTGGCGGCGGTGGCGGTCCTCCATGCCGATGCCGAGTTCCTCCTTCTCCGCCATGTAGCGCGCCGCCCACGCGACCTCGGCCTCGTCCACCGCCGCTTGCAGGTGCTCTGCGGCACCGGGATCGCCTACGTCGAATGTCGCCGTCGCGGCCTTGAGCTCCTCATCGGCGTCCTCACTGCGCTTCCACGTCGGTATCAGGACGTCCGTGAGGACGTCATGACTGCAGACGTCGGAACCGCGCTGACAAAGGGTGACGCAAACCCCGCACGGCGGGATTGGCAGCACGTTCGGTAGGAGGTACCCATCCTCCTCCTCCGGCTCCGGCGACGGTGACCTCCTCCTCCGGTGTCGTCCTCCTCGAGTGGCCGAACCCTCGGCCTCGTTATGGTTCGGCCTCGGAGAGGCGAGTCCGTCCCAGCGGCAGCCCCTGTAGGAGCCCCGCAGGCGCGACGTGTTGGAGCGGACGCGGGCGGCCCGCTCCTCCTCCGATTCCGGTGGCGAGCGGGCTCCGGAGCCTCCGTCATGCCCGCCGGGGCCGCGCAGCGAAGATCCCTCCATGGATCTGTAGTCGGGAGGGGGAGATGTGCGGCGGAGCGAGAGGAATCGCTTGCCGAAGTTACTAGAGTAGAGCGGCGAAGGGGGAGGAAAAGTGGCGGAGGGTTCTGGTTTTGGTGTCCTATCCGGCCCTCCGGCCGACATATATAGGGCCCGAGCCACTGCTTATCCGAAGGCCCGGATAAATTTATCTGGGCCGGCCCAATATCCGTTATCTGGATTGGGCCATAAAATGGCTTCGTACCGCATATCGGCCGGACTTTTCCGGGTTGAGGGGCTTATAGGGGATCTGCTAGAGATGCTCTCATCCACCACAAGGAGTCACAAAATTGTGAATCTCGTTGGTACATTTCGTTAACAAAAAATGCGAAATGCATGCAGCTTCAACTCATAACATTAAGCATAACGCAATCTACTGTGATGTACACATGAATGCTCAACTAAATGCAAATGAGAACACAATGACATCACTGATGACTTGAACTTAGCATTGGGACCATTATTTAAGGGGATCTTGTCGCCTCAATTCTCAGTAGGATCTCCCGGATTGCAAAGAGAAACTAAGATATGTATGCCAAGGGCTAGACAGAAGAGCAACCAGTTTATGTCAAACAAATAGGAATGTTAGCAGCCATACACTTGTCTAAACAAGTCACAGAGGGAGATATCTGTATCTCCATGGAATCAGCACGGTTTATGAGGCATTATGGTCCACAGATTTAAGAGCGGCTATTCCCTAGATCCTGCATCAAAGCTCGTACAATGCGTTGGCATTTGCCATGTGCACTATGATTTGGTTGTGGACTTGTGGAGTGGCAGCCGCCGACTCCAGAGAAAGGGCTTTTCAGTACAGCATAAAAATGGAATATGGTGTTTTTTTTTAAGCACTGGGTATTTTCCATTTTCACATTTATATATGTACAGAATACAAAGTCCCATGCAGACCTAGCCAACACCAGTTTTCTCTAACATATTAAACAAATTAAACTGTACTAGACGAAAGGACGGAATCAATCCAGTCACCTAAAACCTGTAATTATTTATTCTTGATACGATGTTTCAGAATGGAAAGATCTTTTCTAAGCTGAATCTTTCAGGATAGCAGACTCGGCTGGATGTTATTAAAGATTTTATCGTTCCTCTGTTTCCAAATATTCCAACATCCCATGATAATGATGTCTAGAGAGATCTTTTTTGGGAGCACGTCACTAGCCAGACAACATTCATCAATCACAGAAATGCCTCTCTTCTTAGAAGGAACAATGGTGTCCCAGCAACTGAAAGAAAAAGGGCTGTCGAAGAAAAGGTGCAGAGCAGTTTCTTCCATTGGGTGTTGACAAAGAACACAATTGTAGCTTGGCAGATGAAAAGATTTCCGAGAAAGAAGGTTTCTTGTGTTTATCCTATCGTGAATCATGAGCCAGAAGAAAACTTTGTATCTGAGGATGGTGGAGGATTTCCAAAGTTGTTTGAAGATGATGTGAGCCGTAGGCCCAGCTCGTAGGCCCAGCTTTCAGAAGTTTGTATGCTTTAGCTGAGGTAAAATTTTCAGAGTACCAAGTATATGTCCAAACATCAGGTTCCGTCGAAATGAGCACAGAATCCAAGTCATTCTGAAACATTTGCAGTTGCTGGAATGCTTCAACGGAAAGAGGCAGATGAAAGTGATTCGTCAAATCAGAATTATTTAGGAACTCCAAAATTGACTGATTCTCTTTAATCCTGAATGAGTGTAGTTCCGGGTACTTCTCACAGGGAATATGAGAGTTCCATGTATCTGTCCAAACCATGGCAGTATTGCCTCTTCCCACCTTACAAACAGCCATGCTTTTATATGTAGGCATAAGCTTAACCTGCATTTCCACCAGAAGGAACCAACTGGCCTGCAGTCAACAGCTCTGTTTGCGTAGTATTGCTCATAAACAAAGTTGACCCAAGGCAGATCATGACAGTTGAAGAATTTGTGAAGATGTTTGAGAAGCAGGGCTTTGTTTTGGATGAATAAATCCATAACACCTAGACCTCCTTGTTCTTTCGGTTTACAAACCTTCTCCCATGCAATTAAAGCAGTTCTTCTGTCTTCCATTCCATATTTTCTCCAGAAACAATGTCTCAGGTATTTGTTGATCTGTTGTAATACAGTGACTGGAAAAGGAAGTGTGCAGAGGAAGAAGATGGGAAGGCGGCAAGTCTTGAACTAATTCTTTGCAGGATTATCATGAAGTCTGAGACTTTCGGTTTAGTGAGGGACAGAGGCATACCCAGGTATGAAAAAGGCAGGGTTCCCACATTGCATCCTAAGGTGACCGAAAATGACTGAATTCTTTCTTGTGAAATATTTATTGGGATAAAGTTGGATTTGCTGTAATTCACTTTCAGGCATGTATAAGCAGCAAAGTATCGGAGCAGACTTTTGGCGTGTAGGAGCTGAGAGTTGCATCCTTGCATAATCAGGAGAGTGTCATCAGCGTATTGCACTATAGGAAAATCTGGACAGGCTTGTGAATGAATGGGAGGCAAGATCAATTGATTTTCCATAGCTTGGTTAAAAACAGTTTGAAGCAAATCAGCAGCCAGAACAAAGATCAAAGGAGAGAGTGGATCTCCTTGTCTTACACCTCTTTTGCATAGGAATTGTTTTCCGGGTATACCATTCAGAAGCACCGATGAGAAACCGGAGGAATAGATCATCTCAATCCATTGAATCCATTTTTCCCCAAATCCTTTCGCAATAAGTATTTCCTTGATTGTTTTGTGATGGAATTTGGTGTTGCAAGCTACAGCTATGATTTGGCAGTTTGTGGACTCTCCTCTATATAAGCACACCGAACACTGTGACCTGTGAGAATAAGCACACTAAACAGAGGCACCTGACAACTCAACTCGCGTAATTTTCTGAGCAGTAACCACATAATTGTTCAACCAGGATGACGAAGCCAAGCTGCCAGGGCAAGCCCAGAGGAGGCCTTGGCAGAATGATGAGGGAGCACAAAGCGAGGTTCAATATCATCCGGCGATGCATCGTCATGCTTCTCTGTCACCGCAACTGATCAGCGATTCGCTTTGTTTGAGTAAAAGGACTTCAGTTTTGTTCTGGTCTCTGTTTAAGAATTCAGAGCGTATAGGTTTTGACAATTTTCCTTGATGTGTATACTTTTTTTCTTGGAAATGGAGGGAATGCACCCGTTCTTTGATGTGTGTACTAAGCAGATTTTGATAGGTTTCAGACTTTTTTTTTTTGGGTGAGAAATGCTGACATTATTGTTGCGCATTTGATAAATTATAATGAATTTCTAGATCTTACTCAAGTGGTACTCACCTTTACTTGCACATTTGATGCATGCATGCTATTGATCAGTTACATTTGTGTCTAACTGGACCTAATACTCATCGAACAAGTAATTATTTTCTACTTTGAACCTGCCTCCAGAAATAGTCATATGTCCGAAAATAGGAAGTTTTCATGTTGGATCAAAAGAAGAGAATAACCTAGGCTACAATTTAATCGCTTACAATATCTTTTGTCATGTCCAGATTTTTTTGTTGAAATTTGTAAAATATAAGGGTGTTATCTTTATAGAGGAGCATATGTTAAATATTGATTTTGTTGAGACGTGCTAAATAGAATGAGCACAAAAATCCTAATAATACATGTGTATTACACGTGCACGTTTACCGGTATACTTTAGTAAGTCAAAAGAATATATGAAATACGAGCGAGAGTGTTGTGATCTCTTGTGTAGTGAGTTCTGAAATAAAAGTTTTTTACACAATTTGTTTTTTGAAAATAGGGGAATACTACCTAGGCTCTACATCAAGTGATGCACACAATCATTTTTATTACCAGTTCAAGTGCAGCATTGGGAGTCTTACAAAGTGCATAAGATGGATAAAAGGCTCAACCAGCGTAACAGAAAATACATGACACGTCTTTGCATCGTAGATTCTCTTACTGGACCTCCGTCTTTCTTGATTGAATAAAGCATATGCGGCCGTCTAGGCTACACCTAGAGTCTATGTGCTTCCGCTCCTCCATAGGGCGTGATAGAACCACATACAAATCTAGTACGTTGCTTTGATAATAACATTATTTCAACAATTCCAAATAGTGTTGAAGTATAAATGCATTGATCACCATTTCCTATCATTTGGTACTTTTGGGTGAATTGGTTTGGTGCATGCAATTCTACGAATATGTCGGTAGTAACTATGTAAGTTCCATCTTTGTTTGTTTTTTATGAGATCTAGGCTCTTACTATCAAATCCTAACAATACATAGTTAATTTATTGGATGAGCTTTGTAGTACCGACTACTATCGGCAATAATAAAGACTATTTATCATCCCTGAATAATTTATCAATTTTAATCTTCAACTAAACTGTAATACCAGATAAACTTTGTATGTGAATGGTACATCCAAAACGTATCTATAATTCTTGATTGTTTTATGATAATTGAATATCATTGTTACATATTTATAATGTGATTTATATCATTTTTACAATATTTCATTGGACTAACTTATTAACCTGCTGTCAAGTGTCAGTTGTTGTTTTCTCCATGTTTTTTCTATTACACATATAACGGATAAATTAGGAAAAAAATACAATTGTGCATAACTTTCTGAGGAGGACCTAGGAGACAAAGGACGCGACCAGGGGACCATCACCTGGCCACGCGGGTAGGACCCGTGGGTCAGGGTGGGTCATGCCACCTGGACGCGTCTCCCCCTATCCACCGCCTCTCGACTCCCCTTCGCCTACAAATACCCGATGACCTAAAAATATACGTGAAGAATATTATTTTGCCATTTTCGTGTAGCGCCCCGACCCCAGAACTATACAGTGGAACGTTGTGTAACCGGTCATGCTACACAATTGAGGGTTACTGGGTTTACCAATCCCAGGCCAATACTCCTTGGCAGGTGTGCTCGGAATGGATCATCGGCACACAACACCTCAATCATGCCATAAGCTCAGACATCGCTTCCATGTATAGTAAAGAGACCGAGACTTGTGGAACGAACTGGCACATCACAGACTCTACGACACAAAGATATCATAGTTCAACTCATATAACTGAGAAAGATAGCAAATGACATATCAGAGGTCACTGACCCATCATTACAACAAGCGGAAGCAAATTAAAGTTGTCTAAACAACAAGATCCAAATTATGGCCTAAGAGGCCTACAGATAAACATCCCGTGCCAGCCTGTTCCATGACGTCCCAAGCTGCCACCTGGGAACCCCAGACTACTCGTCGAAGTCAACGTAGAACCCACCTTCCAGTTCGGTGGCGTCCTCCTCTGAAACAAATAATAATCAACAAAGCAAGGCTGAGTACGACGTACTCGCAAGAATTAGTAGGGCGATATAGGCCCGATGCAGACGGAGGCTTCAAAGCTATATAAGTGGTTGTTTTGCATAAAGCTGGTTTTGTTTCCTTCCGAAGACTAGGACTCATGGCATCGTCTAATCAGAAGGTTTTCATAAGGGGATAAGAGGGTAACACTTTTCTCTTCGGTTCACGGGGAACCTACTGTATTCAGAAACACTACTTATCTCCACCAAGGCACTCCCTCGAATCACCCTCGAGGAAATGAACCTTTATCACACGTTGATTATGCAACCTCTAGCTGCCATTTGATTAAAGGTTCAGGTTCTCTATGATCTCACCTATCTCACCAAGATTTGTCCATAACCGTGGACACGGCTTTTCGAAAAGATTAAACCCTGCAGGGGTGTACTGTTTTTAGCCACCGGTACCGTCCGACCCCTTGCCTAGCTATTAGCTCTCTTCCGGGGAAAGCCGGCAGGGCGGGCGCGGTTAAACCTTTACAAAGCATGGGACTATCCAAGGGTCATCGTGACGACGGGACAAGTTCAGCGCCTATTTCAACACCCTGCCCCATCGCCACTCCTATCACCATCATCATCATCATCATCATCATCATCATCATCATCATCATCATCATCATCATCATCTTTTTCATCACCAGCCACACACTCGCAAATGGAAAGCGCAAACTAGAGGACCCTTGGATACGCCCGCACAAATTATTCGGTTAAAGGGGATTCCATATGTCCCCACCGTTGGAAGCACGCTCGGTTCTTGGATCGGTCGATAAGAACTCACACCTAGGGGCCAGAATGAGACAAAACACCAACGACCTTGTTGGCAACTCATCCCAGCCTTTTATCAAATTAATTATTGACACAAGTATCCACCACTGTCCGAACATTCCATTCACTTCACATTCATGGAAATAATCAACGAACAACTTAAGCATTCGACTAAGCATGGCTAAGCATATCTAAGCATGACATACAACAGATATGATTTATCTCAGGCCAACACTTCAACCTATGGCTCATAGGTGGGGAAACAGGTAATGGTTCAGGGAACATGCAATGATAGGATATTATATACACTGACCAAAACTTGTCACCAGAATCGAATGCAATAATAGTATGGTGGATAAAATACTTGGGGAATATGAGATATGCCAAGAAGGTTAGGTTAGCTCTTGCCTTGCTGATAGTACTGGTCGCGCTGGTTGTCAAGGTATTGTGGTGGAACCTCGACTCCAGAATCTACCGAAACACAAACAACACAAGAAAGGAAAATAAATAACAAGAATACAAGGTGCAATGCACAATCATGATGATATGGTCATATTATGCATTGGAAAGGTATTGGGCATCTCCCACAAGTTAAATGGAACCCCTAAAATAAATATTGCAATTAACGGGTTAAAACTCCATCTTTAACTTAGTGAATTAGGTGAATATCCAAAATGTCCAGTACTGAAATATGAGGTAAATATGCATGAAAATGACATTATTTGATAGATATTAACCCACTGATCGTTTTGGTACCTTGTTTGCATTTTTCCGATTAACGGTGAGGAAATAGTGATTTAAACGGTTAAGCAATTTAAATCATTTTAACCAATTCGAAAATGACATCAAAGTAAAAGTTATTTGCATGCTGTGATATTAACATAGGTAGATAGCATTTGCTTTGCTGGTCATTTTGGTATATCATTTGCAATTTTTGAAGTATTATTCACCAAGTTATGAATTATTCAAAATGGGATTTAAATCTGCCATTTTAGTAATTTTTGGTAAACAGCACTAAATTTAAATCTCCAACTCTCTAAAATGGTATAGAGTGATAGCTTATTGTCCACTGATCATTTTTAGCTATTGAACACAATTTTTGGACATATAGAACTCAAGTTATGGAATTAACAAATTCAACCATATTTCTGCCATTTTAGTCTTCTGCAATTAAAGGCAATTTATTTTGATCAATTAAATTAACCAATGGTACCAACAGGTAGACATTTTGTTGCTGAGCATTTTGACATATTATTTGCAATTTTTGGACAAGTGGTTCAAAAGTTATGCCATTTTGAAGTTCAACATCATTTTCTGCCAAATTTACAAAAACCAGAAATTCGGCCGAAACGATTTACACCGGGCCAGTGGCTAGCCAGAGCCACTGACTGGTGGGCCGGCTGCCACGGTGGCAGACACGTCGACCGGCCGGCCCACTGCCAGGTTTGACTTGGGCCGGGGTGCCAGGACCGGCGCGAAGCGGCGGCGACCGGCGGCACGGCCGCGGACGGATCCGGCGAGGGAGGCCGCACGGGGAGCGTGCGTCGTGTCCCTTGGAGGCACCTCGACGAGGGCGACCGAATGGTGGCGGCGCCGCCCCTAATGGGTCACCGGACCGACGACTATGACGACGACCGGCGGCGGCCCGAACGTGAGCTACATCGACGCGACGACCTAGGGGGAGAGAGGAGGGCCGGTGAGGTCCGGGAGGAGCGCAAGCTCACCCTGGTGACGCTGGTGCAGGCGGGGAGGCCGGAGAGGGACGGAGACGGCGGCGATTTGCGGTGGACGGCGGCGGCAGTGCCGGAGAAGACGAAGACGGTGGCGTCGATCCCGGGCTCCAAGCTCCGATTGCTCCTAGACGAAGGACGAAGACGACGAGGCGGAGACGATGGCGTGCTCAGATGGTCTCGGGGAGGCTCCAGTCGACGGCAATGCGGCGGCGGCGTCCAGCTAGGTCACGGCCATGGCAGCGGCGGCTAGGGTTAGGGTTTCGCGGGGGAAAGTGAGGGGGAGGAGGGGGAGAGAGAGAGAGCAAGTGGTCGAGGGGGGGGGGGGTCTCCTTTATTCGCCAAGGGGGGCATGGAGCAAGGAGGAGGCAGGGGAAGCCACGGGCGCCAGTGCTTCTCCTGGCGCCACAGTGAGAGAGGGATGACAGGTGGGTCGCCCCTGTCAGGGATTTTTCTTTTTCTATTTTTACAGAAATTCCAGTAGCACTTTGTATTTAATTGAGGCCTCTAAACCTTTTAAAAAAATTCTGGAAAAATTCACAGGGCCTTTATATATTATGGGGAGCCTGTGATAAAATTTGTAGGCCATTTGCAAAATCATTTATGTGGCATCATTTCAGAATTTGCCCTCTTGCATTTTAGGGCTTTATTTAAACATTTGATTTTGCTAAGCATTTAAAATTGGCAAAAATCAATTGGTAGTTCTTGGAACTTCCTGGACAAATATGTTAAGTAGCTTTGCAATTTGTTCACCATTTACTTCATCACATTTGAGTTTTATATTGTTGCCCCTTTATTATTTCATGTGAGGCAAGTTTAAATGAGTGATGCCATGATGCAAATGAGATGCAAAAAGTGAAAATTTTACTCATATTTTAGGGCACCAAATCTGGGCTGTTACATTTCGATACAGAGCCACCGTTATCGCGGAAACCAATCTAGAGCCCTATTACGGCATCCTGCGAGAGGGGGGAATATCACTGGAGGCATCTACACCATCACTGTTGCCTCCATGATGATGTGTGAGTAGTTTATTCTTGGACTACCGGTCCATAGCAACTAGATGTCTATCTCTCCTCCATATTTTATCAATACAAATGTCTCGTGAGATGCCTAACATGATTGAGATCCATATGATGTAATTGCTACTAGCTGTTGTGTTTCTTAGAACATTATGAATTGTGATATTATGATCAGATTGTGCATGTTATTTATATGATGATCTTGTTATCATGGTAATATGTTATTTATATTCTTACATGCTTTTCGATTTATGTGTTTACTCTGGCCAAGTATATGTATAAATCTCCAAGAAGGAGTTAGTGTTCGATAGTGGGTTCAGCCTCACTTTCCGTGGGCTCGAGTTGACACAAACGACTAAGAGGGGTAATTTTCTGTTGCTAATAATGGTTTCTGTATAACATTTGGATTATACTTTTACTCTTTACGTTGAAGAAATACTCTGTTGTTTATCAACTTAAAACTAAGTCGTGTCTGCTGGATAGTGGTCTCGAGGGTGAGTATTAGTAATATATGTGGTACCGGAGTGCGATGTATTTAATTGAGGGAATGCTTACATGAATATTACCGTGAAGATTTTTGCTATCATAATTAATTAAATCCAATTCTGTTAATTGCATAGTTGTAATTTGTTTACCTAACAGTGTCCTATTATTTATGAAGAGATACCACTAGTGAAACTATGTCCCCCTGTTCATTCTTTTACATTGATTACAGACTTATTATTTGCTGGTCCCTTTTGCTATTATTTGTGATATTTCCCACACTATATGTTTAATTAATTTTTTGGCGAGACGGAAAGCCTGACAACCTTCGTGAAATGTTGGGGACAATGTGTTTTGTATGTTATGTGCCGGTCCTATACTAAAATTTATTGAGTATTGTATTCCTACTAGTTCGATAACTCTTGGTTCTTCACTGAGAAAATTTTGCTATTGTGTTGCATCATACCTTCCGCGTGGGGTTTCCCAACGGTAGTTATTTACACCATCAGTCGACTCTTAAAATTATTTTATTTGATCGTTTATATTATTCTTTGGTGGTGGGTTGTACACATAAGATAAACTATTTAGAATATTTGACATACAAACTTTTAGAACGTAAGAAATTTAGAGGAAAAATCATGAAACTAGGAGAAGTAGATTTTTTAAACTCTTGAGAACTAAAAATTTAGAAACAAAAAGTAGGAAAAATATTTATAAAACAATGAAGTTAAAGTAAAATGTAGAAATTTAAAAATACATTACCTCTAGAGAAATCAGTATCAAGGTTTTATATGACGCCTTCAGTTTTTAACCATATTAGAATACTTACTATCCATATTTGTGAATTTCCTGTATTTTCTTTTGGTGGGATTTATTTAAAAAATCCCCTGAAATTAATTTCCCATTTAGTGAGACTTCTTAGAGTTATAGTACGTAATTCTCTTGTAACATGTTTTTTCTCTCCCTTGTATTTACATTACATTTTAATTTTCCTACAAATAGGAAAACAAATGTAATATTAATAACATGAAAGAGGAACCATTAAAGTGTTTCCAGAACTCATGTGCATATTTTCCACAATAGTAGTTCAAATTTTCTATACGTTTCCTACTTCTCTCTTCATTTTATCCCTTTTTCTATGTTTTTAAAACTTTCCTTCTCTTTTCCAATGTTTTTGTTTTTCCTTTTTCCCTCTCTAAATTAGTTTTGAAATATACTTGTTGAATGCTAACCAGAATCCTACATGTGCAAAACTACCTTTTCATTGACAAAACCGAGGTAATGGTTAAAGGCCGAAAGTAATAGGAGTCATGAGTCAATCTTGTTTGATATTAATGAAACAATCAATCTTCGCCCAAAGTAGATTCATGTTTCAGATAGCCTAGTCCTTGTATCTATTGTTCATCTACTTTTGGTATTTCTAATTGCTTGTCATTGTCTCGTTCCAGTTGTGTTGATTGGCTACTGAATCACGTCGACGTTATAACAAATCGGACATTGGAATTACTCGTCCACGCAAAACATTTGCTATATTGGCGCGCAAGCTAATTGACTGAAATCTTGGTGGCCACAAAAGTTAACGTTGGCAGAACAAAAGGTACATATAGTCAAACAAAAGGTAGCTTTTGGTGCAACCAAAATTACGTAGCTTCCTTAAGTTATCATAGTCAAAGCATTTATAAACTTGAAATGAAAGAAAAGCGTATGCAATTGAAAACGCCTATCATATTTCAACCGCTGTGATTCTCGGATGAACGATTCAAAGTTTTTCCTTTCCACGATGCCTTTGTGTCTGGTCGTCCCAACTTTGATTCCCATTCACAGTGGTACATTCCCTCCTTCGGTTCAAACAAATGTGAAAATGCATGCAGTCTGAGAATTCTTCTGTGAGATGCACATGTCTGTACAACTCAATGCAAATGATAAACACATCGAGAACAGTGATGACTGGGTCTTAGCGTTGGTACCATTTTCTAGGGAAATCTTAGAATCTCAGCTCACCAGCAACACATACCGAGATATGTATGCCCAGTACTAGACAGGCTAAATCAAGCGGGAATATTTAGCAGCCAATCCAAAGATGTGGCTTAGCAAATCCCAGTGGCATTGCCCCCAAGATCTATATCAAAGCTCGTGTAAGACGTACAAATTGTCAAACTGTGCCATGTGCATGTGTTGTGGCAGCTGGCGTCTCCAGAGAAGTGGCATCCATTTTTTTAAGAAACTCCTCCCCTATATAAACATGCCAAATGCTATGAGATCAAGCACGCTAAACAGAAACACTTCAAGACTCAAGACTCCACAGATCATGTCGTATCCTCAAGAGAAATCCATTCATTGTTCAATCAGGATGAGCAAGCCAAGGAGCCAATACAAGCAGAGAGGAGGCCTCGGCAGGGTGCTGAGAGAGCACAAGGCGAGGCTCTACATCATCCGGCGTTGCGTCGTCATGCTGATCTGCCACCACGATTAGATCAGTGATCGTTGCATTCAGTTCAAGTCCAAGACTCCAGTTTTGCCTTGGCTTCCATTTTTCAGGCTTCGGAGTTAGGGTATTGACAAATATACTTGATGTTAGATTCTGACACTTCTTTTTGCGAGAAAGCTTGACATTCTTGCTGTGTACTTGGTAGATCAGAAATGCAATATCTGGATATTACCTATCTAGAACTGTTTTTTACTTGATCAGTTGATGTTATTGTACTGTGAAACTGTGGAAGTGCAGTATCTTGGGTTATTTTCTTCCTGCTAGGGAGAGTTTGCAACCACACCACACAGTCCACGATGCGAAATTTGCCTGAAAATCCCGCGCTTGAGCCGCCAGCGAACCAGAATATTCTTACCCATTTGCCAATGATTCTCTGTGCCTCAACCAGACGACAAGTTTATCATGGATATTAAAAAAAATCGATGCATTATGCATGCATTCATGGCGTGTCCGTGCATATAATATGGCCTTGACTCCTGGCCTTGTAATACCAGATTCTTGTCGATCTTATCAAACTTTTGTGTACTAGATGCATTTCTCGTGCCAGCTACCCATGCATGGTAGGATGGCTGGAGTCTGGAGGAGATTGCTATAATTCAACTCTTGTCAATTTGCATGCCACCTTGAATAACATTTAGCATCATAGAGGCAATTCTGGCAGGGGTTGAGGCAGGATTTAAACATAGGGGATGAGGTAGACGATGATCAACGAAATGTATAAGGCAAAAAAAAAAAAAAAAAAAAAAAACAGCTCGATACGTTACAATATGCATTTGCAAAAAAAGATACACTACTATATAACATATGACAACTACTATTCCAATGATATAACAATATTTGTATTTTGTTAAGTATAAATGGGTGCCAAGTCCATTGGAGTTGTTGTCCTTCTTTTGATTCTTGAAGCATAACAAATATGTAAAAACGAATTATAATTTTAATTGAATCGTTCACTATTATAGTCCTAGTTCATCATTGACTACATAATATAAATTTTAATCTATCTAATTCTAACTAATATTTGAATAAAGTAATTGCAATACACACATATACCTTAATACTTAGGTGTAGGCAAAAAGATGAGTATTACAATAAATAAACGGAGTATAAGTATACTGCCTATAATACAAGTATATTGAAAACCGGAGCACAAGCATGCTAGTTTTAGAAGTACATTTTTTTTTATCAAAACCTATCAACATGTGCTTTCGTTTTAAAAATCTCAATGCAAGGGTGAAAACAGTTCATAATTTGAATGAACGGTTTTAAAGATGTTCCATTCGAATCTAAAAAATTAAATGCACGTCCAACCTTCCCACATCCCTGGTAGGAGAAGAAATCCTACCAAAATATGTTGTTCAGTATACTCATATCCATTGTTTTTTCATTTCTATGTAGCACGGAGTATAAAAGTATTTTAAAACGAGATTTAGCAAATTCGTACAAGAAATAATTGAGTGCATCTAAAATTCTTTCTAGATTTTTATGAAGTTTGTAAATACAATTTTAGAATTTTATAAAAAAGAGTGTGCGCTGGAGCTCAGGAACGAGAAATCCTTACTGCTTTTAGAGATTACCTTTTTAGGGCACCTTATCGAAATACCTTTTTAAGGGTATTTTAGAGATTACCTTTTTCTTTTGAGAACTCAATTTTAGAGATTACCTAAGAAATAGCTATGGCCGGGGCCATATATGTGAATGGGCCAAATACTTCGTACTTGCACTGCGCACAGATAAACAACTGATGGTCCAAAATATTATTTGAGATTTAAAGACCAGTAGCCCATATGTCTTGGTAATCACTGAAAAAAGGGTATCCTTCGCAAAGGGAAATTGAGGGCACGCTCTCGTCGCGCCACTTGGAGGTTTCACGTTTCTTATGCGCTCCCGTGTTGCCAAGTGCCGTCTTCACGTTCCTCCTCGTGGTGGTCTGCATGCCCGCCAAGTGTCACAACGAGAATGAAAGTGAGATAAGGATGAGAGAGAAAGAGATACTTGAGGTGGGAGTTTAGTTTTTATTTTTAAAAATCGAAGTTTAAAAACGAAATATCTTGAGAACCGTCTGTTTAAATAACGAACCGTTCTCACTTTCGAACTCCTCTGTCGAGATCTTCAAAACTAGATCCCATATTAATATATTTTGACGAATTTTTTTGTACTTCCAAAAGTTGAATACATGTATATCGAGTTTCAATGTACGTGTACTACGAGTTTCAACATACTTGTACTTCGGGTTTCAACGTAGTTTGTAATCCATTTTCGGTGTATTTGTAATCCGTGTATCTGTTTATTGTGTACTTGCTGTTTTATGTACTTTGTACACCCTATTTTGTGTACTCTGTACTCCTGTTATGTGTACTTTGTACATCCTATTTCTTTGTACTATATACACTTTGTTCACTGTACTATGTACACCCTATTTTCTGTACTCTTTACTCCTTATTCTGTGTACTGTGTACTCCCCTATGTACTATGACAGGGAACCATACTAGTTTTAAACTTTTTGGATTCATTAGGACAAACGGTTATCATTAAATAGATTTTCCTGTTTTAAACTTAAAAAACTATTAAGTCATAAACCAATAATTCAATGGAGACGAAACTTTCTCAGAATATATAGCAAAACATATACTACCTGCTGGAATTTTTTCATTTTTTCTAAAATGTTTGGATTTTCAACTCAAATTTTGGGCCGTCGGATTGCAATTGAACAGATATGAAGGGGCTAAAGTCACAGCTTGACTTCAAGTCACTGAATCTCAATCATTTTTTCTCAACACGTGTCGTTTACTGATTTTCACCCTCTTCTTAGTATACCCCATATGCCTTCCGTTGGGCCACATATTGCTATTGGAATACACTTCACAAAAGGCTCCGTCGACGCAAAAGGCCCAACTGCCTGCCTTCGAAGTTCGAACCGGACCTTCACTTACGCGTGGGTCCCAGGGAAACACAGAGGAGGGACCACGCGTCGGCCTCTACAGCGGCACTACAATAATCGTGCAGGCCAAAGAGGCACTTCCCTCGCCCCCTGCCTACTCGCTCCCCTTCCGCTCCTCCTCCTATCCCCCGTCGCCTCCGCCTCGGTGTGCTCCTCCCGCCGTCGCGCCTCCTTCTCCACCGCCGCCCGAACCCTAGACCAATCGCATCGCCACCACCACCACCGCCGCCGCTTCCTCCTCCCTGCCACAAAACCGAAACCTAGACCGCCCGCGGCAGCGCCGAGCCCGTAAGGCGCTGCACCCAAATAGCTAGGGTTTTGGCCCCCACGACCATGGAATTCCAGGCGGACGGCGCCCGGTGGCCGGAGCCGCGAGGCGGTTCTGCCGAGGCGCCGCCGCCCCAGGAGCGCGGCGAGGTCCCCTCTCCTCGCTTCGATTCGTCGCGTGCCCTAAGGTGAGTGCTAGGGCCTCCTCCCTTTTAACTGTAACCTGGAATACTCATGCGTGCCGATTAATTTTCTAGGGTTAAGTTTAGGATTGCTCTTTTTAGTTTTAGTTGGAGCCCATGTTAATGACATTGTTGTGGAAGTTGTCGCAGTATTTGCTACCGTAGATCTATGCAAGCTTAGTTTTGCTCTCCTGCGGTTACAGTGTTCTTCTCCGGGAATTTCGTGAGCAATAGCTTGAGCAAGTTGCGATCTTTATTAGTGGCGCTAATGGTTTCTCGAGTCTCTGGGGAATTGGTTGTCTCCTGTTGAAGCCTGCATCTGGCCATAGTATGAAAATGAGTTAGCTCCGTTTGAAGTGACAATAACATGAGAATTCCACATGAATGAGAAATAATATTTCAGAAAATGTTGCAGTGATGGAGAATGCTGTTTGCTATACCGCTTTGTCAGTAATTATGTTGAATTGAAGGACACGGCCCCTGATTATGCAGTTCTAGGGCCTTGGTGAGGTCCCTATTGTCAAAACAGAGTCAGATTAGGAGCATCCCTGTTCAAATGGATATACTATTTCTGATGCCAAGATCTAGCTGTTTTCATTCCTTGGACATAGATTATTTGCTGATAGCCTATTTATCTTGATTCATGGTTTTTACTGTATGTTGTGCCTTTCAGTTGACGGTTTCTCCCGTGGCAATAGGTCCTAATATTTAACCTAAAAACAATATACACTGCTTAACTCTGTCCCCCAGACTACTACTTTGAGCAAATATTTCAGTGGTACTCATAGAACTCTTTCTTGCTTACAGATTGCTGAGAGAGCTTGGCAGAAATGTAACAGAAGATTTGGTTGTGCTGATGCCAAACTTGCTGTCATTTTTGAAACACGACGATCCTGCAGTTGTTAAGCAATCTATAGCTAGTGGGACAAATTTAATTGCTGCTGTATTGGAAGAGATGACACTTCAGGTCCTTTTTGTAAAACAGATATTTATCAATGAATAAATCCACTGTTGTAACTACTATCTGTTGCGATGTTGCTGTTGTTTGACGAGGTTATTTACTTGCATATTCTTATTCTTTTGGCCTTTGGGGATTGGGAAAAAAAACTTTCGGAGTGAAAACTATGCCAAAAGAAATACCTAACATAAAATAATTTTCTGCAAAGAGGGGCTTACTACCTCCATGTGCAGTGCATTTTGGTTGCACTGCATGTCCCACTTGATTTGCTCTTTCAGTGTTATTGATGCCCGCTTCTTTCCAGTAGTTCAGTTTCATGCAAAGTAACAGATTCTGATAATGATAGCGCTCATGATGAGAGCATTTTGTCATTAGCTGTCGGCATGCTTGAGTGTGTGTCTCTCCTTTTCCCATAATAGCTCTGAAGATCATAGAACCTACTTTGCTACCACTAAACAACCCGCTATTCCAGTTATTTGCTAGATTTAATGCATCCAGTGCTCAAATCTCCAGATCCTTGTAATCCTACTGATACCATGCCAAGTCTGCTCCCATTATGCATCTTGGCACTTGATTATCAGTTTTTTCCTGGTATTTCCAGTGGTCTCCCATCTAGAGAATTGAAAAGCAGTAGATTTAGTCCCAGAAATACTAGAGTAGATGGAACAAGGAGTTGGCTGATAGTTTGGTGCGCATCTTGAATTACTGGAAAACAAGTGTGAATGATATTTGTTTTTGCACTCAACTATCTTACAGTTATACTAATATTTAAGTGATAATAAATGCACTGGACCTTCCTCTATTCATATTTTGATGAAAAGAATTACAGCCAAAACTTATCCCAGTTATTTATTTTGAAGCAACGTTTTTTTTGTTTGTGTCGTAGCTCAGTTCAAATTTTAACAACTAGTGCATTTGTGCGGTTCTCCATTATTCTCTGAATTCACTGATTGGAATCTTAAGAAATTATAGAATTAAGAAATAGATTTGTTTTGATGAAATATGATTTTGTAAGCTGAAAGAAACTTCTGGAAAAATGATATCCATGAGATCATGATTTACATATTAGCCATACATTTTGTACCTAAGTATTAAAAACTTGCTATAATCCTAATGAATTTTCTGCAAGCACTCAAGCTTCTTTCATCAGTTATAAACTAATTTAACAATCACAGCATGGATCGTCCTAGGTCTGGTTGATAGGTATTTTTTTCTTAGACTAACTTACAAATGATGGATTTCTGATTAAGACAAGTCAAGGAGGTAATATACATGTAGATAGTGTAGATCAAGGAAAATTTCATAACCTGTTTTCGTTAGTTCTAATTTTGTTTTGAGTGCTGAAGTTTTAAGGAGTTTCCTGATTTGCATTTTTTTACTTATGGACCCCGTAAATGTTTGTAACTTCTGTAAGGATTGCTTTACTCTCATCTTTACTCTTAGCACTCACTTCGTCACTTTTAATGATAAATGTAGATTAATGTCCGTGGAAGAGTTGATGCTTGGCTTGAAGAGATGTGGGGTTGGATGAACCAGTTCAAGGATGCAGTATATGCTATGATGAGTGAGGTTAGTTCAATAATATTTTATGCTGCTGTACCTTGTTTATTTCAATAATATCGTGAAACTGTTGTCGTTCGGTTTGTATATGCAGTAGGTATTTCACACATCATGTATTTAGCAGACACTTCATATGAATATATCATATTTATGTTGACATGTAGTTGGCCTTTATTATAATGTTCTTGTTCTTTTAGCACAAATCCTCAGAAGATTGCACTTTGCCAGTGTCTACTGAGAATATCATAAATAATGACATTCTTGAGATTTGTAATGATGGCCCGTGCTGTACTTTTTCTGCATTTCTAGTCCAACTTACTGGCTGACACTGTTATTTTGTCTGACATGTAACAGCCTGGTCCAACTGCATCTAAGCTACTCGCTGTAAAGTTCATTGAAACGTGGATCTTGTGCCTCACACCTCAACCCAACAGTGACCGAATACAGCCAGTTGAAGGTATCATTCACCTGATTCACGATCACAAGTAAATGTGTCATATTGTGAATGCTCTTTCAAACTAACTACACACACTTTGACTCTACAAACAGGAAAGAACCGGAGGTTTGATGCTTCCAGATTAGCTAAATTTCATCCTAGCCTTGATCCCGTTGTTCTGGATGCCGATGTAAATAAAGCTTTCATCCTCCTTGTGGATATTCTGCAATCAGCTTATGCTCACCGAGGATCCTTCCTAGTTGGCACCATTAACTCGTAAGCATTTTGAGTTTTCGACCAGCTGTATTGCCTAAATGAAGTGGAAGCTGTTCATTTCACCCCCATCCACAGCTTCCTTTTTCACTAGTTCCATTGATATGTTTGGATGAAGCTCTATCCACATGTTTGTCCTGAATTTTGAATTTGCACGTAATATTGCTGTAGTTAGTTTGGCCGTTTTAGTGGCGTCCTAATCTTTTCATCCCATATCCCCATAAATGAAGACCTGTAGATGAACTAGTTTCTCATCTCACCCCTATCACCATCCTGCCCACTTTCACTAGCCCCCTCCATGGATGAAAATTTGGTGCTATTGTACAAAGTTGTTTCTAATTGGTTTATTTAATTCATGCCATCAGTTTCTAATGTTGTTTGGTACCTACCCACATGTTTATCCTGACTGCTGAATTTGTAAGTGTATTGTCATATAGTTCTAATGGTTTAGCCAATTTACTCATGATCTACTCATTTCAATCCATATTCCTGTACTTTGTGGTGCACAATATATTTGTTATTATCAGAAATTTAAGTTCTTGGTCGCATCTCAGTCTTGCAGCTATTGGAAAGAATAGGCCGGTTTACTATGAGCGTGCCCTACGAGTGTTGTTTGGGTTCGACCCTAGTTTGGATACTTCAAAAGGGGCTCATTCAGCAAGCCTGAGATACTCCTTGAAAACTGCATTTTTAGGGTTTCTACGGAGCCCTTGCCAGGAAATGATACAGGTGGGCTCTTCTTTGTACCATTTTGAAGGTTAAAGTGCAAAAATACTTATGTCAGTTAGCATTTCATTTTGTTCCTTTTGACTGCCAATGCTAATTTTTACTTGTAGATCTAGTTTAGGTACGTTTGATAAATAATTATTCAGTTAAACAAACACATTGATACCAAAATTCATCTGGTATAGCTCAAAGATCGTAAAACTGTACTGCAGTCCATCGGCTGTCATGCGTGAAATGTTGTTATGTGAAACTGTGTGAAATAATGGCTAATTTATTAATGATAATTTAGAAATAACTTGCCTTCACTGCAGTCCATCGGCTGTCATGCGTGAAGGCCACACTTGACATGTTCAGCTCATGTATCTTTGCTTTTAAATTCTTTGAGCTGTATCTGCTCTCATGTATAAAATGGGAAGTTGCTTCATGTCTAGGAGCTCATGTTTTGTCACACAAATTGCTACAGTATCGATTGTCCTTTTTTGGTTTTCAAGGAGTAGCGAATATGAAACTTTCGAAGTTTGCATCGTGTCATTGTTATCTTCTTGAGTTTTTGGATCATTGGTCGAGTAACTAAAATCAATGATAATGCTCTCATGACTCACGAGTGAGCGGAAAAGTTTGGTTAGCACTTTATTGATGTTGTAATATGCACATATAGTAGCTTGTGTTGCTTGTTCGTTGGATCTGTTGATAACTAGATAAACTGGATTTTATTTGCTCACATCTGAGACCTGTCTGGGTTTTTTCGAGCGCTCCTTCATTATTTGTGCCACTTTTTTTTTCCTTAATTACTTCTCCTGTTTAGGATTTGTACATATATCCTCAGCTTGTACTGTTTTCTTAACATTTTTGCCAAATTTAATTCCTCTCATGTCCCTAAATTTGGTTTTTAAATGATTTATGTTACTTCTCAAGTTAATCGTAGCCATTCTCCCCTGGACAGTTCAAGGACATGCTTGTAAAGCGACTTCGAACTCTCAGTCCAGGTGAAGCAACAGAACAAATTATTAGACAGGTCGAGAAGATGTCTAGAAATATAGAGCGTGCTTCTCGTAGTAACAAGGTATATATCTGGAGTCTGGACACATATGATGTGATGTCAATGGATTTGGCATGTCTTTTTCAGAAGTTTATTACGCACTTCTTTCTGAGCTTGGTGTTTTCGTATTAATAGGATGAACCTCCAACATGGGAGATGCCTTATGGAGATGTTAGTCGAAAAATTTCTGCTGGCAGATTAAGTGAAACTCCTGCTATGGCCGAGGGCATAGCTAAGAGAGCAAGATTCGATAGCTCTGCACGTTCAAATCCGCTAGTTCAGGGAATACCTGATTATCCTGATGTGCAGATTGGAAATGACGCCAATATGGGTCATTCCTCTGACCCAGCTCTCTTGAGTACTGATGTATCTCCTGTTGAGAAGATGATTGAAATGATAGGTGCTTTACTTGCTGAAGGGGAAAGGGGAGCTGAATCCCTTGGTATTCTCATCTCATCAATAGAGTCAGACGTCATGGCTGACATTGTAATTGAAACAATGAAGCATCTACCCGAAGCACCATTTCCATTAGCTACAAATAAGAATGGCCAGCAACCCACCTTGCAACCTTCCTCCAGTCCCCCAACAGAGAACTTACCAGGCAATACACACTCTTTGCCGGCACAGTTATCACCATCTGTAGATGGAGTAGGCATTTCACCACCTGATGCCCTTGCTGTGCCTGGTGTTGCTGATTCGAAGCGTGACCCAAGAAGAGTATGATCTCTTAACTTCACATTTTATGATGTCACAGAAGTTCCTATTGTGAAAATGTCAATGTGTTGCAGGATCCTCGTCGCCTTGATCCACGGCGAACAGTTGCACCTGCTGCTACTGGTGCCATACAGGTGAAGGTGGAAACCGCAAATATGCATCAGACAAATACTTCGTCAAATGTACCTTCTGCTGTTCCCGGGAAGGTTGAAAAATGTGCGGATTATTCAGGGGACCCACCCAAAGATGAAGATGAGGAGCATCCATCTTCTCCGCCTAATCAAACAACTTTCAAAGAGAATTCTGAGTTTTTGGATGATGCCACAGAACCAGAGACAAATTTTGAAGCGCACGCACCGGTGGAATCTCAAGCCGAATTTCCTTCTTCTGATGTCGATCAAGAGATGGACAATCCATTATCACCAGAAGCTGTTTCAAACAATGAATCTGATAGTATGGATTTGGAGGTTGATCCCTTTTCACCAGTCTCCAAGGCATCGACACCAGAGGATACTACTCATGAGTTGCCACTTCTTCCATCTCATTTGGAATTGAGTGACAGCGAGAAAATCTTACTGCATACATTAGCTGTTAGGCGGATAATTGACGACTACAAGAAAAATAACCTCAATACAAGATTTTCCTTGCTTGCTCATTTGGTTGCTCAGGTATTCATTTGGTATTGTAATATTTGTAGCCCTGTGTAATTCTTTCATGAATTCCTTTTCTACTGGCCAAATGCTAGCACTTCTAGTTTCTAGTTTATTTTGCTAAAGTTCTTCGAGATTACTGCTGTTAATGTTGATAATTTATATGCTCATTCTGCCACAGTTATATTTCTAATTTTCATCATCTGTGACTTGACAGAGTACTGCTGATGATAATGTTATGGATTTGATTCAGAGGCACATAATCTACCATTATCATGACCAGAAGGTACTTTCCTTATGTGCACTATATCTATTTTATCTTGTCTTGCCTTCAGCGAAGATTAGGTCAGGCAACATCCCACTGTTTGATCAACATATTTCAATAGGATAAAAGTATAGTTGGAGTCGATTTTTTGCTGAGCTGGGATTTGCTTGGATAGGCTGACAACGCTCATAAATTGCTGCATTGACACTAGGTTTCAAAACTTCAACTGTCGAAGCTGGTCAAAACCCCACCCCATTCTACCCTATTTGAGAAAAACTCACTCTTGTCCATTCTACCCCATTCGAGATAATTGATGCGTAGACTCTAGGGTTAAAAAACGTTGACTGTTGAAGCTTGGGTTACCAGACTTGCATACAGTTGCTGTGCTCACCTGTGCGGAGCTTGACCTAGTTCAAGCTTGCTTTAGGTTGAGATTATGCTGGCAAATCAAGCTTTTATACAAGATAAGCTGATCCTGAAGCTGGTTAGGCTTGTATTGTTTCTAATTATAATTTCCATTACCCTAACAGAGCACGACTCATCGTGCACACTGCATATTAAGTTGTATTTTTTCGCGAGACTCTCACTTCTATAGCACTTGTTTTTCCTAGGGGCACGAACTGGCTATGCATGTGTTGTATCAGCTGCAGTGTGTCAATGTTGCTGATGCACCAGAAAGTTTTGTATCTACTTCTGAACATTACGAGAAGTTCTTTATATCACTTGTAAGTTAGCACATTATATCCAGATTTCTGTTCATTGCCTTCCAACTATAGTTGAGCTTATGTGAAACTAATTATTATTTTTTCATTTGTTTTGTACTCAGGCAAGGTCCTTGATTGACTCACTACCTGCCTCAGATAAATCTTTCAGTAAACTTCTGTGTGATGCCCCATGTTTGCCTGAGTCTCTATTTGGATTACTTGAGAGTCTTTGCATGTCACAATGCAACAACCAACAAGTAAAGGACAGTGAGGGTGACCGTGTCTCCCAAGGCCTCGGAACAGTATGGAGTCTTATGTTAGGACGGCCTCCACTTCGGGCAGCTTGCTTGGATATTGTTCTGAAGGTTTGTAATGATTCTTTTTCAACTGGTAGAATACAATAAATCATTTGGACATTATTTACAATTTTTATAATTTCTCTGAATTAGTATATCTAAATATTGATTAGTTGAGTTACAAAGGCTGCTTCTGTTATGCATTGTCTTAAAGCATTTTGGTTTGAGTTTGCTGAGTTATTTGGCCATCAACGCTATGTAACCACATGTATTCGAAGATTAAACATTTAATATTTATGGTTTAAATACTGTATCAGCATAAATTTTGATTAATGACAGTATAAATCTGACTGCACAATAATGGCATGTTTTGATAGAGCTGGTGGTTCCACACTATTTATCATCTTTGAACTGTGACTCACTTATTTTTATGAATTTGCAGTGTGCCATTCACTCTCAAGATGAAGTCCGAGGAAAGGCTGTTAGATTGGTTAGGAGCAGCACTCATTAACTTTTACTTTGTTTATTCAATATAATACTGCACTCTGTAATGCTGATACTTATGTATCTCATAGGTTGCAAAAAAGCTCTATGATCTGACATATGCGTCAGAAAAGGTTGAGCAGTTTGCCACAGACAGTCTTCTGGCAATTGCCAATAAGCATGGCATGGGGACAGATGTTAACTTCACAACCTCAAAAGAATCTACAGCTGAGGTAGTTCTTGATGATTTTGATGCTTGTTATAATTTGGCATTCTGCACTCTATCATGCGCTTGTCTTCTCCAGTAGGCGTAAAAAATAGATGCAGATTATCCGACTTATATGGTTACCAAATCCAGTTGCAAGAATTATGGGTTTGGATTTACGATCTAGCTTCTTCTGTCAGAAGTGCACTTTCTGTTTAAGATATGTATATGGAGGTCACAGGCATCACCTACCTTATTATTGCCTAATCAGCTAGGTGCTCCATAGGGAATGCCATGGCAGTGCACCATATACCTATATTATTTACATACTGTATTTCGTTTGAATGTTTTAATAATAGATTTTTTTTGTGAAAGCAGGCTGAAGTAGACAGCCAGGAAACTTCAGTTAGTGGCTCGCAGGTTGTAGATGCTGCACCTTCTGAAAGTGGATCTACTAAGACCTCTTTGATTTCACCTAAACAATCAGCAATATCTGTATCCGAGGCCAAACGCCATACTTCATTGTTTTTTGCACTTTGCACAAAGGTATCCTCACGAGAATACTTAATTGTCTATTGTATTGTTTTTCTGTAGAGGTAGTAAAACCACTTTGCCTTGTTCCAGAGACCCATTCTTCTTTGGCAGCTGTTCAATGTTTATGGAAGGTCTCCAAAAGTTGTCAAGCAGGTATTACTTTTGACTTGTGTTGTGAAATTTAAAGTTTTTGAATATTGACTACTGAATCAAAATTACTTGTCACACATTATGGTGCGAAATTGTGCAGTGTATCCATTGGCATATACCTAACCTTGTAAGAAATCTGGGATCCTCATGTCCTGAAATGCTGGACATTATTCATAATCCACCTGAAGGCAGTGAAGAACTTGTTACCATGGTATTACACTTCATCTCTGACTTCTCTTTGTGCACTATTGCTTAACATAGAAGTTCCTTATTTTTTTTCTTCGACCTCTTATTAAAGATACTGCAAACACTGACCGAAGAATCAAATCCTTCAGCCAACCTGGTTGTGGCTGTTAAACATCTGTATGAGACCAAGCTGAAGGTTTGTTTACCTTTTGCTTGCATTCCGTACTACCCCAAAAACTCTCGTTTATGCCCTTTTTAGTAGATTGCTACTCAGCACATTTGCTGAATCTTTTAATTATCTCTGGCAGGATGCATCTATTCTCATTCCATTGCTATCCTCATTCCCGAAGGAAGAGGTATTGGTCTTCCTTTTTGTATGTGTTATGGTTGTCTAGATCTTTATTAGCTCAGAAGCAGAAATACTGTCATTGTCATGCTAATCTTTGTAAGTGCATGTATGCTCTGCACAATCTGGACGATTCCGTAGCCAAAATGCTAAACCGTGTGAGGCAGCAGCAAGCTGCAGCTTTCTAGTCTAGATTGTGCCACTCTTGGGAAGGCTTGAATCAGCTAATCCAGAATACATGCTGTGCAGTGTCTCTTTGCCAAATGGTAGCTCACCTCATAAAATCTATCAAAATTTATTGTTATGCCTGGAGTGTGCTTGTGCGTGCTGGCTGATTTAGGTTATGGAGCCCTTTCACTATTAGCTACCAGATAAGTTGCTGCCTTGCAGAGGCAATGATTAGTCGCTGAGGTCACGATGGCATAGATATGCAGTTTTTGCACTTCACGCGACTCGCTATATATCAGTGAAATACACCATTGGTCTGTAAACTAGGAATGAATGAGCACTGAAGTCCAGGGACTCAAGCAATGCATGTTTAGCACCATAAACTTATTAAAGTGATGACTGTTGAGTCAAAAAACGATTTGGGGGACCATTGGTGTATTTCAAAGTGTTCATTTACTCTGTGTTTATGGACCATTGCTGTAATTCACTATTTATATAATATCGAAGATACAGAGAAATTTAGGAGCACAGGATCTATTTTATTCAAACATTTGGAGTACCTTTATGTAAATATGAATCTGGTTTGGAGTTACACATGTTTCTAGAATTAAACATGATTTAGCAGCTGGTAATAAATGCATGTTAAAAGTCCTTCTGAAAATTTGTCAGAGGATGCCATGTACTGTATGTGTGTGTTTATTGATCCCCTTCATTTTCTGGTCCTCAGGTGCTACCCATATTTCCTAGACTAGTTGATCTCCCACCTGACAGATTCCAAGATGCACTTGCTCGGATATTGCAGGTAGTTTTATCTTGCTTATTCGGTGCTCTATGAATGGGTGTTGCATTTCTATCTGATGGCGTTTCATAAAAGGTTGGTTGGGTAGAGTGCTTTTGGAATATTTTGAGACCAACATAGCCGCAACCTGTCATGATTGATCTCGGAATCTCAATTAATTGTTCAGTAAATAATTTGTCGTATTGTATGCCTGCATACATTCTCGCCTCATGATTTCTTTTCCAGCGAAATTAGTTTACATTGGTACTTGGAATATTTGAAGTTCAGGCAATAATGTAATTTGTTCAAATTTTCTGTCTCTTATATATGCTTCATCTTATTTTTTCCTATTTTAATTACAATTTGTAGTTTGTTCCACAATCCAGTATGCATTTTCTGTACTTTGTAACAGTAATCCAATTGCATTATCTTTGTTTCTTAGCTTGTAATACTTTTTTTAGTGATGACTGGTAAGTTAGAACTTTTCTGTATTTTGTAACAGTAACCAGTTGCATTATCTTTGCTTGTTAACCTGTAATAATTTATTTAGTGATGACTGGTAAGATAAAATGTTATACCCGCTGGTCTGTACAGACACCATTTGCTAGGTTCTGCTTGGCTAAGGATTATAAAAGTATAAAACCATGCCTATCATTGGGTGAAGTGGGCTCAACCCACCCCAACCAGAGTGCCCTCCTATCTGGGCATCTCCGCTCCTAGGACTGAAATGATGTTGCCGCGAGTAACTTCTTGTTATTAGTATCGTGCTATGCACTTGCTGGTGGTTACATCCATCAGTTGATCCTGCTACTTGTTGCTGGGCATGCTCTGTCACGAGGCCTTCTTGGCCAGACAACCTTGCGACATAGAGGAGGTGTTATTGTGAATAACAATGACAAAGTAGCTGATGGTGACCATGGTCAGAGGTGGACCATAGAAAGGTTCTTGACATCGAGGAGCGACGAACCAACACTACCCTTTGCACTGTAGTTGGCTAGAATCCATGTGGGTTGGGCCAACACTCGCCCCACTGAATTCTAGTTGCTGAACTATGACCAAACTGTGGATCTTCCACTGATTGCTTAAACTTTTTGTACTGGCTGTTCATTTATGATCCAACCGACCCACTGAACTCTAAATACTGAATAATTACTAAATGAAGATTCTTCCACTGTGGATGAACTCTTTGGTTCATGATGCAACATGCTATCACTGCTCGACATAATCTTAGTTGCTTTAGGATCAGTGGTAAGGCCAGGAGGGTCAGACACACAGGGATGAACATGCGGTATAATAAGTAATCTGTATGCATAATAGGCCTAAGTCTAGATGTGATTGTGGCCAGTCCAAGTATATGTTGAAGTATTGCTGGTGGTGAAGTTTGGTAGGTTGCCTTTTTTTTCGTAAATGTTGAATAGATTGGCGCATTATACGAAGTGCTGATCTTCATCAGCGTATTTGTACTATTCATTCCGGATTTATAATAAGTAATCTGTGTGCATTATAGGCCTAAGTCTAGATGTGATTGCGGCCAGTCCAAGTATGCATTGTTGGTGGTGAAGTTTGGAAGGTTCCCTTTGTTTCCGTAAATGTTGAATAGATTGGCGCATTATACAAAGTGCTGATCTTCGTCAGCGTATTTGTACTATTCATTCCGGATACATTCTATTGATTGTTTTGCAAAATAGTTTCTGTTGAGCAAACATATCTTTCGGTTTTTTGGCATGATTTTGTATTTTTTTTACTGAGAACAACCCATTTCTGTAATTAAGGATGCACTTCTTAAGCTATTTAAGGGAGATCTATGTTGCTTTCTTAACCTTTGATTCGACTAACTGCTCTCGACAGGGATCTGCTCATACTGGTCCAGCGTTGACCCCTGCTGAAGTTCTGATTGCAATCCACGAGATTATCCCAGAAAAGGACAAAGTTCCCCTAAAGAAGGTAACGTGATTTGCTATTGTTTTTTTTAATGCAATCTCGTGATATTCCAAAATCTTCAGCATATTCTTAGCGTGCACAAATAGACAAAGCGTCTTTCCAAGTACCTTGTTCACCTTCCAACTTGAGTTAAATTCTGGGTTTTATACCCAAATGCATACACATGCATCTGTTAATCAGTGACAATGTGATGTGAATTTTATATTTTGTCAGGCAGTTTAATCAACCACTGATACAAATGAACTTGTTTTGTTCAGGTCATAGATGCTTGCACCACGTGCTTTGAGCAGCGCACGGTATTTACTCAGCAAGTTCTGGAAAAGTCGTTGAATAAATTGGTACTTACATTGCCAAGCTTTTATCCTGTGCAGTACTGTCATATATATCCATATATATTCATTTTGCTTAGTTGTTCACCCTGTCATGCAGGTTGATAATGTACCGATTCCTCTTCTTTTTATGAGAACAGTTATTCAAGCACTTGATGCTTTCCCAGCTTTGGTATGCTCAAGCTCTTGTTAATTTATGCACAGTGAATAGTAGGAATTTCTTCAGTAAAAATTTGAGCTTTAACTTGCGTAGATATTTGCTCTTTGGAATTTATGCAGCCTTTAATATAAGTTATTCCCTCCGTTCCTTCTTATAAGGTGTATTAGTTTTTTGAAAAGTCAAACAAGATGATCTTTGACCAAGTTTTTCGAAAATATTATTAGCATTTAAAATATCAAATCAGTATCATTAGATTCATCATGAAATGTATTTTCATATTTTATTTCTAAGTATTTCAAATGTTGATAATTTTTTCTTGAATCTTATAACAAGGAAGGAACGGAGGAAGTATAAATGATCACTTGCTTAGTTGGTGTATATATATTTATAGCTTACATCTCCCTTTATGCTGTGTACAATTATTTGATTATAGTTTCGTTCGAGAGAATAGAAACAACCCTTTCTTGCCAGTTTGCACCTTTTCCCTCGTTGGCATGGACCTCTTAGGAGAAAACAGCATGGTAGTTTGGATACAATTATTTTTCAGTGATTTTATCATATATGGTTTATTTCTTCAGGTTGATTTTGTAATGGCAATACTTTCCAGGCTTGTCAATAAGCAGGTTTGTAAATTTAAGTTACAATCTATGTTTAACTCTACTTGCCTGTTATTGACCGACCTTATGAAATGTTGTTAGTTATTATTTGTATCCTATGTGCTTATCTTGTATAAACAAGCTTTTTTGAAATAGGGGTGTTCTAACCTAATGTTTTATTTTATTTTTTAAAATATTCCCTCTAGCAGCAAAAAATGGTTTTCCTTTTCCATCCATACTAAATATATATTTGTATCCTATGTGCTTATCTTGTACTCCGTATAAGCAAGCTTTTTTGAAATAGGGGTGTTCTAACCTATTGTTTTATTTTATTTTTAAAATATTCCCTCTAGCAACAAAAATTGTTTTCCTTTTCCATCTATACTGAACATATATAAAAAAATGTTTGTCTGGAAATATCCTTTCACAGTATTTTCCTTTCTCAAGTTTGAGTTTGCCTCCCTCTTGCTGCAGATCTGGAAAATGCCAAAGCTGTGGGTTGGGTTCTTAAAATTGGCATACCAGACTCAACCACGCTCTCTTGATGTTTTGTTACAGGTATTAGTGCTGGTCTATTATGTTACTGAATACATTCTGGATATACACTTAGGTATTTTTACTGACATGCCATGAAAATGCTATATGTAGTTACCATCACCACAGCTTGAATTTGCATTGAATAAGTATCCAAATCTCCGGCCACATCTTTGTTCCTTCGTTAATCAGCGGAACTTGCACAACATCTTGCCCAGGTACTTCCCGTTAACCTTTACAGCTCAATTGAGTGTTGTAGGACTCTTGTTCGCTTGGGCACAAAGTACTTGATCATACAGTTAGGTGCACTGAAAACTAGGAATGCAAGTGGGACGGGTGTGGGCAGCCTGCATCCGCCTATTCTTACCCGTCAGACTTAAGCGGGACATACA
This sequence comes from Puccinellia tenuiflora, assembly GCA_012064385.1. Classification (NCBI taxonomy): domain Eukaryota; kingdom Viridiplantae; phylum Streptophyta; class Magnoliopsida; order Poales; family Poaceae; genus Puccinellia; species Puccinellia tenuiflora. The sequence continues at coordinate 3,743 of QRDG01001914.1, read as the reverse complement.
GGAGATTAGGAAGCGGGACCCACAAAAGCTCATCAATGTAGCCTTGCATGGGCGACAAGGCCTCTGTCTGGCAGCTCCTCCGCAGCGTTTGTACGATGTGGTTATGGTGGGACCAATTGTGATAAGTGGATTGGCCGCGAAGCAGTTTTGTGGACTGCGGGATGTGTGGGTAGTCCTGTCTTACTTGCAGCTTTACTGAAAACGGATTCGCTAAAACTAGCAGTCATCTCTGTACTGTCTCCCAGCTATTCTTCTTGTAGTTTGTGATGTATTTTTATGCATATAATTTTGTTTCTGTGGCTTAAGCACCAAATTTAACAAAGCGTCAGCTAGTTGTCACCAAAGCGCGAGGGGGTGCCAACATATAGTTTCTGTGCTGCGTCATGTATGGTACTGCAGGAGGCAAGATGGGTGCTAGGATGTTCTGCAGAGGTGTATTAAAGATGTGCTGTCTTGCCAATAAATGATATGGGGCAGTCATGGTCTCGTTGAGGAGGCAAAGTAAAGCAGATGGCGAGAAGGGGTGCCTGGCGATAGTGCCGGCATCGAAGCCTCTTCCCCAGTCCTCCATTCTTCCAAAGCATCCGATTTAGATCTGAAACTACTTTCTCGAGTCTCGATCTACCCCTCTTCCTTCCCCTATTTTCTTCCTTCCCCTGTTTTGCTCTCCCCTTTGGCTCCTCTCTTCTTTCTTCCAGGTCTGATGATTATGTACTGCAGTTGAGTACTAACTCGTGACATTGATGCTTATGCTTATTATGCTTAGTTATTTTGTTATATGCTTGACTGCTTAGTTCTACGGGCTACCGGTGTGGCGTTGTTGATGCATTCTAATTGCTTAACCGATTAGTAGTGTGTGCTTGCGTTGCCCTGCTGCATGCCTTTGGCAGTCTGGGCAGTGCAGAGACCTTCATTGCTATATAGGCATTCTAGAATACAGCTGCAGTGACATCATCATATTGTGGTTGAGTTATAAACCAAGAAAGGGTAATCAATTTTTTTTATAGTGCCATGTTGGTTCTGTCTATAAGTCTCTTAATAGTTTTATACCCCCTCGGTAGCATTAAGCTCATGTTATAATCTGGTCAGAATACATGATGTTTTACGACAGCTCCCAAAGTATCTGTTCCACATTCTAATGTTCTCTTATTTCTAATTTGTCTTGTCTGATCATTTCAGACAGACGTTGACTATTTTGGGCTTCATCAATGAACCACAGCAGACACCAATGCCATTTGCACCTGCTGCAATGCAAACAGCAGATACGATTTCCTCTCTTCCTGGTACAACCCTAATGTGAGTTATGAGGATGCAAGTTGTTACACCGATCAGGTGCAAGAATGCCTTGTTCATCACAGACGGTGCACATACATGGCACAAATGAAGATGGCAGTTTCCTTTGATGTGTCTCCAGTTACTGCCTCACTGGACTCGGTATAGCAGCTCAACAAGCTCTTGAGGTGATTGATTAAAGGGTGGTCTATTGTGTTTGTGCTGGAGCGGTTGCTTGGATTGTGATTGATTAAAGGGTGGTCTTGTGTGTATGCTGGAGCAGTTGCTTCTCTGGATGACGGCCAGTCCAAGGTGTATACGAGCTGTACTCTTATGGTAAAAAGTAGTCCCATTTGCAGGCTGAGGCTTCTATGGCGAACAGAGGACAGGGCTAATTATTTACAAATAACCAAGTGATAGTATTTGATCAGCACGTCTTACTCCAAAGAGGAGACTTGATTGCACGCAACAGCATTCGTTTTGCAGGGAGCCAGTGTTTGACTGACTGGCGCTGACCATTGTTGTACTAACAGATTGTCTGTGTATTGTAATATTGTATATATAAATCGCTTTAGTTCACTACCATATTTATCTTCGGTTTAGTAATAAATAATTTTTGGCGAAGTAATTCCTCTGCACTACTATAGATTGGTATAAGTGTCGGCCAACAAACATAAATAGACATAGAGTTTTTTTTTTTTAACGAAACACGTGGCAGGTACATTTTACACAGTGGCCCTTTTACAACACTCGCCCTAAGCAACCTATTATTTGAAGATAAGGCCACTGTTTTTACAGAAAACACCCTAGCACTAAAAGATAAAACACAATCAGGTACTAGGGTATCGCCGCCACCAGTCGCCGGCGACCTCCAGGTGCAGGAAACACCGAGATTAGAGAGAGGAATGCTCGGAAGCTCTTCTCCGGCGACGAACCGCTGCGGCCGGCCAGCCCAAAGTTGCCGGGGACGAACCACTTGGCTACTCTGAGATGTCGAGCTCCGGCGCAGGATTCGACAGGCCTCCATCACGGAGGTTGAAGAAAGGCCACCAACACGGCCATAGATCACGGCAACATCCAAGGCCACTGTGTGTGATGCTCTGAGCTGCAGCAAGAACCAGAACCACCACCGTACAGGAATTGGAGAAGCCCAGCAGTACCTCTTCCGCCCCTCACCGCCACGACCGGCCAGAGGAAGACGCAACGCCAACGCCCCAATCGCTGCAGAGTGATCACCATCGACCTCCAGAGCCGGAGGCCAACCTTCGAGCTTATTGGAGAAAGAGGATGTGGCGGCCCTCCCTTCTGTACGCGGCTCCAACCAGAAGGAGAGCAAGCACCACCATCCCATAGATGCGGCCCGAACGCATCTGCGAGCAAGACCTCATCGGCATAGCGCCATTCTGCACATCGGCAAACACGAAAACCAAGTCAACCCTACTGCTACGACCTAATCTACTGCTATATAGAGAGGGCCGGGAAGGCCGGATCTGACCGGACACTATTTCATCACCGCACCAGCCAGTGTAAGCGCCGGCGGCCGGGAAGGCCGGATCTGACCGGAGGCGACGGTGACTCTCAAGGGAATAGACATAGAGTGAGTGCACGGGTTCTTTTGACTTGTTCGACTAGAATGTGATTGATGAATACTTTTTGAAAATTGTTGTCGTTAGATTCATAAAAGTATGTAAATAGTACGAGTGCCATGTCTGCTATCCACACCTCCTGCTTCTTGAGCTTAACTGTATCACAAAAATAAACTTGGCTACTGTGAGTTCTGACTTCTATAACATTTGGTGTCCTCACTAATGTTATCTTAATTTAGCGTCAATTAAAACCTAGCCACTGCTAGGGATTGTGTTTAGGACTGCTCAACGCTCTAGCTACGGACGCTAGAAGATCCTTAATTTACCTTGAGAAGCTCTCAGGGACGGAACCATGAATATAATTCAAGGGGGGCCAAGTACATATTAACCAAGTTGAAGGGGGGCATAGGTATTTTCAGTCAATTTTGGGCTCATATCCATAGATTAACAAGGGGGGTTTAACAAAATTTTCCACCATGGGGGGCGCCATGGCCCTAGGGCCCCTCTCGTTCCGTCCCTGGAAGCCCTGACCTAGGTAGTTTCTAGCTTTCTACATGAGTGAATCTGTAGACGAAAACGCAACCTTCTACCTTTGCAAAATAAAAATAAAGAAATCAATATTATCCTAGTGCCACAAAAGATATAGAAAAAAATGACATTCTTTAATCCTATCCATGCCAAAGATAAACTTGTGAACAAGGACATGTGAAGAAAACGCAAACGAAAGGAAAGCCAAGAATAGTAATAAATCCCATCTGATGCCATCAAAATATCACTCTTTCTCTTTTTGCTTGCCATATTTCGCGTTTCCGCCAACATCGATATGTGGGGCTTGTACTTGGAAAAACGAAGTTTGAGCTATGTTGTGCAGTACATTTGGTTTTC